>CM060939.1:978573176-979823176 GCA_030765085.1 Allium cepa
GAATACACGACTCACATACAATGCGACTCATTACAACACGACTCAACCGACTCAATCACCCAGCTGACTTAACTCCTTGCCGCCTCAACTTCCTCCGACTCAAGGCCTTCAATAGATGGAGCTTTCCCTTGCTTCATGGTAAGTCGTAGACGACCTATGGCAGTGTCGTTAGGTCGGAACATTTTCCCCCGAGCTTTGTTAAGTCGCAAACGACTCAAGTCCTCTTCATTAACTCGTATACGACTCAAATCTGCTTCCTTTATACGGCTTAAAGTGTTGTTAACTCGTGACTTGTTATAACGTGATTCGTTAAGTCGGAAACGACTTAATTCTACCCTCCTAAGTCGTGAACGACTTAACCTCTCCATGAGTCGTGTACGACTCATCTCTGGTAGAGTTTTTGGTTGCGTTTCTTCTCTGTTCTGAGCTGCATCAAGTAGGGTCCACTGTGGTGACATGGCAGAGGGTGCTGGAGGTGCTGGAGGTTGTGGTGGTCATGCAGGTGGCGGCCATGGGTGGTGGAAGTGGTGGATGTGAAGGCTTGTGCTCGGCTAGGTCAAAATGTTGGAGTTTGGTAAACTTGGTGAAGGAACTACCACCTAGGGTGGTACGGATGGGGATGGTCAGTGAGGAGGAGGTGCTGATGGC
This sequence comes from Allium cepa, assembly GCA_030765085.1. Lineage (NCBI taxonomy): Eukaryota > Viridiplantae > Streptophyta > Magnoliopsida > Asparagales > Amaryllidaceae > Allium > Allium cepa. The sequence continues at coordinate 978,573,825 of CM060939.1, forward strand.
GTGCTCAGGTGGTGGTGGTGGCGGCAGGGGCAGGAGAGGGGCATGGCCAATCCTATGATAAAGAAGATCAAGTGCAAATCAAACGAAAAATCAGCATAAGTGAACAAAAGGAGATAAAAGAAAAATAGAATTTTACCAACTTCTCAAACAAGTGAAGGCCGAATTTTTTTTAATGAGATGAGAAATGATGTACGTGAATAAATAATGGAGGTAGGCAGCTGAAGTATGTGAGTTATTATGGCTATATGATGGCAAAAGTAAGTTAAAAATGTGAAAAAGCGGGAAAATCAAAAGCCATTGGAAATAAAAGGTCACAAACCCTTTCAATTTACCTTTAATTATTTATAAAAGTTTGTATATTCCGAAATAACAATATTATCAGATAAAATTTCTAAACTTTAACAAAATATAAAAATATATATACCATTTATTAATTATATAGAGAAAAATTAAGGAAAAATAGTTAAAACAGTGAACTAGACTAGAAAATTTGAAATTAAATGAAATAATTTGTAGAAAATTCATATGAGCTTGTAAATTATTTTTAAACATAAATAATAACATAAAAAAAAAATTATTCACAAAATAAATATTTAAAATTTAATTTAAATATAATTTTTAATGCAGAAAATAGCAAAAAATGGGAAAACAGCCCTTAAAAATAGGAAATCAACACAGTAAATTTTGGAAAAATTATATTATTATTTTAAAAATATTTATAGATGAAATTTCACAAATAAAACAAATTTAAAATAAAATAAAGAAATTTAAAATGAAGAAAATGGCAGAAAATTAGAAAACAGCCTTTAAAAATAAGAAATAAATACATTAAATTTTGGAAAAATTACATTTTCATTTTAAAAATGTTTAGAAATGATATCACACAAATAAAACAAATTTAAATTAATTTCAAAATGAAATAAAGTCAAATTTAAATATATAGTCAAATTCTAGGGTTGTTACACTATATGTGTATAGTATAAAATGTTTTGATGATATCTCTGGGGAAAAAGGCGCTCCCTTGAAATGAACTTCTCATTTTTAAGAGTGCCACCGGTGGTGCTGGCTTGAGCCCAAAGGGGGTTATAAAGTTGATCCTGTGAGGAGTTCGGACAAAACTAGTTCCTGAGGATTATGAGTAGTGTATACCATAGCGAAAGTCGTATGTGCCGCTGAGAGCCAACAGTCTGCGTTTGATTTTATATCGGTAGACTGCGACCTATGGTATAACATAGCGACAGTCGTGTGTGACACTGAGAGCCAACAGTCTGCGTTTGATTTTATATCGGTAGACTATGACCTATGTAGGAGTGGAGAAGTTTCATTTCAATAGCGAAAATCAAAGGCCGTTGAGAGCCTGCAGTTACATGAACTTTTTTTGTGACGGCAACGTAACCCTGGAGTGTAACTGTGATCTGTTGTGTGGGATCCATGGCGTAATTGAGAGGCCGCGGAGAGCCCGCAGTTACATGGACTTTTGTTGCAATGGCAACGTAACCCTGGATGTAACTGTGACCATGGATGAGGGTGATGATTTCCAGAGCATTCTCACCAAAGATATTTCCTCTATTTTCAAAAACTGTTTTCTATATTTTCAATGAAATTATTTTTCAAGTATTTTCGCTGGGTGTTGAAAATAGTTTTACCAAGTACTTATAGGTTTTCAGTCCTACGCCTGATCAACTTATGACTGAATTTCTGCGAGAACAAGGATGGACTGGTTAAGACATCGAGTTATAAAAAGTATTTTTATAAAGAGTTATTTTAATAGTATGATGTGAATTTAAAAGCATTTCTAATTTTTTTTTAAATAAAGATGTTGGAATTTTGGAAAATCAAGGAAATCCAAACTGGAATTTTAATGAAGTGAATTTGTAATTAAAATCGAATATTGATTTACAAGTGGAAAGTAAGCTAATTGGCTGAATAATTATTTGATTGAGTATGTTAACAAAGTTTAACTCGGAGAAATAAAATGGATTATAAGTTCATAATGAGTTTGGGAATGAATTCGAATTTTAATTAGAATTCGACTTAGATTTGATAGTGAATTGAATAAGAGGAGATGTTGTAAAATAAAAAAATAAAATAGAGTTGGATTGAAAAATGTGATGGTTTGAATTACAAATAAAATTCAAGGGTGATTTGAATAATATTTAATTAAATTTGCAAATAAATTGGATTATCAGACTGAACTTAAGTTCGGTGGCATATTAAATTGAAGTATAAATGAGTTAAGTATGTGCTTGAATATTATTTTGATAAATTGAGATGGTTAATTTAAAATTGATGGGCTAACTGAATTTAATGGAATTTGATTAAATGAGAATCAAATAAAAGTAAACTTAAGTTTGATGTCGGAATAAATTAAAGTAAATTAACTTAAGTTTAAATTTATGGAAGCTTGGCTTCGATTAAGAGTGAAAACCCATTAAATAAAAGCTTGGATTGAATTAATTTGGGAATGGTTAGAAGTGTACAAGAATGGAGTGTGCCGAGCTAAATAAATGGTTGGTTAATAAATTAGAAATGAAATGGAATTAAATTCAAAATGAGTTGAAATTAATTTGAAATAGTTATTAACTAAAATAGATACTTTATTAAGCGAATATCGTCGAAATTGCATAACAATAATTGTCGTTTGGCGTAAACAAAAGTAATTTAATTTCTGTGAGTTGATAGATATTAAATAAAATTGATTCTGAATCATTTGAAGTGAATATGAGCTTGTTTGGACTAAAAATCAATGGAATATAAGAAATGGAGTTGCAAACCATTGAAATTGAATGAAATGGTATATGAATTGATAGAAAGCAATTGAATAATCTTTAAAGTTATATAAATCGCTTATGGTAAGCGTTTGGTGTTTGATGCTTTTGTAATGCTTGTGATTTAAAGTAAGTGAAATGCTGATAAATTTTCTATATACGGCACTTACATATTTAAATTGAGTAAGTACAGGTACCGGGAAGCCGTTTGGCTGGATTTGGTTGCGCTATTTGCTAGAATTAATAAGCCGCTTGTTTAAAATGCTAAATAAGGTACGCCTATGCAATACAAATAGGAAATATGAACTGTTTTTTCTTTTTCTGACCGGGTGGGTCGATGTATATATATTTATACCTCTTGTCAAATTTCAAAAGCTCCTCCGTACAAAGGAGACTCTACCAAAAAATTTCGAAAATTTTGGGAGTTAGAAAATTTTTGTCAAGCAATTAAACGATTTTAAATATGAAACTGAAATAGATTAGTAGATGTAACTAATAAGACTCCGTTATAAATGGAAAATAAAAATTTAATATTCAAAATTGAAATAAGTTGAATTCATATTAAACGGGAAAAACGAATTTGAATAGAAGTAAATATGAAAACCTATATAAGAGAATGTATAAAATGATTTGTAAAGTTTCGAATGAATATTGTTGCTAAACAAGATATGCAGGTATTAAAAAAGGAAAAGAAAATTGGATTTGATTCCAAAAGATAAATTTGTATTGCCCGACAAAAAGTTGCGTATTTAAATTTTCTAGATGAAATTGGATTGTGTTTTTGGATGTAGCCACTTGGCTTTTGTATTCTTTTGGAATTTGGGAGCCCGTAGAGGCCTTTTGTAGTTGTACCGAGCTAGCCGCGCAAAGGAGACGCTGGCAAAAAAATTCGAAAATTTAGAGAGTTAGAAAAAATTTGAGAAAATTTTGATAATTCAAATTTGGTTTTAAATTGAAATTTAGACGATTGGGTAAAAATGGATTGTTGGAAACCATGTAAGGTTTTGGAAGTTGGTTGAGTAATAGTGAATCCTTAATAAAAGATATTGTGACAAGTTGATAAACCTGTTGGTTTTGGAGGAAAGGTAAACGGGTATGGTTCCATTCTTCCTAACTAGCAATTTCGGGGACGAAATTCTTTTAAGGGGGAGGAATGTGATGACCCAGAATTTCTAACAATTTAAATTTGGATAGTTAATTGATTTTAAAATATTTAAAAGTTAATTTAAACTTGAATTCAAGAAATCAATATTTACTTGACAATTAAATCATTGAATTGTATAGTTTAAATATTGAATCATATAATTTGAAATTGGGTAAAACGCTGAATCTGGAGTTTTAAGCCTGTTAAAAATAATTTGAAGGCTTATAAAATTTATATTGATAGTAGTGAAGGTAGTGAAAGTGTTGAAATTGAGTTTGGAAGTGTTTTGTTCAGTTTTAAAAATATATCATTTAAATTAAATTTAAAAATAGCCTTCCGAGGCACGGTCTCGGAATTCGACGAAAGCAGTTCCACTGGATCCGTAATAGTTAGTTATTATCGGATTTCAATTTTCGTAGCAATCAGAGTTGTCATTTGACCCTGGCAGCTCAAAACGCTTAGAACTATTTTAATCGATTTAACTTAAAATTGATCGTTTACTTCCGTAACTCGCGAATATGATCGAGTTAGGTTCCGAAACACGTTTCATCGTGTTCGGAACGCGGGTAAAACTTTATAATTTCCTAACAGCATTCCTTAAGAGGAGTTCGAAATTTAAATGACAGTTAATGAAACGTTTTGAAAATATAATGAAATTTAAAGGCAAAAAGGGTCAAAGATATTTTCACTAACTCGTACTCAAGAAGCCTCTCACTCTCCTATATCTAATTTCCGTCTTCCTCTCAAATCGTGAAGCAGAATCAAACGCAAATATAAAAAAATGGCCGAAGCCGGCCTCCTCAAATCGAAAATCATTTTCTGAATGAATTCGAAATTTTGTTCAAACGAATCGTTCTTGTTTGGGAATGAACGAGCTATTGCTCGAGTTCGACAACCTCGGTTTCAACAAGGAAGGTGAGGGATTTTGTAGGCGTGGCGATGTCAACGGTCGAGATGGATACGTGGGGATGTCGACTTTGCAGTAGGATGTGGCCGCGCAGAGGGGTCTCGAGCGAGGGGTTTCGGCTTGTGTCTCGTCGCGTTTGGGTGCTGCCGTGATTGCAGGAGGGTGTCGCGATCGTTGGAAGTGGGCGCGACGTCATTGGAGAGGGGGCTTGCAGATTTGAATGGTGATGGAGTTCGTCAGATTTGGAGGCGGCAACGTTGAGGCTGTGGTTAGGGTTCTCTCTCGATCAATTTTCGGTGAGTAATTTTATTTTCTTTATTTTTATTTATTCCAGCTCTGTTTGTTTTTAAACCCTAGGTTAAAAAAGGTAAATAAAGGAAAATGGGATTGATTAATCATTTATAAATCCTTTAAATTAAATATTTTCAAAACTTAAATCAAGGCAGTTTGATGGATTGTTAAACTAAGTATGTTAAATACATAAACGATATTTAAAACTTAATTATTTTACAAATAACGTTAAATTTTTTTGTGATTTAGTATTTGAAAAAAAAAATGTTTACCATCAGTATAATTAAGATTTGATAATTTATGAAATAAGTTAAAGATTAATTAAGTAATTGATTTGCAATTATTGATTGAGTAATTTGTAATTAGTGATGTACAAATGGGAATTAGGTTTAGAAATTAACAGTGAAGGTTAATAATTAATAGCTAGGGAGTAATGAATTAAAAATCTCTAAGGGAAGAAAAAAATTAATAATCACTGGATGTAGTTAATTGAATGAAGTGGATTGCCAATTGTGAGGCAAAGGTGAGTAAATCTCACTCTGTTTTGATTTTTTTTTATTTGGATTTAAATGGTTAGATTTAAATAATTGGTTGAATGATTGGATTGATTGGATGTGTACTAATGATCTAGTGATTTTGGTTTGGTTGGCACTCGAGTTAATTGTTGTTTGACTCGAGGTATTTGGGTTTAAATGGTTTTAAACTTAAACCGTAAATAAGAAAATGGTTCTGTTTAAAATCAATAAGGGTTTAATGATCGATGATTCATTAAATACGTAGGATAATTTAAATGAATAATTAATTATTTAAATTTATTAATGATTTGGGTTAATTAATTTAGTTTAAATTAATTAGAATGATCATTGGGTGGTTTAATAAATAATTACTTAATGCAATTAATAAAATATAATTACTTTGTGTAATTAATCAAGAGATAAATTAAGATAATTAATTAAGGAGAATTAATTTATTTGATGAAGTAAATAAAAAGGTTGATCATTTTAGGTTGAGATAAATCAAGTATGATTAATACTGTGGTTTAATTAGTATAATTAATTTAGATTAAGATAAATTGAAATATTATTGGGAATCAATCATTTATGTAATTAATGATGTAATTAAAAACTTGATTAATTAAGATTAATTAATCCATAATATGTGACTTATGTGAAATTAATTAAGATTAATGTAATTAATATAGTTAACTAATTTATGAAGTAATTAAAATTAGTAACTGATTTTGGGTTAAGAAAAATTAATATTGTGAAATTAATTAAAGATAATTACTTGAATGAAATTGAAGGATAATTAATCCTGAGTGATTAATTAAGATGAATGGATAGGGAAGGGTTGATTAATTAATTGATTTGGAATTTATTAATAAAGGAATCTAAGTGATTGAGGTTTGAAATTCAATTAGAATCAATTGAACTGATTTGTATGTGATTAAGCTTTGTTTCAGAATGATTGAATAGTATCGAATGTTTTGAATGAGTAGATATCTTTGATATGAAATGTTGTGTATTTCATTTGAATAACTTGGGTTAGAATAAAATATGTTTCAAAGAGACCGCGGTCGGGTATTGGGAAATACCCAAAACCACTTTAAATTTTTATAAATTGATTTGTGAAATCAATAGGTTGGAATGAAATGATTTGAGTGAACTGAATTATTTTACCTAAGTTTAGTACTTAGGAAATTGATGTGTGGAATAAGTGTTGTTTATAGCTAATTGCGAATTTGTTAAAATTGATATATGTCACACGGGTTTATATAAGTTGATTTCTTTGGTATTCCATGTTAGTTGAGATTACTCACGCTGGTTTCCAGCCTGACCCGAGTGTTGCTTTGGTGTAATGCTCGGGTCGGACCGAGTATTACAGATTTCCACGTTAGGACGTTCTGGAGCTTAGGAGGCGAGCTGGATGGCAATATCGTATAGAGTATATCCGCTGTATTTATATTATCGTTAATCTGAGACATGATAATTGTAAATATTCAGTGACTGTATATAATGTGAAACTCTGATGTATTAGAATGTAATTGACAGATATAGTATTCTTTTGCAACTATTATTATTTATTATTATATTTTATCTGCTGCGAATGTAAGATGTTTGGTGTTTCTGTTCTTCTTCTTCTATCTCTTTCTTCTTTTTCATAACTATCTGGAATTTTCGGGATCGAAAATTTCAGGTCGTTACATTCCGTCTTCTAATTTATTAATATTCCATGTCTTTACTTTCGAATGTGTAAATTAGTTCGTATTGGTTTTCAGATAAGAATCACCCAAATCCGATTCTGGTTCCTTCGAACCAATCATCGGTAAAAGAGGTTAAGTTTGTGGTAATTATATTTTCATTTGTTAATATCCTTTATCTAATAAAATATCTCTTTAAACATATAAATCTTTAGATCATATTCTTTTCCAGTGTATATGGTATTATTAAACGTCTCTTTAACTTTTAAAATACCAAATCAAAATCATCTCTCACAAATCGCTTTACGAATCCTTATTGAGTAAAAACGGTTGAAATAACTTATATTAATTCTACTCAACGTCAAATTCTGTATTTAACCTTTACACTCCATCAAATAACGGTGAAATCACCTTTTTTATTTCCACGGGTAATATGGATTCCCTCCGTAGGATTTTATTCCATGTATAAGAAGATTATTTTTATACATCCCAAGTTATATTAAATTTGGAAAAATTAATTTTTTTATACTTGTCTCGTTTCTAACATTTCGACCATATCTATCCCTCACCCACGAAAGAGGCCAAGCGAGCTAGGGAATTGGTTGCTCATGAACATCTCCTTATGTTAAGTACCTCACGTCTAGGTATCAGAAATCAAAAAATCCATTCTACCCATCAGCTTTTAGAGCCAAAATTAAATCAATTAATTAGAACACATTTTCTTTAAATCATTTGTTTAAAATACTTTAAAAGTAATATTAGAACATCCATATTATCTTTAAAATACTTAATTACTTATCTGAAAACATTTATAAAAGATTTTGGAAAGAATACTTAAGTTTAACATTATATTTCAAAAGTTATAAAAAAACTTCTACAAAAAGTGCTACGAATAGTGCTTTAAAAGCTTATTTGATCAAAATGACTTTTCGATCATTTAGAAATTCATTTTTGTACCTCAAATCCATTTTAAAACATTTTAATATATTTTTAAAATTTATTCCATATTTTGAGAAAGTTAAAAATATTCATTTAAAGGATTTATCACTTTGGTTTCTGAACTACCAAAGCACGATCATTTTTTAAAACTACCAAAAGAAATCTCAACTGTTTTCTTTTGTTTTCATTATTAGAGTTCAGAAAATTCTTATTACAAAGAATTCCAACTCTAATTCAATCGTATAAATGGATTTAATCTTTTATAGCGTCAAACCGCAAACTACCATTATGCGACATGCTTATTTTAATTTTTCCATATCCTTCCCAAACTACATCCAAACACTTTTATGTTTATAAAACATTTCTAAATCATTTTAAACCATTTTGATGAGGTTTAACAATTTCATATACATGATTTCATTTATTAAAGGAAAGTGGTTCCCCTTATGATATTTAACGAGAATTAAAAGTGAATTGTCTACAAATCCAAATGGACATATTATCATATCTAAACATGGTACACAATCATCACAACCAAGCATGAGAAAACATATATATCATCAAAATGTCATAATATAAACAGATTTTCTCACCTTGAATTCGTCATAACTTTACAAAAATTTGCCATAGCATCGCTACGATCGCATTGGAGCCTATGAATCTAGCCTTGGACCATTGGAAATGCTCGGCCTATGCTTGATAGTGGATGTGGGCTCGGCCAAGGGTAACAGATGGTGTGGCCGTCGGTTTTGATGGGGAGAAGGAGGAAATTTTGGCTTTGGTTTTAAGGTATTTGATAATACAAAAATTACCATATAAATTTAATTTTTTTTCTTGCTATAATTTTCTTCATTAATTTATTAAGGTAGGAAGCCATTAAATTGGAGTATAAATAGTGAGGAAGCTTAGGAATTTATGAGCCAATGAAGTGAATATGGAAGGTGGTATTTATAGGTAAGAAATTGATAAATATCATGATATTTATGTGCACACACATCACTATTTCCTTACTACCACTCCCTCCTCCTACCTCATCCCTCACGACCAAGTACCCCCTATGTGTGTACACATGTGCTGGAGCTATATGTGTAAGAAGTTGAATATGGGTTGCTTAAGGATGAAGCTTAGGAAAATTTCTTAAATATTTTGTAATATACACACACGTTCGTATGTGTTATACGTATGTATATGTGTGCATGTGACATGTAGGTGCATGTATATGTATATGCACATATGTATTCACAATGATCCGCAATGCTATATCACTTTTCTACGTTGAGTCGCTACGAAACCTGATTTCCATTTTCGGTCATATTTTCACTTCTTAGTTAATATACATATCTTTGTAAACAAAGTTTGAAAATAATATTACTATCATTATATAATAATGAAAAGGGTTGTTTAATAATTATAATAATTATTAAATAAATTAAAATCACTTTAAAATAAAAAATAATTTATTCCAAAATAGAGATATCATTGATGATGTCATAAAGGGATTTAAATTTCCAAAAATAAAATAAAAAATTTTGTTACATTTTCTCACTCATATAGATAATGAGTGTATGCGTCCAGCTCTGTGCATGGTGTCGGATGGTCTAAGAGTTGTTTATTGATAAAAAGGTTTTTGGTCATTTTATCGATATTTTCAAAGGTGTATACCTTTGTAGATATTTGTACAAAATAAGATTATCGACATTATTTATTGTTCAAAACATCATTATTAATGTTAAAAATCTTTTATTTGAATATTTAAAAAAAATTCAAAGTGATGAATTTATGAGTCATTACATACTTCTTCCCTTAAAAGAATTTCATCCTCTTAATTAAGGATAAGAAGGTAACTCAAAAGGAAATATATATATATATATATATATATATATATATATATATATATGTTGAATGTATACAAAGATGTGATAAGTGACTAAACTATTGACAGTGAGCACACTATGATGATACAATATATATCTATAGGCCACACATCTATGCTAAACTTAGGATAAGACTTTTTCATTCCATATTCTATTTCCCAAGTGCAGTCTTCGGCATGACAACTTTATTGAACTTTAACCAACCTTAAATTCTTCCTTCTTAACCGCTTCCCATCTTAATCCATGATTCAGACTTGTGACGCCCCACTCCGAGAGCCTCGTTAACAAAGAGTATTACATAGATAATACTATCGGCTAACGCGGACAATAGAGTATAATGGAAGCGACCATGTGCAATCTCACCTTAACTATTCACTAAATAAGTCGAAAAGTAGAAACACATTAGAATTCGACCTATTCAATAAATATTTAAAGCAAAACTACAATGGCTAAAGGATCTATCAGAAGAAAATATAACAACTCAAATGTAATATACATCACAGAACAGTCAATCATAATATACACATACACCGATACACAACGGAGTATACAAAATAATACATGTCAGGTGGTACAGGAGACCACAATATACAGACGAGACGAAAGAGTATAAATCAAAGTTACGGCAGATAAGGACTACAAAAGACGCTATAACAAAATGAAGCTAGCGAATAGTCCATGCGGAAGCAAAATAGGCTAAGTCTCCAAAAGCACCTAACCTGAAACATCTCGGTCTGACCCGAGTATAAAATACCTGGATCAGTCTAGATAACAAATCAGTTAGATTAACTGAACAATAATAAACCTGCAAGGTCATACAGTATAACGAATATCTCTAGAGGAGATAACACAATCATCAACAAGAAATGAATCATATAGAGCAAGCCTCATATCATCGGCAACATATAGAAACAAAGGATACAAATATCCCAAAACAAGCCAGAAGGCAAATAACAAATACCCATAAGGTATACAAGTTCCACAAGGTAATCGCTATGCTCCATGCGGCTCACAAAGACCAGCACCAAAGGGCGATACCAAGGGAATATACATATCACTGAAACATCATGAAATTTTGCTTGAGCTCAGTACTGTACAAACAAGGATCCATGAGCCCGAAGACTCCAAACCCAAGTATCACCCATACGGCACATAAGGCCAACATCAGAGCGAAACTATATAGGGCAACAAACCCGAAGGCACACACCCGAAGGCAACATACCCGAAGGCAACAAACCTAGGGAGACAGTCCGAAGACACTATCCTAGAGGCAACAAACCGTAGTGGTGAAGGTTGAAGACCCAGTACTGGACACCACTAACTGGCGGAATGTGTCACAACTCTCGAAAAGGAATCCGAAAAGTGTTAACGTATGTCCCATAACCACTCGTTCGCACTAAACGGTTTACTATCCGTCAGTCCCTTTCACACTCAAAGCAGTACAAAGTTTACCTCATATCATCGACAAACCAAACCCGAAGGTCAAAACAATCAATCGAATAGGTCAAGGATTAATCGGAAGGATAAACGCACAGATTCATGGTCCGTGTTTTGCCCAACCATTTAATCACCCTCCCACTTCGTTCGAAGTGCGAAAGTGTGTGTGTTTTAAATAGAATTTATAAATTAGAGAAACGAACTTTTAAATGCGATTCGAGAGATTATTTCATAAAAACCCGTGGATTAAAATTAAAAGGAACCATCAAAGTCAAAACAATTGATAATCATACATAGGATCATCATGAATCAATTCAAATTGAAAATTCAATCCCAAAAGGCAAAGTGGGCTGAAACAGCAGGTTCAGTCGACTGAACAGAGTTTTCCAGTCGACTGACCCTGTACCTGGAAATTTTCTAGGTTCAGGAAACTTTCTGTTTCCAGGTTCAGTCGACTGTGCAGAGTTTTTCAGTCGACTGAATCACGCCTGGAAACTCTCGGGTTTCAGGTTCAGTCGACTGTGCAGAGTTTCCAGTCGACTGAATCTTGCCTGGGCTGTTTTCCAGCCTTATTCAAATGAAGAGCAAACTCTCCCAAAATGCAATCGGACGAACATTGGCTCTAAGGGCTTATGCCAATCGACAACCCGGCCCTATATGTTCCTCGATGCATCACCAAAACATGATTAAAACATCAAAGTTAGGATTTCAAAGATTTTAACCCAAAACACTAAAAATTGGATTATTCTTCAATTCAACCCAAAACAATTGCAAGTGCATATGAACAAGGTGTTAGGAATTCATACCTAACATCAATGAAATCAAGAGAAGTAGATGTGAGTTCAAAACTCACCTTTTTACACAAAACAAAGAAGATGAAGAAGCACAATTGCAAGGAATCAACCAACTACACTCCACTTCAACACTACAAGCTTCAATCTAGAATCAAAGAAAGTATTTCCTAGGTTAGGGTTAGGAAAATTACAGAAATTGAAGAGGAGAAGAGATGGAGATGAACTTACCAGTGGATTCTCTATGAATTTGGAGCAAGAAATCAAGATACAAAAGAGAAACTAGGGCTTGCTAATTTCTAATTCTCTTCCCTTTCCCCCATTTCAGTTTTTAGCTTAAGAAAGAAATGAAATGAAGATGAAATGAAGAGAAGGGTTGAGCTAGGGGGTTAAGTGGGCTAGTGGGCTGAACCCAATCCCAAACCCAATAGGAAAAGTAGCCAAAATTTCACAAACTCCAAACATATCAAAGATTATACTCAAAAAGATCGCAAACGCCATTTTGGAACCAATGGAGGTGGTTTCGAGTTCCAATTCGGCCATTTGCAGAAAGTAACATTTCGGACCCCAAAATCCGAATAACGATGCTATATTTAAATCAAACATTTAAATATAAAATCGTTAAATATGCGGGTTGTTACAAAACTGGTCGTCTAATAACTGCTTAACAACCCATCGAACAACCTTATAATATTCCTACGCAACTATTTCTACAATATGTTCTGGATTATGCATATATTTTCGAAGATGGTGTACGTGAAAGACACTACGCATACCAAACAACCCATCGAGCAATTCCATGCGATAAGCTAATAGGCCAATCCACTTAAGAATGGGGAAACGTCCAATAAACCCAGTTTTCTAACTTCCCTGCCCATCCAAATCTTACCACTCCTCTCATTGGAGAGAGTTTGAAGAATGCAGAATCTCTAATTAAGAATTCTAAATTCCTGCGCCTTTGATCAGAGTAACTTTTCTGCCTACTTTGGGCCTCTTTCATCATCTGTTTGATCATGTCTACCTTTTTTGGCTTCTCGGTATCAGGACATGTACTAACCGGTCTCTTTTTTCGATCCACCATGTTGGAAATCTACACGGATGGCTATATAAAGCTTTATATGGTGCCATTCCAATACTTGCCTGCATATGAAGAAAATTTTCCAATGAACCTCCAAAATCAAAGTTACAAGCTCTCAGAAGATCTTCCAATACACTATTTACCCTTTTATTTACCCATCAGTCTAGGGATGATATGTGGTGCTTATACTCAGCTTCCTTCCCATAGCTTTTTCTAATGCCTCCTAGAACTTATTGGTAAAGACTGGGTCTCGATCACTGACTATGTTGCTTAGGACACCATGCAATCGAACAATTTCCATCATGTATATTTCTATAACACTTGCAGCGGTTCACATTGGTTTTACTAAGATAAACTATGGTCTTTTTGTCAATCGATATATGATAACCCAAATTCCTTCATTCGATTTTCTTTACCGAAGTAAGCAATCGAGAAAATCCATTGATATTTGGTCCTATTTCTATGCAAGACGTTGGAGTAATCCAGCAATCTTTTGCTAATCACTTTTGATATATTGACAATTTGCACATCTATAAATATGGATAGAGATATCACTCTGCATACAACACACCAAAAAGTCTTTTTCATATCTCGATACATTTTGGTAACTCTGAGATATACTGAAAGTCAAGAATTGTTACATTCCGTTAAAACTTCTTGCCTTATCTAGTCGACATTTGGGACGCACACTCTTCCATTCATCCTTAATATTCTTTTATCATCAACCTTGAATCCTATCAGCCTTCCTAGTACTATGTTTTTCACTATTGCTTTGACCATCTTTGGGATAAATAGATCTTTGAGCTGCTTCTCCTTTATATGGTTAATAAAAGTTGAACGTACTATTAAATGAGCTATAACAGCATGCTTTCTTCTTAATGCATCTGCCACCACATTTTTCTTTCTCGAATGTATGTAGGATATCTAAATTATATGACATGGGAAATTCTAGCCAACGTTGCTGTCTCATATTCAAGTCCTTCTGATTGAAAAGATACTTCAAGAATTTTTGATCTGTGAAGAGTTTGAACTTTTCACTCAAATAAAAGAAGTAATATTATTTACCAAGGTCAAACAAAGTTTATCAAAAATGAACTATGAGAAATTCTTACCTAGTAAATAATGTCTCCAAATCTTTAGTGCGAACACGACGACTAATTGTAACGTCCCTATATTTTATCAATTTAAAATTAGTAATTAATTTGAATTTATGGGATTTAATTTGGAATTAATTTGAAATTTTTCAAGGCAAATAGAATTAGCATTGATTTATGCATATATGAATGAATTATAATTTGAATTTGAATTTGAATTTAATTTTTTTTAAATTTCTTAGGAAAATAATTTGCATTTAAATAATAAATATGTAATTTATCTAATGTGAAATTAGTTTTAAAACATTTCTTCTTGAAATTTGTATATAAAAATAAATAGGAAATGTATTTATAAAATAAGGAAAATATGATATAAAATTTATTTAAAAACCTTTAATTAATGAGAAATACAAGTGTTAAACATGTAACAAGCAATTTAATAAGTGTAATTCATTTAATAAGTTGTTTAACAAATGTAATGATTTTATAATTTAAATTGGACAAGTGTCATTTAGTTTTATTTTTGAGAAAAAATAAAAATAGGAAATAATTATATAAACTTGCTACTCTCCTCCCTCTCATTTCTTTTAACATTTGCAAACTACAAAGAAAAAAAGCTTATATAACTTTCTTAAACCAGAAAAGAAAGAAAAAAAATCATCAACCAAATTTAAAAAACAAATCAAGCAAAAACTAGAAGTTGAAACAACTTTTTCAATTCAAAGTATAAACTTGCAAATCATGGATTTCAACTACAAACCTTAAGCAGATTCAAAGCTTCAATTCAACTAAAATCAAAGAAATTTCAGATCAAACAGAAAGGATCAAAACTAGAAAGTAATTTCAGATTTCTTTTCAAACTTTGAATCCCTGACTTCTCCTCCGTTCAAAGTTATCAAGTGAGTAAAATCTTGATGACTTGATCTATGATTTGTTGTTTGTGAAGTAGATCTGTGCAAATGATTTTAATATGTAAAATATATATTGTATGTACACAAAAATGTATATACATAGATGTGCATGTTTGAGTTACAAGCATGTTGGCCTCTGTTGTTCCCAAGTTTCCAAAACCTGTGCAAAAATTCAATTTCTTCTTCTTCGATCATTGTTAGACTTTAAAATTTAAACAAAAGTTGTTTATTTAAACATGATTTAAGTTTTAAAAATAGATTTAAGAAAAAGAAATCAAATCTTTCTCTGGAAAATTGATAATACAGGAAAATTACAAAATATGTTAAAATTCAAACATCATGAATTCTAGTTTCGAATATATTATCTGAAATGCTTTCGAAAACAAAGATTTTTAAAAGTGAAATTATATTTTTTAAGTGAGTATTTACTAATAACTTCGAGGATGATTGAAATCAGGGTTATTGTCAAATTTTGGTCATCGGCGTGATGAGGATGGTCAGGGTTGTTGCTGGAGATGGCTTAGGTGATGTGAGTTCAGGGAAAAATGCATGAAGAATTTTAATTTGATAGTGGTAGCCGAACGATGTTCATCTAGGGTTTGAAACCCAAATTTGCTCATGGTCGGAATTGGTATTGTTGCGTCATCATTAGACGACCGGAATCATCGTACCAACGCCAATCGAAGTGTTAGACATCTGCGAAGCTTCGGGGGCGATCACGTGAACTCTAATAGCCAGAGGTGGAAGAACGAGGCAATTTTGTGATGATCATTTTTGGTTCCAGTTTGGTCAGATAGTTTGTTTGCGAGTTCGACGTCGACTCTGATTTTTGGGTGTTCGTGAGACTTGCAAGGGTCGTCGCCGTTGTATGGAAGGTCGGAGCTTGGTTCGAAGGTGGCCGGAGTTCATGTGCATGTGCAGGGTGCCAGTTTGGTATCAATGGGAAATGGGTTGGGAAGGAAGGGTGGATGTCTCGTAGTTATCTTTAGGGAGTTTGCATGTTGGCTCGAGTTTGAGTCTGGATATTTTCAAGTGTGTATCGAGTTTTATAGAAACTTAAGCAAAAAATTAAGGTTTGAAAAGCATACGGGTTAGTTTGGGGTTTCACTCGGGGGAGACTCGAAGCAAGTAATGTTTAAACTCGGGGAACACCCGAAGTAGGTCTCGGGTTTGTCTTATAAAATAGTTTTTCTTTTAGAACACGATTTAAATTTTAAACATTTTTAAATCTAGGCTTTTAAATAATAGTTTTGATTAAGTTTGGATTAATAAGGACTTTTTAGGAAGATATTATTAAAGTAATTAAGTTATAATTTATTTAATTTTGTAACATTAATTATTAATTGATTATTTTAAATAAATAATGTAATTAAATTTGATTAAGATTGAATGATGTTTTAATTAACCATAATCCTTTGAATTAATTTATGTGTTTGTGATGTTAACTATGTGGTTTACTAATGGTTAAATGATTAATTAAGATAGATGATTTATAATCACTTGATTAATTAAAGATTAATTAATTATTAATTTAAGGTTAATTAATTTATAATTAAAGTTTACTTAATTAATGTAATTAATTAAGTAATATTTAATTAACAAAGTAACTAAGATTAATTAATTAGTAATTAAGGACTAATTAATTTATAATCATTAATTGAGGATAATTAATGAAAAGTAATTTTGTGATTAATTGATTATAATCACACGATTAATTCACCTTAATTGTAGATGATTGATATCGAATGCTTTGTATTTATTGATATCCCTGATTGGTGATTGTGATACCATGTGATGTGAATTGCTTTGTGCTGAACTGTGATATTTATGATTTGTTTCCATGTGAATTTGAATACCAATTGTCCCGCAAAACGGCACTTGAATTTCGATGCGACAAGGAGTCGGATTCCAGTTGGTTATCCGAAACCCACATCGAATATTAATGTTGAATCTTTATGATTGATATATCTATCTGTTTTGAAATTAAGCACTCACTATTCGATTTAGCTGAGGGAGGACTTTGTATTATATAACCTATTTCGAATAGCGATACGACGAAATGGAAAGCATTTGAAGACGGTGGTGAAGATCAGTGTCTTCAAGAACAATGGGATAACCTATCGAATGACTTTGCACTGAGTTGCTCCGGTATCGAGATCTCCATATGTGATGGAGAGTCCGATTGGGATTGTGGATCCCCAAATTGCAAGGGCTTCTTTGGAAGTGCCTTCGATTCTGTTCGAACCCGAAAGAGATTTTGTATGGTTGTATGTCTGACATTACACTTTGAGATATAAAGCTGATTTCCTTCAAATACATTTCTGTTGGTGGCGGAGAATTTATTCTCTTAGCTGAACACCCTTCTTTGAGATGTACGACCTCAGAGGTTATGTAGTTGATGGTTATTAGTGATATACTCCCAATTTGGTAGTGTGGCGTGCTGAGTGCTGTTGATCATGTGTTGATCGAAGCATGGCTTTTGTGAAAAGCGTAGCTTTATGGGTGAGACTTCGTCGAACCTCACAACCCGGTAATGGTTGAAACATGAATGTTGCAGCAAGGTTATTAGGGGTCGCGCCCCTAGGGTATGTCCATTTTCTTCTGGATAAGAGGTGGTATCATGGTATGGAGCCTAGATATTTAACTGTGTTGTTGTTGCTATTTGTTGGTGAATTCCGGGTTAAAGGTCAGTATCGACCGGGGATGGCATACTTGTAGGTGTTACCTAGTTACAGAGATAACCCGGCCTTGTATTGGCAGAGATCTGGCTTGGTTCATGGGGGCGTCCCTCTAGAGGCGTTCCATTTGGTAAGGAAGTTCCTTAGCCTGACCATTTGTTGGAAAATCCAAAGAAACAATACGAGCCCTATACGGTTTTAGTTGTATAACCTGCCATGCAGCATGGCGATAACCTGCCATAGAACATGGTAGCTATTGTAGGCATACGACGAAATGTGGTATGTTGGCTAAGATTGATATTATACTTTCGAAATGTTTTCACAGTATGCACTAATAATAATATCAAAAGAGTTTTCTCGTATCAAGCATGTTTGACTATCATAAGAAGAAATCTCCTCCAATTGTGTGATTGCATTGTGCGTGTGGCGGAAGGTCTTATGGTAGTTTCATTTTCCAAAAGCATAACGGGTTTCTTTTATAAATTGTTTTTGTTCAAACAACTGTTTTTGTTTACTTGTACCAGTCCCATGACTGACCCGGAGTTTATTGTTTCCTTCCTAAACTTTGGGTGCCCATAATCTCCACACGGGCAGCCTAGAAGCAGGTTATCTGTGTTTTTGGAGCTAACTTGGAATCTTTTGAAGTCTTTTGGAAGCTATCGGATTTTGGAAGCTTTTGGCCTTGGAAACCTTTTGAAGTGTTTGAAGATTTCGGGAAGACCTTATCTAAGTCGAAGTATGTTGGAAATATTTAAAGACGCCTGTGGTGTTTTCATCCTGTTATTGTATCTTGTGTATATCACTCTGATAATGGGATTAAATTTTTAGAATCGAATATTTTGATGGTGTTGTATCTGTATTGTGATATATAAGATCATCTTTTGTTTCCGCTGTTTATATTCATCTAATGTTGTTATAAGCTCCATCCGAATTGGAGTTCAACGTTTGAATCTCCGATAGTCAAATACAAGTGAGGTATTCGATGTCGATTTTCAATCGCTGGATTTCGGACAAGTTTTATATCGTATTTTCCTTATTTTATAAATACGTTCCCAATTTACTTTTATATACAAATTTAAAGAAGAAATGTTTAAAACTAATTTCACATTAAATAAATTACATATTCATTATTTTAAATGCCAATTATTTTCCTAAGAAATTTAAAAAAAAATAAATTCAAATTCAAATTCAAATTTGAATTATAATCCATTTATGTATGTACAAATCAATACTAATTCTATTTGCCTTGAAAATTTTCAAATTAATTCCAAATTAAATCCCAGAAATTCTAATTAACTACTAATTATAAATTGATAAAATTTGGGGATGTTACATCGGCTTTATATCTCAAAGTGTAATGTCAGACATACAACCATAAAAGTTTGTTTCGGGTTCGAACAGAATCGAAGGCACTTCCAAAGTAGCCTTGCAATCCGGGCATCCACATTCCCGATCGGACTCCACATCACATATAGAGATCTCTATACCGAAGCAACTCAGTGCAAAGCCATTCGACAAGTTATCCTATCGTTCACCAAGACGCCAGGTCTTCACCACCGTCTTCAAATGCTTTCAATTTCGTCATATCACTATTCAGAATGGGTTATATGAAAGAAAATCCTCTCCAGGCTAAACCATATAATGAGTGATAATCTAAAAACATATGGATATATCGATCACAAAGATTCATCATTAATATTCGATGTGGGTTTCGGATAACCAACTGGAATCCGACTCCCTGTCGCATCGAAATTCAAATCCCATTTTACGCGCCAATGGTTTTTCACATTCACACGAGAAAAAATCACAAATATCATAGTTCAACATAAAGCAATTCACATCACATGGTATCACAATCACCAATCAAGGATATCAACAATATAAAGCATTCGATATCAACCATCTACAATTAAGATGAATTAATCGTGTGATTATAATCAATTAATCACAAAATTATTTTTCATTAATTATCCTCAATTAGTGATTGAATTATTATAAATTAATTAGTCCTTAATTACTAATTAATCAATCTTAATTACTTTGTTAATTAAATATTACTTAACTAATTACATTAATTAACTAATCCTTAATTATAAATTAATTAACCTTAAATTAATAATTAATTAATCATTAATTAATTATTCTTTAATTAATTAAGTTTTATACATCATCTATATTGATTAATCATTTAATCATTAATAAACCACATAGTTAACATCTTTAACACATAAATTAATTCAAAGGATTAAGATTAATTAAAACATCATTCAATCTTAATCAAATTTAATTACATTATTTATTTAAAATAATAAATTAATAAATAATGTTACAAAATTAAATAAATTAAAACTTAATTACTTTAAAAATATCTTCCTCAAAAATCCGTATTAATCCAAACTTAATCAAAACCATTATTTAAAAGCCTGGATTCAAAAATGTTTAAAATTTAAATTGTGTTTTTAAAGTAAAAACTGTTTTATAAGACAAAACCGAGACCTACTTCGGGTGTTCCCCGAGTTAAAACATTACTTGCTTCGAGTCTCCCCCGAGTCAAACCCCAAACTAACCCATATGCTTTTCAAAACCTTAATTTTTTGTTTAGGTTTTTATAAAACCCGATACACACTTGAAAATACCCGGACTCAAACTCGAGCCAACATGCAAAAACCCGAAGACAACTTCGAGACATCCACCCTGCCTTCCCAACTCATTTCCCACCGATACCAAACTGGCACCCTACATGTGCACATGAACTCCGGCCACCTACAAACCAAGGTCCGACTTTCCACACAATGGCGACAGCCTATGCTAGTCTTATAAACACCCAGAAATAAGAGTCGACGTCGAACTCGCAAACGAACAATCTGACCGAACTGGAACCAAAAATGATCATCATGAAATCGCCTCGTTCTTCCACCTCTGGCTATCAGAGGTCATGCGATCGCCCCTGAAGCTTCGCAGATGTCTAACGCTTCGATTGGCATTGGTGTGATCGATTCTAGTCTTCTAACGATGACGCAGCAATACCAATTTCGACCATGAGCAAATATGGGTTTCAAATCCCAAATTAACGTCGTTCGGCTAACACGATCAAATTAAAATTCTTCGTGCATTTTCCCCCAAACCCACATCACCTAGGCTATCTCCAGCAACAACCCTGACTACCTCATCACGCCGATGACCAAAATTAGACAATAACCCCAATTTCGATCATCCTCGAATTTATCAGTAAATACTCACTTAAAAAATATAATTTCACTTTTAAAAATCTTTGTTTTCGAAAGCATTTCAGATAATATATTTGAAAGTAGAATTCATGATGTTTGAATTTTAACACATTTTGAATTTTTCCTGTATTATCAATACTCCAGAGAAAGCTTTGATTTCTTTTACTTAAATCTATTTTTAAAACTTAAATCATGTTTAAATAAACAACTTTTGTAAAATTTTAAAGTCTTACAATGATCGATGAAGAAGAAATCGAATTTTTTTGCACAAGTTTTGGAAACCTGGGAACAACAGAGACCAACATGCTTGCGACTCAAACATGCACATCTATGTATATACATTTTGTGTACATACAATATATATTTTACATATTCAAATCATTTGCACAGCTTTACTTCACAAACAACAGATCATAGATCAAGTCATCAAGAGTTTACTCTGTTTTTTCTTTGAACGGAGGGGAAGTCTTTGATTCAAAGTTTGAAAAGAAATTTGGAAATTACTTTTTGGTTTTGATCCTTGCTGTTTGATCTGAAATTTCTTTGATTTTAGTTGAATTGAAGCTTTGAATCTGCTTAAGGTTTGAAGTTGAAATCCCTGCTTTGATGTTTGAGATGATTTCTTGGTTTATACTTTGAATTGAAAAAGTTGTTTCAATTTCCAGGTTTTGCTTGATTTGCTTTTTAAATTTGTTTGATGATTTTTTTCTTTCTTTTCTGGTTTGAGAAAGTTATACAGGCTTTTTGTTTTCTTTATAGTTTGCAAATGTTAAAAGAAATAAGAGGGAGGAGAGTAGGAAGTTTATATAATTTTGTTTTCTTTTTTTAATTTTATTTTCTCAAAAATAAAACTAAATGACAGTTGCCCAATTTAAATTATAAAATCATTACATTTGTTAAACAATTATTAAATGAATCACACTTGTTAAATTGCTTATTACATGTTTAACACTTGTATTTCTCATGAATTAAAGGCTTTTAAATAAATTTTATATCATATTTTCCTTATGTTATAAATACATTTCCTATTTATTTTTATATACAAACTTAAAGAAGAAATGTTTTGAAACTAATTTCACATTAAATAAATTACATATTTATTATTTTAAATGCAAATTATTTTCCTAAGATATTTTTTAAAATTTTCAAATTCAAATTCAAATTTGAATTCTAATCCAATTATATATTTATAAATCAATACTAATTCTATTTGCCTTGAAAATTTTCAAATTAATTCCAAACTAAATCCTAGAAATTCAAATTAATTACTAATTTTAAATTGATAAAATTTGGGGATGCTACATTAATAGTTCTGAGTCATGTACTGCATAATTTCGCTCATGCATCTTTAACTTCCTATTGGCATATGCGATAACCTCCCATGTTGCATTGTTACTACACTTACTACTTCTCCACAAGCATCAGCATAAATGGTTAAATCGCCACTTTCATCAATAATAGTTTAGATTGGATTGGTAGTTAACCTTTTCCTGCATTCCTAGAATGCTTCACAATTCAGCATCCATTCAAATTAAACATCCTCCATAGTCAACTTCGTTAAGTGATAGGAAATTATAGAGAATTCCTAAATAAATCTTTTGCAGTATCTAGCCGACCCTAAGAAGCTATGAATGTCCTTTGGAGTTTGTTATTGCTTCAAATGCAGAATGTTTGTAACTTTCTCAAGGTCAACTAAGATTACTTCCGTTGTCACATGTCCAAAGAACCTTACCTTTTCTTTAGAAAAGTGGCATTTTGAGAACGTAGCCTTTCTCAATATTTCTAGTAAAATGTCTAAATGCCTTTATTATTATTCTTTTGTCTTTTGAATATATAAGAATATCTCAATAAAAACCAACGTGAATTTATGGTGCACATTTCTAAATACTCTATTCATAAGTCCTACAAAATAAGCAGGCGCATTGGTTAGCCTAAAAGGCCTAACCAACCATAAGTAGAAATCATTTCATCCTTTAAATGTAGCTAAACGAATGCAATAATCTGCTATCCTTAGTTAATGAAATCTTATAGCTAGGTTCATTTTAGACAATATTCGAGCACAATGAAGTCGATCAAATAAGTAATCAATACAAGGTAGAAGATACTTGTTCTTAATTTCTTGTTTATTTAGGTCGCGATATTCTACATAGAGTCTTAGGGAGCCATCTGACTTTGCAACGAAAACTACCGCTGATCTCCAACTTGAGCAACTTGGTCTACTTAGTCCTTTCTTTAACAGTTAATCAAATTGATTCCTTAATTCATTTGCTTCATTGGGGCCCATTTTTCAAGAAGAGTGAAAAACGGACCTCACACCGAAAATCAAGCCGATTCAAAACTCAATTTCCTTATGTAGGGGTAAACATTCAACTTCCCCAAAAATATCTAAAAATTTCTTAACAATTGTTATTTATTCTAGATATTTTTGAAATGAATTTAGGGCATACATAAAACTATCCATTACTGGACTTGGTTCTTTGCATGTTATTTTAAAAGGCCACTTCTTTTATTTTCCAAATGCACAATCCTTTCAACAAAATTAAGAATAGCCTTATATTCGGACAACCAATCCATATGGAGCATAATCTCAAAAAAAACAAGGACGATTAGATTGCATGAATTTTTTTGGAATAGATAGGCAACTTGTACTTTTTCACTAACTATACCTACATTAGGTTTACCACCTGTAGGGTAGAGGCACAGATAGTGGTATTTAATATTTTTGTGGTAAGTTTCAGTTTATCAACCAATTCTTCCAAAATAAAGTTATGGGAAGCCCCTGTATCAATTAATACTCTAAATAGATTATCACTAATGCAGATATTGCCTTAAAAACTCTCTTTCCCTTCGCATCAGTTAAAGTTGAGGGTTTATCTTTAATGGCAAAAACTCTAACATGTTCTCGTTTCTTTATCTGTGGGCAATCCTTTTCTGGTGCCCTAGTGTAACGACCTGAAATTTTCGACCTCGATAATTCGACACTGATATGTTCACTGTAGAAGTGCTGAGAAATCAGACGCCAGAAATTTCAGATTGTTAGGGAAAAGAAGGAAAGAGGGGAAGAAGAAACAGAAACAGCAGCATCTCACATTCACAGCGGATTAAATATAATATAATAGCATTTATACAAGAAAGCTTTAATTATCAGTTTAAATACAATTCATTTGAGTTACAACCATTTACAAATAGACTAGACAGTTGTATCAACCTGTCCCAGACTACTATTAATAATTACAATACTCAGCGGAATAACTCCATACGTTCCTGCCATCCAGCTCGCCTCCCGAGCTCCAGAACGTCCTAACCTGAAAATCTATAATACTCGGTCTGACCCGAGCATTACACCAAAGTAACACCCGCGTCAGGCTGGAAACCAGCGTGAGTAAACCCATAAATTTGAAATACTAAGTTTTAAAACATATCTTAAAAACCCGGGGTAACTCGTACCTCACAACGAGTTCTTAACTTGTTGAAACCAACTCTTATCCACAAATCAATCCCTAAGTAACCTTACTTAGTTTCAATGGTCCATATTATTCCATTCCAGCCAATTGATTTCGCATATCAAATCTATAAAGAATTATTGTAGATTGCAAATCGAAGTGGTTTCGAGTATTTACTGATACCCGACCACGGTCTCTTCAATTCCAATGTTATTCTTTAAGCCAAATTGTTTACGTTTAAACAATATAATTTATATTCAGGATTTCATATTCACGCAACAATTCATTTCAGATAGATAACCCACAATATCATAGTTCAGCCAAAGTATCTCATGTCACAAAGCATCATAAACCACATATCAGAGATATCAAATAATTTAAGTCATCTAATATATCTTAATCATTTAAAAGAAAGATAAATTAATTGTATCATTGTTAATTAATTTAATTACTTTTAAATCCTGCTTACTTAACATTAATTAATTACAAACCATTAATTAATCATCCCTTCATTATCCATCTACATTAATTATCCATAATTACTTTCATTAAGTAATTATCCCATTGGTTAATTAACCTTTAATTATTATCCTTTAACTACTAATTAAATTAATTAACCCTTAACAAATTAATCCTTTAATTAAGTAATTATCAGTTAAGTAATTAATCTCAAATTACTTACATCAATTGATCTCCAATTACCAATTAATTAATCTCTAATTAATTAATTAATTAATAACCCTTAATTTTTAATTAATTAATCCTTGATCAATAATTAATTAGTTTCTCTTTAATTCATTTATTTAATTAAATTTAATTACCAAAGACCTTAATTAACTTTAAGATAAACCATTTATCTTTATTGGTCACTAGCTATGATTAACATATAAATTTAAACCATTTTACTTTAATAATTTACTTAATTACATATTTAAATTAAGTTTAAAATATACTTAAGAATTTAACTTAATAACTCTAAGCAAAATAAATCATATAACTTCTTAATCCAAACCTTTAAACATTTATAATATAACGAATTTGATTTTAAAATTAGTTTAAATTTGATTTGTTTTAAATTTTAAAAGCTTGCCTTCTAATTTTAAAATCTTCCCTATTTAAAAACTTTTGTTAAAAAAAATGTTAAAATTCATTCACTTTGGGTTCAACCCGGTATGTACTCAAGTCCAGACCCGAGTATTTCACTTTTTTTAACTATTATAAGAAGTGAAAACCCACGTGAAAACCTTAAAGCTAGACTCGTGTAATCACTTCCTTTCCCCAAGCTCCCACCGAAGGAAGCTTCTTCTTTCACGAAAACAAATACTGATACACAACAATCCTCATGCACGTGCATACGTCATCGACCGCTGCTCCGTCGTCAGCTTCTCCGGCAAGTCGACCTTGATCTCCCTACTCGATCATGACCATCTATGCTTCAATTCGAACACGAAAACCAGAACTAACCTAATTGAACCTAACCTAGAACGAACCATCACACAAAAACCTCCCTGCGATGCCACCACCGATCACCAGAAACCCCCACACCCCGTCCAGAGCATCGCCGTCGACCTATACTCCTATTCCACCCACCCCGTCCAAGTCCGATGCACTCTAGTCGTCGCGACGAACCTAAGAACCTCGTCCCATTCAAGTCCTTAAACCATACAATCACCTTACCACACCACCATAGCGAAGGATAACCCTTCCGACCATTTTTCCTCCACAATCGACCCACGAACTACCTCCGGCAGGAACCCCGACCTCACCGAGCTTCGCAATCGCCTAAATTTGGCGAACACACCATTCCGTTCAACTCGAGAAATCTATCTCGAATCAAAGATAAAAACTCTTGATTTCTATTGTAAAAATCAAAGTTTTTAAACTCGAATCTATTAATATAACCCAAACTTGAAATTAAAAACATCAATTTTCCAGATTTGAAAAGATCTCACTGTAATTACCTATTCCCTTAATATTTACAAACTATTTTTTACTTAAATTTTATTTTTAAGAATAATGTTACCACATACAAACATATTTTATTCAAAGATCAAAGCATAAAAATCATTTAGTTGGATGATTTGAATTCTGGAATCAGGTTTAAAACCTGTAATGTTTGACAGAGGCATCTTTTTGCCTGTTCCCAGTCATGAACACAGATACTAACACACATATATATACATAAAATCATAAAATAATTTTTAAACAATATGCACAACATAATTCATATCAATCTTCAAGGATTCATCACATGCCAATTCAAGATATATCATATTCTAAGAGTTTACTCACAGTTGAAAATCTGAGCAGAGAAAGCCTGAAATGGTTTTGAAACTAGAAATTGTTTGAACTTGAAACTGGAATCTGACTTGAATTTAGTTGAATTGCTACTTGATCTAATCTAAATTGAACTGATTTTTTTGAATTTTTGAATTTGCTTGGCTCGGGTTTGAAATTTGTAAATGTTTGATGATGTTTGACTCTTATATTTTTCTTTCTGGTTTGTTATCTCAAGATTGGTTTGAAAAATGAACAGATCAACGAAAAATAAGAAGGGAGTGGAGATGATTTTATAGCCTATTTTATTTTTATTTATTATTTTAAAAATAAAAAGAAAATAATGACATTTTTTAAATTGTATACACTTGTGAATTGCATGTAACAATAGTTTACTATAACAGCCCGATTTTTTCGACTTTCGAAAGTCGAATCAATACGTACACTATATCAAATGCCGCACAGTCAAATGCCGAAAAACCAAACCGTTAAGGATAAGCAAGAAGAAGATTGAAGAAGAAACAGAAACAATAAACAGAAACTCACAATTCGCAGTGGAACAATATATAATAGATAAATGAATAATCTTTAAAACAAAAGAATCATATCTTTTATTACAATACAACACTAGAGTTTACAATGACACCATTCAACACTGGGCATTTACAACATCTAATCCATCTTAAAACTGGAATTATAGCAATCCCAACGCAGCGGATAATACATAGTATAATGATACGTCTCGTCATCCAGCTTCAATCCCGATCTCCACAGCAACTTCTTGACTTCGCTCTCGAATAACTGATAACCTGGCTCTAGGCTGCTCGTGTGGAAAAATATGGGCACCCAGAGTTTAGAATGGGAACAATAAATGCCAGGTCAGTCATGAGACTGGTGTGAGATCTTAAAAATAGTTATTTTCAAAATGAAAATAAAAAGAAATCTGCTATGCTTTTGGAAAAAATGAAACTACCATAAGGCCTCCCGCCACACACGCAACGCAAACGCAGAATTGGGGGATATTTCTCCTTATGATAGTCAAACATGCTTGATATGCAAATCCTTTTTAATTTTATCATTAGTGCATAGTGTGGAAAACATTTCGAAAGTATAATATTAATCTTAGCTAACATACAACCATTATTGTATGCCTACTATAGCTACCATGTTCAATAGCAGGTTACCGCCACATTTCATGGCAGGTTATACAACTAAAACCGTATAGGGCACGTATTGTTTCTTTGGATTTCCAACAAATGGACAGGCTAAGTTACTCCCGACTGCCACATGGGTATGCCTCTGGAGGGACGTCCCGAGAACTTAACCAGCTCTCTGCCAACACAAGGCCGGGTTACCTCTGTGACTAGGTAACTACTACACGAGTATGCCATCCCCCATCATTTGCGACCTTTATCCGAGGATCCTCAACCACAAAGTCTAATAAATTTGCAGCACCAACATAGGTTAAATATCTAGGCTCCATACCATGATACCACCCTTTTCCATAAGGAAATGACATACCCTAAAGGGCACGACCCTCATAACCTTGCCGCATTCCTCCTGTTTCGACCATTTTCGGGGTGTGAGGTCTGATGCTGTCTCGTCCACAAAGGTACACTTTTCAAAAAGTCTTGCTTCGATCAACAAATGATCAGCAGCACTTCATATGCCACAATACCAAATTGGGAATATATCACTAGTAACAATCAAATACATAACCTCTGAGCTCGTATGTCTCAGAGAAGGGTGTTAAGCTAAGAGAATAAATTCACCGCTACCAATAGAAATGTATTTGATAGAAACCAGCTTTACATCTCAAAGTGTAACGTCGTACACACATCCATACAAGTCCATTCCGGGATCGAACGGAACCGAAGGCACTTTCAAAGAAGCCCTTGCAATCCGAATATTCACTAGTCACGTCCGGAATCCCCATCACAAAGGGTGATAAAATCTCTATACCGGAGCAAACCGATGCAGAGACACTCGACAGGTAATTCTTTCGTTTTCGGAAATACCCGGTTTTCAACACCATCTTCAAATGCAATCCCATTTCGTCGTATCATTATTCAGAATAGGTTTTATGACACAAAGTCCTCTCTCAGCTAATCCGAATAACGAGCGCTTATTTTAAAAATAAGTGCTACATTCAGATTTCAACCAAATCACAATAAATTTCCAATTTGATCTTTTAAACAACCATCACAATCACAAAGGATCGATGTGGTTTTTACATATCCACTTGGAATCCGACTCCCGGTCGCATCGAAATTCAATTGCCATTTGTAGGCCAATATTGGTAGTCGGTTATTTAACTATCAATCAATATTCACAACAATCACCAAGGTTTAAACAGTTTTCCAAAATTATTTATTTTCCGAAATATCTTCGTAAGATATAATTTTAACACTTCAACTATTTGAAACAAATTTCAAATCACTTTTCACCTTGCAATCTTTTGAAAACAAATTTCAGATCATTTTCCTTATGCAGAAAATATTTCCATATAGTTATTCATTTCCATAAAAATCAACCGAGTTCAAATATCTTAAAGTAATTTAAATCACTTATCCAAAATGTTTTGGGAGACATTTAAAATAAAACTACCTTTACTTAAATATTAGTTATGAAAATATTATACTAATTATCATAAATATAAGACTTCAAGTCCAAACTAATTTTAAAATAAAATTAGTAGATAGAGTATAAGTATTTAAATAACTATTTTCTAAATCCAATATCAATTAAATCTTTAAAATAATCCCCCGTATAATTATTTAAATACATCTTTACTTCAAAGGTTAAGGATGATTCCCAAAAATAATTCATCCAACAATATTCTTCCAAATCAATTTATACTTCAAAAGCTATTTTTAAAAATATACTTAGCTTTCCAAGGAAAAATTCTCTTTCCATTACAAAAATGGTTCATTTACATCAATTAATAAACCTTCCTCGATTTATTTTAAATTTACATTCCAATCCGTAAATTTCTTTCCAAACTTAAAAATAAACCGATATTTATTTTTAAACAAATTCCCGTTTCCTTTTTAAATTCCCATTGTGAATTCAAATTCCCGAATATCCACTGATATAGGATTTTTAAATCGATTTCAAAAATCATTTACAAACACCTAATCAATTTCCAAATTTTTTTCAAATTTTATTTTAAACACCAAATCAAATTCAAAATTGATTTCTAAATTTATTTCAACACCAAATCAATTTTCGTATTGA
Organism: Allium cepa; assembly: GCA_030765085.1. NCBI lineage: Eukaryota > Viridiplantae > Streptophyta > Magnoliopsida > Asparagales > Amaryllidaceae > Allium > Allium cepa. The sequence continues at coordinate 978,604,121 of CM060939.1, forward strand.
TTTCGCAAATATTTATTTTTAAGCACCAAATCAATTTCCAAATTGATTTCCACAATCATTTCGAACACCAAACCAAAAAAAATTAAATTTTATTTCTAATTTTATTTCCTTTTTAAATAAATTCCTTTATCTTTTCCAAATTATTTAAAATCCGAATTAAATAAATTCTTCAGCTACTAAACAATATTACTTAAAACCCATTTATTTAATCCTTTTCCACAATTTGGAATTTATTTAATAGGTTTTTCAAAAATAAAACCTTGTCCTTTTAAAATTCCTTCTGTTTAAATTTATCCAATTCTCAAAAATAAAATTTTTACTATAAACTTTCAACTTGAATTTCGAAAATCCAATTTTATTTATTTCCGGTGTCCTACGATACCAAAATTTATTCGGCTAAACTATAGCCTTCAATGATTTTAATCACAAATAAAATCACATAGAGATTATACTCACAACATATGAAAGAAATTCAATATTTGAGGAATCCAACTGGATCCCTCCAACCTGTTTCCCTGCACTCACAGACGTTAGCACAACAATTAAATACCAATTCCACTTCGAGGCGGAATATCGCGGTACATGGGATTTATAAAATATCATCCACTATTAAGCGGCGCATAGGGTCTCATCCGCTATTTAATGCGGGAAATCAATCACTCCAAATACATATATAATACCAATTCCACTTCGAGGTGGAATATCGCGGTATATGGGTTTAATATAATATCATCCGCTTATTATGCGGTGCATAGGGTATTAGGGTCTAATTCAATACAACTAATAATTATTTATTATCCAAGCACATAATCAAAACAATCAACAATTTTAAATCTAAATATTTAAAATTAAATCAAAAAATCTGATGGAGTGAGAAGATCTCACCTTTTATTATGCATGCATCCCATTTTCATTTCCGGCTTGATTTTCTTTGCAATATTGACCTTGTATAAATAATTATATCATTTATTAACATTCAAATAAATCGAACAATCAATTTCCTTTTAATAAATTTAATTAACTAAAAATTTTGATTTTAAACTAATCCTTTTTTAAAAAATATTTTATTAACTAAAATTGTTAAACAAATTAATTACCTCAATATATTGAAATAAAAATAAGTAGTAAATTAAAAATGTAGAATAAACTTGTAAATTTGAAATATGTTTATGTAAATTTAATTTTTCAGGAACTACATATATATATTTATAAAAACAAATGATAGGTTTTCCAAAAATCTAGTTTTATAATACTTAAAACTTTCTATATATATATATATATATACATATGTACATCCATACATATATATATATATATTCATCTGTAGGCATATATATTTCAATATATATATGATTTGTTGACTTAAAGAAAAGAGTTTACTTGTTTTTTTTAAATTCATATACTCTAATTCGTGGATTTATCAACATTAATTAAGCAATAAAATTCGAATACCTCTTGTAGTTGATAGTCCCCAGATCACAACACCTCAGCTTCGATTTAACGAGTGTCGCAAAGATGCGAACCCCACCAGAATCGAACCCGAGTTCGAAAGTTCTACTATCAGCGCATCCCTGCGAGCAACCCCGCCGTCATACCAGGCTTCGCCCTCCACGTTCTAAGGTGACGCTGCCGCCACCTCCCCTTACTTAGATCGAGCACGCGATCGCACCCACATTTGCCAATAACTTCGATTGCACCCACCACATGTTGCGACAGCTCCTTCAAGCTTGCTCACACGATCGATTTTGATTAGGGTTTTTTATTTAAATTCGCCATTGCGATTTAAAAGGAGGAGGAAGAGGAGATGTTTTTTCTTTTCGTGAACTCAATGTATGCTTTGAAGTCCGCCATTTTTTTTCTTTGATTTCGAACAGTTTGATTTTTTTTGAGAAGGGAGAGAGCTCGGCTATTTTTTTTCCTCTGATTAATTTCCCCCCTTTTTTCTTTTCTTCTGGCTTCAGCCATTGTTTTTATTTAAACGAACGAAGATAATTTCGTTTACTTGTTTATACTTTATTTCTCTAAGGAACGAACGCGTGTTTCACTTTAGACAGAGAAAACTAAACACGTGTTTAAAGGGGTGAAACGTGTTCAAACTTGTTAAATGTATAAGAATATATATATACATCTCCTTTTAAATTCAAATTCAAATCTTCCTGATTTCCACAACTTATAATCTCAATCTCCAATCCAAGCGTGCCACCAGGCGTTTATAATGTTATATGCCTATTTTGAACGTAATGGAAAAGGTTCCAAGTCCAAATTCGATCATATGGAGAAGATAGCTTTTCAAACCCAGCTGTTAAATTAAATTTCGATATAATTTTCAACGTGTTTACTTATTGTATGGCTAAACGATCTTTCCAAACATTACAAAAATCGAAATCCGATAATAATATAATATTACGGATCCAATGGAACTGGTTTTGTCGAATTCCGATACTGTGCCTCGGAAGGCTATTTTTGAATATCGATTTAAACGGTAAAATTTCAAAACTGAACAAATCGCTTTCAAATTCAATTTTAAAAATTCTACTATCTCCAGTATCATTAACATAAATTTTCGAAGCCTTTAAAACATTTTTAACAAGCTTAAAACTGAAGATACAATATTTTACTCAATCTAAATAATTAAATTTAAAAATTTAATTGCCAAATAGAAGGTGATATTTGAAATTCAGGTTAAACTATTCTCTAAATATTTAAAATCAATTAAATAATTCAATTTCAAATATTCAAAAATTCAGGGTCGTCACATTTACATCTGTAATTTGCATGAACTAAATTGTTCTTATATGTTTATATATATTTATATTATAATTTCAATTTATATTTATTCTTGTAAATGTCCTTATGTTTTATATTTAAAGTTTCTCTCCTATTTGTCAATATATATAATTTAAAAGTAAATGATATAAAATTCCAATTATACACTTATAAATAGTTATACAAATATACTAGTTTTATATATATTTATATATATATATATTCTTTACTTATATTTTATAAATTTTTTTAAAGAGAATGATATAAGACTAATTATATGCTATTAAAAATCATATATACATATTATTTTTAAATCCAATTTATTTCTAACATAATTACATTTGAATTTAAAATTCAAAAATTTTATTTACAAGCTACTTATAGATATTTACACAAACAAATACACATTTTATTGGTTTTGAAAAAGAATAAATTTTAGATCATTTTAAATAATTATAAAAGAAATTATCACATATTTATTGGCTTGAAATTCTGGGATATCACATTCCTCCCCCATTTAAATCTTTTTGTCCTCAAAAAGGAACGAAGCTAGAGATTTAATTATACTGCCTTTTATTAGTTAAATTACTCTTTGATCATTTTCAGCTATAAACTCTTTTATTAAGAATTTATAAAACACTTTAAAAATCTAAATAATGTTACCAAAATAGTTTTTACAAACATACTTTTATAACTTGATGTTTCCAAAAGTCCATCCTCGTTCTCACGGAAATTCGGCATGCGTTGATCAGGCGTAGGACTGAAAATATATAAGTACTTAGTAGACCCATTTTCAACACCAAGTGAAAATACTTGGGAAAACATTTTGTTGAAAATGTAGATAAAAATTTTGAAAATAGAGGTAACATCATTGGTGAGAATGCTCAGGAAATCATCACACCTTTAATGGTCACAGTTAACCGATGGTTAAGTTGCCATCCCAGCAAAATCCATAAATAACTGTAGGCACTCCATGCCCCTCGATTACGCCATGGAACACACCACAGATCGTAGCTACATCCAGGGTTACGTCGCCATCACGGCAAAAATCCATGTAACTCCAGGCATTAGCGCCTTCGAATTACACTGCCAAATGAAATTTCACCACTCCTACATAGGTCGCAAACTACATCAGTTGAGTCCCAATGTAGCCTAAAGCTCTCACGGCCTCTCGACTTTTGCTATGTCTTCATAGATCGCAGTCTACCGATATTACGTTGACATCACGGCAAAATCAAACGTAGATCGTTGGCTCTCACGGCTACACGACTTCCGCTATGGTCCTAGTAGATCGCAGTGACATCGAGTTACACTGTCGTCACAACATAACCCCAATGTCTTTGTAGGCATCAGCGCCCTCGACTTTAGCTACCCACAACACAAAACCCTCAGGAACTTCAGTTTGCCCGGAATTCCCCCCAGGATTCAATTTAGAGCCTCCCCTCTTTAGGGCTCAGGCAGAACCACCCCGTGGATCTCCTATGAAGTTCATTTCAATGGGAGCACCTTTTTCTACAGAGCCAATCTCAAAACATTTTATACTATACACTTATAGTATCTTTCAAATCAAACACTTTATGATCACATAAAACTCTTTTACCCAAAATCGATATCTCTAATCGATAGTTCCAAACTTGGCTTTCCAAACTTCCCAAAATTGATTTTTTCCAAAAATCAAAAGCCTTTCCAAAATCCATAGATTCCAGAACCTTTTCAAAAATCATTCTCACAAAATCATTTATATATAGAGATATACATATATATAAATAACTTACCATTTCCAACTTCAAAATAATCTTTGGATCACTTATATAGATTCCCCTTTTATACTTCAAATATTTTAAAAACCCTTTCTTCTGGTTCGAGATTCCACATAGGGGGAGCTTATCATATATAACAAATATATATATATATATATATATATATATATATATATTACTTTACTATACCAATCAACATTAAATTTTTGATTTTCTTTTATAAAGTTACTTACCATATCACTTACTTTAATAAAGTGAATTTCCAAAAGATATCCAACTTCCGCCTTTATTCATATATACTTCTCAAAATATATTTCAAAAATCATTTTCATTTTTTCAAAATTTCAATATCAATTTCATTCAAACACATTCGATGTACATATATCATTCGTACACAATATCAAAAATGATCTCTCACTCAATCACACAATTTCATGCGGACTCAAATCTGGTTTATTGATCAGAAACAGTTATTCTCATTGCATAGCCTAACAATGATAGAGAATTTCCAAAATCAATCAAAAATCCTTATCCAGGGTTCACCGCCGAAAATCGAGTGAAAAATCCCTACTCGGATCGATATACTATCTCGAAATTTTGTGCTTGAAATCATTCTACGAATAGAATAATATACGTACGTTCTACATATTCATCTTCATTGATTATTAGCTAAATCAGTATTCTTTTCATTCACCTTCATTCTGATTTCTATTCACCTATTCACAATTGCTCAATTCCTATTTGAGTTATCACTTAAATTTTAAACAGTTTGCACTCTGACTATCTTGTATTTCGAAAAAAGCTTGAAAAGATTAAAACAGATAGGTAGTTGTTAAATAACAATAAAATAGTTAAGTAATGATAAAACAGTTGTAAAACAGTTAAATAGTTTGTAGAATAGCTATATAGTTGCAAAATAGTTATAAAATAGTAATTAGTTATAAGTAGTTGTAAAATAATGATTTGTTTATAAAACAGCTGTAAAATAGTAATTAGTTTCAAAATAATTGTAAATTAAGTATAAGATAGTTTGGGTTTTAAAAATAAAGGTTGTATAGTGAATGACTAGGAAAATAGGGTTAAAATAGTTTATATCAAACAATTCTATTTGAAAATAGTTTTAGAGTCAAACTGGTTCCATTTTCCAATCTCCACTTCTACTCAGTTTCTCATCCCACTGAATTGATCCAATTCCAATTCAGTTTGAATTAACTACAATTCCTATCCCAAATTCAAATCAATTCTAATTTGAATTCAAACTTATTCTACTTTAATTACAATTTCAATTAATTTAAATCAAATTCAATTTGAGGTAATTTCAATTTCAATCTCAATTTTTAAACCATCTCGAACTATATAAATTCGAGTTACCATTTTAAATGATGATTTATTCTCTTAAATCAAATTAACCTTTGCTTTTAATTTAGCAACCTAAATCTTTAACAAATTTTCAGTTCTGAATCCAAATATCAAATGTTCATTTTAAATTACTTTTACTTAACTTATTTCAAGGTTCAAGTAATAGTTCAAAGTGATTTTATTCTTATAAGTTCAATCTTTATCTTTAATAATCAAAACCGTTTGACAATTTTAAACTAAACTTTAATTCTAATAAATTCCAGTAATTAATATATATATTATCTCAATCTACTTCTCAATTCATTTAAACAATCTGATTTTCAGTTCCATAGATTATTAATAACAATAGGATGATATCAGGATAAGACAAAGTAAATAAACATCCAAATTATTTAAGACATTCACCAATAGCATCCATCAATAGCATACATTACTCATATCCAGATCTTAAACCTGTTTGAGATCACACATAACTCCCATTACAAATCAACTGATTAACTTCCCTAAGTTAAATTTTAATTTCATCTTGAAATTTCCAATTCAGATCGTTCTTATTTAACTTTGATTTTATTCCTAATTAATTTAATTCAATTTCAAATTTTAATTAATTCATTACAATTCCACCTTTGAATTGATTCTAATTCTATTCTCAAATAAATAAAGATAATTTATATTAGATTGTACTGCCATAAAATATTCCATACATTGATAGACTATACACTATTAGTTCAAACATTACATCCATTTATCCAAAATAAGAGTCTTACAGAGGTCATAAATCCAGATGCCTTCTCTATTACCTAGAGGTTTGGAAAAGAACGGAGCCTTAGTATTCTTACAAGAATCCTTTCTATGGACTTCCTTCCAAAGGGCAAAGCCCAAACATACACTTCTCAACAGGATGTCCTCGCTTATAACATTTACCACAAAAGGTTTCTACCCTACCATCAATCTTGATAACCTCCACACCTCTTGCAGGACGTTCCACAACCTTACTCTTCTTCTGTCTCTCGGGACAATTTCTAGCGATGTGACTCGACTACTTACAATGACAGCAAACAGTCGACTCGTTGAAAGGTTCTACAGGTTTATGCTTCACCTTTCTCACTTCAGGGCAATGGTTTAGGAAATGTCCTTTCTTATGACACTTAAAGCACAAGATCTCAGAGTGAAACCGTTGGAATGTACACTTCAATTCCTTCCTTGTTTTACTGCACTTGGCTACGTAATGACCCTTATTGAAACATCTGTAGCAGGTGACATTATCATAAGGCCCTGGTCCAGCCATTTCTTTAACATGTTTCTCATATTCCTAAATTGCTTCTTCTCGATCCTAACGTGCAGCTGCTCTTCGCTCTCTGCGTCTAGCCTTCCATTCTTCACTCTTAGCCATCTTCCTCTAAGACTGAATTAGTGGGACTTCCTAACATATATTAGATTAATTAGTAGAATCCCAACCTATATTCTAATTATCTCATTCAATTTCAATAACCAACAACCAATTTCCTTAATATATTAGAAAAACTATTGCTTTATATATAAAAATATAAGCTTGCATAAAAATCATTTATTTTTAAAGCCATTTTAAAATCTTTATGTAATAATACAACAAATACACCCTCATATTAATACACTCAACTCATTCTACGGTACTACTTACCCTATCCTTAATGAGTAAACCCACCAGAACCAAGGTTCTCGCTTAACCTTCTGCTCTGATACCAAAATGTAACGACCTAAAATTTTCAACCTCGATAATTCGACACTAATACATTCACTGCAGAAGTGCCGAGAAATCAAACGTCGAAAATTTTAAATTGTTAGGGAAAAGAAGGAAAGAGGAAAAGAAGAAACAGAAACAACAGCATCTCACATTCGCAGTGGACTAATATAATATCAAATAATAGCATTTATACAAGAAAGCTGTAATTATCAGTTTACATACAATTCATCAAAGTTACATCCATTTACAAATAGACTATACAGTTGTATCAACCTGTCCCAGACCGCTATTAATAATTACAATACTCGACGAAATAACTCCATACATTCGTGCAATCCAGCTCGCCTCCTGAGCTCCCAACCGTCCTAACCTGAAAATCTGTAATACTCGGTCTGACTCGAGCATTACACCAAAGTAACACTCGGGTCAGGCTAGAAACAAGCGTGAGTAAACCCATAAATTTGAAATATTAAGTTTTAAAACATAGCTTAAAAACCCGGGGTAACTCGTACCTCACAACGAGTTCTTAACTTATTAAAACCAATACTTATCCACAAATCAATCCCAAAGTACCCATACTTAGTTTCAATGGTCCATATTATTCCATTCCAGCCTATTGATTTCGCATATCAAATCTATAAAAAAATTGTAGATTGCAAATCGAAGTGGTTTCGAGTATTTACTGATATCTGACCCCGGTCTCTCGATTACAATGTTATTCTTTAAGCCAAATTGTTTACATTTAAACAATACAATTTATATTCAGGATTTCCTATTCACACAACAATTCATCTCAAATAGATAACCCACAATATCATAATTCAACCATAGTATCTCATATCACAAAGCATCACAAATCACATATTAGAGATATCAAATAATTAAGGCCATTCGATATATCTTAATCATTTATAAGCAAGATAAATTAACTGTACCATTCCTAATTAATTTAATTATTTTTAAATCCTGTTTACTTAACATTAATTAGTTACAACCATTAATTAATCATCCTTTCATTATCAATCTAAATTAATTATCCAAAATTACTTTCATTAAGTAATTATCCCATTGGTTAATTATCCTCAATTAATTAACCTTTAATTATTATCCTTTAATTACTAATTAAATTAATTAACCCTTAATAAATTAATCCTTTAATTAAGTAATTATCATTTAAGTAATTAATCTCTAATTACTTACATTAATTGATCTCTAATTACCAATTAATTAATCTCTAATTAATTAATTGATAACCCTTAATTTTTAATTAATTAATCCTTAATCAATAATTAATTAATTTCTCTTTATTTCATTAATTTAATTAATCTTTAGTTGCCAAAGACCTTAATTAACTTTAAGATAAACCATTATCTTTATTGGTCACTAGCTATCATTAACATATAAATTTAAATCATTTTAATTTAATTATCTACTTAATTACATATTTAAATTAAGTTTAAAATAAACTTAAGAATTTAACTTAATAACTCTAAGTAAAATAAATCATATAACTTCTTAAACCAAATCTTTAAACATTTATAATATAATGAATTTGATTTTAAAATTAGTTTAAACTTGATTTGCTTTAAATTTTAAAAACTTGCCTTCTAATTTTAAAATCTTGCCTATTTAAAAAAAAATTTAAAAAAATGTTTAAAATTCATTCACTTTGGGTTCAACCTGGTATGTACTCGAATCCAGACCCAAGTATTTCACTTTTTTTTAGAAAAAATGTTACAACAAGTGAAAACTTACGCGAAAACCCCGAAGCCAGACACGTGCCATCCCTTCATTTCTACAAGCTACCACCTGAGGATGCTTCTTATTCCTAAAACAAATACTGATACACAGTTGTCCCCATGCACGTGCACACATCATCGGCCGCTACTCCGATCATTGTCACCTTTGCCGGCTAGTCGGCCCTGACCTCACTACTCAATTACGACCATCTGTGCTTCAATTCGAACATGAAAACCAGAACAAGCCTGAGTGAACCTAACCTAGAATGAACCATCACCCAAAAACCTCCCCGCGACGCCACCACCAATCACAAGAAACCCCAACACCACGTCCAGAGCTTCGCCGTCGACCTATACTCCTATTCCACCCACCTCGCCCAAGTCCGATGCACTCTAGTCATCGCGACGAACCTGAGAACCTCGTCGTCCCATCCAGGTCCTTAAACCCTACAATCACCTTGCCATGCCACCACGGCGAAAGATAACCCTTCCAACCATTTTACCTACCACCCTCGACCGATGAACTACCTCCGGCATGAACCCTGACCCTGTCGAGCTTCGCGATAGCTTGAATTTGACGAACACACCATTTCCATTCAACTCGAGAAGTCTATCTTGAATCAATGCTAAAAATCTTGATTTCTATTTTAAAAATCAATGTTTTTAATTGATATAACCCAAACTTGAAATTAAAAACATTAATTTTTCAAATTTGAAAAGATCTCACTGTAATTTCCTATTTCCTTAATATTTACAAACAATTTTTACTTAAATTGTATTTTTAAGAATGACATTACCACATACAAACATACATTATTCAGAGATCAAAGCCTAATAATCATTTAATTGGATGATTTGAATTTTTGAATCAGGTTTAAAACTGGTAATGTTTGAACAAAGGCATGTTTTTGCCTGTTCCCAGTCATGAACACAGATTCTAACACATATATATACATAAAATCATTTTTAAACAACATGCATAGCATAATTCATATGATACTTCAAGGATTCATCACATGCCAATTCAAGATATATCAGATTCTAAGAGTTTACTCACAGTTGAAAATCTAAGCAGAGAAAACCTGAAATGGTTTTGAAACTAAAAATTGTTTGAACTCGAAACTAGAATCTGATCTTGAATTTAGTTGAACTGTTACTTGATCCGATTTAAATTGAACTGATTTTGTTGAATTTTTTGAATTTGCTTGGCTCAGGTTTGAGATTTGTGAAGGTTTGATGATGTTTGATTCTAATTTTTTTTTGGTTTGTTACCTAAGGTTTTGTTTGAAAAAAGAACAAATCAAAGAAAAATGAGAAAGGAGTGGAGATGATTTTATAACCTATTTTATCTTTTATTTATTATTCTAAAAACAAAAAGAAAATAATGACACTTGTTAAATTGTATACACTTGTAAATTGCATGTAACAATAAGCTTACATTTGTAATTTACATGAACTAAATTGTTCTTATATGCTTATATATATATTTATATTATAATTTCAATTTATTTTTATTTTTGTAAATGTCCTTATGTTTTATATTTAAACTTTCTCTCCTATTTATTTATATATATAAATATATAATTTAAAATTAAATAATATAAAATTCCAATTATACACTTATAAATAATTATACAAATATACTAGTTTTATATATATTCTTTGTTTATATTTTATAAAAGTTTTTAAAGAGAATGATATAAAACTAATACATTTGAATCCAATTTATTTCTAAGATAATTACATTTGAATTTCAAATTTAAAATTTTTATTTACAAGCTACTCATAGATATTTACACAAACAAATACACATTTTTATTAGTTTTGAAAAATAATAAATTTTAGATAATTTTAAATAATTATAAAAGAAACTATCACATATTTATTTGATTGAAATTCCGAGATATCACACCTGGCTTGTGACAATTGTAATAGGTCCTATCCTTGAGCCTTAGGATTCTTATAGGTGGTGGAAAAATGACCCTTATGTTGGCAGTTATAACAAGTAATATCCTTCAGATTGTTCCCTTGTTGTCTTCCTTCTGGCTTGCTTTGCCATGGATTCTTTCCAAAATGATTGAACTTCCTCTTCTTCCAGTTATTATTGCTGCTTTGCATGATGGAGGGATTCTTTTTGTTTGTAGTTCCATATCGAAAAACCCATGCCTACCAAATCTACAAAGGTTCCCTTTACATGCTCGGTCATCTTATTCTTATATTGCCCACATTATCCTAACGATAATCATTTAATTTTTCTTTAAAGGTGTGTTTATCAAACCCAACTCAAAATGGGACAATTCACTAAACTTGTTGGAATATCCTTTTACAACGTCTCTCCTTGCTTTAAATCAATAAAACTATGATAAAGGGGGGATTTTCCTACAGCTAACATCTATTTTTCTTCCAATACTTCCTTGAACCGATCCCATAAAAATTATTTTCTGAATCATTCGGAGTGATGGATGCCCCTCATACTAGAGCATCTTCCTGTAGTTGCCAGGAAGCTATAAACCTTTTCTACTCATCCATAATATTAAATCCCCTAAAAAAATTCCCAAGAGCAGATCCGAGCCTAAACTTCAATAATGGACTATGCTCCTTTACATGGTTTGCTACCTAAACTGGTGTAATTCTTACATAGAGTAGTAAAGTTAATTTGAGGTTGCCCTAGGATTACCACTTCCTCAATTACAGTAGCATTTTACCGACCGATGTTGGTTGTGGTGTTGCCACCTCCACTTCCCCTTCGTCCTCTTCTATTACTCATCTCCTACTATCTATATATAGTAAGGAACAACTTTAGAATTGTAGGCGAGATTAAGGAACGGGCATAAAACTCGAACATACTTATTGGCTATAATTTCAAATATGCGCTCCCTTTGAAAAAACTCATTCCAAGGCATTACTAACCCAACCTCTAATGAGTTGACCCATCTAGGCTTAGGTATTCGCTCAACCATAAGCTATGATACCGAAGATTATGATCCATCTCCTCAACCATCAGAAATCGACACTAATACATTCTCAGTATCCATGTGCCGCAAATCCGAGTATTGGAGAGACGTATTATCATGGGCTTTAAAAGAAATAAATATAGAAAATAGAACAAAATAGAATCTCACATCACATTTAAAAACTTGTAATTATTTATTTAGATAGTACATACAATCACTCTCAAAACGAGATATCAGAATCATAGCAAGTACTAACCCAGCTAGGGACAGTTCTAACTTCGTATCTCTATAGGTGTTGGTAGATACAAATATATAATATAACGGAAATAGAAATAGATGACTATCTACATAGGACGCTCCAGCTTCATGCTCCATGCTCCTTCTAAAATGCTCCAAGTTACCTTACTAATCGGCCGCTCGAAAAAATAGGGCACCAAGATTTAAGGGAAAAGAAAATAAACTCCAAGCCAATCATGGGGCTTGTGCGTGAAACTCAAAAATAATGGACACGGAAAGGGTTTTTGAGTTATGATAAATAGAATATTTAGTATGAAAAATCTGGTAATATTATTTTTAATGACATTATTTTGAAAATAACTTTTAGATAAATATACCAAATCTTAGTCGAAATTGTTACATTATTAAATTATAGCATAATAGGCTCCATAATCAAGTCCACTGGCACTTATTGGAGGATGAATTCCATACAATGGCATGGTAATGGACTACCTTCTGTAAAGTACATCTCTAAAGGGATGTACCAAGGATCAACATCTTTGAAACCTCTACACCTGGCTTGACCAGCTTACCCATAGACCCATCTAATGGCGGATACAATCAAATATGACATCACCTAGGTCGCAAAAGACGTATCCAAGATCCCATAGCATATGTAACATACTCAACGTATAGAGAGTAATCTAGAAAGTTGATAACTATACCCTAATGTTTGAGAACCACATAGCATTATGGCATGCCATGTGTAAGCCATTTCTGTGTGATGAGGCCAAGGTAATGATTACCTTTCTCATAGCATATTCCACAATGAATGCCACATTTTCAATTCCATCACACTCTATCGATTTCCAGAAATGTACAACCACTAAGCTCAATTTCTCGAAGAAGAGTGTAAAGTGTAAGCAAGTTACTTCCTATAGCAACAAACAAATGTATGTTTGTAAAAATCAATGTACATATGTGTTAGAAATGCAATGTGAGTGATTCATTCATACAAGTTGTCCATGGACAGGACAAACCAAAGGAGCTTTCCTACTACCTCTTGTCGGGAATCAACCTTAGGATTATTAGGGAGTATCCCTTGGATCAAAGATCAAACGAAGACACGACTGCCACATATATATGATATGGAAAATTTCCCCGAGCGTAAGTGACAAATAGCCTACATTCTATTTTCTAATTTATTATCATTACACATGCTCACCTTCGAATGCGTAAATTGTTTCAAAGTGGTTTTTGAATACGAATCACCCTAATTCGATCTTGGTTCTTTCAAATCAATCATCGATAAAAGTGTTAAGTTTGAAAGATATTTTCATTTCATTTTTTAATATCTTTTATCATATAAAATATCTCTTTATAGATATAAATCATTAAATCATATTCTTTTCTAGTATATATGGAATCATTAAACCTCTCTTTAACTCTGGAAATACCAAATCAAAATAATCTCTCAGAAATCACATTACAAAACCTTATTGAGTAAAAAAAGGTTGATAGAAATTATACTAATTCTACTCAACATCAAATTTTGTATTCAACCTTTACTATCGGTCGAATAAAGGTGAAATCACCTTTTAAATTCACAAAGATTGTATAGACTCCCTCTTGGAATTTAATATCAAATATGAGAAGATTATTTCTATACAATCCAAGTTATATTAAATTTACAAAAGTTAAATCTTTTTTACCGACCTCGTTTCTGACATTTCGACCTTATCTATCCCTTTTCTAGGAAAGAGGCTAGGGGAGCTAGGGCATTAGTCACTGTTGAACATCACCGTAGATTAAGCATCCCACATCCAGATCTCATGAATAGAAAATTCCAGTCAAATCAACTGCTTTTAGAGCCAAGATTAAATCACTTAATTATAATAGCTTTTCTTTAAATCATTTATTTAAACTCCTTTAAAAGTAATTTAAAACCTTCGCATTTCTTTAAAATACTTAAGTATTTATTTGAAAACATTTATAAGAGATTTGGAAAAGTATACTTAATTTTAAAATTATATTTCAAAAGTTATTAAATTCTAATGCAATAATTGCTACGAATAGTGCTTCAAAAGCTTATTTCATCAAAATGACTTTTCGATCATTTAGAAATACATTTTTATAACTCAAACCCTTTTTAAACATTTAATTTTGTTTCTAGAATTTATTCCATATTTTCAGAGAATTAAAAATATTGAAAATAAGGGACACATCCCTAAAATCAAACTTATTACACAAAACATCCTCCTTAAAAAAAAAAGTTAAAATCCTATTTTCAAATACTACAATTTTCTTACCTACAATACCCTCTCCATTATTGGAGCAACGTTATATGTGCATGTTATTCTCACATCCATAACTGAAATTTGTAACCCATTAATTATTAATCTTTAAAACGCAATAATTTTTGTAAACATGATGGATTAACAAACCGTTTTCACCATTACATCGCAAATTTATTATCTTCCTAATGAGTGGCATTATACATATGTAAAAAAATGGCAGTACAATATATTCGTAATAACTGCCGAAATGTCTGCAATTATACGCAATAATTGCTGAAATGTCTGCAATTATATAGTACGATTACAAGCAATTTAGCAACTATATGCAATTGTTGCAGAAATGTCTGCAATTATATGCAATTGTTGCAGACAATTCGACCACTATATGCAATTGTTGCAGACATGTCTACAATTATACCCAAAAGTTGAATTAATATCTGCAATTCTATGCAATAGTTGCAGATAATTCAGCAACTATATGCAATAGTTGCAGATATGTCTGCAATCATATGCAATAGATGCAGACAATTTGACGCAGCGTGGGAAGCGAATTCGATGAAGTAAATCGAATCCGTCCAGGATCTCACACAATTAGCGGAAATAATCGGTGAATCGGTGATAAATCGATGGGTTTAAAATACTGAAATGCCCAAATTCGTTGATCCGAAGATACCGAATTCTAGCTATCTCTGACACGTTGACCGCACACGATACCGTGAAATGAGATCTACAATTCTTCGAGCGTTGATCAAGCGCACTTGATTCCGCGAATTGGCTTCAACGAGCGTTGATTCGAGCGCACTCGAATAACCGTTGGTGGAGATAGGAGATAACACTCGACTACCAATTTTAAAAAAAATGGAGGCACAAAGCACAAACCAAATTTTATTCAAATTTCAACAACCTTTTTACCAATGACACAACCCCTATTTATAGGAGATTACAACAAATAAGACTTTACACAGTGGTACAACAAACACAACGATTTAAAAAAAATGAAATACAAATAGTACAACGACTTACGAACAACACACACGACCTAAAATGCTTCACGCAACTTAAAATAACTCGCTCGCGACTCAATAAACTCGGCAGCGACTTATTGCACGTGACATAAGGGGATGGCTCGCGACTCAGCTTCCTTCGCGACTTATTAAATCATCAGCGACTTAAAATAAGGTCGCTCGTGACTTATCTTGGTTCGCGACTTACTGGCATTGATAAAAGGTCGTTCGCGACCTTTTCTCCGCGTTCTTTGCTATCGATATATCATCCGCGACATATGGAAGGTCGCTGTAAAGAGGGGAGGCGATTTCGATTCGTTCGCGACCTAAGTAAGTCGCTCGCGAGTTAGAGTGGAGGGACGACCTAGACGGCGGGGCGAGGTAACTTCGGCAGGAGGGTTTACGACCTAAGATAGGTCGCGATTTACAGTGGGGGAAAAAACATAGCTTGCTTGCGACATATGAGGCGGAGGCGCTAGCTCGCTCACGTCATACGAGTTAGGTCGTTCACGACCTATGGTAGGTCGGCCGCGACCTACGGGGGTAAGTGCTTCATCATCCTCCCCTTGTTGAAAGGAATTCGTCCTCGAATTCACACCCTTGCCACCATCGACAAGTTCCTCCCCATGATACGGAATCAAATGTTTAACGTTGAAAACGTCTGCAGTGTGAATATGATCTGGCAACTTTAGCTGATACGCATTGTCATTGATTTTCTTCAAAATTTCCACTGGTCCAATTTTTCGAGCTTTCAACTTATTGTAAGTTTCTGCTGGAAAACGATCTTTCGTCAAAACAGCGTAAACCAAATCACCTTCTTTGAATACAACACTTCTTCGTTTCTTATCCACCATTTGTTTATATTTCTCATTCGTCTTAAGCAATCGTTCCTGCACAAATTTGTGGCATTCTTGTAACTCATTCACCAAATCACTAGCCCGCTTAACAACTCCCTTCTGATATGGTACTGTCGTTAAATCCAACGGTTCCTTCGGAATGGCTGAATATACGATTTGAAACGGACTGAATCCAGTACTTCGATTGACTGCATGATTATATGCAAACTCTGCTTGACATAATTTCATATCCCAGCTTTTCAAATTGTCTTTCATAAGACATCTCAGTAAATTTCCCAACGATCGATTAACCACCTCCGTTTGCCCATCAGTTTGCGGATGGTAAGCGCTACTAAAATTTAGTTTCATTCCAACCATCTTCCACAAACTTAACCAAAAATGGCTTAGAAATCTAGTATCTCGATCAGAAACAATAGATTCTGGTAAACCATGCAATCGATACACCTCTTTAAAGAATAATTGAGCTACTCGAACTGCATCCATTGTCTTCTTACAGGCTATAAAATGTGACATCTTCGAAAATATGTCCACCACAACAAATATAGAATCATTTCCCCTTTGAGTTCAAGGCAAACCCAACACAAAATCCATACTAATATCAACCCATGGTTTAGTAGGCACAGGTAACGGCATATATAATCCCGCATTCGTCGTTGTTCCTTTCGAAACCTGACAGATATGACATCTCTCCACAAATCACTCTACTTCTTTCCTCATTGACAGCCAAAAATAAGATTGAGAAATCAACTGCAATGTATGATCTCTGCCCACATGGCCCTCTTCATGTAATTCTTTAACAATCTTCATTCTCAAACTACAGTCTGGTATGCATAATCGATTTCCCTTGAACAAGAATCCATCAACCAACACAAATTCATCAGTACTCCCATCCTTAACTTCCTCAACAAACTTTGCATAGTAAGGATCCTCCTCAAACAACTCTGGCAATAATTCGAATCCTGTCACTTCAACCTTCAACGTTGTCCAAAAATGATTCCTCCTGCTCAAAGCATCTGCTACACGATTTGCCACCCCTAACTTGTGTTTCACAACGAAAGTAAATTGTTGTAGATATGCTATCCATGAAGCATGTCTCGCTGAAATCTTGTCCTGCCCCTGTAGATGTTTCAATGCCTCGTGATCGGTATAAAGAACAAACTCTTTCTGAAACAAGTAATGTCGCCAGTGCTTCATAGCTTGAACAATCGTGTAAAACTCTACGTCATAAGTGCTATATCTCAACTTGGCTGCAGACAGTTTTTCATTGAAATAAGCAACTGGTCTTCCATTCTGGCTTAATACTCCACCAATACCCACTTTCGATGCATTAGTATGCAATTCAAACAACAACTGAAAATTCGGCAGTACCAGAATTGGTGCTGTCGTCAAAAGTAACTTGATTTTCTCTAAAGCAACCCTGCTTCCTCTGACCATACAAACTTCTTTCCTTTCATGCAATCGGTTACTGGTTCCATCACACAGCTAAAGTGTGGAATGAATCTTCGATAAAAAGACACCAAGCCATGAAAACTTCGCACTTCAGTAATTGTCTTCGGTTGTGGCCAAGTCCTGACAGCTTCCACTTTATTTTCATCCGCTTGAATACCTTCCTTTGACAAAACATACCCCAGAAATAAAACACTGTCCGTCATAAACACGCACTTCTTTGTTGCTGCATAAAACTGCTCTTGTCGTAGAATCAACAATACTTCGCGCAAATGCTGGATGTGTTCTTCCGTACTCCCACTATAAATCAAAATATCATCAAAGTAAACAACCACGAACTTCCCAACAAATGGTCTAAAAATCTGGTTCATCACTCTCATGAAAGTACTAGGAGCGTTTGACAAGCCAAATGGCATAACCAACCATTCGTATAAACCCTCCCTGGTTTTAAAAGCAGTCTTCCATTCATCACCCATTCGAATACGAATTTGATGGTAACCACTTTTCAAGTCAATCTTGGAAAACACAACTGCCCCACTTAACTGATCTATCAAATTATCAAACCTCGGCATAGGAAATCTATATCTCACAGTGATTTTATTAAGAGCCCGACTGTCCGTACACATCCTCCACGTCCCATCCTTCTTTGGTACCAACAAGGCTGGCATAGCACATGGACTCAAACTCTCCTGAACACGCCCTTGTTCTAACAACTCCTCCACATGCCTTCTTAGTTCTTCATGCTCTTTAGGACTCATCCTGTAATGTGGCCTGTGAGGTAATACTGATCCTGGTACAAGATCAATCTGATGTTGAATATCCCTCAAAGGCGGTAGTTCCTTTGGTAACTCTTCGGGAAACACATCACTGAATTCTTTCAATATCGGCTTCACTTCCTCTGGGACTTCAACGGATTCAGTGGCTTCATGTCCAATCAACAAAAATACTTCAGGACTCTCCTTCACTTCTTCAACAAATTCCTTCAAAGTCAGCAAAGTTTTAAGCTCCTCAATCTCTTATGACTTGCTCTCTCCCTGTGGTCTCTTCTTTGGAACTAAAATAATCTTAACGCCTTCAAACATAAAACTGTAGCTATTGGTCCGGCCATCATGTTGCAATGCTCGATCATACTGCCACGGTCTTCCCAAAAGCAAATGACAAACATCCATCTCAACTACATCACACCAAATCTCGTCTTTATATTTCTTTCCAATAGAAAATGGAACTCGAACTCACCTATCAACCTTCACCTCTCCTCCTTTTCCCAGCCATGCTAACTTATAAGGATTAGGGTGTTTCTCTGTCTTCAAATTCAACTTCCTTACAGCTTCAGTAGAAATAATATTGTCACAACTTCCTGCATCAATCACAAACTTACAAACTTTTCCCAAAATAGTGCATGTAGATTGAAAAATGTTGCTCCTCAACCAACTAGCCTCATCCTCTTGTTTGGGTGTTAAACAAGATCTTCTCATCATTAGATTACACACTTCATCTCCCGATGCGATATCCTGTTCGTCTTCCTCCACTGGACTAGAATCACCTTCACCAACACCCTTACCTTCAATTTCAGCGATCATCGTTCTCTTCTTTGGCTTTGGACATTCGTTACTCTTATGACCCACTTCTTGGCAGTTATAACACTTGAAACTGTTAGTAACCTTCGCCTTCGCCACTTCATTCACAACTGGTTTATTGCCAGCTTTAGTAACATTGGAACTCCCATTAACACCTTTGCTTTGAATATTTGAACTTGTAAACACTCCACCTCCACACCTTCCCTACTTCTCCCAAGCCAATGCCTTCTGGTGTGCTTCCGCCACAGATCTTGGATCAAACATATTAACCATAACCTGGATCTGCATTCGCAACCCTCCAACAAACCTAGCAGTCAACTGTTCCTCTGTCTCCATAATGTCATTTCGAGCAATCAATTGATAAAACTCGTCAGCATAATCATTAACAGTCTTCATTCCTTGCCTCAAGTCCTGTAACCTATGATACATGAGTGTTTGATAATTGTAAGGTAAAAATGTAGCTTTCATCAATTTCTTCATTTTCTCCCAATCCACAATCTTCGACTTCCCCATCCGTTCTCGTGTAAGTTTATTTTGTTGCCACCACGCCATAGCTCTCCCTCTCAACCTAGTAGCAACCAACTTCATTCGACGGTCTTTCGGAACCTCCTTGAAATCAAAGATTTCCTCAACATTAGACAACCAGTCCAAGAATTCTTCTACAACCATTCCACCCTTGAACTCTGGAATCTCCATCTTCATTCCCAATTCCCATCTACGATCATCCTCTACATCTCGATACTGACGTCGTGTTTGAGCTCTATCTCGATAATGAACACTTCCTCTATCACCATCAAACTCCTCATCAAAATCTGAAGTATATCGACGTCGATCACGACCTCCAACATCTCTACTACCACTCCTTCGATCAACATTCCTATCACAATTATCAACACTTCTATGATCTTGATCTTCTCTTCTCTCCCAATCTGAATGTATCGAAGCTCTACTTCCCCCATGGTTCGATTCAGGTGAAACTCTTCTTCTACTTTGATTCATTTCAATCATCATTCTCTCTAATCGACCAATTCCTTCATTCAACTTTTCAGTGAAACTCTCGTTGATTCGTTGCTCCATTTCATCGGCCTCTTCTCTTCCATACAAAGCATTAATGTTGCGATGACGTTGAGCTCGTCTCGGAGGCATGATTGAACTTCAAACAAACTCAAGAATAAATTTCAAACACTTTTCGAACTTTGATCCGAAGTAAGATGGATCGAAACTCCCAACTTGTTGCAACTTCACGATGAACACCAACTTCTCCCAATTTGCAAATCCGTTCTCCAAACTTCAAATTTTTGAAACCCAAGTCTCCAAATGATGCAAAATCCTTGCGATCTAGCTTTGATAGCAAACTGACGCAGTGTGGGAAGTGAATTCGATGAAGTAAATCGAATCCGTCCAGGATCTCACACAATTAGCGGAAATAATCAGTGAATCGGTGATAAATCGATGGGTTTAAGAATACTGAAATGCCCAATTCGTTGATCCGAAGATACCGAATCCTAGCTATCTCTGACATGTTGATCGCGCACGATACCTTGAAATGAGATCTACAATTCTTCGAGTGTTGATCAAGCGCACTTGACTCCGCGAATTGGCTTCAACGAGCGTTGATTCGAGCGCATTTGAATAACCGTTGGTGGAGATAGGAGATAACACTCGACTACCAATTTTAAAAAAAAATGGAGGCACAAAGCACAAACCAAATTTTATTCAAATTTCAACAACCTTTTTACCAATGACACAACCCCTATTTATAGGAGATTACAACAAATAAGACTTTACACAGTGGTACAACAAACACAACGACTTAAAAAAAATGAAATACAAACAGTACAACGACTTACGAACAACACACACGACCTAAAATGCTTCACGCGACTTAAAATAACTCGCTCACGACTCAATAAACTCGGCAGCGACTTATTGCACGCGACATAAGGGGATGGCTCGCGACTCAGCTTCCTTCGCAACTTATTAAATCATCAGCGACTTAAAATAAGGTCGCTCGCGACTTATCTTGGTTCGCGACTTACTGGCATTGATAAAAGGTCATTCGCGACCTCTTCTCCGCGTTCTTTGCTATCGATATATCATCCGCGACATATGGAAGGTCGCTGTGAAGAGGGGAGGCGATTTCGATTCGTTCGCGACCTAAGTAAGTCGCTCGCGAGTTAGAGTGGAGGGACGACCTAGACGGCGAGGCGAGGTAACTTTGGCAGGAGGGTTTACGACCTAGGATAGGTCGCGATCCGAGCCTGAACTTCAATAATGGACTATGTTCCTTTACATGGTTTGCTACCTAAACTGGTTTAATTCTTGCATAGAGTAGTAAAGTTAATTTGAGGTTGCCCTAGGATTACCACTTCCTCAATTACAGTATCATTTTACCAACCGATGTTGGTTGTGGTGTTACCACCTCCACTTCCCCTTCGTCCTCTTCTATTACTCATCTCCTACTATCTATATATAGTAAGGAACAACTTTAGAATTGTAGACGAGATTAAGGAACGGGCATAAAACTCAAACATACTTATTGGCTATAATTGCAAATATGCGCTCCCTTTGAAAAAACTCATTCCAAGGCATTACTAACCCAACCTCTAATGAGTTGACCCCATCTAGGCTTAGGTATTCGCTCTGATCCATCTCCTCAACCATCAGAAATCGACACTAATACATCCTCAGTATCCATGTGCCGCAAATCCAAGTGTTGGAGAGACGTATTATCATGGGTTTTAAAAGAAATAAATATAGAAAATAGAACAAAATAGAATCTCACATCACATTTAACAACTTGTAATTATTTATTTAGATAGTACATATAATAACTCTCAAAACGAGATATCAGAATCATAGCAAGTACTAACCCAGCTAGGGACAGTTATAACTTCCTATCTCTATAGGTGTTGGTAGATACAAATATATAATATAACGGAAATAGAAATAGATGACTATCTACATAGGACGCTCCAGCTTCATGCTCCATGCTCCTTCTAAAATGCTCCAAGTTACCTTACTAATCGGCCGCTCGAAAAAATAGGGCACCAAGATTTAAGGGAAAAGAAAATAAACTCCAGGCCAGTCATGGGGCTTGTGCGTGAAACTCAAAAATAATGGACACGGAAAGGGTTTTCGCGTTATGATAAACAGAATATTTAGTATGAAAAATCTGGTAATATTATTTTTAATGACATTCTTTTGAAAATAACTTTTAGATAAATATACCAAATCTTAGTCGAAATTGTTACATTATTAAATTATAGCATAATAGGCTCCATAATCAAGTCCAATGGCACTTATTGGAGGATGAACTCCATACAATGGCATGGTAATGGACTACCTTTTGTAAAGCACATCTCTAAAGGGATGTACCATGGATCAACATCTTTGAAACCTCTACACCTGGCTAGACCAGCTTACCCATAGACCCATCTAATGGCGGATACAATCAAATATGACATCACCCAGGTCGCAACCGACGTATCCAAGATCCCGTAGCATATGTAACATACTCAACGTATAAAGAGCAATCTAGAAAGTTGATAACTATACCCTAATGTTTGAGAACCACATAGCATTATGGCATGCCATGTGTAAGCCATTTCTGTGTGATGAGGCCAAGGTAATGATTACCTTTCTCATAGCATATTCCACAATGAATGCCACATTTTCAATTCCATCACACTCTATCGATTTCCAGAAATGTACAACCACTGAGCTCAATGTCTCGAAGAAGAGTGTAAAGTGTAAGCAAGTTACTTCCTATAGCACCAAACAAATGTATGTTTGTAAAAATCAATGTACATATGTGTTAGAAATGCAATGTGAGTGATTCATTCATACAAGTTATCCATGGACAGGACAAACCGAAGGAGCTTTCCTACTACCTCTTGTCGGGAATCAACCTTAGGATTAGTAGGGAGTATCCCTTGGATCAAAGATCAAACGAAGACACGACTCCCACATATATATGATATGGAAAATTTCCCCGAGCGTCAGTGACAAATAGCCTACATTCTAGTTTCTAATTTATTATCATTACACATGCTCACCATCGAATGCGTAAATTGTTTCAAAGTGGTTTTTGAATACGAATCACCCTAATTCGATCTTGGTTCTTTCAAACCAATCATCGATAAAAGTGTTAAGTTTGAAAGATATTTTCATTTCATTTTTTAATATCTTTTATCAAATAAAATATCTCTTTACAGATATAAATCATTAAATCGTATTCTTTTCTAGTATATATGGAATCATTAAACCTCTCTTTAACTCTGGAAATACCAAATCAAAATAATCTCTCAGAAATCACATTAAAAAACCTTATTGAGTAAAAAAAGGTTGATAGAAATTATACTAATTCTACTCAACATCAAATTTTGTATTCAACCTTTACTATCGGTCGAATAAAGGTGAAATCACCTTTTAAATTCACAAAGATTGTATAGACTCCCTCTTGGAATTTAATATCAAATATGAGAAGATTATTTCTATACAATCCAAGTTATATTAAATTTACAAAAATTAAATCTTTTTTACTGACCTCGTTTCTGACATTTCGACCTTATCTATCCCTTTTCTAGGAAAGATGCTAGGGCAGCCAGGGCATTAGTAACTGTTGAACATCACCGTAGATTAAGCATCCCACATCCAGATCTCATGAATAGAAAATTCCAGTCAAATCAACTGCTTTTAGAGCCAAGATTAAATCACTTAATTATAATAGCTTTTCTTTAAATCATTTATTTAAACTCCTTTAAAAGTAATTTAAAACCTCCGCATTTCTTTAAAATACTTAAGTCTTTATTTGAAAACATTTATAAGAGATTTGGAAAAGTATACTTAATTTTAAAATTATATTTCAAAAGTTATTAAATTCTAATGCAATAATTGCTACGAATAGTGCTTCAAAAGCTTATTTCATCAAAATGACTTTTCGATCATTTAGAAATACATTTTTATAACTCAAACCCTTTTTAAACATTTAATTTTGTTTCTAGAATTTATTCCATATTTTCAGAGAATTAAAAATATTGAAAATATGGGACACATCCCTAAAATCAAACTTATTACATAAAACATCCTCCTTAAAAAAAAAAAAGTTACATCCCTATTTTCAAATACTACAATTTTCTTACCTACAATACCCTCTCCATTATTGGAGCAACGTTATATGTGCATGTTATTCTCACATCCATGACTGAAATTTGTAACCCATTAATTATTAATCTTTAAAACGCAATAATTTTTGTAAACATGATGGATTAACAAACCGTTTTCACCATTAAATCGCAAATTTATTATCTTTCTAATGAGTGGCATTATAGATATGTAAAAAAAATGGCAGTACAATATATTCGTAATAACAGCCAAAATGTCTGCAATTATACGCAATAATTGATGAAATGTCTGCAATTATATAGTATGATTACGAGCAATTTAGCAACTATATGCAATTGTTGCAGAAATGTCTGCAATTATATGCAATTGTTGCAGACAATTCGACCACTATATGCAATTGTTGCAGACATGTCTACAATTATACCCAAAAGTTGAATTAATATCTGCAATTCTATGCAATAGTTGTAGATAATTCAGCAACTATATGCAATAGTTGCAGATATGTCTGCAATCATATGCAATAGTTGCAAACAATTTGACACAGCGTGGGAAGCGAATTCGATGAAGTAAATCGAATCCGTCCAGGATCTCACACAATTAGCGGAAATAATCGGTGAATCGGTGACAAATCGATGGGTTTAAGAATACTGAAATGCCCAAATTCGTTGATCCGAAGATACCGAATTCTAGCTATCTCTGACACGTTAATCGCGCACGATACCATGAAATGAGATCTACAATTCTTCGAGCGTTGATCAAGCGCACTTGATTCCGCGAATTGGCTTCAACGAGCGTTGATTCGAGCGCACTCGAATAATTGTTGTTGGAGATAGGAGATAACACTCGACTACCAATTTTAAAAAAAAATGGAGGCACAAAGCACAAACCAAATTTTATTCAAATTTCAACAACCTTTTTACCAATGTCACAACCCCTATTTATAGGAGATTACAACAAATAAGACTTTACACAGTGGTACAACAAACACAGCGACTTAAAAAAAATGAAATACAAACAGTACAACGACTTACGAACAACACACACGACCTAAAATGCTTTACGCGACTTAAAATAACTCGCTCGTGGCTCAATAAACTCGGAAGCGACTTATTGCACGCGACATAAGGGGATGGCTCGCGACTCAGCTTCCTTCGCGACTTATTAAATCATCAGCGACTTAAAATAAGGTCGCTCGCGACTTATCTTGGTTCGCGACTTACTAGCATTGATAAAAGGTCGTTCGCGACCTTTTCTCCGCGTTCTTTGCTATCGATATATCATCCGCGACATAGGGAAGGTCGCTGTGAAGAGGGGAGGCGATTTCGATTCGTTCGCGACCTAAGTAAGTCGCTCGCGAGTTAGAGTGGAGGGACGACCTAGACGGCGGGGCGAGGTAACTTCGGCAGGAGGGTTTACGACCTAGGATATGTCGCGATTTACAGTGGGGGGGGGGAAACATAGCTTGCTTGCGACATATGAGGCGGAGGCGCTAGCTCGCTCACGTCATACGAGTTAGGTCGTTCACGACCTATGGTAGGTCGGCCGCGACCTAATGGGGTAAGTGCTTCATCACAATTCCACAACTATATGCAATAGTTGCTGAAATTTGAAGAAAAATCGATGATGTTTAAAATTTGCAGAATTCTCCGCAATTATGTGGAATAATTGTACTCTTAGTTCAAATATGTTTTTTTGGTATCAACAATGGGTCTTTTTTTAAAGATCATAAAATGTGTGTTTTTTTGGTGAAAATGGTATGTTGATCCGATTTTTCTACATAAAGTAATACGCGTTTGAAATGTTAAAAACGTAAAGGGTATTTGGGGCTTTTCGCATGCGCCAATTTGGAAATAGGGACCGAAAAAGTAAGTTTAGTTTGGGAAGGATGTTTTCAGTATTTGAAAAATTATCAGGGATGTGAGCCAAACTGACCCTTAAAAATATCCATTTGAAGAATTTATCGCTTTGGTTTTCGAATCGCTAAAGCGCGATTGTTTTGGAAACATGATTTGCATATATTTCAAAATCTACTAAATGAAATCTCGATCGTTTTCTTTTGTTTGAAAACTATGATTATAAGAGTTTAAAAATTTCTTGTTTCTAATAATTCTGACTTCGATTCCATCATATAAATGGAATTAAAACTTTTATGGTGTGAAATCGTGAACTACCATTACGTGACGCACCTATTTTAACCACTTTCTCATATCCTTTCTAAACTTCATCGGAAAAAAATTTAACTTTTGTAAAACATTTCTAAATCGTTTTGAACACTTTTAAAGAGGTTTAACAATCACATATACACCATTTCGCTTATTAAAGGAAAGCGATTTCCTTTGTGATATTCGACGTGTATTAAAGGTGAATTATTAACACATCCAAAAGAACATATTATCATATCTAAACATGGTTCACAATCATAACAACCAAGCATTGCCAAACATTTATATCATCCAATATATCAAAAAATAAATAGAGTTTCTCACCTTAAATTCGTTTCTAACTTTACAAAAATTGATTATAGTTTTGGTACGATCTCACTGGAGCCTATGGATCCGTGCCTTAGACCTTTAGAAGGCTCGGCCTATGCTTACTATTAATGGTGGGCTCGAACAAGGGTGGTAGATTGTGTGGCCATGGGTTTAGAGGGGGAGAAGGAGGAGTTATTGTCTTTGGTTTTAAGTTGTTTGATAAATATTTACTACATAAATTTAACTACTTTTTTCCATAATTTTCTTCATTAATTTCCAAATGTAGGAAGCCATTAAAGTGGAGTATACAGAGATGAAGAAGCTGAGAAATTTATGAGAAAATGAAGTGAAGATGGATGGTTGTATTTATAGGCAAAGAAGTGATAAAAATATCATGATATTTATTTGCATACACATCCCCATTTCCCCACCAGCACTCCCTCCTCCTACCTCATCACTCATGGCCAAGTATCCCTCCATGGGTATACCTATATGCCTATACTTTGGATGTAAGAGGTTAACTTTGGGTAGCTTAAGGATGACGATTAGGAAAATATCTTAGATACTATTTAATATATATATATATATATATATATATATATATATATATATATATATACATATATGTATTTTTATTTATTTATATGTATGTATAAGTATGCATGTGACATGTAGGTGCATGTATATGTATGTGCACATGTATACGTCCATATGTATGTCACAATGATCCACAACATTATACAACTACTACACATTGAGTTGTTACAAAATCCAGTTTCGATTTTCGGTCATATTTTCACTTCTTAGTTAATATATGTATCTTTGTAACAAAGTTTGAAAATAATATTTCTATCATTTAAACCCAAACTTAAATTTAAAAATCATTTATTCCAAAATAATGATATCATTGATGATGTTATAAAGGGATTTAAATTCAGAAAAATAAAATCAAAAATTTATTTCATTTTCTCACTCATATAGATAAATGAGTATACGTATCAAGCTTTGTGCACGATGTCGGATGGTCTAAGAGCTGTTTATTGACAAAATGGTTTTTAGTCATTTTATTGATATTTTTCGAGTTGTATATACCTTTGTAGATATTTGTTCAAAATAAGATTACCAGTATTATTTATTGTTCAAAATATCGTTATTAATACTAAAAAAAGGTCTTATATTTGAATGTTTTAAAAAAATTCCGGAGTGATGAATTTGCGGGTCAATACATAAGAAAGCAACTTGAAAATTTGATAGTTTATCAATTTCAGGTTTAAAATTTCTCATTTAATTACTTTTATTAAATACAAAAGTGCACCAGTTGCTTTATTTCTCTTTCAAATTTAATAGGGTTTGCCCATTTTATATTCGTTCTATTGCACTGTATTATGCATATCTATGTAGTTCAATCCTTAACAAAAATATTATTTTTTCTCCTCATAAATAGAACCACTAATCAATTTATTCCCTTCTTCCGTCTAATGTTTACTACAAGAAAAACATTTTTTTATAGTAGCCGTTATTGAACACAACTATAGCGATTTGAAAAACACTATATATCGATATTTTATAAAAAAAAGAATTGCACATTTATAACATAAAAAAATCGCTACAAAAGAGAATGATTTCTTGGCATAAAAAAGTCGCTAAGGTACATAAAGACGGTAGCTCACTGTTACTGCTATAAAACATCTAAATCTTAACGAAAATAACAGAATCTAAATAGCAAAGTATAATCTCTATAAAAAAATAGTTATTCTATAGTTCCTATTTCACGCTATATATCAAGTCGTTTGTAGTATATTCTACATCCATTTATAGCATTTATATACCGCTGTAAAATGTGTATACAATAACGCCTATTTGCTGCTATTCTTTGACAGTAACCTCATACATTGCATCATCTTTTTATAGCACTTATGTCATATAGTTATAATGCTTTTTAGGAGCTATGCTTTATTTTACTATATATTTGATGCACCCAACTATTACAATTTAATAATAATAATCAAAATGAATCTTCTTTAAATAGATAATAATTTGAACAATGTATGGAAAAAAATATAATAATCACCAAATGTAATGTATATTCATGATAAAAAAAAATAAAGTATCAACTAAAAAAACATGTTCAATACGCGAGTTACCAAATTCGATACATATTCATGATAACAAAAAACAACATAGTTCAAAGTTAACGTCTACAAGTACCAAATCAAAGTTAACAATCATTCATGATAATATTTACATTCCTTCGACGCCTCCTTATGCCCCCATGCCAAAAATACAAAAATAACAACTACTCCACGGGAAAAAAATCATACCATGCATTATAAATAGACGAATCATAAGACATTTGACAAGAGCCAGTTCTTCGTAATCTGCACAAAGATAAAAGGAGCAGTAGGGGTAGCAAAAGATACAATCAACTTCAACCAAAGACAACGCATACTGATGGCGCAGCGGATATACGGATTGACGACGAAATGAAGATTTCGTGTCAAACTAATCGAAGAACGATTAGATGAAGCAATATAATCGATGGATAGAAAGATACCGAATGCCCAAATTCGTTGATCTCCAAAAGATAACGAATTCTAGCTATCTTCGACACATTGATCGTGCACGATACCGTGAAAGAAGATCTACAATTCATCGAACGTTGATCAAGCGCACTTGATACCGTGAATTGGCTTCAACAATCGTTGATTCGAGCGCACTCGAATACCGAAAGTGGAGATAGAAGATCACACTCAACTGCCAATTTCAAAAGAGGCACAAAGCACTCAAACAAATTTTCGTTCAAAAAATCAACTACTGTTTACAAATGACCCAACTCCTATTTATAAGGTTTTTTTACAACACAACATCCCATGTCGCACACGACCTTACAACACACACGACCTAAAACAGGGAACGGCCTACGACCTAACTTAGGTCGTTAACGACTTAACACTTCAACAGAAACAACACAACCACACGATCTACGGCCTAAAACAAATAACACTGCTTCTGGCTTCAGCGACCTAAGGATCTTCATGCGACCTAAGAAAGCGGCTTAAGGAATAGCACATAAGTACTTCCGCAGGTCGTAACACGTTGCCGCGACCTAATCATAGGTCGTAACTCGTCCTGGTTGAGACATGAAAGGTCGGAGCGACCTAAAGATACGTACACTGGATCGCTTAGCTCGCAAGGCCGCTTAAACGTCTGATTGCTCAACCCATTAACTCGTGAGCGACCTTCACTAGGTCGTATGCGACCTAAGGCTCCTTCCCTTGAATAACTCGAATTCATTGACTTTGTGGATTGCACCGTTTCGTCTTTAGGCTGGGTTGCATCATCCTTCCCTGGTTGGGAAAAATTCGTCCTCGAATTTAAAAGTTCTTCCCCATTGGTTTGTTCATCTCCATAGTAAGGTATAAGATGTTTAACATTAAACATGTTAGCAGTGTACACATCCTCTGGCAGCTTCAACCTATAAGCGTTTTCATTGATTCGTTTCACAATCTTTACAGGACCAATCTTTCGAGCTTTAAGTTTATTGTATGCTCCCACTGGAAAACGATCCTTCGTTAGTACAGCATATACTAAATCTCCTTCATTAAATTCAACAATTCTTCGCTTCAGATCCGCAGATCGTTTATACTTCTCATTCGTCTTCTCCAATCGTTGCTGAACGATTTTATGGCATTCTGTCAACCCATCAACAAAATCAACAGCCCGTTTAACTGTCCCCTTCGGTTGTGGCATTGTCGCTAAATCCAACGGTCCCTTCGGCAAGCTTGAATATACAATCTGAAATGGACTGAAACCAGTACTACGGTTGACAGCATGATTATGAGAAAACTCTGCTTGACATAATTTCACATCCCAACTCTTCATATTTTCCTTTATAAAACACCGCAACAAATTTCCCAGCGATCTGTTCACAACTTCAGTTTGTCCATCAGTTTGCGGATGATAAGCACTACTGAAATTCAACTTCGTTCCCACGATCTTCCACAAACTCAGCCAAAAATGACTCAGAAATCTGGTATCCCTGTCGAAAACTATAGATTCTGGTAAACCATGCAAACGATAGATCTCTCTAAAAAACACCTGTGCCACATGGACTGCGTCTGCCGTCTTCTTACAAGCAATAAAATGTACCATCTTCGAGAAACGGTCCACTACAACATATATAGAGTCATTTCCCCGTTGAGTCCTCGGCAAACCCAACACAAAATCCATGCTTATATCTACCCACGGCTTTGTAGGAACAGGCAAAGGCATATACAATCCCGCGTTTGTAGCTGTCCCTTTCTAAACTTGATAAACATGACATCTACGCACAAATTTTTCAACTTCCCATTTCATCAAGGGCCAATAGTATGATTGAGAAATCAAATGCAATGTGCGATCCCGTCCAACATGTCCTTCTTCACGCAACTCTTTTACAATTTTCATTCTCAAGCTGCAATCCGGTATGCACAATCGATTACCCTTGAATAAGAATCCATCTACCAACACAAATTCATCAGTACTCCTATACTTGATTTTCTCAACAATCTTCGCAAAGTAAGGATCTTCTTCAAACGACTCTGGCAATGGTTCAAATCCTGTCACTTCAACCTTCATCGTTGTCAACAAATGATTCCTCCTGCTCAAAGCATCGGCTACACGGTTCGTCACCCCTGATTTGTGCTTTACAACAAAAGCAAACTGTTGTAGATACGCGACCCATGAAGCATGCCTAGCCAAAAAAAATTCCTGCCTTGCAAATGCTTCAAAGCTTCATGATCCATATAAAGAACAAACTCCTTCTGAAACAGATAATGTCTCCAGTGTTTCACCTCTTGAACAATCGCGTAAAATTCCACGTCATAAGTGCTATATCTCAACTTGGCTCCAGACAACTTCTCACCGAAATAAGCAACTGGTCTTCCCTTCTGACTCAATACTCCACAATCCGAACTTTCGATGCATCAGTATGTAACTCGAACAATAACTGAAAATCCGGCAATACTAGAATTGGTGCTGTCGTCAACAGTGTCTTGATTTTGTCAAAAGCACCCCCTGCTTCCTCTGACCACTCAAACTTTTTTCCTTTCATGCAATCGGTTATAGGTGCCATCACACTGCTAAAATGTGGAATGAATCTTCGATAAAAAGATATCAACCCATGAAAGGTTCTCACTTCAGTAATTGTCTTGGGTTGTGGCCAACTCCTTACAGCTTCCACTTTGCTTTCATCCACTTGAATACCTTCCTTCGACAGAACATATCCCAGAAACAAAACACTGTGCGTCATGAACACACACTTCTTTGCTGCTGCATAGAATTGCTCCTGTCGTAGAATCAACAATACTTCTCGCAAATATTGGACATGTTTTTCTATACTCCCACTTTAGATCAAAATATCATCGAAGTAAACTACTACAAACTTCCCAATGAATGGTTTGAAAATCTGGTTCATCACTCTCATGAAAGTACTTGGAGCATTTGATAAGTCGAACGGCATAACCAGCCATTCGTATAGACCTTCTCTACTTTTAAAAGCAGTCTTCCACTCATCACCCGGTCTAATACGAATCTGATGGTATCCACTCTTCAAGTCAATCTTCGAGAACACAACAGCTCTGCTCAACTGATCAATCAAATCATCAAACCTCGGCATAGGAAATCTGTATCTCACCGTGATCTTGTTTAGAGCCCGACTGTCCGTACACATCCGCCAAGTCCCATCCTTCTTCGGTACCAATAAGGCTGGTGCTGCACAAGGACTCAAGCTCTCCTGAACACGCCCTTGTTTTAAGAACTCTTACACCTTCCTTCTCAATTCCTCATGCTCCTTAGGACTCATCCTGTAATGTGGCATGTGTGGCAATACAGCTCCTAGCACAAGATCAATCTGATGTTGAATATCTCTCAACGGTGGTAACTCCGTTAGCAACTCTTCAGGAAACACATCTCTGAATTCTTCCAACACTGGCTTTACTTCCTCTGGAACTTCAACAAATTCACTAGCTTCATGTCCAATCAACAAGAACATCTCTGGACTATCCTTTATTTCTTCAATAAACTCCTTCAAAGTCAACAAAGTCTTTAGCTCCTCAATCTCTTCTGACTTGCTCTCTCCTTGCTGTCTCTTCTTCGGAACTAAAATGATCTTAGTACCTTCAAACATAAAGTTGTAGCTATTGGTTCGACCATCATGCTGCACTGCGCGGTCATACTGCCATGGTCTTCTCAAAAGCAAGTGACAAACATCCATCTCCACTACATCACACCAGATCTCATCTTTATACTTCTTCCCAATAGAAAATGGAACTTGAACTCGCCTGTCCACCTTCACCTCTCCTCCTTTTCTTAACCATGCTAACTTGTAAGGATTTGGATGTTTCTCCGTCTTCAACTTCAACTTTCTCACAGCTTCGGTAGAAATGATATTGTCACAACTTCCCGCATCAATCACAAATTTACAAACCTTTCCCAGTATAGTGCATGTCAATTGATAGATATTACTCTTCAACCAACTAGACTCATCCTCTTGCTTTGGTGTAAAACAAGATATCCTCATCATAAGATTACATCCTTCATCTCCTGATGCGATATCCTGTTCATTCTCCTCAACTGGACTAGAATAACCTTCACCAACACCCTCACCTTCCGTTTCAACAATCATTGTTCGCTTCTTCGGCTTCGAAGATTCATTGCTTTTGTGACAAAATTCCTGACAACTAAAGCATTTGATACTGTTGTTGACCTTTGCCTTTGCAACCTCATTCACAACTGGTTTACTGACAGCTTTAGAAACATTGGAACTCTCACTAGCACCCTTGCTCTGAGTATTGGAACTTGGAAACACACCACCTCCACGTCTTCCCTGCTTCTCCCAAGCCAACGGTTTCTGGTGCGCTTCAGCCATAGATCTAGGATCAAACATATTCACCATATCCTTGATCTGGATCCTCAACCCCGCAATAAACCTAACAGTTAATTGTCCCTCTGTCTCCATGATATCATTCCTGGCAATCAGTTGATAAAATTCATCAGCATAATCATTAACAGTCTTCGTCCCTTGCCTCAGATTCTGCAACCTCTGATACATGAGTGATTGATAATTGTAAGGAAAGAATGTAGCCTTCATCAGCTTCTTCATCTTCTCCCATGATTCAATCTTTGACTTCCCCATTCTCTCCCGCGTAAGTTTAGTTTGCTGCCACCATGCCAAAGCTCTCCCTCTCAACCTTGTAGCAACCAATTTCACTCTTCTATGCTCAGGAACTTCTTTGAAGTCAAAAATATCTTCAACATTAGACAATCAATCCAGAAATTCTTCTGCTATCATTCCACCCTTGAATTCTGGAATTTCCATCTTCATACCCGACTCCCATCGTCGGTCATCCTCAACATCTCGATATGAATTTCGAACTTGGTCTCGATCTCGATAATGAAAACTAGCTCTATCACCATCTTCATCAAAATCAAATGTACGTCTATATCGATCTCGACCTTCAACCTCCCTTTGATCACGCATGTCTCTTCTACTATGTCTCTCTTCATCTCGATATGGCTCATCTTCAAACTCATGTGGAGTTCTTCTCTCTTCATGTCTATATTCATGGTGATCTCTTCTCGATGAAATTGATGTTTCTCTTCTTTCTCTAAAAGATTGTGGCGACACCCTCCTCGCTTCCATAACCGATGGCGAAACTCTGTTTCCTCCATGGTTCGAGTTTGGCGACCTTCTCCTTTGATTCATATCTATCATCAATTTCTCCAACCTATCAATGCCTTCATCCAACTTTTCATTGAATTTATTGCTAATTCGTTGTTCCATCTGTTCAGCATCTTCTCTCTTGTACAAATCTTCAACATTCTGATGGCGATTAGCTCTTCTCGGAGGCATTGTCGAATGTCACAAATTCAAACAAACACAACCTTCGGCCTTGATCAAACAACTTGTACGACTCGGCTCAAACTCTCGGCCTTGCTCTTCAAAATGACGCACAGCTTCAACAAATCTCCCACAAACTTGAACAAGTTGGCTCGATTTTGAACAATTCTTCACTTTGGCTCCAAGGACTCGGCTTAGCTATGATTGGCTAAGTCTAACGCTGATACCAAATGATGGCGCAGCGGATATACGGATTGACGGCGAAATGAAGATTTCGTGTCAAACTAATCGAAGAACGATTAGATGAAGCAATATAATCGATGGATTGAAAGATACCGAATGCACAAATTCGTTGATCTCCAAAAGATACCGAATTCTAGCTATCTTCGACACGTTGATCGCGCACGATACCATGAGAGAAGATCTACAATTCTTCGAACGTTGATCAAGCGCACTTGATACCGTGAATTGGCTTCAACAATCGTTGATTCGAGCGCACTCGAATACCGAAAGTGGAGATAGGAGATCACACTCAACTACCAATTTCAAAAGAGGCACAAAGCACTCAAACAAATTTTCATTCAAAAAATCAACTACTGTTTACAAATGACCCAACTCCTATTTATAAGGTTTTTTTTACAACACACCACCCTAGGTCGTACACGACCTTACAACACACACGACCTAAAACAGGGAACGACCTACGACCTAACTAAGGTCGTTAACGACTTAACACTTCAACAGAAACAACACAACCACACGATCTACGGCCTAAAACAAATAACACTGCTTCTGGCTTCAGCGACCTAAGGATCTTCATGCGACCTAAGAAAGCGGCTTAAGGAGTAGCACATAAGTACTTCCGCGACCTAATCATAGGTCGTAACACGTTGTCGTGACCTAATCATAGGTCGTAACTCGTCCTGGTTGACACGTGAAAGGTCGGAGCGACCTAAAGATACGTACACTGGATCACTTAGCTCGCAAGGCAACTTAAACGTCTGATTGCTCAACCCATTAACTCGTGAGCGACCTTCACTAGGTCGTATGCGACCTAAGGCTCCTTCTCTTGAACAACTCGAATTCATTGACTTTGTGGATTGCACTGTTTCATCTTTAGGCTATGTTGCATCACATACATAAGAGACAATTCATAAAATTTTAGGGATGGCTAAAAAGGAATATTTTAGTTACATTTATTAATTAATAAAGAGATAAGGTGGAGACTGAAGAGTCCGATAAGGGGGAGACGCATTTGTTTCCTATTGAAGCTTGATGCGTTGATTCTTAACATGAATTCCAGGATGAAACTTTTGCTTGCATTAGCTTTTTTATCTCCTATTAATCATCAAATTCAATAGCAACAACAACAAGATATAGGAAGCGGATTAATGAATAACCTTGGATTCAACAATATCTACAGTAATAATAACCATTTTGACTGGAAAGAATGACGCTTTTAACTGCTTGGTTTTCAATATGAGCTGGTATATGAAGAGGTAAAAGATAAATACCTACAAATATACTTCAAAAGTGAGAAATGAGAATGAAAGTTTTCTTCTGTGGAAATCCACATATCTTGCTTTTATGTATGCTATAGACTAAAATAAATAACATGTTAAAGTGGCATCAGGTATTAGGGATTCACTTGAATTCCTAAAATATACAATGCACACTTGTTCAGGATATATGTAGGTACTTTCAAGGATGTCTTAAAAAATTGTAAAAAATTATATGGATGTATGAATATATAAAACTTGCATATATCAAAACTTTGTTTTACTAAAAAGCTGATCTAGAAACGAAATTGTGCATATATTTCTAAAAGGTTCATATACACCAACTATATTACTTTTTGAAAATAGTATTTGTAAATGTTATAAACTTCATTTAAAACAGAATCATATATTCCCCATTCAGGAAATTGTTATGACAAAATGGATTTGTAAATGTTATAAAAAGCTGATCTAGAAACGAAATTGTGCATATATTTCTAAAAGGTTCGTATACTCCAACTATATTACTTTTCGAAAACAGTTATTGTAAATGTTATAAACTTCATTTAAAACAGAAACAAATATTCCCTATTTAGGAAACTATTATCACAAAATGGATAAAGAATCTTTATTCCAGTTTCCACCATACAAAACCCAAAGTATAATTGTTCAATGCCATTTCAAAAATTTCACTCCTATAAAAAAAAAT
This sequence comes from Allium cepa, assembly GCA_030765085.1. Lineage (NCBI taxonomy): Eukaryota > Viridiplantae > Streptophyta > Magnoliopsida > Asparagales > Amaryllidaceae > Allium > Allium cepa. The sequence continues at coordinate 978,641,501 of CM060939.1, forward strand.
ATGGTAATCACTGAAAAGTAGTAGAACAGAAACTTACCTTCTCCCCTATCCTTTTTGTCAACCCCACAATACATAAAATATAATTCATCAAGATAAAATATCATTCTTACTCTTTGAAATGAATCACATAAACTTTAAAGTTGTAGAAATGAGAAAAATATGAATGGAAAGAAAGATGAAAATAACTTACAGCACTATCAATCTGAGTCTCATAAAACACAATAATTAAAATGCAACCGCTAGACTAACAGCCCCAACAAAGATTGCAACTATTTTTAATTTAATTTCATAAAAAAGTGCATGTCCAATGGGCCAACACAAAAGAATTTGACGCAGCATGGGAAGCGAATTCGACGATGTAAATCGAATCCGTCCAGGTTCTCACACGATTAGCGGAAATAATCGGTGAATAGACGAAGAATCGATGGATTTAAGAATACCGAAAAGGCCCAAATCCGTTGATCTCGAAGATACCGGATTTTAGTAATCTTCAACACGTTGATCACGCACGATACCGTGAAGAAAGATCTACAATTCTTTGAGCGTTGATCAAGCGCACTTGATTCCGCGAATTGGCTTCAACGTTCGTTGATTCGAGCGCACTCGAATGCCGAAGTGGAGATAGGAGATAACACTCGACTACGAATTTAAAATTGGAGGCTCAAAGCACAAACCAAATTTTATTCAAATTTCAACAACCCTTTTACAAATGACACAGCCCCTATTTATAGGAGATTACAACACATATGACTTAACAAAGTGGTACAACAAACACAGCGACTTAAGAAAATGAAATACAAATAGTACAACGACTTACAAACACACAAACGACCTAAATAACAACGCACGCGACCTAAAATTTTTCACGCGACCTAAAGTAGTTCGGCAGTGACCTAGAAACAGTGCTTCGCGACCTATGGAAACTCGTTCACGCGATTTAAGTTTAGGGGAAACTCGGCAGCGACTTATGGGAGCTTTGCGGCCTAGCACAAGACATCAGCGACCTACTGGGAATTGGGGCGACTTATTTTTTTCGCGATTTACTGGCCTCTACATCTCGCGACCTAGGGTAGCTCGGTCAACGACCTATACTGCTATGTCGCGCGTGACCTAGGGTTAGTTCGTGATGAAGGTTAGGTCGCGGCATATGGTGATGTGGTAGGTCGCGGCATATGGTGATGGAGTAGGTCGCGGCATACGAGAATGGGTTTAGGTCGCGGCTATGGCGATCGAGGTTGGTGGTGGTGCGAAGCGAGGTAAGTGCTTCCCCTGTATCATCCTCCCTGGGTACAGAAGAATTCGTCCTCGAATTTGCATTTTCTTGATCATCAGCATAATACGGAATCAAGTGTTTCACATTAAACACATCAGAAGTATGAACATTTTCCGGCAACCTTAACCGATACGCATTATCATTGACCTTCTTCAAAATTTCTACTGGACCAATCTTTTGTGCTTTTAACTTGTTGTAAGTTCCAACCGAAAAACGATCTTTGGTCAATATTGCATATACAAATTTTCTTCTTTGAAGACAACACTTCTTCGTTTCTTATCCGCCATTTGTTTATACTTTCCATTCGACTTAAGCAATCGTTTCTGTACAACTTTGTGGCATTCCTGTAACTCATTCACCAAATCACTAGCTCGTTTAACTACCCCTTTCTGATATGGCACTGTTGTCAAATCCAACGGTCCCCTTGGAAAGGCTGAATATACAACTTGAAACGGACTGAATCCAGTACTTCGATTGACTGCATGATTATGAGCAAACTCAGCTTGACATAACTTCATATCCCAGCTTTTCAAATTATCTTTCACGAGACATCTCAGTAAATTTCCCAACGATCGGTTAACCACCTCCGTTTGTCCATCAGTTCGCGGATGGTAAGCGCTACTAAAATTTAGCTTCGTTCTGACCATCTTCCACAAACTCAACCAAAAATGGCTTAAAAATCTAGTATCTCGATCAGAAACAATAGATTCTGGTAAACCATGCAATCGATATACCTCTTTAAAGAATAATTGAGCCACTCGAACTGCATCCGCTGTCTTCTTACAGGCTATAAAATGTGCCATCTTCGAAAAACTGTCCACCACAACAAATATAGAATCATTTCCCCTTTGAGTTCTAGGCAAACCCAAAACGAAATCCATACTAATATCAACCTATGGTCTGGTAGGCACAGGTAACGACATATATAATCCCGCATTCGTCGCTGTTCCTTTCGAAACCTGACAGATATGACATCTCTCCACAAATCTCTCTACCTCTTTCCTCATTGACGGCTGAAAATAAGATTGAGAAATCAACTGCAGTGTACGATCTCTGCCTACATGGCCTTCTTCATGTAATTCTTTAACAATCTTCATTCTCAAGCTACAGTGTGGTATGCATAATCGATTCCCCTTGAACAAGAATCCATCAACCAACACAAATTCATCAGTACTCCCATCCTTAACGTTCTCAACAAACTTTGCAAAGTAAGGATCCTCCTCAAACAATTCTGGAAATAATTTGAATCCTGTCACTTCAACCTTCAACGTTGTCAACAAGTGATTCCTCCTGCTCAAAGCATCCGCTACACGATTTGTCACCCCTGATTTGTGTTTCACAACAAAAGTAAATTGTTGTAGATATGCTATCCAGGAAGCATGTCTCACTGAAATCTTGTCCTGCCCTTGTAGTTGTTTTAATGCCTCATGATCAGTGTAAAGAACAAACTCCTTCTGAAACAAGTAATGTCGCCAATGTTTCACGGCTTGAACAATCGCGTAAAACTCTACATCATAAGTACTATATCCCATCTTGGCTCCAGAAAATTTCTCACTGAAATAAGCAACCGGTCTTCCATTCTGACTCAATACTACACCAATTCCAACCTTCGAAGCATCATTATGCAATTCAAACAACAACTGAAGATTCGGCAGTACCGGAATTGGTGCTGTCGTCAAAAGTATCTTGACCTTCTCAAAAGCAACCCCTGCTTCCTCTGACCATGCAAACTTCTTTCCTTTCATGCAATCAGTTATAGGTGCCATCACACTGCTAAAATGTGGAATGAATCTTCAATAGAAAGATACCAATCCATGAAAACTCCTCACTTCAGTAATTGTCTTTGGCTGTGGCCAAATCCTGACAGCTTCCACTTTATTTTCATCTACTTGAATACCTTCCTATGACAGAACATACCCCAGAAATAAAACACCTTCCGTCATAAACACACACTTCTTTGTTGCCGCATAAAACTGCTCTTGTCGTAGAATCAACAATACTTCTCGCAAGTGCTGGATGTGTTCTTCCGTACTCCCACTATAAATCAAAATATCAACAAAGTAAACAACCACGAACTTCCCAACAAATGGTCTAAAAAATTGGTTCATCACTCTCATGAAAGTACTAGGAGCATTTGATAAACCAAATGGCATAACCAACCATTCATATAGACCTTCCCTAGTTTTGAAAGCAGTCTTCCACTCATCATCCGATCTAATACGAATTTGATGGTATCCACTTTTCAAGTCAATCTTTGAAAACACCACTGCCCCACTCAACTAATCTATCAAATCATCAAACCTCGACATAGGAAATCTGTATCTCAAAGTGATTTTATTAAGTGGCCGACTGTCCATACACATCCTCCACATCCCATCCTTCTTCGGTACCAACAAGGCTGCCACAGCACATGGACTCAAACTCTCCTGAACACGCCCTTGTTCTAACAACTCCTCCACCTACCTTCTTAGTTCTTCATGCTCTTTAGGACTCATCCTGTAATGTGGCCTGTGAGGTAATACTGATCCTGGTACAAGATCAACCTGATGTTGAATATCCCTCAAAGGCGGTAGCTCCTTTGGTAACTCTTCTGGAAACACATCACTGAATTCTTCCAATATCGGCTTCACTTCCTCTGGGACTTCAACGGATTCAGTAGCTTCATGTCCAATCAACAAAAATACTTCAGGACTCTCCTCCACTTCTTCAACAAATTCCTTCAAAGTCAGCAAAGTTTTAAGCTCCTCAATCTCTTCTGACTTGCTCTCTCCCTGTGGTCTCTTCTTTGGAACTAAAATAATCTTAACGCCTTCAAACATAAAACTATAGCTATTGGTCCGGCCATCATGTTGCACTGCTCGATCATACTGCCACGGTCTTCCCAAAAGCAAATGACAAACATCCATCTCAACCATATCACACTAGATCTCGTCTTTATATTTCTTCCCAATAGAAAATGGAACTCGAACTCGCCTGTCCACCTTCACCTCTCCTCCTTTTCTTAACCACGCTAACTTGTAAGGATTAGGATGTTTCTCCGTTTTAAACTTCAACTTTCTCACAGCTTCAGTAGAGATAATATTGTCACAACTTCCTGCATCAATCACAAACTTACAAACTTTTTCCATAATAGTGCATGTAGATTGAAAAATGTTGCTCCTCAACCAACTAGCCTCATTCTCTTGCTTCGGTGTTAAACAAGACCTTCTCATCATTAGATTACATCCTTCATCGCCCGACGCGATATCTTGCTCATCTTCCTCCACTGGACTAGAATCACCTTCACCAACATCCTCGCCTTCAACTTCAGCAATCATCGTTCTCTTCTTTGCCTTTGGACATTCGTTGCTTTTATGACTCATTTCCTGGCAATTATAACATTTGAAACTGTTGTTGACCTTTACTTTCGCAGCCTCATTCACAACTGGTTTACTGACAACTTTAGAAACATTGGAACTCCCACTGGCACCCTTCACTTGATTGTTGGAATTTGTAAACACACCACCTCCTCGTCTTCCCTGCTTCTCCCAAGCCAATGCCTTTGGTGCGCTTCAGCCACAGATCTCGGGTCAAACATATTAACCATATCCTGGATCTGCATTCGCAAACCTCCAACAAACCTAGCAGTCAACTGTTCCTCTATCTCCATAATGCCATTTCGAGCAATCAGTTGATAAAACTCGTCAGCGTAATCATTAAAAGTCTTTGTCCCATGCCTCAAGTTCTGCAATCTCTGATACATGAGTGATTGATAATTGTGAGGTAAAAATGTAGCTTTCATCAATTTCTTCATTTTCACCCAGTCAACAATCTTCGACTTCCCCATCCATTCTCGTGTAAGTTTGGTTTGCTGCCACCACGCCATAGCTCTCCCCCTCAACCTAGTAGCAACAAACTTCACTCGACGATCTTTCGGTACCTCCTTGAAATCAAAGATCTCTTCAACATTAGACAGCCAATCCAAAAATTCTTCTGCAACCATTCCACCCTTGAACTCTGGAATTTCCATCTTCATTCCCGATTCCCATCTACGGTCATCTTCAAAATCTGTCTCGATTTCGTACTTGACCTCGATCTCGATAATGCACACTACCTCTATCACCATCAAACTCCTCATCAAAGTCTGAAGCATATCTATGTCGATCACGACCATCAACCTCTCTTCTACCACCACTTCTTCGATCTTCATTCCTATCATGATTGTCAACACTTCTACGATCATGATCTTCTCTTCTCTCCCGATCTGAATGTGGTGAAACTCTACTTCTCCCATGGCTCGATTCAGATGAAACTCTTCTTCGATTTTGATTCATTTCAAGCATCATTATCTCTAATCGACCAATTCCTTCATTCAACTTTTCAGTGAAACTCTCGTTGATTCGTTGTTCCATTTCATCGGCCTCTTCTCTTCCATACAAAGCATTGATATTACGATGATGTTGAGCTCGTCTCGGAGGCATGATTGAACTTCAAACAAACTCAAGAATAAATTTCAAACACTTTTCGAACTTTGATCCGAAGTGAGATGGATCGAAACTCCCAAATTTTTGCAACTTCACGATGAACACCAAACTTCTCAACAATTTGCAAATCCGACCTCCAAACTTCAAATTCTCGAAACCCAAATCTCCAAATAATGCAAACTTCTTGCGATCTAGCTCTGATACCAAACTGACGCAGCGTGGAAAGCGAATTCGACGATGTAAATCGAATCCGTCCAGGATCTCACACGATTAGCGGAAATAATCGGTGAATAGACGAAGAATCGATGGATTTAAGAATACCGAAAAGGCCCAAATCCGTTGATCTCGAAGATACCGGATTTTAGCAATCTTCAACATGTTGATCGCGCACGATACCGTGAAGAAAGATCTACAATTCTTTGAGCGTTGATCAAGCGCACTTGATTCCGCTAATTGGCTTCAACGTTCGTTGATTCGAGCGCACTCGAATGTCGAAGTGGAGATAAGAGATAACACTCGACTGCCAATTTAAAATTGGAGGCTCAAAGCACAAACCAAATTTTATTCAAATTTCAACAACCCTTTTACAAATGACACAGCCCTTATTTATAAGAGATTACAACACATATGACTTAACAAAGTGGTACAACAAACATAGCGACTTAAGAAAATGAAATACAAACAGTACAACGACTTACAAACACACAAACGACCTAAATAACAACGCACGCGACCTAAAATTCTTCACGCGACCTAAGATAGTTCGGCAGCGACCTAGAAACAGTGGTTCGCGACCTATGGAAACTCGTTCACGCGATTTAGGTTTAGGGGAAACTCGGCAGCGACTTATGGGAGCTTTGCGGCCTACCACAAGACATCAGCGACCTACTGGGAATTGGGGCGACTTAATTTTGTTCGCGATTTACTAGCCTCTACATCTCGCGACCTAGGGTAGCTCGATCAACGACCTATACTGCTATGTCGTGCGCGACCTAGGGTTAGTTCGTGATGAAGGTTAGGTCGCGGCATATGGTGATGTGGTAGGTCGCGGCATATGGTGATGGAGTAGGTCGCGGCATACGGGAATGGGTTTAGGTCGCGGCTATGGCGATCGAGGTTGGTGGTGGTGCGAAGCGAGGTAAGTGCTTCCCCTGTATCAGAATTTAAATGAAGAAGACGGTAGTGAGTAATTAAATTTACAGTGCCTTGGTCAAGTTCTAGAGCTCTAATGCATGGATATGACAATTGAGTGCACTGAATCCTCGAGAATTTGATCAGTGGCTATAGTATTACACAAGAAGAAGATGATTAGAAAGGAGAAGAAAGGCCAGGAAGAGAATGTGCCATTGATAGTTACTGAATCCAGAACTTGGATTTTATTTTTATTTTTAATTTGGAAGAAGAAGAAAAGTTGATTTGGTAGTGGATATTGAGGAATAGATTCGGGCCACATGTTTAGAATTGCATAAGGTGATATATGCTAATCCATATGGTTTATATACAGACTTCCTCAACATTGTAGGGATAAACAAATTGCATGTATCATCACATAAGCATTACTGTTGAAGGATGTATCTCTACTAACGTTTTTTATGTTTAATTTACAAGCATCAAGCTAGAAATTGTGTATCAAAAAAGTTGTATGTTAACCAACACTTAGAAGATCAGAGGAATTCTTAAACATGTGGACAGCATCAAACAAAAGTGTGTAATTGGCAAATAGTATGTACTTACTATCTTTTTGGTCATTAATCCGATATAACTTGGCATTTTTCAAAACTCATTCCATAAATATAATTTACCTCTGCTACCAATTACAGATTTGATCCAAGTTTGGGCTAAATGGGTCTCAATAGTAACTATAAAATAACCGAATCAGTAGAATAATCATGTGTAAATCGTGGTACACTTTACACATCTAACACATGCATATTTATGCTTTCCTTTCTGATAATTGTATAATATATTCAGGTGTAAGACAATTTATGCAAGTGCACATATGTGTGCGTACTTACTGATCTTTACAAATTTCTACACAAACTGAAACAAGTCAGATATTCTCTCAAGCAATGGAATAAAGCAAGAATTTCTTTAAATGATGATATTAGCCAATTAACGGAAAATAATGATAAATTATATCAAAAGCTGCTAGAAAAACCCTTAGTTCAAAAGGTGGTGCAAGACTCTAAGGATAACCTTTTTCAGTTAGAATGCACCATATATAATCATCTATTGAAAACCAAAAAAAATTAATTGGTTGAAAGATGGGGATCAACGTACAAAGTTTTTTTTACTCTAAAATTTCAGGCAATAGGAAAAGGAAAGCATTGAATGAGATACTAAATGAATTTGATATTCCTATTACAGACTCAGTTACTATCTAAAATATGGTTGTGTCCTATTTTTCAAATATGTATAATACTGCAGAGGTGACTAAAAACTTTGATAACATCATTTCTAAGAAAATTCTATCAAACTCAACGAGGAATTTCATAGAATTTAATGATAAGGAAATAAAAACTGCACTTTTCATATTAAAAAGGACAGTAGCCCTAGGCAAGATGGTTTGAGCTCTAAATTTTTTAAACATAATTGGGATTCCATTAAAAGTGATCTAAAAGCTGTCGTTAAAGGTATTTTTGCTAGTGGACATATAATAAAAGAAATTAATCACACTTTTAGCATTTTGGTGCCAAAGAAAGACAACGCTTCATCCATATCAGTTTACCATCAAATTTCATGTCGCAATGTTATTTATAAGATTGTAGCTAATATCAGGTGTAAATTAAGTTTTTGGGAATTTATCTAGTTGAGAACCTTCTAACATTCATCATCATGTAAACTAACCAAAAACAAAAATGAAACTATAAAGACTTACTCTTCAATCGATTACGACATGTGTAGCAGGCCAAGCTATAATAGAAGGGAGTGCATTTTCCATGTACTATAATTCGAATGTTTGTCTCCAAAGCACTTTGGTTGGCTCTTTTAGGGTCTTTGTCCAAACTTTAACTGCATTGTTCCCTAGTGGTTAGAAATGGACCTTGCATTAGGATCGATTGACTCCATGCATCCTAAAGCAACTACTTTCCTCTTTCCTGATAAATCCATCAACTTGCATTTATCGTTTTTTCATGAGTTTGCAGCCTGTAAGTTGAAAAAAGAGAAAAATAATGAAATTTCTAATCCTTAAAAAACAGAAATAAAAATCAAATACCATAAATGTATTTAGTATAGTCATAGGTGTAATAGGAGTTGTAGCATCAACCTTCTCAACAACTGCTTGCGATTCATGCCACGCAAACCTTCTTACCAATAGCATCTGCAATTTGGACCAAATCAGGGGTTGGCCTCCACAAAAAAGCTTTTAGATTTAGTGGATTATCTATCCAAACAATCATGGCTGATGGTCCAAGAGGAACATCGTTAACAATTTTCTCTGGGATGCTCCTAATCAAAAATCTTGCATTTGCATTCTAGTTTGCTAGTTCTACTCTATTAGAGGTAAGAATATTTATTTTGTAAAAATTATTTATATCAAATTTGCATGTTCGTTGTGAAGAAAAGTGCCCACCATGTCCTCTTCTTCTTCAATGTGATCACTTGAACTTAAAACAACTCTATTAGTTGGCCACACCATAATATTATCCTTTGTTTCCCCAATAAGCATGAAAGTAGTCATAGGCCTCCATAGAAAAGCATCTGGCTTTTTCGGATAGTCGACCAAAATTATCATTGCATCCGGCCCTAAAAGAACATCATTGATAAGCTTGCTAGGATCGTTCGACGCAACTCTTCCATTAGCAACGATCTATTCACCCCATCGCCAATCCAATAAATCACACTTCTTTATATTTTCATCATAGTTGCACTACAATTAAACATAGGAATGTAAAAGTTAAAATACAAATGATGTCAAACCAATAAAAAGAATTAATTACTAGAGGTTTGTTTACATCTGCCCAACTGTGCCTACTCTGCAAAAACAAAGAAAATTTAACGCTACTGTTATATTTAGCAATCAACCATAATAACATGGAATACAATCATATAACAACTAGCAAATATAGCATTCAAACTCAAAAGATAAGAGATGTATCTTTCGTGATATTTCTCCAGTTGTAGAAATTTCTTCTATATTTCTAACATTTTGTATTTAAGTTGCAATGTTTGTTTATAGCTAACGTGCGCTAAAGCTGCTCTACTAAGACTCATTCTGCTTCCCATCACTCGTAGTCGACCCGGTCTTTCTTTCCCCAACACTTGTGCAAGTGCATCTTCTATGTAGTTTATTAGCAAAGTCGATTGTGAAACACCTTCAATTTGTTTATTCTTTTCCTACAAAACATGATTAATAACATATTACTAATATATTTCTATCTATATACATACACATATATGTACACACACACACACACACGTATATATATATATATTATGGTATCAAAAAAAATAGAAAAAATTGTTACAGAGGAAGGAAACGCGTATATTTTTTAGAATGATAATTTTAGCTTTGGTAAATGCTAAATCTGTTATCAAACTTCGCTAAGTAACACTATATATAACCAGTAATAGTATTTATCCATTAACCATATATGTGTGCAGAGGTGATGTTATCAGACTACTTAAACCGTAAAGAAATTTTAATTTTTGTTTTAAATAATCATTCATCAACATCAGATTAATCCACCTTGATTTGTTTCAGTATGATACAAAATTCAAACAGCTTAACTGGTCATCGTAAAATAAAATTAATGGTTGAAATGTAGCAACTAAGGATGGAAACTGTAAAAACAAATTCTTATTTGATTATGAAGATTGAATATTGATGCTACTGTTGTACATATTGGATGTGTAGCTAAGATCAACCCAAAAGCCCCTCTTGATAAAGTTTGTGTGCTCAATTGTCGAATCTCAACTAGTAAACAAAAACATAAAACAATGCTTTATTTCTTCAACTTTGCATGCACAAATTACATTAGAAATTGCTTTTGTTCATATCTTTTAGGTCTTGGGGCTACAATGAATGTTGCTAAGCCTAAAAAGGGATCAACGATTGCTGTTTTTGGATTAGGGGCGGTTGGTCTTGCTGTAAGTATCCATTTTTTTATAGGATGTTTTTTAATAGTTCGAGTCACTTTGAAAACTTATTTCAATTTTAAAATAGCTTCAAAACTATTTTCAAATACAAATTACTTTCTGACCATGTAGTTGAAAGTTATTCGACTTAAAAATAAAATTAAAGTGCCTTGATGCTATTTGAAATTGAGCCAATAAACATATAGAAATTATATAGAAGTGCACTTTCCTATCTGAAATAGCTTCAATGCATTATTATCTCTTTCAACCATATGGTGTGGAATATAGTTTTGAAATTGTTCTAGAACTGAAATGAATTTTCAATAGCAGCCTATATTGATATATTTAATTTAATGTTCATGTGATTAGGCTACTAAGGGAGCTAGAATTGGTGGGGCTTCAAGAATTATTGGGGTTGATGTAAATTCTTCAAGGTTCGAAGACGGTAATATTTTTTACATATATCACATAATTTGTGCAAACTGTTCTAAAAAATAAATTCATAGATTGCCAATATGAGAACATCAACGGATATAAATTAAATTAAATATTTTTTTTGCCAAAGCCAAATAAAATAAAATATTGATATAGAAATAATCATACTTGTGCCCAATATTGAAATGAGTTAAGATTTTATAAAAAAATTGAGGTAAAATGAGTTAAGATGATGAATATTGAACTTGACAAATTTAAGATTATCTATAAAGTATGGACTTACTATAGCATCTACAGCAATCATATTCTCCGGTTCACCATTTTTTTAGTGCGAGATTCAATCCAAACTACACTTCTAGAGACGGAAGAGTGACCTCTACTTTTGTTTTTCTACATTCAAAATAAAAATATTCAATTTTTGTAGAAATAAAGGAACCTACGTTTCGTTTTTGTCAACATAGTCAATAAAATAACAAGGAATAATTAAGATGGTAGTTCTTTGCTGTGAACACTGGTTGCATATGCGTGTATGTTAGATCACCATGTTAAAAGGACCAAATTAGAAATTTCAAACATATAGGGATATAAAATAGACTTTGACAATTCTACCAATAATTTTTTTTTCAAAAGACCTAATCAGTTGTCATAGGAACCACAAATATATTGGAACAAAATTAAAAAGAATATATAGTGTCATTTAATATTAATGAAATGTATATTTGTTTGTTCATGTATAAGTTAAGGGAGAAGCAAACTAAAACTACATTTTTAGTCTAAATATTTATCAATATTAACATTGAGTTTTTTTGTGTTAGACTAAAATTGATTTACTAACATTAAGCTATAGTGATGTTTCAGTGGAGAAGCCAATTATATTTAAACACAAGGTACAATCATAGGATACTAGAACTATATAGACATCATTTCATCCAACATTATGTCCAAGAACCTAGTCCAAGTTAATTAAACTAGAACTGTGAAGAAAAAAGATAACAAACAAATCAATTTTGCAGAAGAAATGATAAAGAAGTGATATAAATAACGCTAAGATGATCTTAATATTACTTAAACTTAAGGAAAAGAGTAAGGCTAGTTATATCTTATTCATATAAGAAAATTTGTGCAAACTACTAAAAAGTACCAAAAGAAGAGTAAACAGAAAAAACCTTGGGCTAAAATATAATTTGTCACAGGACATAGAACATTTTCGATCGACTGTATATGATTTCTTCAAACAAGCGTTATACTAAAAATTTTCATATTCATTTCTAGTCCATGAATTTCTAATTTAGTTAACTAAAACTACACTATAAACTGAAGCAAGTCAGCAAAATTTGCACTTAAAAAGTGCATAAACATCGCATCAAATAAATTACTCTTTTCTTACAAACTCTTCGGCCAGTCAAGCCATTCCTTTACGACTACATGTGTATTGCTACTGCTTCTGTCTAATAGCTTTGTTCTTTTCGCTCAAAGCCTGAAATAAAAGATTTTAAAATATTATCCATAATTTTAAAGTAATATTATCCCTTTGATATGATACATAAACGAGTGTTGTTTATAAAAAATACCATAAATTCCGAACTTGTTTTCAACATCATAAATTTCATCCACTCGTTCATACATTTGATACTAGCTGGTTTCAACTGAAGCCTTTCCTCCGCAGACTTTGCTTGCACCAGTTGCCGAACTAATCTACATTTTGACGCCCACCAAATACCACTCATTTGTTGAAAAACTAACATTTTGTGCCCATCTAAATCCAATTTAAACCTCGCCTATAACAATCAAAATTCAGCGTAAAGAGTGTTTGAGGTAAGAGTCAATATAAGATTTGATCGTAAAGCAAAAGAGAGAGTGTCACCTGAATGCTTTCCCATAAAACACCTTTCAATTCAGTAATAAGTTGTCTCCAACCATTTAGTTTAACAGGAAAAATTTCTCATATAAGCGGTCCCAAATAAGAAGATAATTTGATCGACCCTGATCCTATTAGTGCACCTACACTATTAAATTCAACTTCTATTTGCTCCAAAGAATTGAACGGAAGTCTTCTAACTTTAGTTGGCCCTCAAGGTTTTCTTCTCGAATTTATATTTGTGTTGGTATCTTGCATATGTCTCTCACTATTTAAACCTTTAGAATCCTTCCGACTGGACTACATTGTCTTCGATGGTTTGTGGATTGTCTTGTATTTCAGCATTGTTTTCTACTTTAACTTGTAATTGATTTTTTTTAAAGCCTGTGGATTGTCTTCATTATGAAACTCGTCTTCCACTTGATTGTCTTCAAACAACTCTTCTCTTGCATGTTTCTTTGTGTGTTCATCGATTTCTTTTTGCATGCAACCTCTCTTTTTCACAAGCTTACTCTTCTTAACCATTTTCTATATAAAAAAATTTAATATTCATTGAATGATACGAAAAAATTTATAGTAATACAGAAGTATAAATGAAAATTAAAGAATGGTGAAAAGTTTGTACTTGATTTCTTTCTAATGCTTATGGGTTCTCTTCATTGTGAATCTGATCATCTACTTGATTGTCTTCAGTTTCTTCTTCCTTGTACATTTCTTTTTTTGTTCATCGATTTCTTTTTGCATGTAAGCTCTCGTTTTTATATTCCCACTCTTGTTCATTTTCTGTAAAAATAAGTGCAAAAAAAACATATGTCCAGTACTTTCTTATGAATATTACTTGTTCAAGCTACTCCAAAATATATTCAGTATGTGTTATTTTAAATAGTTATAGTATTAAAAAAAATTCTTAGTTTATTCTTTAGTTTACTAGTAACTTGCAATGATCTAGTATAGACATTCAATTATATGGTTCAACCAAGATTTACTTTGGTCCTTTTAGAAATTGGAAATTTCTAGGAAATAATTTCATTTTTGATTGTATCTGTACTAAGATGAAAATACCAGTTTATCATATACAAATAAGAGCAAGTTAGTCGAAATCAAAGTACATAAAACTATGACCTCAAAAACCTACTGAGATTTATAGTAGTCGAAATATTAGTCAAGTCCAACAGCAACTGCTCCATCCTACAAATTAGCAACTTCTTAGGATGAAATTAAAGAAATGAAATCATTACAGAGTTAACATAAAATAGAGTGGGAAAAATATATTCTTATCATGCTCCATTAAATAACTTGTATCAGCTTTATCAATCCTCTTGCATAATGTTTCATAATCATTTTATATATATGAGAAATTGTACATTTCTCAAGAAAGTCGAACTTCCTTTTTTAAGACATAAAAGAATTCACTACGGAAATACATATATGTTTATAATCCTTATAAAAAAGATTCTAATGTAAATTGTTTTGATTCATACCCGGCTTCCAAGATTCTGAAATCCAACAAGTGCAAGCTCCTTTAAAATTCCCTCCTCGCCTATAACATAGACATGAAATTATGGCACTGGGTTATTGTTTCTTTTATTGATTTCTATGAGTAGTATATTACATGAATAAGAATGAAAGTAGGCTAGATTAAATACTAAAATAGAAAACATAATAGAACCGTACTTAATAGTCTTTATTTCGGTAATTGAATCTATGAGATTACTAGGGTTTATCTAATGGCATTCTAATTTGTTATTATTTTTCTTTTAGAACATTACTAATAGCAAGTAAACTATCAAAAATAACAATGCTATAAGGCAATGCAAGCAAAAAAGCGCAAAGGAAAAAACATTCAGATTCATCGTAGAATATCCATTATTCTATTCTGCACATTCTGATACATCATAAATAAATTATATGAATGCCTCATTTTGATTTCTTAACGCTTTTTGTTGGAAAATCTGTTGCCTTTACTTAGTGCATCAATGGTGGAGGCAAACAAAATATAGACGAAAAAGAATTATATGTGTGAAATCAAATATTTATTCAAAAGGAAAGTTCCTAATAGTCTATTCATTAGTACACCTAGCACACAACAAACAATTTGGCATTATTATATGTCTACAAAAATAAGGAGCTAGCTGTACAAGATTTGGTACATTTTTTTACAGAATGACCAATAGTCTAACTTTACAAAATAAAAAAATGACAGGTGCCCTAAAACTTCAATGCTATAGAAATAAAAGGCAGAGGAAAACTATCAAAAAGCAAGTAGAGAAAGATGGGAGTTAAGGGAAATGGAAAATGGTCTTTAAAGAGTTTCAGCAGGCCAGAAAATAGATATCTGAGAAAACTAGTTTAAAGATGGCGGCAGAGGAAAGCGTCAAAGGTGACTTGTCTTTCAATGTATCTTTTATTGAACCACTGCTTCATAACTGAATCAGCAAACATGATAACTTGTAACAGTTAAGGCATTCCTTGCATAAATGATTGAAATAACTAATAACATAAAGCATCACAGACAACATTCTAGACTGTCACTTTGTTCGAGGTTTTATTAACCAATTAAGACATCCCAATTATCATAGCAGATCAATTCATTAGTACAGTTGAGACATTAATTAAGGACCTAGTAGTTCAATACATTGTGTGGTAAAAATGAATGATCTTGTTATCTTAGATCGTAGTTGTTTGAAGAGGAATGTGCTACGTTTCAATAGAACATGCATTTCATGCATAGAAAGGATTATATTCGTTATTCATGTAACTTTTTGCACTCCAAAAAAAATTCTTTTAGTAATAAGTTATCAAGCTACTCCAAAATGTTTCAATGAATGGTATTTCTTTTTCACGTTAATACGGAGCCATATTTTAGATTATTCCGCACAAGTTCCATAATGATCACTAACATCTCAATTTTTATTTACACTTTCACATAAATTGAACCCTACAATTTATTGTCCAATTCTCTTACTATTTTTTCAATTCATATAGCATTGGGAAAAAACTTCCCAAACATACATATAGCTATATTCAATCAATCATCAATATACCTATCTTATATGTGTAAACACAGGGCTTCCAAGAGGAAAAATATTAGTCACTCAAAATGTTCTAAAGAAACTACAAATGATAGCTAAAATATGTTAAAAATAGATATTTTCTACGAGTACTTTACAGTAATAGTAGCTTTTCAGTTGGCGCTTGAAAGCCCAAGTATTTTTGTAAACGGTTTGAACGACAATTTAAGCACTTCGAATGTGTGTACGTATATAGGATGTTTCTGAATTCTAAATTAAATAAACAAACCTCACAAGCAAATAAGAATTGAAATCTATTCAAATATGTCTTCATAATTTACTCTACCATAGCTAACATTCTCCAGGAAATCAATATCCATATCTGTTTCTTCACGATCCTTCCTAATAGGGATAACTTCCATAACAGGATCATCTGCCTTTAATTTGTGACAACCTCTTGGTGGTGCTTTCATTACAACATATCAATTAGAGTAATCATTCTCCCTTGAATAAAAAACTTGTTTCGCTTGAGATGCAAGGATATATGATCTTTCACAAAGGAAGATTGATTTTGTTGTAAATTGACAAGAGTGAATCCGTCTTCGACCTTCACTCCATTTCCTATATTTTCGCAGTGACACTTAAATAAGGGAATATAAAAAACATTATCGTATAGCAAGATTATGTCCGTCGCTACTCCATAATAAGTGACCACATCAACTCTTTGAGAAATATCTCTTTCACTTGCCCTACACATGGTTATCGCATCATAAGTGACTCCATAGTGTTGAGTGTCTCTTTCAACATCTTTTATATGAAAATGTTGTCTGTTAATTATATATCCTTTATAGGACAATGCTTTACTGCTTGGGCCAAAGGCAATCCATTTTAGTATTTCATCACTTGTTGATTGAATAGGTATCTGCAAATAAATCATTTTACGTAAATTTTGAAGAAGAAAAATCTTTTTTCTTTAATGGAAAGATAATATAAAATTAAACTAACCTTCTTTTTAATCCAATCTGAGAAATTATCTGTATGTTTTTTCCATAACAATGTCGCATTTTATCCCATACGCTTATCAAAATTTTGCAATTCCTCCAAACGCATACTGGTGTTTAAATAGTTTTACCCAAGTTATATTCAACATTAAAATTTATTTAAAAGGCATAAAAAAAAATATTATGTAATTACTATAAATATGGTTCCACCATTATCATATTCATTAGCATGGCCAAATGAGCAATATCTTTTTCATTCGATGACAGTGTAATTGTCTTTGGTTTTGAAATTGGACATCTTTCGAGTATCGCATTGTTCTCATAATCTTCGTTTCGGAGTTCTTTCTTCTCTATTTGTACTTTACTTTGTAGAAATTCACTAAAAATCTCATTGATTCTTCTGCTAGATAAGATTCTGTAATACACCATTCGGGTCATGCATAATTCCTTATATAGTCTTTAAGTGTTTTCATATACCTTCCAAATGGGTACATCCAACGAAAATGAACAGAACCACACAATTGTGCTTCTCTTCAAAAATGAATTGTCAAACCTACCATTATATCAAAAAAGGAACTTGGAAAATATCTTTGAATCCTTACAAAATTTCAATAATCTCATCCTTAAGTTGTTGCAACGTCTCTCTTTCAAGAACACATTGACAAATTTTATTGAAAAACGAATATAAATGAATTATTATTATTTTAACTTTCTTTGGAAATAATCCTCTAACCTCAACAAATAACAATTGTTGCATTAGGATATGATAATCACGCGACTTCAAACCACTAACTTTGCAATCTTCTAATGTTACAAAACTTTTGAAATTTGAACAATAACCATCAGGAACTTTAAAATCATGTAACCTCTTACAAAATATTTTTTTCGGACAATGACAATGTATATGGAGCTGGTGGTAGATATGTTCTATTCCCACGAGGTTGTGCATAAAGACTTAGTCGAAACCTCTAATCCTCCAATTCTTTCATAGAATTAATTCCATCGTTCGATTTACTGTCATGCAACTTCGTGCTTAGTAGGCTTTCTGATGCAGGGTATTGGAGAATTCGAGCAGAGCACCTCACCTTTAGACCGTTACTGCTCCTAGGTTTCTCCACGACCTATGCTAGATCGATAGCCGACCTATCTCCACCAAACAACGACATACCGAAGCTCGCTGGATCTGGACCCACATCACCGGCTCCCACCCTATCCCGAAGTCGCGAATTCCAAAGGCCTAGGTCGCGACCATTCATCTCGCAAGCGACCTACTACCCACCGCGACCTAACTCTTTCCCCTTCTCCATGACATCACCATGTAACCGCGACCTAACCTCCACGATCCATCAACCACTGCGACCTATCAGCCATCGCGCGACCTACGACCTACCGCGTTCATGACTTAATCCCCTTCCCGTGTGTCGCGAAGGACATAACTAGAGCACGAAACCCTTAAGTCGCGAGATCCACAAAAAGCAATGTTGAAGTCCAATAAATCGCTGCCGAGCTTCCCCTAAATCGCGTGAACGAGTTCTTTAGGTCGCGAGCTCTTGTATGACTTCACTCTAGGTCGCAAACGACCTTATTTTAAGTCGCGAAATGGGTTGTTTTAGGTCGTTTCCTTATGTCGCTGTTTTTTTGGAGCCGCTACTTTAAAGAAGTTAAGTCATTTTTTTTAAGTCGCTGATTGTTGTTTAGATCGTTGATTTTAGGGAGCGCGATTTGTACTAGGTCGTGACAGCTTTGTAATGTGTTGAACTTCGTGAAGTGTTATGTTGTATTGTAAGCCTATAAATAGGCAAGTCGTGTCATTTGTAACGGTTGTTGAATTTTGAATAAAATTTGGTTTGTACTTTGTGCCTCCATTTAAATTGGTAGTTGAGTGTTATCTCCTATCTCCACTTTCGGCATTCGTGTGCGCTCGAATCAACGATTGTTGAAGCCAATTCACGGAATCAAGTGCGATTGATCAACGTTCGAAGAATTGAAGATCTTCTCTCACGGTATCGTGCGCGATCAACGTGTCGAAGATTGCTAAAGTCTGGTATCTTCGGGATCAATGGATTTGGGCCTTTCGGGTATTCCTAAATTCATCGATTTATCATCGATTCACCGATTATTTCCGCTAATCGTGTGAGATCCTGGACGGATTCGATTTACATCATCGAATTCGCTTTCTATGCTGCGTCAGTTTGGTATCAGAGCCAGGTTCGTAAGAAGTTTGTATCAATTGGAGAATTGGGTTTCGAGAATTTGTAGTTTGGAGTTCAGATTTGTAATTGTTGAGAAGTTTGGTGTTTATCGTGTTCATCGTGAAGTTGCAACAAGTTTGGAAGTTTTGATCCATCTCGCTTTGGATTAAAGCTCGAGAAGTGTTTGAAATTTGTTTTTTTAGTTTGTTGAAGTTCAATCATGCCTATGAGACGAGCTCAACGTCATCGCAACATTAATGCTTTGTATGGAAGAGAAGAGGCCGATGAAATGGAGCAACGAATCAATGAGAGTTTCACTGAGAAGTTGAATGAAGGAATTGGTCGATTAGAGAGAATGATGCTTGAAATGAATCAAAGTAGAAGAAGGGTTTCACCTGAATCGAGTCATGGGGGAAATAGAGTTTCACCACATTCAGATAGGGAGAGAAGAGAAGATCATGATCGTAGAAATGTTGACGATCGTGATAGAAATGTTGATGAACGAAATCGGAGAGATGTGGATTATCGTGATCGGAGGAATGTAGATCGAAGAAATGTTAGTGGTAGAAATGGTGGTAGAGATATTGGTGGTCATGAACGACATCGATATGCATCAGATTTTGATGAGGAGTTTGATGGAGGAAGCGTTCATAGTCGAAATCGAAACCAAGGAAGAAATCATTCAGAGTATGATCACAAATGGGAGTCCGGAATGAAAATTGAAATTGCAGAGTTTAAGGGTGGTATGCAGGCTGAAGAATTTCTAGATTGGTTATCTAATGTTGAAGAGATCTTTGATTTCAAGGAGGTTCCGGAAGATCGTAGAGTGAAGTTGATTGCTACTCGTTTAAGAGGGAGAGCCATGGCGTGGTGGCAGCAGACAAAACTTACACGGGAACAGATGGGAAAGTCAAAGATTGTTTCATGGGAGAAGATGAAGAAGTTAATGAAAGCTACTTTCTTACCTTACAATTATCAATATCTTATGTATCAACGCTTACAAAATCTAAGACAGGGGACAAAGACTGTTAATGATTATGCTGATGAGTTTTATCAACTTATTGCTCGAAATGACATCATTGAGACGGAAGAACAGTTGACCGCTAGATTTGTTGGAGGTTTGCAAATGCAGATCCAGGATATGGTTAATATGTTTGACCCGAGATCTGTGGCTGAAGCGCACCAGAAAGCATTGGCTTGGGAGAAGCAGGGAAGATGAGGGGGTGGTGTGTTTACAAATTCCAACAATCAAGTGAAAGGTGCCAGTGGGAGTTCCAATGTTTCTAAAGTTGTCAGTAAACCAGTTGTGAATGAGGCTGCGAAGGAAAAGGTCAACAACAGTTTCAAATGTTATAATTGCCAGAAAGTGGGTCATAAAAGTAACGAATGTCCAAAACCAAAGAAGAGAACGATGATTACTGAAGTTGAAGGTGAGGATGTTGGTGAAGGTGATTCTAGTCCAGTGGAGGAAGATGAATAGGATATCGCGTCAGGAGATGAAGGATGTAATCTAATGATGAGGAGGTCTTATTTAACACCGAAGCAAGAGGATGAGGCTAGTTAGTTGAGGAGTAACATCTTTCAGTCGACATGCACTATATTGGGGAAAGTTTGTAAATTTGTGATTGACGCAGGAAGTTGTGACAATATTATTTCTACTGAAGCTGTGAGAAAGTTGAAGTTGAAAACGGAGAAACATCCTAATCCTTACAAGTTAGTGTGGCTAAGAAAAGGAGGAGAGGTGAAGGTGGACAGGCGAGTTCGAGTTCCATTTTCTATTGGAAAGAAATATAAAGGCGAGATCTGGTGTGATGTAGTTGAGATGGATGTTTGTCATTTGCTTTTGGGAAGACCTTGGCAGTATGATCGAGTAGTGCAGCATGACGGTCGAACCAATAGCTACAGTTTTATGTTTGAAGGCGTTAAGATTATTTTAGTTCCAAAGAAGAGACAACAGGGAGGGAGCAAGTCAGAAGAGATTGAGGAGCTTAAAACTTCGTTGACTTTAAAGGAATTTGTTGAAGAAGTAGAGGAGAGTCCTGAAGTGTTTTTGTTGATTGGACATGAAGCTACTGAACCCGTTGAAGTTCCAGAGGAAGTAAAACCGATATTGGAAGAATTCAGTGATGTGTTTCCAGAAGAGTTAGCAAAGGAGCTACCGCCTTTGAGGGATATTCAACATCAGATTGATCTTATGACAAGGTCAACTTTATCTCACAGGCCGCATTACAGGATGAGTCCTAAAGAGCATGAAGAACTAAGAAGGCAGGTGGAGGAGTTGTTAGAACAAGGGCGTGTTCAGGAGAGTTTGAGTCCATGTGCTGTGCCAGCCTTATTGGTACCGAAGAAGGATGGGACGTGGAGGATGTGTACGAACAGTCGGGCTCTTAATAAAATCACTGTGAGATACAGATTTCCTATGCCGAGGTTTGATGATTTGATAGATCGGTTGAGTGGGGCAGTAGTGTTTTCAAAGATTGACTTGAAAAGTGGATACCATCAAATTCGTATTAGACCAGGTGATGAGTGGAAGATTGCTTTCAAAACCCGGGAAGGTTTATACGAATGGTTGGTTATGCCATTTGGTTTATCAAACGCTCCTAGTACTTTTATGAGAGTGATGAACCAAATTTTCAGACCATTTGTTGGGAAGTTCGTGGTTGTTTACTTTGATGATATTTTGATTTATAGTGGGAGTACGGAAGAGCACATTCAGCATTTGCGAGAAGTATTGTTGATTCTACGACAAGAGCAGTTTTATGCAGCAACAAAAAAGTGCGTGTTTATGACGGACAGTGTTTTATTTCTGGGGTATGTTCTGTCAAAGGAAGGTATTCAAGTGGATGAAAATAAAGTGCAAGCTGTCAGAAGTTGGCCACAGCCAAAGATAATTACTGAAGTGAGGAGTTTTCATGGATTGGTATCTTTCTATCGAAGATTCATTCCATATTTTAGCAGTGTGATGGCACCTGTAACTGATTGCATGAAAGGAAAGAAGTTTGCATGGTTAGAGGAAGCAGGGGTTGCTTTTGAAAAGATCAAATCACTATTGACGACAGCACCAATTCTGGTACTGCCGAATTTTCAGTTGCTGTTTGAGCTGCATACTGATGCTTCGAAGGTTGGAATTGGTGGAGTTTTGAGTCAGAATGGAAGAACAGATGCTTATTTTAGTGAAAAATTATCTGGAGCCAAGATGAGATACAATACATATGATATAGAGTTTTACACGATTGTTCAAGCTGTGAAGCACTGGCGACATTACTTGTTTCAGAAGGAGTTTGTTCTTTGCACTGATCATGAGGCGTTGAAACATCTACAAGGGCAGGACAAGATTTCAGCGAGACATGCTTCGTTGATAGCATATCTACAACAATTTACTTTCGTTGTGAAACACAAATCAGGGGTGACAAATCATGTAGCGGATGCTTTGAGCAGGAGGAATCACTTGTTGACTACGTTTAAGGTTGAAGTGACAGGATTCGAATTATTGCCAGAGTTGTTTGAGGAGGATCCTTACTTTGCAAAGTTTGTTGAGAAAGTTAAGGATGGGAGTACTGATGAATTTATGTTGGTTGATAGATTCTTGTTCAAGGGGAATCGATTATGCATACCAGACTGTAGCTTGAGAATGAAGATTGTTAAAGAATTGCATGAAGAAGGACATGTTGGACGGGATCGCTCCTTACAGTTAATTTCACAATCTTATTTTTGGCCGTCAATGAGGAAAGAAGTAGAGTGATTTGTGGAGACGTGTCATATCTGTCAGGTTTCGAAGGGAACAGCGATGAATGCGGGATTATACATGCCATTACCCGTGCCTACTAAACCATGGATGGATATTAGCATGGATTTTGTGTTGGGTTTGCCGAGAACTCAGAGGGGAAATGATTCTATATATGTTGTAGTGGACAGGTTTTCGAAGATGGCGCATTTCATAGCCTATAAGAAGACAGTTGATGTCGTCCAGGTTGCTCAGTCATTCTTTAAAGAGATTTATCGATTGCATGGGTTACCTGAGACCATTGTCTCTGATAGGGACACTCGATTTCTAAGCCACTTTTGGTTGATTTTGTGGAAGATGGTCGAAACAAAGCTGAATTTTAGTAGCGCTTACCATTCGCAAACTGATGGTCAAACGGAGGTGGTTAACCGATCGTTGGGAAATTTACTGAGATGTCTTGTGAAAGACAATTTGAAAAGCTGGGATATGAAGATATGTCAAGCAGAGTTTGCACATAATCATGCAGTTAATCGATGTACTGGATTCAGTCCATTTCAAGTTGTATATTCAGCCATTCCAAAGGGACCATTGGATTTGACAACAGTGCCGTATCAGAAGGGAATTGTTAAACGGGCTAGTGATTTGGTGAATGAGTTGCAGGAATGCCACAAAGTTGTACAGGAATGATTGCTTAAAACGAATGAGAAGTATAAACAAATGGAGGATAAGAAACGAAGAAGTGTTGTCTTCAAAGAGGGAGATTTTGTATATGTCGTTTTGACGAAAGATCGTTTTCCAGTTGGAACTTACAACAAGTTGAAAGCTCGAAAGATTGGACCCGTAGAAATTATAAGACGGATCAATGAAAATGCTTATAAGTTGAACCAGAGAATGTTTACACTTCTGATGTGTTTAACGTGAAGCACTTGACTCCGAATTATGCTGATGATCAAGAAAATGCGAATTCGAGGACGAATTCTTTCGTACCCAGGGAGGATGATGCAGGGTATCGGAGAATTCGAGCAGAGAACCTAACCTTTAGACCGTTACTGCTCCTAGGTCGCTCCATGACCTACGCTAGGTCGATAGCCGACCTATCTCCACCAAACAACGACATACGAAGCTCGCTGGATCTGGGCCCAGATCACCGGCTCCCACCCTATCCCGAAGTCGCGAATTCCAAAGGCCTAGGTCGTGACCATTCATCTCGCAACGACCTACTACCCACCGCGACCTAACTCTTTCCCCTTCTCCGCGACATCACCGTGTAACCGCGACCTAACCTCCACGATCCATCAACCACCGCGACTTATCAGCCATCGCGCGACCTACGACCTACCGCGTTCATGACTTAATCCCCTTCCCATGTGTCACGAACGACATAACTAGAGTACGAAACCCTTAAGTCGCGAGCTCCACAAAAAGCAATGTTGAAGTCCACTATATCGCTGCCGAGCTTCCCCTAAATCGCATGAGCGAGCTTCTTTAGGTCGCGAGCTCTTGTATGTCTTCACTCTAGGTCGCGAACGACCTTATTTTAAGTCGCGAAATGGGTTATTTTAGGTCGTTTCCTCATGTCGCTGTTTTTTTGGAGCCGCTACTTTAAAGAAGTTAAGTCGGTTTTTTTTTAAGTCGCTGATTGTTGTTTAGATCGTTGATTTTAGGGAGCGTGAGTTGTACTAGATCGTGACAGTTTTGTAATGTGTTGAACTTCGTGAAGTGTTGTGTTGTATTGTAAGCCTATAAATAGGCAAGTCGTGTCATTTGTAACGGTTGTTGAATTTTGAATAAAATTTGGTTTATGCTTTGTGCCTCCATTTAAATTGGTAGTTGAGTGTTATCTCCTATCTCCACTTTCGGCTTTCGAGTGCGCTCGAATCAACGATTGTTGAAGCCAATTCACGGAATCAAGTGCGATTGATCAACGTTCGAAGAATTGAAGATCTTCTCTCACGGTATCGTGTACGATCAACGTGTCGAAGATTGCTAAAGTCCGGTATCTTCGTGATCAACGGATTTGGGCCTTTCGGGTATTCTTAAATTCATCGATTTATCATCGATTCCACCGATTATTTCCGCTAATCGTGTGAGATCCTGAACGGATTCGATTTACATCATCGAATTCGCTTCCCACGCTGCGCCACTTTCGGCGATATTTTTCTCAACATGCATCACATCTAAATTATGTTGCTGGGGAAGTTCCTACAAGTATCACTAATACAACACTTTATTATGTTTTTTTATTTTTTGGTCAATGAAAGAAAATATAATTTTAATACTAACCTCCCAATATGGAAAATCAAAGAAGATTGATCTTTTTTTCCACCTTAATAGCTCTTTTTTCCATCATTTTCATCATTTCTATTGTGGTTACTCTTCCTCTTTTTACTTTTGATCTTCTTACTCAACTCTGTCTTTAACTTCTTCTTACTCTTTCTCCTTTTTGTTTCTTCATTCCTATCTTTTCCAAAATATTTTGAAAATCCTTCAAAATAATAGTAATACTTCTTCCCGTTAGAATTCTAGGTTTATTACCTTCCTCTACAGTGTTATCAAACTAATTTTTTTATTTCCTCCATGGATGTGAAGGACCTAGAAACATTCTATGACCCATATAAACACTTTATTGACAATGATTCAACCATCGTTGATGAGTGTTGACACCGGATAATGGACAAGCTTTTTCGCCTTTTACAAAACATCCTGCAAGATTTCCATAGGTTTGAAAGTCATTTATTGTCCATAAATTGCTCTTAAATTAAAAACCAATCTACTGAATGCATCATATATATCAATTCCATCATTCCACAAATAATTTAAGTCTTCTACCAATGACACCAAATATACATCAATATCATTTCCAGGTTTCTTTGGACCAAGAACTATTAATGTTAGCATAATATTTTCTTTTTTCATACACAACATAGGCAAGAGATTAAATGTCACAAGCATTACTGGCCAACAATTATATTTGAAGCTCATCGAGGCAAATGGATTGACGTCATCTGTAGCAAGACCAAGCCTGATATTGCACAGATCATATGAAAATGATTTCCATCTTTCGTCCGCTGCATTCCATGTTACAGAATCTACATTTCCCATCTCCATGTAAATACTTTCAAAAAATATATATACTTAAATTATTTACATTAAGGCTGCTAAAATTACTTAAATAAAATAATACTTAAGAAATTCTATAAGAGTTTCTGAATAAAACTTAAACCAAAATTTCCTTTTAAAATAAAGTTATTATATCAAATATTTATATTAAAATTCCCTTTTAAAATATCATAATACTAATTTACCTTTAAAAATAATTAACAGCCATAATTAGCTTGAATAAATATTTACTTTTTACTTAAAAATAATTAAAATAATAAATTTTCTAAAGCATTCTTAAAAAAATATTTTTTAAACTTCTAGTTTATACTTTGAAATCTTTTCTAAAAAATATACTTAGTTTTCCAGGAAAAAATATATTTTCCAGCTTTTAAAATAAAATCACTTTTTTATTTTCAAAATGAATTGCACATTTCCTTATAAACGCCACCGGAATCTATACTTCCAAATTTATACACTGATAAATATTCCACTTCATTTATAAACTCAGTTTATAAATTTCCATTCCTCATTTCCTTTTAAATCACAGTTTCCAAAACACTTAATCAATTTCAAATTGATATCCTAGTTTATATTCCCATTAAGTTAATTACTCGATTTATCCAAAATACCAATAATTATTTACTTAAAAATTTTCTTTTCATTTCCTTTTAAAACCCAATTTATTCTATTCTATATTTTAAAATACCAAATTATATTCATCCAAACCATAACATCGAATAACTTAAATTCTAATATAATCAATCACGGATTATCAAATAAAACATATCACGGTTATGAAAATAATTTCAATAATTCGAGGAATCCAGTTGGATCCCTCCAACCTGTTTCCTTTCATCTACAGATGTTAGCACAATAAGAAATACCAAATACCACTTTGAGGGGGACATCGCGGTACAACGGGTCATCCGCTATTATGCGGGACGCATAGGGTCCCATCCGCTAAATAGTGCAAGAATATCAATCACTCCAATATATATACTACTATATATAATATCATATCCAAACTGATAATAATAATCACATCCAGTCAATCAATGTAACGGCTCGTAAATCCGTACCCCTTGAGTCAACACTATTCTACAACAACCATCTCAAGTTGCACAGAAATACGAACCATATGAGTTTAAGAAGAAGAGGTAGAAGAAGAGAAAACAAAATCAACATCAGAATCTAACCATCGTAGCGAAATAAAATATAATAGATAGTAAATAATTTTTACTCAAAATCAAATATATCTGTTTACATACATTACATCATCAGAGTACATCAGTCACATCTTAACATCAATGTCATACAAATGGATACACAACAACTCAATACAGCGGAATATATATATAAACAAGTACTAGAGTACGTGACGTCATCCAGCTCGTCTCCTGAGCTCCACAGTATCAAACCTATGTCCTATAATACTCGGTCTGACCCGAGCATTACAGTTAAATAATACCCGAGTCAGTCTGTAATACCAGCGTGAGAAAATCACACCCAATTGGTTATTAAAGTTTCAAAATACTTTGAAAAAAAAAAGCACCTCGTAAGACCACGCCGCAAATAAACATGTCGGGTTTTTACCTTACGATAGCTAAAACAATTTTCATAGAAATCCTCTGATATTATAATAGGGTCTATATACAAATACTTATAAAATAGCCGAAATTGTTACATTATTAAATTCCAGCTACTAGCCACAAAAGTGGGTAATACAAACAAAACTCGTACAAGGCTCATAGGGAGAATGGATTTCCAACAATGACTAGGCACTGGGGTACCACCTGTCACAGTACGGGGCCTAGATCACCGTACCGAGGAGTACACCCGCTCCCCTGCAACACAAGGCCGGAACCATCCCTTACTGGACAGTCCCGAGTGAGATCACCCCGCCGAAAATAAAAAGGGGCATCTAGACTGGAATGATCTCACCCTGCTTGGGTGCTACCCACCTAGCCTTTCTGCATAACCCCTGATTTTCAGTCATTCCCATTTGATGAGGCTTGAGGCTAAGCGTTACCTCTTAAGAAAATATTCCTTAGAATTCCCATCGTCCACCTGACGATGTTTCGCAAGCATTCATCCATACAAGTCCGTCCCGGGTTCGAACGGAACCGAAGGCACTATTCCTACTACATCCATTTTGGAAATATCCTCAGGAATAGTAGCGACTAGCCCTTGACCTTCACTGCTCCATCTTCGACTCTGAACACGTTTCACGAAACGTACAAACCGGATCGAAGTGGTTTTCGAGAAAATAATCTCGATCCCGGACTCTTCGAAACGATCAACGTATTTGTCCAATATTGATAGTCGGTTATTTAACTATCAATTTCTATTTACAAACATCCATCGAACAATATAATTTTCCACATTATTTATTATCTCAAAAACATCTTCATAAGATATATTTCTATTTCCAAGCCTTTGAAAACAGTTTCAAAACCATCTTTCTTTTCAGAATCAACTTTCCCAAATATTTCCTATCTCTTCTGAAATTACCAAGCACAAAACTAGATTTTAAAAATAATTTAAAACACTTTACTTTAAAATATACTTTTAAAACATTTAAATAAAAACCACTTTAATAATTTGTTAAAAATACATATTATATGAATATTTGAAGATAATGTTACTAAACAAAATATAAAACTAGATTTCACTTTTAAAAATAAAATACTAAGTCACTCTTTAAATAATTATTGCTATAATAGATTAAAAATAATTATTGGTATAATAGATTAAAAATAAATACTTACTTTAGAATTTAAATATTTAGAAATAATATATTTTTCAAACATACTTCTTAAAAACAACTTTACACTTTTAATTTATGTTTAAAAATTTACTTTGAAAGCATACTTGGTTATTCAGAGAGAAATTTCCAAGCTCAATCACTTAAATCAATTTTCCAAATTGATTTCCAATTTATTCCATTTGAAATAAATTTCTTTACTTATCAGTTCATTTCGAAATTCATTAATTATGGGCTTTATTATTATTAGTTTTATTTTCCCTTTGATTTTATATCATTTAACTGCAATATACCAATTTCAGCTTCATTCCAATTCTTCTGCGTTCTTTCCAATAAATTGAATCTTAAATTTTAAATAAATATTTCATTCTTTTTAAAATAATAACACTGAAATTTACAATTCATTAATCATCTTATTATTCAAATTCCCTTTACTAAACTTAAGCTTTATTTATTATAATTTCAAAGGCATTTTATTTCTTTTCCAATTCATTCTTAAATTTATTCAAGTTTTCGTAATTATTTTACTTACAATTTCACTTCTTTTATTTTCATTCCCAAACTCAAATTATATATTAGTAATTTATTATTGCCCGATTATAACAATCAAGCCATAGCATTCAATATTTCCACATAATTCATTACAGGATATCACATATCCAGAACAGAGAATATTAAATAATTAAATAAAGTTGAGGGGTCCAGTTGGATCCCTCCAACCTGTTTTTCCTACATCCACAGATGTTAGCACAATATAAAATGCAAATTCCAAATATATACCACACTACAGCACATAAATCAATTCAACCATTTCAAACAATTATTTAAATTTAATCATTTAAATTTAAATTTAACTGAGTGAGATTAACTCACCTTTATCTTAAATTTGCAATCCAGTACAAATCAGCTCGTTTCCATCAGGATTCAGACCTTGTATAAATATTACATAAGTTATCAACACTTGAATTTTTAAATCAAACAATTTATTATCATTCACTTATTTAATTTAACTTATAAGTTGATTTAAATTCTTAAACTAAAGATTTCCTTAAACCAATTATTTTAGTCCAAAAATTAAATAAGTTAATTGAATCAGTGTAACCACCTCATCCATCATTTTTTTTTATACGAGAAAACTTTAGGTAAAAGATTTACCTCAGAAACCCTCTCAGCCTTCCCACTGTCACTCAAGTTCGAGCATAGGTCGAAAACCCTTCCAAACGAGTAGCCATCGACCATCACCACGAGTCCTACGTCCAAGCCCTCTGCTTGCTCGCGTCTTCCCCAAACATCGCGCGCTCCAGGTCGCACGACATCCTAGAAAATCACGTCCCCTTCCACGCTGACGCCAACTCTCGTGCCACCATGACGAACTCGCTTGATCGAACCACTTGCGCGCGCGCTCGAGACAAGGAATTTGCGAGCTACAACGGTCGCAACCGCCTACCCTCTTCAAAGCATCGCGTGTTCAAATCGCTATGTCGCCGCGCCTCCCTCAATTCGCAAGCACCACCGCCGCGTGCTCGAAACACGGCGTCGCTCTTCGCTCCCAGGCTTCGATTAAATTGAAATTGGGAGAGGGAAAATATTTAGGGTTTTAATTTATAACTTGAATGAAGGTAGCGGAATTTCCATATGTATTTTTTTTATGTTAGGAGACGTGAAATTGAATTGCAAAAGCTCGGCCACCATTCCTTTAAAAAAAAATTTGTTTTGGAATTGAGCTGATTAGTTTGATAGAGATGAATCTATAAGGGTAGAATTGCTTCCAAAGGAAGACAAGATAGCGTGCCAAGGAAAGAACTGGGAAAGTTCTAATATAAATTTAGTTTGACTAATTAAATACAGTGTTCACTTATTTAAATTCGAACTCGCATCGATAATTATCAATTAAATTTTTAGCGCACTTATATATCGTACTCCCACCCACTAACTCCAAAAACTACGAAATTTAAAATCCGATAATAATTCAATATTACGGACCCAATGGAACAAGTTTCGTTGAATTCCGAGACTGTGCCTCGGAAGGCTATATTTTAAATTCAATTTAAACGATAAAATTTCAAAACTGAACAAACCACTGCTAATTTTAATTTTACAACTACTATTATCCTCTGTACTATCAAAATAAATTTACAAGCCTTCAAATTATTTTTAACAGGCTTAAAATCTCAAGTTTCATATTTTATCCAATTCAAATTATTTAATTCAATGATTTAATTGCCAAATAAATTGTGATTTTCGTAATTCAAGTTAAAATTATTCTATTGAATATTTAAAATTAATTAAATATTCCGATTTTAAATGCTTGAAAATTCCGGGTCGTCACATTCCTCCCCCCTTAAAAGAATTTCGTCCCCGAAATTACTAATTAGGAAGAATGGTCCAATACCCGTTTATCTTTCCTCAAAACTAATAGTTCAACATCTTACCTACGATCTTTTATAAAAGACCAATTATTATTCTTATTAACTTCCCAAACTCCCTCACAATTTGCAAACAATACTATTTGTTTAATTATTCAAGTTTAAGTTCAAAACCGAATTTTGAATTATCAAATTTTCTCAAAAAATTTCTAACTCTCTAAATTTCAGAAATTTTTTGCCAGCGTCTCCTTTGCGCGGCTAGCTCGGTACAACTACAAAATGGCTCTACGGCCTCCCAAATCCAAAAAGAAAACAAAAAGGCCAAGTGGCTCAGTCAAATTCCATACCAAATTTAAATACATACCTTTTGTCGAGCATTTCAAATTGATCTCCTGAAATCAAAATCAATTCTCTTTTCCCTTTATATTATCTGCATATCCTGCTTAGTACTAATATCCAATCACAATATCCCAAAACATCTTATCGATCTTTTCACAAAATGCCAATATCTATTCATCCAAATATTAACTTGGAATATATATTTATATTATCAATTTCCAATTAAGAATTCACTATTCCTTTCTTAAGTTTGGTATAAGTATTTAATATGCTTTTTATATTCATTATCACCTTACCACTTCAGTTTATATCATTTCTATTCAAATTGATTCTTTCATTTCCATATGAATTCAATTTATCTTAAACTCTAAATATATAAATTTTATTTGTCATTTATTACTAATTCATATCATTATTTTAATTAGTTTCATTCACTAACTTATTTCAATTTCCAGTTTACAATTGTTTTGTCGTTAGCAAAATTTTCCAAAATCTTTCAAAAAATTTCTAACTCCCAAAATTTCTGAAAATTTTTGGCAGAGTCTCCTTTATATGGAGGAGCTTTTGCAATTCGACAAAAGATATAAATATATATACATCGACCCACACAGTCGGAAAAACCAAAAACAGTTCATATTTCCTATTTTAATTGCGTAGGCGTACCTTATTTAGCATTTTAAGCAAACAGCTTATTATTTTTAGCAAATAGCACAACCAAATCCAGCCACACGGCTTCCAGGTACCTGTACTTACTCAATTTAAACATGTAAGTGCCATATATATGAAATTTAACTACATTTCACTTGTTTACAATAGTTAAAACATATGAATTCTAAAAGAAACTCATATCAAACATTTTTCCATAAGCAATTAATATAGTTTCCATGCTAATTCAACTGTTCCAATTATTTTACAAACCATTTTCATTCAATTTTAAGGGTTTTCAATCCATTCATATACAATCTCATCAATTTGAATGGTTTAAAACTCAATCGCTTACATTTAATTTATTCTTAAGCAAACTGAACTCATATTTAATTCAATTGCTTTCAAAATCAATTTATTTTACTCCTATCAATCCATAGAATTTTTAGTTACTTCCATTTACATCAAATGACAATTTATTCTATACAATTTGACAAGATTTATGTGAATAAATAAGTATTTATCTTTATAACCAATTTAAATGGATTTCAACTCAATTTATACCTAATTCTATTCCATTTTAAATTTATTCACAATCCATATATTCTCATTCTCCCCGCATTTCATTTTATTAACCAATCTGGTTTATTCAGAACCAATAACAATTTAGGTTCATCATCATCACCGATTTAGTTTCCCCCTTTTATTTTAATTCATTCCCAACCATATATTTAGCTCGGCACATTCCATTTAAATTTCATTCACAATCCATTCATTAACGTTTTATTCCATACTATTTTATTTAGCTCAAAACAATCCAAGCTATTTCCTTCAATATTCATTTCAATTTTCCTTATAGTCACCAAGTTCTTTCAAATCCTTAACAATTTAAATGGTTTACAATTATTTATTTAAGGATTTTCATTCATCAAATATTATCGACAACTCACCGAATTTTACTTCAATTAAAACCCATTTTTACTTGATTTAAATCCAATCCGCTATTATTAAACTTTGTTTAAGTTGAATTCAATTCAACTCTCCTTCATTCATTTAGCTTAAGACGATTTACTTCAATTTATTCAAATTTTATACTTAAGCTCATTCTCATTTTGCAAACAAATTCTATTTTCAATTTAACTTGATTAGTTATTATAAATTTCAAATTTCCAAGCTCGATTCATTCTTAGTTCACTTAATAAATTACAAGGTCATTTCAATTTATTTCTACGTATTTGGATTTTATTTGCAAACCATACCATTACTATTTTAATCCACTCTCATTTCTATTCTTTACATTTCCAATTATATTTAATTTATTACCACTTCAAGTTAAATTTAAATTAATAGCTCAAGTTCTGAATCTTCTATCCATTCTCAATTTACCACCCAATTTTATGAACTCACAGTTCAATTTCATTTCACCAACAATTTAAGTCGAATTTAATTTATCACTTGAGTTTATTTCCAAACTTCATCATAAACTCACAATTCAACTTTATTTAACTACATTGGGTTCTCAATACATATTTCATTATCTAATTCATTATCTAAATAGTCTTTTCCCAACTTATAATTCAGAACTTGATTTTAAGTCTCAAAATCTCTTCATTTAATTTTTCTTAGGTTCAAATTTAGTTTATAATTCAGTCTGGATGTTCTTTTCATTTTCCAATTCATCAAAAATATTTATTTTGGGTTTCTATCCCACTTTTTTATTCTTCAAATTTTATAAGTCACCCTTATTATTTTACACAATCACATTCATTCTAGGCTTGAATGTATTCATCTTTTATTTTAATTCGAGTTTTACACTTATTTATAATCCAAGCATATTTTATTCTATGGATTTTTAATTCTGATCCTTTTATAAGTGATCCTAATTTATTTACTTCAATACAATCCTTAAACAATTTATTTTCCATTTATTCAGGTAAGAAGCTAATTCCATTCAATAACTCAATTGAATTTTTATTCCAGTTCAATTTTATTTTAACTCAGTTTTATTTAACACAATTCGATTTCAACTTGATTCGAATACACTGGATATTATTTTCAAGTTATTCAATTTATTCCAATCCAGTTAAATTTTTATTTCCCAATCCAAGTTAATTTCATTTTTTTAAACTTTACACCTTTAGTTCAAATTTCAACATTCAAAGCTTATATTCTTCCTGATTTAAAAATCATCTCAATTTATAAACTTACAACCTATTTCATCAGGATTTTTAAACTTCCAACCTTTGATTTCAAATTATTTTGAAATCTCCAACATATCAAATCATACTTATCAAAATTTAAACCAATCCTGGTTTTATTCCCAACAAATTCCCTTTGAAATTTTCAAAAACAACTAGCTTTTCTGAACAAATCAATTTTTGGCAGCAATCCGTCACTTAGAAATTCGAAAATGAATGCTGATGATGCGGCCGTCATCATCAGAATTATTTCCAATGATCCAAGTAATTTCAATGCTATTTCACTTCCCAAAATTCATTTAAAACAGATTTCCATTCAAAAATATCTCCAACACAATAATACTATTATTTATCATTAAAACACTTCGACAAACACTTCCAAAATCTCCAGGATTTAAATTTTCAAATCCTACTTAAATCAATTTTATCTATAATTCATTTGCATAGCTTATGCTCATACAAATTCTTACTTGATTATATTTCAATTTATAATTTACATTTATAATTCATATTTATAAATTTCATTTCATAATTGAATTTATCTTCTCAATCTTTGATTATATTTACAATTTTCTAGTTAAATTTTTACTTAACAATGATAATACTTTGATATTATCATTTTTAACATCCAAGCAACCATATATTAGCTAAATATTTTTCAAAAACTATTCTTTATATCAAAATATGTCTTTGGGTAAAATTATTTCATTCACCCATATTTAAAACAATACCGTGTCGATTGTTCTATCCAAGTATTTAGAAACCCCTTCGATACAGTTGTCCAGACTATGCCGACGAAGGTTCATATGCCACTCAATAAACCAACCAACACAATATTAAAACAGTTTATATTCACTAACAAATACGCACTCATATTTATTAATACGCTCAAACTCGTTATAGAGTACCACGGACTCTATTTTAAATGAGTAATTCCCACCAGAGCCAAGGTTATCACCAACCTAAGCTCTGATACCAAGTGTAACGGCCCGCAAATCCGTACCCCTTGAGTCAACACTATTCTACAACAACCATCTCAAGTTGCACAGAAATACGAACCATTTGAGTTTAAGAAGAAGAGGTAGAAGAAGAGAAAACAAAATCAACATCAGAATCTAACCATTGCAGCGAAATAAAATATAATAGATAGTAAATAATTTTTACTCAAAATCAAATATATCTGTTTACATACATTACATCATCAGAGTACATCAGTCACAGCTCAACATCAATGTCATACAAATGGATACACAACAACTCAATACAGCGGAATATATATATAAACAAGTACGAGAGTACGTGACGTCATCCAGCTCGTCTCTTGAGCTCCACAGCATCAAACCTGTGTCCTATAATACTCGGTCTGACCCGAGCATTACAGTTAAATAATATCCGAGTCAGTCTGGAATACCAGCGCGAGAAAATCACACACAATTGATTATTAAAGTTTCAAAATCCTTTGAAAAACAAAAGCATCTCGTAAGACCACGCCACAAATAAACATGTCGGGTTTTTACCTTACGATAGCTAAAACAATTTTCATAGAAATCCTCTGATATTATAATAGGGTCTATATACAAATACTTATAAAATAGCCAAAATTGTTACATTATTAAATTCCAGCTACTAGCCACAAAAGTGGGTAATACAAACAAAACTCGTACAAGGCTCGTAGGGAGAATGGATTTCCAACAATGACTAGGCACTGGGGTACCACCTGTCACAGTACGGGGCCCAGATCACCGTACCGAGGAGTACGCCCGCTCCCCTGCAACACAAGGCCGGAACCATCCCTTACTGGACAGTCCCGAGTGAGATCACCCCGCGGTTGGGATCAGCAACCGCCCACTAAGCCGAAAATAAAAAGGGACATCTAGACTGGAATGACCTCACCCTGCTTGGGTGCTACCCACCTAGCCTTGCTGCATAACCCCTGATTTTCAGTCATTCCCATTTGATGAGGCTTGAGGCTAAGCGTTACCTCTTAAGAAAATATTCCTTAGAATGCCCATCGTCCACCTGACGATGTTTCGCAAGCATTCATCCATACAAGTCCGTCCCGGGTTCGAACGGAACCGAAGGCACTATTCCTACTACATCCATTTTGGAAATATCCTCAGGATTAGTAGCGACTAGCCCTTGCACTTCACTGCTCCATCTTCGACTCCGAACATGTATCACAAAATGTACAAACCGGATCGAAGTGGTTTTCGAGAAAATAATCTTGATCCCGAACTCTTCGAAACGATCAACGTATTTGTCCAATATTGATAGTCGGTTATTTAACTATCAATTTCTATTTACAAACATCCATCAAACAATAAATAATTTTCCAAATTATTTATTATCTCAAAAATATCTTCACAAGATATATTTCTATTTCCAAGCCTTTGAAAACAGTTTCAAAACCATCTTTCTTTTCAGAATCAACTTTCCCAAATATTTCGTATCTCCTCTGAAATTACCAAGCACAAAACTAGATTTTAAAAGTAATTTAAAACACTTTACTTTAAAATATACTTTTAAAACATTTAAATAAAAACCACTTTAATAATTTGTTAAAAATACATATTATATGAATATTTGAAGATAATGTTACTAAACAAAATATAAAACTAGATTTCACTTTTAAAAATAAAATACTAAGTCACTCTTTAAATAATTATTGCTATAATAGATTAAAAATAAATACTTACTTTAGAATTTAAATATTTAGAAATAATAAATTTTTCAAACATACTTCTTAAAAACAATTTTAAACTTTTAATTTATGTTTAAAAATTTACTTTGAAAGCGTACTTGGTTATTCAGAGAGAAATTTCCAAGCTCAATCACTTAAATCAATTTTCCAAATTGATTTCCAATTTATTCCATTTGAAATAAATTTCTTTACTTATCGGTTCATTTCGAAATCATTAATTATGGGCTTTATTATTATTAGTTTTATTTTCCCTTTGATTTTATATCATTTAACTGGAATATACCAATTTCAGCTTCTTCCCTATTCTTCTGCGTTCTTTCCAATAAATTGAATCTTAAATTTTAAATAAATATTTTATTCTTTTTAAAATAATAACACTGAAATTTACAATTCATTAATCTTCTGATTATTCAAATTCCCTTTACTAAACTTAAGCTTTATTTATTAGAATTTCAAAGGCATTTTATTTCTTTTCCAATTCATTCTTAAATTTATTCAAGTTTCCGTAATTATTTTACTTACAATTTCACTTCTTTTATTTTCATTCCCAGACTCAAATTATATATTAGTAATTTATTATTGCCCGATTATAACAATCAAGCCATAGCATTCAATATTTCCACATAATTCATTACAGGATATCACATATCCAGAACAGAGAATATTAAATAATTAAATAAAGTTGAGGGGTCCAGTTGGATCCCTCCAACCTGTTTTTCCTGCATCCACAGATGTTAGCACAATATAAAATGCAAATTCCAAATATATACCACACTACAGCACATAAATCAATTCAACCATTTCAAACAATTATTTAAATTTAATCATTTAAATTTAAATTTAATTGAGTGAGATTAACTCACCTTTATCTTAAATTTGCAATCCAGTACAAATCAGCTCGTTTCCATCAGGATTCAGACCTTGTATAAATATTACATAAGTTATCAACACTTGAATTTTTAAATCAAACAATTTATTATCATTCACTTATTTAATTTAACTTATAAGTTGATTTAAATTCTTAAACTAAAGATTTCCTTAAACCAATTATTTTAGTCCAAAAATTAAATAAGTTAATTGAATCAGTGTAACCACCTCATCCATCATTTTTTTTTATACGAGAAAACTTTAGGTAAAAGATTTACCTCAGAAACCCTCTCAGCCTTCCCACTGTCATTCGAGTTCGAGCATAGGTCGGAAACCCTTCCAAACGAGTAGCCATCGACCATCACCACGAGTCCTACGTCCAAGCCCTCTGCTTGCTCGCGTCTTCCCCAAACATCGCGCGCTCCAGGTCGCACGACATCCCAGAAAATCACGTCCCCTTCCACGCTGACACCAACTCTCGTGCCACCATGACGAACTCGCTTGATCGAACCACTTGCGCGTGCGCTCGAGACAAGGAATTTGCGAGCTACAAAGGTCGCAACCGCCTACCCTCTTCAAAGCATCGCGTGTTCAAATCGCTATGTCGCCGCGCCTCCCTCAATTCGCAAGCACCACCGCCGCGTGCTCGAAACACGGCGTCGCTCTTCGCTCCCAGGCTTCGATTAAATTGAAATTGGGAGAGGGAAAATATTTAGGGTTTTGATTTATAACTTGAATGAAGGTAGCGGAATTTCCATATGTATTTTTTTTTATGTTAGGAGACGCGAAATTGAATTGCAAAAGCTCGGCCACCATTCCTTAATTTTTTTTGTTTTTTTTGGAATTGAGCTGATTAGTTTGATAGAGATGAATCTATAAGGGTCGAATTGCTTCCAAAGGAAGATAAGATAGCGTGCCAAGGAAAGAACTGGGAAAGTTCTAGTATAAATTTAGTTTGACTAATTAAATACAGTGTTCACTTATTTAAATTCAAATTCGCATCGATAATTATCAATTAAATTTTCAGCGCACTTATATATCGTGCTCCCACCCACTAACTCCAAAAACTACGAAATTTGAAATCCGATAATAATTCAATATTACGGACCCAATGGAACTGGTTTCGTTGAATCCGAGACTGTGCCTCGGAAGGCTATATTTTAAATTCAATTTAAACGATAAAATTTCAAAACTGAACAAACCACTGCTAATTTTAATTTTACAACTACTATTATCCTCTGTACTATCAATATAAATTTACAAGCCTTCAAATTATTTTTAACAGGCTTAAAATCTCAAGTTTGATATTTTATCCAATTCAAATTATTTAATTCAACGATTTAATTGCCAAATAAATTGTGATTTTCGTAATTCAAGTTAAAATTATTCTATTGAATATTTAAAATTAATTAAATATTCCGATTTTAAATGCTTGAAAATTTCGGGTTGTCACAATCAACCAATATTTTAAATTTAAACTAATTAAATTAACCAGTAATCCAGATGTGAGTGAGATTAACTCACCTTGCGTTTTTGTCGAGCATTCCAATTTTAAATTAAATCGAGCCCATATAATTTAATCTAAAATTTTCATGAGCTCTGATTGTTTCCAAACCTACTCCACTGCGTAGCGCTCGTCGTTACGATTCCAACGCTTCCTGTTTCATCCAATTTCGACCTTGTATGATTAAGATATGAGGTTTTAAACATTTGAATGATAATTATATAAATTAATTAAAAAAATTATATCATACGAAATCGTGGCTGTAGGAAATAGAGATGAAATCAAGGCCATAGCCTTCGTCTTCTACAAGCGCGTGCTACTAGGTTACACGAACCACGCTCCACCTTCCCCTTCAGACCACGGTCACCATGATCCCCAATACGTCGATCGACTACCACTATCGAACACGCCGCCCCACACTCCACCGTTGCCCAAAGCCTCGCCGCACTCGGTGTCGCCCCACACTCGGTGGCGTCACTTTATTTTCTTGTATTCTAGGAAGTATTCATATTCTATTAGGTTGGTTACAAAAGCTATGCTAAAAATCCATTTCCACATTTTAATATCAAATAATGCTATAAACAATAACCCGTAACTACAAGATTTTTATTATTTCTTTACTTTTTGGGTAGTGTAAAATACAGTAGTACCTCTATTTTACATTAATTTCCCCTTTTATTTCTTTTATTCTTACAATTATGCTTATTGTTATCTTTTTAAATATTAAACTATGGAAATGTATTCTCTTTTCTAAACCAACAAACTAATCTATCACTAACTTTCCAATCAAGTTATTAAATTTTACAATTTTAACTTCCCAATCAAGTTATTAAATTTTCCCATTTTTATTTAATTTTTCCATTTCAACGTAATTTACTATCAATTTCTATTTTTTTCTCTTTTTATTTCATTTTTTCTTATTTTACATCTAATTTCTGTACATCTAATGTTTTTCAATTTTAGTCCTTATTTGTGAATTCGTCTCTTCAACTACTTTATTCACGTAAAAATGAATAAAAAGAAGCTAACATTTACAGGTCAAATTTCAACTTTAAAGATATAAATAACTGTAAATTTCTTACCTTTAGGCTTACACTTTTCTCTAACTGTCAAGCCTAATATTATTCATATTCAATTGGATTACTATCTTCCTTTTCCATATAAATAATAATTAAGTATAAGATCTCTTATACAATTTACAGTTTTCAACAGAACTAATTACTGAAATAAATTATGAATTAAAACATTAAAAGGGTTTCTAACGATAATATATCATAAATGTAAAAGATATATAACTTAAAATCCGCTCGCATGTCATCCTTAGTTTCAATCTTATCCCTTTTAATTTGCTACGCTTTTTCTCATTCTTAATTCACTGTAAATTACTTGATTTTTTGCACAATTCTTTGATTTGCTTGTATGTATTTCCTTGCTTAATTTTATTTTTAGTTTGGGAAAATATTTGATTGACATAGGAGAAAGGAAGAGGGAGAAGAGGAGTTTATTGTAAACGACAGCAACCGATGCAAAGAAAATAGTGCGGACTAGGGATAAGTCAATTTATTGGTGCAATGGACAACTAGGAACCATCCGATTAACCTTAAAACAATGCCCACCATCAGAACTTGATTTTTTACGTTAGCTTATAACATATAACTCTTCAATGTTATTCATTTGTTCCTTTGTTATACGACCATATTAATTCACGTCTCATTTTAAATAAGATTCTCCCATTAATTATCTAATTAATTAGATCATTCATACATACATATATATAATATTAATTGATTCTTATACGTTATAATTTATTACCTATTTGAACACGTCAATTAACAACTCTATTAATTGAATGCATACAAAAATTATACTTTTTGATTTATTCTTATTTATTTACTGTCATCATAAAATCTAGTTACTCTGTTTGATTTTTGTACGCGTTTCAATTTTTGTAACTTGGAAACAAATAATCCTATAACTGGTGTTTTCTTCTAGCTAATTAATTTACATTATTAGCTATTGTAAACATAACATATTCTTTGGTTAATTGACACCCTTTTTAAAATGCTCAACTAATTGCCAGTTAATTAATTGAAAAAATTTTCCATTTTAATCGATATCCCGATTAGTTCTTATGCATCATTAAATTATACATTTATTAGTTGTACATATTTAAACCGCTAATTGATTACCCAATAAATTGACATATAAGTTTTGCTCTTTTATTAACTGATGCTTACTTAATTTCTATGACTAATTGACGCCTCTATGTCTCTTAATTAATTCTTCTTTTAATTGATCGATGCGTCAACTAATCACATACTCATGGCTGCGTGTATATATATATATATATATATATATATATATATATGCAACCTCTTAATTTTTAAATGCATATATTTGACATTTATATTTTTCATTGTTTTGCAATTATGTTAATCTAATTAATAGTAATTAAAGCGCGGGGTGTTACATTCTTCCCTCCCTCTTAGGAAATTTCATCCTCGAAAATTTGTAAGGGTTCAATCATGAAAACCTTCGTGCATCAAGTCTATACTAATAAAAATATAATGTACAACCAATTTTGTAACAATCCGTGCATAGCGCAAAGTGTAATACATCATAAAATATATGCATGTACAAGAATTTCTAAGCGGTACCTCCTATATGAATGTTTTTCCTTTTAGAAATTCCTTTTAAAACATGATGCACACATCCTAACTATACTTGCAATTTCTATATGAATGCAATCTTTTGAAAACTAAAATCATTTTTCATCCAATTTTTCCCACACTCCTACTGAATGGGAGCATAGTTCAAAAAAATTTATGTCCAAACCTACAATCCAAATTTTAATTTTCGAATTTTATAATATTCTAATTTTGCAAATTCAATTTCTTATGTTATAAAGAAGACGGAAAACGGAAAACCTCACATTTTCCGTTTTTCTTTTGTGCACCTTTTTTCCTTTTACTTAAGGCTTATGTCATTATTCTACAAAAATACCAATTTTCTCTTCCAAGCACAGTTTACATAAGAAAATTTTCTTTTCAATTTTCTTTTTTTTTTCTTTTACAATTCTCGTTTCTTTTAGTCGTCATCTTTGGTTACTTTCTTTAAATTTATCGTTTTCCTTTTAATTACACTCTCTTCTTTTATTTTCTAATTTTATTGTTTTTGACTTTAAGCCATCCCCATAAATCTAGCGGGGAATATGAAATAATTCTAAATTTTTCCCTATTAAAACTTGTTTTTCTCCAAATCATTTCTAAAAAAATGTCACTTCATTATTTCAAAACAATTTTCTATCATAATTTCGAATCATAAAAACTGGAGTAGATAAGAACAACTATTTCTCTGTTATCTTCATAACAGCTTGTACTCTTCGTTCAAGGTGGGTTTTCTAAAGACATGCAATTATTTGCGCATAACAAGGGTAAACATTTATTTTCCCTTGCTTAGCTTCTCTAATTATATTTTCTATAGTATAACTATTACTAATGTGAACCCATGCTACGCACACGGGGTAGGCATAATTTTTTAAGTAAACATTTTTAGAGCTTTTAAGTTACATGAAGCTTAATATACTCTTTTGGATTGTCATTTTGGCAGAATGGCTTTTTCCTGACATTTCTATCGAATCTTAAATGATAAATGTCGTTCAGTAATTTAAAATCACATAAAATATAACTAATACTTTGAAGACAACAGCATTATATGACAAAAACTAACATCAACTATATGGTGTTTCTAATGTGGAAGCATAACTTACAAAGAATATCAATTTCCTAAATGGATTGTTGGTAATTGATTCATTTTTGTCAATTTCATGGTAATATTATTTGAAATAATTTGCTTAAATTTGAAAATAAATTAAAGATTGTAAATACTAATTAGGTGGAATTAATTTCGTTTAATTTTAAATAATATTTAAAATGGTGAATTTTGCGTAACATTGTAGGGACTTTTAGGAATCAAGCTTATGATGAGTACCGCTTACCATCCAATGAATTGTAAAGTATCATCCTATAACTCGTGCTTCGCACAAAGAAATGAGAAAAATATAGTTGTATAAGTTGTATAAGAAAATAATGGTGAAATTTGTGTTTATAAAGAAATATAATTCTAAACTTGGGTCACAATTTGTAGGTGTATCTTGTTTGCTATCTTTTAAGCCACAACCATCTTGTAGTTATAATGTTTGAATAATAATTATAAGGTTTGACTAAAAATTGTTGTATTTTTCACTTTTTTGACCTCGAATATGAACGTGGTTGAAAGTTTTAACATATAATATTTCATTGATTACTGAGGAAGGTAAAACGCATATCATGAAATGTTTAATAGGTTGCTAAAAATAATTGATACATGGTTTCGTATGTTATTGATGGCATATAATAATGACACATAATTCTATTATTCAAATCCAGAAATCTTGATGTTGCTGAATGAATGTATTGTTTCAGGAATTAAATGACAGTATGTAGTAGAAATATTTTGATAATGAGATCCAAAATTTCATATATTAGGAGCCATTGTATGGAAATCGTGCATCATTTCAAAACTCTTTTTCGATAAATTTACATTTTGTTTCATCACAAAACACATGTAAATGAAGTAATTCTTGCTTATTCTCCATAGGACTTTTATATAGGCCGACGACAGCAGAATAGCATGAGACTTCATATGGACAATTCTCGTAGCATATTTGGAACACCTAAAGGACCACTGGATAAACAATTGAAGATATTATTATGGATCTACGAACCATCCTAACGATGTTAGGTTAAAAAAGATTTAATGAGTGATGCAACATAGATAGCATATTTAATATAATTTAGCAAATGAATTCCATCAATGTATAGGTACAAAGCTATATGGTTTCATGAAATTGGTTCAATGAGGTCACTTGTAATTTTATCTCATTTATAAAACACTATGTGTTGGGGGTTTTGATATGTAAATCTTCAGCGTTCTTAATGCATGGCTAGGGTAATCATTATATGTATGGTGTAACTACCAGGTTGTGTTGCACATATATAATAAAACAATATGTTATCAAATTTTGGCCATAAATATATATAAAGTCAAAATTGATGAGAATTT
The DNA here is from genome assembly GCA_030765085.1 of Allium cepa. NCBI lineage: Eukaryota > Viridiplantae > Streptophyta > Magnoliopsida > Asparagales > Amaryllidaceae > Allium > Allium cepa. The sequence continues at coordinate 978,686,126 of CM060939.1, forward strand.
AACAGACCTAAATAAGTACTTTTTTTATTTCAAGCATCTATACAACGTTTCAAATGGGACAAGACGCTTAACTTCCACTAAATATGATTTGGGTGGATGAATTAATCATTTTGCTATTTCAGTCACAACTAACATGAAATATTTTTTAACTTTATCCAACGTTACATATAGGTCATCACTATGTTGAAAAAACATTATGTTCATCAACCTTAGTATCGTATTATGGTCCAAATATTGAATAAAAGTTAATTTTTAGGTTTCTTTTATATGGGAAATGGTCATCATGTTTATTTTGTATCGGTTTTCTATTAGAGTTCTCCACTATATGTCGGCTAGTCATGCAAAAAAGTATAAATGAAATGTGCTGTGTATTTTCAGAAGCCATAAAGGAATAAAAAATGATAATTTACAATTGTGGTTTCCACTAACCATTTGACACAATATGTTATCAGCAGATGCCTCTTTTACTTAAATTATGCTTCTCTGATGACTCTTAGCCAGCGAAAGCAATATTTGAAGTTATCTTGGACATGACTTAGATGAATACATGAGGATGCACAATCTTTGATTACTTGACCCTGCAAATAGTATCATCTAACTCAAACTTTAATGATTATTTCCAAATAAGGAAAGTTTAAAACTTAAGATATATAATGGTCAAATACAAAACCTATTTTTTTCAGTGGATAATTCAAACTAATATGTTAGTCCGTAAGATGATTAAAATTAGAGGAAAGAAAAATGCATAACAAAACGACATGCTCATTAGGAAAAATTATGACTACATATGCCAGTAAAAACATAATACGGTTATAAAGATAGTTGATTACTTTTATTTTAGGAAAATATGAGACCGTTGATGCATTAAAGCGTAAAATATAAGTAAAATTAAGTTATATAATAATTAATTTGTATAACTTATAAGCTTATTTATATGTAATTTGAATGTATATAATAATTTTATTGAGAATAGAACTATATGAGGGAATCCTTTTTAAAAATTTGAGGGAGAATCGCAAAATAATATCTACAGTGTACTTTAAATTTTAATGACGATCAAGCATAATCATAATGTGATTATCATTTATAGTACGCACCAGAAATAGGTAAAATTTTGGTAAAACGTTAGGGAAATCGAGATAGTGAATCTAAAAAGTCACCTGAAAGCTTGAATCAGAATCCTGAGGGGTTTTCCTTTCTTTCCTTTGCTGGTTTCATTTACTCTTCCTTCAAATTCAACTTGCAGTGCTGTCCAGACGTTGATAGAATGGTTCAATTTCTCGCTGCCTCCTACAGAAACATAATTGTCATTGCATGAAAACCAAACATACTACCTGTCAATGCCTTACATTTATCAATTATTGAACAATAAATTCATTGAAATGATACCACACTATTTCGTATAAATTTATCACCAAATACATGCATATAAGTATGGAGCTTGAAATGAATTTATTGTTAATAATAAGTCCATTTCCAAAATAGGGTGTTGCTCCAAAAACTGTTCTAAAATTTATTAAAAGAATCTAGTTAATTATGAGCATGAAGCATTAAATCATATTAGTAAACCGATATACATCACAATAATTGGATAATTAAGCACTTTTCAGTTGAATTGGCATAATGAACCATTACATCAGACGAAATCGTTTGTATGGTCTAACAAATCTATTCCATTTTACATCGTCAGTAAGAATAGTTATAATTTCAATGTTTCAATATATTCCACCCTATTAAATGTGAGTTATCGAAATGCTGAAAAGTAAATAAGGATCGTTCAATATATTGCTATTATTTAAACTGTATAAACCAAACATTAGAATAAATAACAAACATCCCATTTCTAATAGACAATGAAGGAAAGCACTGTAGCACGTAATATTGCAATGCACATACAATGGAAGAAAAAAACAGAAAATGGAGAAAAATAGAAGTATTGTAGATGATTGCAGTCTTTGTAGGTTACAGTAGAAAAATAGAAAGGTAAATTTCAGAAAAAGAAAGCGCTTTTGAATCTCAATGTGCATTGAAAATCAATGAAAAGTTACTGAAAACAATACTTTTGCCTATCATCAAATTGTAAATTACAGTAACATGAAAAATAATTTCATCATCCAATTTAAGGTGCATGAAATATGAAGGAAGCACAAAGCAGTGTAGTGCACAGGTAACATGTTTAAATGTTGCACAAAGCTAAAAAGAGGAATATTCAAGAACTATCTTGGTCTAGTTTATTCGGATTGGGTGATATGATTAAATTATCTTGAATTATTCTTCGATGATGTGTGTATGATCATCTCTCATCTCATTAATTTTCATTGATGTTAAAAATGCCAATGAAAACTTTTACAGTGCATGTCACTTCATACTTCTTAAAACCATTGAACCTAATTTAGGTAGACTCCACAACAGCTGAAATAAAGCTCGATGCCGACATATAGAATTGTTCAAGTAATATTTTTTGACATAGAGGCAAAAAGTTGAGATTAACCAATCTTTGACACCGACATCATGTTAGTAGGAACAGATATTAATTCAGGTATGACAAATTACTATTATGCACTATAATGGTGTAACGACGCGACTTTTCGACGCTCGAAAACCGACATCAATACGTCCACTGTATCAACTGCCGAGCAATCGAATGCCGGAAAACCGTACCGTTATGGTTAAAGAAGAGGTAGAAGATAGAAGAAAAGAGAAAAAGATATAACAGAACAGAAAGAAATAACAGAACAATATCAGAATCTCACAATCGCAGCGGAACAACATATAATAGATAAATGAATAATCTTTAAACAAAGAACTATATCAGTTATTACATTACATCACACTACATTACATTACATCATCAGAGTGTACAACAACAAACAACAACAAACAGCGGAAAAGAAATACTATTTACTAGTGAGTACGCCATGCCATCCAGCTTGCCTCCAGCAACTCCTGAATTCCAGAATATCCTGATAACCTAACTCTAGACTGCCCGTGTGGAAATTGGTGGGCACCCAGAGTTTAGGAAGAAAAACTGTAACAGCCCAAATTTTAGCAATATTTTATTCTTTATTTATAACTCTGGGGTTTTATTTTTCGAAAATTTGACTGTCTAAATTTAATTACAAATAATCACCCAAGATTTTTATTAGTGTGAAAATTCTAAAATTCTTATTTTGGTTAAAACTTAACATTTTTTTTGAAGTTATAAGTCTTTAAACTTTTAATTTTTAATCTTTTAGTTTAATTTAATATATTCGTAACAACGTTTATTTCACCTTTTGTTCTTTAAAAAAAATTGATTTTATACTTCTAAAATTTTAAAATTTTATATTTTACTTATATACATTTTTGAATATAAATTTATTAGTAAATGTGTAAACAAATCATATTTTTATATAAGTAATAAATTTCAAAAACTTTGTGTATAAATAAACTATTTAATTTCGTGTTTAAAAGGCGCGTTATTTGATGGAATAAATAATGTATATACACATACAAGAAAACGTATAAAATTTAAATCCGTTATTTATTTCAATGTTTATTGTACGCATTCTAATTTTATTCACTTTCCTTCTAATCTCCTAATTTAATAGGAACGTTAATTCAACGTTTATTGTACGCATTCTAATTTTATTCACTTTCCTTTTACTCTCCTGATTTAATAGGCGCGTTTATTTCAACGTTTATTGTACGCATTCTAATTTTATTCACTTTCCTTTTACTCACCTGATTTAATAGGAATGTTATTTACAAATTTTATAACCGTTCGCCTTTTTAATTTCTTGCCATTGTTCCCATCAACGCGAGCTTTAAATTTTAAATGCATTCAATATTGTTTAAAAATCTTATTCCAAAATCTAATCTTACCTGACCGTTTCTTCTGCTTTAATTTCGAAACCCATTTGCTTAAAATTTGTTAAATTTCTAGTAACCGTGTATAACAAGAAAAATCAGTGCTCAATCAAAACCGCGGCCTTTTTTTAAATCAATATCTTATTTCTTGCCTATAACTGCTCATTAAAAATCAAGGCTAGTTTAATTTCCTTTCCATTTCAAAGCAAGTTGATTTATTGCCGTTCTTTCTTCTTCTTAAATCACGCTACCTCTCTGATCAAACCTATATAACTCATGTCAATATTCATTTCTCAACAAAATTTTATTTTTCTAACCTTTCCTTTCCTACGCTCCCTGTTTCCACTTCTTTCTTTATGACCATTCATTATATATATATACACTACAGCTGGAAAGTTATAAACGTATGAACTAAGAAATGTTTTGTATTTATTAAAAATTTAAAGCTTACCTTTAATTGTGACTTTTCTCTTTCCATCCGTTCAAATTTAAACGCGCATCAATTAATTGCTTTAATAAATATTGCAGAATCAATGCACAGACGTTATCAATTTCATTTTATGGTGGTACGTCTTTTTAACGTTTCCTACCGTTTAAATTTTAAATAATTTGCTTTTATGGGTCAGTTGAATCAAGCAATGTGACCGTTGCTATTTATTTCTTTTATTAATTGCTACAATTATTTTTACCAAATCAAGGGTTGACCGTTACAATCACTTTTATTTATTTATTCACTTAAAATTTGGTTGCCTATTCATTTTCTTCTGTTATATTTGCCTGAAAACATGCGGTTCATCCCTATTTATTTTCGCTTTCACTTCTCTTTTATCTAGATCTGTTTGTTCCCCTCACTACTTTTCTTTGAAAAAAACAAACAGAAGCATGCCGCTGTCACCATTATTTGCATCCGCCACTTCACCTTTCTTCCAAACCTCCTCATCAAATAAAACCCATCACCTCGCCTTCCGGTTGCTTCTGTTTGATCGGTGAGGTATAGGCGTGTAAGCATATATATGTTTTGATTTATATTCGTAATTACATGGTTTTTTGTTTTGTTTTTTTTGTTTTTTTGTTTTTGTTTTGTTAGTTGTGATATACATACTATTTATATAAGTACTGAATACTATTTTTTCAAAATTTTATTTTCATAACATGACAGTGTATATTTATACATAGTTTCTATTTGATCTTCCTCACAGCTTATAAGTCATGTTAATATTTTGAATTATGTATGCGACATTTTGAAGGGAACATACTATAAAATAAGTATCTTTCATTTTTAATAAGAATATATATATATATATATATATATATATATATATATATTGTGTTTTATATTTTAATATGGGTCAGCTTCTATTTGTTGATATCAGGTTTCCTATAATATGGTTATTCGCTTATGTAAGTCATATATTTGTTTTGTTACAGACTATATAAAATACTTTAATATATGTATATTATGTGGTTTGTTACCATATGGGTTTCTATGTAGTACTAACTTATTTAGTTGATGACTATATATATTTTGTTACAGTATTATATTTATACTATTTTGGATTTAAGATGATTCTATAAATACTCTACTTTATAAATTATTTTAATACACATATATAATTTGGAAATTTATATAGGTTGAATATAATATGTTATTGAATGTAAAAATATGGATGGATTTAAATTATATATATATATATATAACATTTAATATATATATATATATAAATAGTTATATATAAAAAGTTCTCTTTTAGGTATTCATATTTAAACATTTATTTTATCCGTTTGAGAATATATATATACTAGTTATATAAGTTTAGTATAAAGGTGTTAGTATATATATATTTCTTTAAGTGTATATTGATTTTAAAAAAAAAATGTAAGCTCGATTTATTTATTTATTTATATGTTTGAAAAACATGTAAATTAAATTTGTGATGTTTGAACTTAGAATATAAATTTCATATGTGTGTATATAGTATAGGTGGTTATAAAAGTTCGCTTTACCATTTATCTTCATCGTTCCAGTTCTGATCTGATCTGTTACATCAATTCGAGCCAATCAGCTTTGATCGTTGAATTCGTGCCGATTTTGCTTTGCTCGGATTTGAAATTTAATTTTAGTGTCTGTATCAGTGTGTGTATCCGTGTCTCCTTCTATATTCTCTAGCCTCGAAAGGTGAGCAATCACTCACGATTAACATTCTTTTATTCATTAAATTTGATTTCAATTGAAACGACAATTGAAATATGCTGCTGTAGTTATTTAAATTTGTTATATATGCTATTATCCGTAACTGTTCACCAGCGGGATATGACACCATATTCTTTTGTTTATATTATATTGTTATTGATGAAATATGCCTGTATTTTATTGTATTTTCTGTTATCGCTCTCTAAGTTCCATGTAGTTTAGAAATCACTATGGGTTGAAATGATACATACCCAAATAGACTTTAGAATAGGAAAAAATCGTTATGGGTTGAAATAATAAACCCAAGCAATTTTCATTTAATTAAATTTGGGATTATGGGTTGAAATGATATCCACCCGTATATATTTAGTATACGGATTGAAATGATAAATATCTGTAGCACTTGACTATATGGTAGGAATTATATACAGACACCGTTGGTCCATATAAATATTTTGAAAATAATTTCTATAATTTTGGAAAGAAATATATGGTTTAATAAATTTGATTCTTAAGATACTATATAAATGAAAATTGTACATATAGATTTAGTAGTAATATTTGATTTAAATTAGATTGATTTAATAAATATAATATGGTTAAGTATTTATGTAAATCTATATTTCAAATAGATTCTCTTGTAATAAATTGAATAATTAAGATTGGGAGATAAATTTGGATTTATAAAAATGGTATTTAAATAAGGATTTATTTAATTAAATCGATTTGAAATTTTTGAATGGGAAATTTAAAGGGCATGATTTTATAACTGGATTTTTGATTTAAGTGATTTAATGAATATTTCACGTTTAAATAAATTAAAGAAAATATTGAGTAAAATGTAATTTAAGGTTACTTAAATGATATTGAATCTAATAAGGGAGTATTTCAAGACTAAATAATAATGAGATTAAATCGAGATCTATATGAAACTGTTATATAGAACATTTAAATATTAAAGCCTTGAACTATATTGGAATTTAAATGGTTTATGTTGAGATTCGTATCTGTATTTGAAATCAACGTAGTTGAATTTGTTATTTAGCAACTAAATTGAATTAAATGAAAATTTAGGTTGAATTAAATTTTAATTTATTATTTAGAAAACTAAATTGAATGAAAATTTAGATGAAACGTTGAATACTTAAAGTTTTGAAATATATGAAAATATAAAGGGGTATTTGTGATTATAAATCCGAATTTGAGATCGATAAAATTTAAGTGGTTATTTTAGAAATTGAGTTGAATTTAAATTGATAAATTGAGATTGAATTTAATTTGAATGGGAAGGTCGGGTTGATGTTGGAACGATTTGTTAAGTTGAGGAAATTGTAAATACTTTACTGTATAAATTATTTAATATATATAAATACTATTTTGGGAAATATAGAGATATTTGAAGTGAAAATGATATTTGGTATTGAAGTATAAATTAAGCTGAAATGACCACGGTGTTATAGTGTATATTTCTACCTTGTAGAAATTTCCATGGACCCTTAGAGGATGGTTATCCCAAACATCCTTTATGTTATTTGTATTTCAGTTGATATTTCACTTGAGTTGGATTTATTGATATAAGAATGTTAATCCTCACTCGAGTGTTTTGTGTTTTGCTTTACGCTCGGGTCAGACTGAGTGATACAACATTTGAGACTCACCTTTGGAGTTCAGAGCTTCATTTGGAAATCCAACTATCGATTCAGATTCCAGCCTTTCCAGTTGATTGGTTCAGAGAAGTCATCTGTTGCATTGGAGACTTCACTGCATTTGAACTATTCGGTTGTATTTTTCTAACTCTAATGTATATAGTAGCTTCACGAACTACTATTCTTTATTTATTCCACTGCATTGTATTACTCTATGATCTGTGATTGATTTATTTACTGTATATTTTAAGTTTTGCCAAATTTTAATTAACAATTCGGTATTTTGAATTATTCAAGTCGGATATGTATGGTTTTATTGTCGATTTGAATGGTCCAAAATAGCGGGTCGTTACAGTTGGTATCAGAGCTTTGGCTCTAGGCAAAACTTAGCATATATGGTAAATTTATTTACAGAATCACTTTCGCTCGAGTTGAATCTCGTCCTTTTAACTCGATTTCCTTTGAATTTTGGAATGTCCCTCGCTTCCGAAATTCATTATGTCTCTCCCTGTTTATATTTGTTTGATTCCGGAGTATCCCATAACTCCATTGAATGATTTGTAAAAGAGGTGAAAACTCCTTTTCAATTGGTATTGACTCGGTGAAGATTTCTGTATCATCGGTTTACGATGCGGCTATATCTTGTTATGCCGAATTCTATATCTCTGGTGATCGAATGGGTCACGACCCGACTTTCCACTCCTAGAAAATCGCGTCATGAATTAAGAAAGAAAGGGAAAGGAAAGAGAAAGATAGAAGGGAAGAAAGAAACAACATCAGAATCTTACACAGCGGAACGAATAATTTATATTAATAACATAAATATTACATAGTTTACATCCATCATCAGAGTACTCAGATATACAACACATACTAGACAGTTATAAACACATGTCTAGTTATACATCTCAATACATCAACTCAGAGAACACACAGCGGAATACTAGATATATCTACACGCAGAAGCCTCCTGCTCCATTGCTTCTCCAAAATTCGTCAAAGCTAATCCTGAATCCTAACCTGAATTCCCTTGACTACTCATAAAAATTTGAGTACCCAAGAGTTTATGAAAAAAAAAAAATAAACTCCGGGTCAGACATGGGTCTGGTGTGAGTAACAGGTTAAAGTTGCTTAACTTTCAAAAACCTTTTGAAAAGAAAGGTATCACGTAAGACTTCCCACACATAAACATGGAAAAGTTTTTACCTTACGCTAACCAAAACATTTGATAGGAAATCCGGTGATATTATAATAGTGTCTAGGGTTTTCAAATAAATATGAAATAGCCGAAATTGTTACATTTATTAAATTCCAGCTACATAGGTATACAATCAAAACCGTTGGCACTTATTGGATTTTGGATTCCATACAATGGCAGGGCTACTGGGGTACCGCCAGTCACAGTACGTGGCCTAGATCAACGTACCGAGGATCACTCCCGACCCCCTACAACACAAAGCCGGACCCATACCTTACTGAATAGTTTCAAACAAGACAACCCCGTGGTTGTAGCTAGCAACCACCCACACAGCCGAATATAAAGGGACTTCTAGACAGGGATCAATCTTGCTCTCCAATGGGTGCGACCCACGAAGCTTTGCTACACCTCCCCTGTTTTAGCCATTCCCGGTTGATGATGCATAAGGCTACGATTACCTTTATAGGATGTATCACTTAGAATTCTCATCGTCCACCTGACGATGTGCTGAAAGCATTCAATTCATACAAGTTCGTTCCGGATTCGAACGAAACCGAAGGCATTATCTCGTTACACTCATTTTGGAATCACCCTTAGAGTTAACGACAATAACCCTTGCACTCTGATTCACCATCTCGAATCTATAAGAACTAATTCCGTCAACTCATTACGGAATCACCCACAGAGTTATACTGACTCATAGTCCTTACACCTCGAGTCTTCACAAAGCTCCACTTTTGATACACGACCTAACGTTATTTGGAATCGATGTGGTTTTCGGATATCCAAATATGGAAACCCGATCCCGGTCTCATCGAAAACCAAAGCGTGTCTTTTAAGGTCCAAGTTGTTTTAATGGTTTAAAACAATTTAATTACAGTATCTATATAAACATAGATAGATAACTTATAAATCATAACTGATAATCAACATTATCACATAACAGGTATCCACATTATCAATATCAAATAGATATACCATATATCACCATAACAGATAACCTATGTTATCATCACAATGCAACCAAACATCCATATCACACAATATCATACTTATCTCATTACTGAGATCACACAGCATCCAAGACAATCAAGTTCAACCATTCATCCATAAGCAATGATTTACTCATCACAATATAATTAATTTAAAATGAATTAAATTAACTTTCTACAATTCTAATTAATTTAAAATGAATTAAATTAATTACCCTATCCTTAATTAATTTAAAATAAATTAAACTAATTACTTTATCAATACAAATCTTGCTTACTCAATCATTTAATTGATTACAATCAATTAATCATTCATTATTTATCACCTTAATTAATCACTCTTGATTAACTATCCTTAATTACATTCATGTAATGATCCTAAATTAATTTCACAAATTAATTATCCTCAACTAAACAGTAATTAACCTTTAATTACTTTAATTTATTAATTAATCATAATTAATTATCCTAATCCATAATTAATTACATTAATTAATTACCTTTAATTACCTATTATTTGATTAATTAATCATAATTAATCAACTTTAATTACATCATTGATTAAAATAATTAATGATCCTTAATTATTCCTTAAATTAATTACTCAAAGTAATTAACTAATTTAATTACTATATTAAACCAAATTAATTATCCTTAAATTAATTTCTCAATTAATTATTTTATTAATTGCTAAATAATTAATCCAAATTATCTCATACTTAAACATCTCCTTAATTACAATCTGTAATTATTAAACAATTACTTAACTAAGTAATTTCCAAATCATTAATTACATAAAGTAATTATCTATAAAACTCAAGTGTTTAAAATTAATTAAACTAAATTAATTAAATTAAACAATCATATTAAACTAAATTAATTAAATTAAACAATCTCATTAAATTAAATTAATTACATTAAGTAATTAATTTCTTAATTACTTTATCAAGTAATTATACTCAAACCATTTATAATTGATTATTATTAAATTAATTAATCTAATTAATTATAAAAATTAACTACATTAATTAATTGTTAAATAATCCTGGTTAATGACCGTCATTAAGCATCCTCAAATTATTTTACAAGGTAATTAACTTAAATTAATTACAATTTAAATTGTCTTTATTCATTTATTAATTAAAGTTAATTATTAAATTAAATAACCTTAATTTAAAACTTAATTACATAATTAATATTCATTTACCATTAATTAATAACTTAATTAATGATCTTAATTCCAAATTGATTAATCATTAATCAATTATTAATTCCAAATTCAATTAATTAATTAAATTAATTAATTAATCTTAATCACCTTATTGATTAATTCTAAAACATAAATCTTAATCAAACTTTCAAAATAAACATAACTTAATTATGTTTTAATCAATATTATTCAAAACAAAGTACTTTAGAAATTTCCCTTTAAATTTCAATTTAAATTCAAGTTTAAAATAGAAAAATATTAAACTTATCAAATTTTAAATAATTTGAAACTTATTTAAAATTACAAGTCAAAACAAAAGTTTGACTTAAGAATGCAATCATAAGAATTTGAAGTTAAATTTATTTCAAAATTTTAGAAGTTTCAAATCATTTATGTTTTAAAATTTTCAAATTTAAATCTTCTTTTAAATTTGAAACTGAGCTTCATTTTAAACTCAGATTTCCAGTTTTAAATTTATCTTTAAATCTTGCTTCATATTTTAAAAACTCCATTATTTAAAATTTCAACTATTTACCAAATTGAAATAGTTAATTAAGTTAAGAATTTAAACTTTTATTTCAAAACCTGGGATTTAAATTTGAATCTAAAATTCAAACCTGCATTTGAATTTACTTTTAAATTTTAATCAAAACATAAAACTGCAGATTTAAACAGTTCAAACCCAGATTTTGAAAAAAACAGAAAACAGGTTTAAAAACCTGGAATTTGAATTCAAATCAGTAATGCAAACTTGAATTGCATTTGAACTTAAACTTTGCTTTTATCATAAATTACAGATTTAAATTTTTAAAACCCAGATTTTTTTTGAAAGAAAACTGAAAAACAGGTTTCAACTCAAAACCTGGAATTTAAATTCAAATTATTAATTCAAACTTGAATTAAATTTTAAATCTAAACTTTATTTGAAACCTCTAACTACAGATGTTAAAATTTGAAAACCCAGATTTTTAAAAAGTTTAAAAACCCAAATTTTTAAAACAAAACACAGTTTTACTGTGTAATCTGTAAACTACAGGTTAACCCGAGAAACAAAACTTTTACTTCGGGTTTTTTCCCCATTTACTCCGAGTTAAACATGCTACTGCTTCGGGTTCTCTTCCTATTTACTCGAGCCATCCCTGCAACATCCCACACCCAAAAACAAATCATCAGAAAACTTGTCGTCGTGCATATGCACGACGATCTCCTCCTCTTCCCATCATCTTAGATGATCCAAAAACAACCAGCAACTCATCCATCCCCCAACATAATCACCAAATAGAACAGATAAACAAGAATTCAAAATTCACCCCCCACATTCAAACCTGGAAAATTTTATACAGGTTTTTACTCCAAACCTGTCAACGGCAGCCTCTCGCCACTCCGACCACCTGAGGTCCACCCTCTCCGGCTTCGAACCTATCTACACACCAACTTTCCATTTCCCAGATATCAAGACACTCGGTCAATCCACCACTTCAAACCATCTCAATGCACAAACCTATACTAAACTAGGGTTTATACTGAAAAATCAAAACTGCATCTGTTCTACTCAATAAAATTCTTATTTTAGTTTTTTCTAAGGATCTAAACTCCTTACTTTATAACTCAGAAAAGTATTAAGTTTCCTTAATCTACAGATTGCAAGAATTTTGCTTATACTCAATTTTGGTTTAAGAATAAACTGTTTCATTGTCAAGCACCTAAAAATACTAGTACTTGATTTAAAAATCAAGCTTCAATTAATACATAGTTTTATGATACTGAAATACAATATTAACTCATTAACATTTGTTTTGAATTTACATGCAGAGGCCACACTACTCATACTTTTAACTTGCTAAAGTTAATTTTCTTCAGGCAGTAAATCAACTCACCTACAAATATTTGATTCTAGTCTAAATAAGCAAACAAATCTTAGTTATTTTAAGAACAGATACTAACACAAATTTAAACAATATTTGGTGGATTCATTTAAATAGGAAGATGAATTCAAATTTACAGCAGAGCATATCCAACATGCATTCACAAACATATTACCAAACCTTTATGAACACAAACATTACTAAATTATATCTAACATAAGCATGCAACCTATTTAAATTTAAAAAAAAAATTAAGTTACTCACCTATTAAATGCAGACCACTGTTGATTCTTGCAGAAAACACCAAAAATGCAGACTGCTCCTGTTTTTCATTTGAATTCGCAGAGATATGATATGCAGATTGACCCTTATGTTGAAATCTGAGTTGAAATTTGATATACAGGTTTGCCTAATTGTTTCCACTGACTAAAATGCTTGCATGCAGGCTTGACTCTGTTGCTCATTCATGCAGAAACAAACATGTGCAAGCTTCATTTGAATTTGAAATGAAGTGTAAATTTTTGGATTTGAGGGGTTGCAGATGTTGTATTTTGAATATACAGGTTTCACTTGATTTGAGGAATGCAGATTTGGGATTTGAAAATGCAGATTTATGTACAGATTTTGGTGAATTGTATATGCATATTTTTATACAGATTTGTGATTGTGGATTGTTAATATGAAAATGAATTTTGGTCTTCATTTGATTAAGGGAAAGAAAATGGAAATGAAATATGAATGAATGAAGATGCAAGTTTAACTAATGTATTTTCAGATTTATATAAAAAAAAGAAAAATAAAAACAAAATTTTACCACTTGTCCATTTTATAACACTTGTCAAAAGAATACATATAAATTTAACACTTGTTTACCCCTTTAAGATAATTAGTATCTAATTACAAATAAATGTGTGTGTAATCCTAAGTTAATATGTTAGTTTATATTAATATGTGTATGAATTTATAAAGAAATAAGAACAATAATGTTTAACAAATTAATTTATACATATTAAAAATTAAGACAATCAAACAATATAAAATTTCATACTTTTTAAATTTAAATTCAACTAAATTCAAAATCAAATATTTTTCAAATCAAGTTATACATATAAATTCAATTTGAAATAAACATTACAAATCTTATTCAAAATTTATTTATAAAGTCAATACAATATTAATATTATTTTTATAAATCTCTTTTATTAAAAAAAATCATTTTACAAAATATTCATTTTATTAAGCCATAAAACCAATTTATTTAAAATATAAACCATATATTTATATTGTAAATAGAAATCCATTTATATCATTTAAAAGATAAAATAACCAATTTAAATATTTATTGATGAAGATTATTAAATTTATCTGAATAATTATCATCAGAATATCAATATCAATTTAATTTTAACTACAGATTATTAAATTGGTATTGTTAAAAATTCTGGGATGTTACAATCCTTCCCCCTTAAAAGAATTTCGTCCTCGAAATTTATAACAAAGGTAATTTAATAATCTTATTAAATTTTAATTTGAAAACACAAGCATATATCAAACATATGCTAACAACCAACATCCAATTCAACCAAAACAACCAGTCAAACAAATCTAATTATCCAGACAAATTCTGGATATAATTTTATCAAGTTTCCCCAAGTATATATATACCGGGATACTCGCTCCAGAAATTCCAAACAACCAATACTATGAAGCTACAAAGCTCCTATACAACTATATCTATAACACTAGACAAGATATCAGACTACAAATGAGTCTGACTCAACAACCAAAACTCCAGAACTGTTGGTTCCACAACCAGAGATAGATCATACACATACTCTCTCAGAGATACGTGAAACTCATCGAATCCCAGTTATCCAAACTGGCAATCCAATCCTGTAGATCAATCACTTACTCCAAGATAGAGAAAAGATCCAAACATTTCAGAGCCAGCTTCTCAGACTTACCCAAACTTATAGCTCACTTACTATCAGAGAAAACTTATCGAAAATTAAATCTCCGACTTCAGAGTCCAAATCACTCCGACTCTTATCCACAAAACTCTTCCGACAAATCCTGACTGTCCACAACCTTACTAATTAGCTCAACCTTTGATGATGCTTCTAGAAACAACTAGACCAACAACTTCAACAAAATGATCTCCTCAAGATCAACCAAAACCAAGAACTCAAACTCAACTCCTTACATCAGAAGACAACAACATCTTCTGTCCAGAAAGAAAAGCAGATACACTCCCCAACTACTTCCGCTGCTCAACTCTGATCCGAAGAAGAGAATGCTGAAGAAGAATGCAAGCACCAACTGGACAACACACCCCAGAGATATGATTCACAGATCCATAAGAAAAATTCAGAAGTTCCTCTAAAACTCCGAGCTGCTACACCAACTCAATCTCCTGGAATCATTCTTCTATAAAGCTGAACTACTGGTTCCACTCCTGGAATCCTAGTCAATAAGAAAGCTCAAACTCCAGATACAGACAAAATTCTGACTTCCTGAAGATATTCAGAAAAATTCAGATAACCCAAGAGAAACTCAAACAATCGCAAGTCACATTTGCGATCCACCAAACCAAATCCAAGGAAAACTGTTCTCCCTTAACCAAATAGAACAGCTAACTCTCAACTAGCCAACCCATCGAAGAAACGGGCCCACTCAGCTGCTTATGAACTCCACTTCAGAAAAACTTCTAAGCCAGAAGATCTCTTTCCAACACCGAGAACATTCCAAGCTGCACTGCTGCCACAGATGCTAAAGAATTCCAAAACAAAGCTCTCTGAGAAACTCGGACTTCAAAGCAAACAGAAACTCAAGCTGACCACAGCCACACCACTGAAGCAGACTCACTTCCTTAACTTGTTCCAAAGAAAACATCTTCGGGAACATCCATAGTCACTGCATTTCATCACGCAGCTACTACTTCCTGAGGTATTCAAAATACCATCACTTGCTTCTGCCCAACCAACATATCCAAACACTACTCATCCAACTTCAGAAATAAACTCCGAACCTTAACAGGTTTCCTTCAGAGATTAATGAAGTTCTTCATCACAATAGAACTCACTCGAGACGGTATTAGGTCTACAGTCTCGACAAAACACTTCCAACCTAAAACATTCAAACTCCAACCAATGGTAGGTCGTGTTACACACACTACTACCCCATCGACCTTTATAACTTATATTGGAAAACCTGAACAGGTAACCCAACAGATAGGTAGAAATATATAAATATATATATATATATATATATATTAAAAATTACAAATACGCTCTCTCAAGAAAGACACCACTACAGAGCCTAGGTATTCACTCAGCCTAATGCTCTGATACCAACGGTCACGACCCAACTTTCCACTCCCAGAAAATCGTGTCATGAATTAAGAAAGAAAGGGATAGAAAAGAGAAAGATAGAAGGGAAGAAAGAAACAACATCAGAATCTTACACAGCGGAACGAATAATTTATATTAATAACATAAATATTACATAGTTTACATCCATCATCAGAGTACTCAGATATACAACACATACTAGACAGTTATAAACACCTGTCTAGTTATACATCTCAATACAGCAACTCAGAGAACACACAGCGGAATACTAGATATATCTACACGCAGAAGCCTCCTGCTCCATTGCTTCTCCAAAATTCGTCAAAGCTAATCCTGAATCCTAACCTGAATTCCCTTGACTACTCATAAAAATTTGAGTACCCAAGAGTTTATGAAAAACAAAAATAAACTCCGGGTCAGACATGGGTCTGGTGTGAGTAACAGGTTAAAGTTGCTTAACTTTCAAAAACCTTTTGAAAAGAAAGGTATCACGTAAGACTTCCCACACATAAACATGGAAAAGTTTTTACCTTACGCTGACCAAAACATTTGATAGGAAATCCGGTGATATTATAATAGTGTCTAGGGTTTTCAAATAAATATGAAATAGCCGAAATTGTTACATTTATTAAATTCCAGCTACATAGGTATACAATCAAAACCGTTGGCACTTATTGGATTTTGGATTCCATACAATGGCAGGGCTACTGGGGTACCGCCCGTCACAGTACGTGGCCTAGATCAACGTACCGAGGATCACTCCCGACCCCCTGCAACACAAAGCCGGACCCATTCCTTACTGAATAGTTCCAAACAAGACAACCCCGTGGTTGTAGCTAGCAACCACCCACACAACCGAATATAAAGGGACTTCTAGACAGGGATCAATCTTGCTCTCCAGTGGGTGTGACCCACGAAGCTTTGCTGCACCTCCCCTGTTTTAGCCATTCCCGGTTGATGAGGCTTGAGGCTACGATTACCTTTATAGGTTATATCACTTAGAATGCTCATCGTCCACCTGACGATGTGCTGAAACCATTCAATCCATACAAGTTCGTTCCGGGTTCGAACGAAACCGAAGGCATTATCTCGTTACACTCATTTTGGAATCACCCTCAGAGTTAACGACAATAACCCTTGCACTCTGATTCACCATCTCGAATCTATAAGAACTAATTCCGTCAACTCATTACGGAATCACCCACAGAGTTATACTGACTCATAGTCCTTACACCTCGAATCTTCACAAAGCTCCACTTTTGATACATGACCTAACGTTATTTGGAATCGATGTGGTTTTCGGATATCCAAATATGGAAACCCGATCCCGATCTCATCGAAAACCAAAGCGTGTCTTTTAAGGTCCAAGTTGTTTTAAAGGTTTAAAACAATTTAATTACGGTATCTATATAAACACAGATAGATAACTTATAAATCATAACTGATAATCAACATTATCACATAACAGGTATCCACATTATCAATATCAAATAGATATACTATATATCACCATAATAGATAACCTATGATATCATCACAATGCAACCAAACATCCATATCACACAATATCATACTTATCTCATTACTAAGATCACACGGCATCCAAGACAATCAAGTTCAACCATTCATCCATAAGCAATGATTTACTCATCACAATATAATTAATTTAAAATGAATTAAATTAACTTTCTCCAATTCTAATTAATTTAAAATGAATTAAATTAATTACCCTATCCTTAATTAATTTAAAATAAATTAAATTAATTACTTTATCAATACAAATCTTGCTTACTCAATCATTTAATTGATTACAATCAATTAATCATTCATTATTAATCACCTTAGTTAATCACTCTTGATTAATTATCCTTAATTACATTCATGTAATTATCCTAAATTAATTTCACAAATTAATTATCCTCAACTAAACAGTAATTAACCTTTAATTACTTTAATTTATTAATTAATCATAATTAATTATCCTAATCCTTAATTAATTACATTAATTAATTACCTTTAATTACCTATTATTTGATTAATTAATCATAATTAATCAACTTTAATTACATCATTAATTAAAATAATTAATGATCCTTAATTATTCCTTAAATTATTTACTCAAAGTAATTAACTAACTTAATTACTATATTAAACCAAATTAATTATCCTTAAATTAATTTCTCAATTAATTATTTGATTAATTAAATTAATCCAAATTATCTCATACTTAAACATCTCCTTAATTACAATCTGTAATTATTAAACAATTACTTAACTAAGTAATTTCCAAATCATTAATTACATAAAGTAATTATCTATAAAACTCAAATGTTTAAAATTAATTAAACTAAATTAATTAAATTAAACAATCATATTAAACTAAATTAATTAAATTAAACAATCTCATTAAATTAAATTAATTACATTAAGTAATTAATTTCTTAATTACTTTATCAAGTAATTATACTCAAACCACTTATAATTGATTATTATTAAATTAATTAATCTAATTAATTATAAAAATTAACTACATTAATTAATTGTTAAATAATCCTGGTTAATGACCTTCATTAACCATCGTCAAATTATTTTATAAGGTAATTAACTTAAATTAATTACAATTTAAATTGTCTTTATTCATTTATTAATTAAAGTTAATTATTAAATTAATTAACCTTAATTTAAAACTTAATTACATAATTAATATTCATTTACCATTAATTAATGATCTTAATTCCAAATTGATTAATGATTATTCATTAATCAATTATTAATTCCAAATTCAATTAATTAATTAAATTAATTAATTAATCTTAATCACCTTATTGATTAATTCTAAAACATAAATCTTAATCAAATCTTCAAAATAAACATAACTTAATTATGTTTTAATCAATATTATTCAAAACAAAGTATTTTAGAAATTTCCCTTTAAATTTCAATTTAAATTCAAGTTTAAAATAGAAAAATATTAAACTTATCAAATTTTAAATAATTTGAAACTTATTTAAAATTACAAGTCAAAACAAAAGTTTGACTTAAGAATGCAATCATAAGAATTCGAAGTTAAATTTATTTCAAAATTTTAGAAGTTTCAAATCATTTATGTTTTAAAACTTTCAAGTTTAAATCTACTTTTAAATTTGAAACTGAGCTTTATTTTAAACTCAGATTTCCAGTTTTAAATTTATCTTTAAATCTTGCTTCAATATTTTAATAAATCCATTATTTAAAATTTCAACTATTTACCAAATTGAAATAGTTAATTAAGTTAAGAATTTAAACTTTTATTTCAAAACCTGGAATTTAAACTTGAATCTAAAATTCAAACCTGCATTTGAATTTACTCTTAAATTTTAATCAAAACATAAAACTGCAGATTTAAATAGTTCAAACCCATATTTTGAAAAAAAACAGAAAACGGGTTTAAAAACCTGGAATTTGAATTCAAATCAGTAATGCAAACTTGAATTGCATTTGAACTTAAACTTTGCTTTTATCATAAATTACAGATTTAAATTTTTAAAACCCAAATTTTTTTTGAAAGAAAACTGAAAAACTGGTTTCAACTCAAAACCTGGAATTTAAATTCAAATTATTAATTCAAACTTGAATTAAATTTTAAACCTAAACTTTATTTAAAACCTCTAACTACAGATTTTAAAATTTGAAAACCCATATTTTTAAAAAGTTTAAAAACCCAAATTTTTAAAACAAAACACAGTTTTACTGTGTAATCTGTAAACTACAGGTTAACCCGAGAAACAAAACTTTTACTTCGGGTTTTTTCCCCATTTACTCTGAGTCAAACATGCTACTGCTTCGGGTTCTCTTCCTATTTACTCGAGCCATCCCTGCAACATCCCACACCCAAAAACAAATCATTAGAAAAATTGTCGCCGTGCATATGCACGGCGATCTCCTCCTCTGCCCATCATCTTAGATGATCCAAAAACAACCAGCAACTCATCCATCCCCCAACATAATCACCAAATAGAACAGATAAACAAGAATTCAAAATTCACCCCCCACATTCAAACCTAGAAAATTTTATAGAGGTTTTTACTCCAAACCTGTCAACGGCAGCCTCTCGCCACTCTGACCACCTGAGGTCCACCCTCTCCGGCTTCAAACCTATCTACACACCAACTTTCCATTTCCCAGATATCAAGACACTCGGTCAATCCACCACTTCAAACCATCTCAATGCACAAACCCATACTAAACTAGGGTTTATACTGAAAAATCAAAACTGCATCTGTTCTACTCAATAAAATTCTTATTTTAGATTTTTCTAAGGATCTAAACTCCTTACTTTATAACTCAGAAAAGTATTAAGTTTCCTTAATCTACAGATTGCAAGAATTTTGCTTATACTCAATTTTGGTTTAAGAATAAACTGTTTCATTGTCAAGCACCTAAAAATACTAGTACTTGATTTAAAAATCAAGCTTCAATTAATACATAGTTTTATGATACTGAATTACAATATTAACTCATTAAAATTTGTTTTGAATTTACATGCAGAGGCCACACTACGCATACTTTTAACTTGCTAAAGTTAATTTTCTTCAGGCAGTAAATCAACTCACCTACAAATATTTGATTCTAGTCTAAATAAGCAAACAAATCTTAGTTATTTTAAGAACAGATACTAACCCGAATTTAAACAATATTTGGTGGATTCATTTAAATAGGAAGATGAATTCAAAGTCGCAGCAAAGCATATCCAACATGCATTCACAAACATATTACCAAACCTTTATGAACACAAACATTACTAAACTATCTCTAACATAAGCATGCAACCTATTTAAATTTAAAAAAAAAAATAAGTTACTCACCTATTAAATGCAGACCACTGTTGATTCTTGCAGAAAACACCAAAAATGCAGAGCTCCTGTTTTTCATTTAAATTTGCAGAGATATGATATGCAGATTGACCCTTATGTTGAAATCTGAGTTGAAATTTGATATACAGGTTTGCCTAATTGTTTCCACTGACTAAAATGCTTGCATGCAGGCTTGACTCTGTTGCTCATTCATGCAGAAACAAACATGTGCAGGCTTCATTTGAATTTGAAATGAAGTGTAAATTTTTGGATTTGAGGGGTTGCAGATGTTGTATTTTGAATATGCAGGTTTCACTTGATTTGAGGAATGCAGATTTGGGATTTGAAAATGCAAACTTATGTACAGATTTTGGTGAATTGTATATTCAGATTTTTATACAGATTTGTGATTGTGGATTGTTAATACGAAAATGAATTTTGGTCTTCATTTGATTAAGGGAAAGAAAATGGAAATGAAATATGAATGAATGAAGATGCAAGTTTAACTAATGTATTTTCAGATTTATAAAAATAAAAGGAAAATAAAAACAAAATTTTAACACTTGTCCATTTTATAACACTTGTTTACCCCTTTAAGATAATTAGTATCTAATTACAAATAAATGTGTGTGTAATCCTAAGTTAATATGTTAGTTTATATTAATATGTGTATGAATTTATAAAGAAATAAGAACAACAATGTTTTACAAATTAATTTATACATATTAAAAATTAAGACAATCAAACAATATAAAATTTTATACTTTTTAAATTTAAATTCAACTAAATTCAAAATCAAATATTTTTCAAATCAAGTTATACATATAAATTCAATTTGAAATAAACATTACAAATCTTATTCAAAATTTATTTATAAAGTCAATACAATATTAATATTATTTTTATAAATCTCTTTTATTAAAAAAATCATTTTACAAAATATTCATTTTATTAAGCCATAAAACAAATTTGTTGAACTTATTCTAAACTTAAAACAATACTAATTTATTTAAAATATAAACCATATATTTATATTGTAAATAGAAATCCATTTATATCATTTAAAAGATAAAATAACCAATTTAAATATTTATTGAAGAAGATTATTAAATTTATCCGAATAATTATCATCAGAATATCAATAACAATTTAATTTTAACTACAGATTATTAAATTGATGTTGTTAAAAATTCCGGGACGTTACAGAATGTCGATTTGCCTCAGAATTCTACACCGATCTAATTTTGGAATCACGGCTGACCGGTAAAGGTCGCCCGCGATTTATAGAAGTATATCCATCTTCTATTTTGTAATTAATTATTTCATCTTCGATCGAGTCTATATTCGAATCAGGATTCTATTGATTGGAGTTCCTCTAAATTAAATCTCTATCTTTGTTTTTAAATCCATTCTTGAATCATCCTTTGAAAATCGGGTTTTGTTTGTATTTTTGAAATTGTTTATACTGAAATTTTATTTTGATAACTATGATTTCTTTTATATATAAAAGTGAAAATGTTTTCGATAAGGATTATATACCTATATATATAAAGCAAATAAGAAATGTTATTCTATATAAAAAAGTTTTGAAAGGATTTGAAATTTTGAAAAATTATAAGAAATTGATTTATATAAAAATGATTTATAACTGTAAAGTTAAATTTGAAATTCGAGAATTGAATTCCGGTATTTTGAAATTGGTTTTAATATTTTGGAAAATATAAAGTAATACGATTTAAAAGTATTTTTCTGAATAAGAAATGTTTGAAATGAGTTCAAATGAATTCCAATAATTTTGAAGAAATTTCAAAGAAGTTTTCAAGAAAATAGAAGTCCAGAACTCACTTATGTCGCTGGAAAATAATTTCGGTGATGAGTGCATGCATCATCGACATTGATTTTCGAGTTTCAGAGTGGGGGAGAGGCCACTTTAATAGCTTCGCTATGCAAGTGATTTTGTAAAACCATTTTTGATTTCAAATTCCGAAGTACAATTTGATATTTTAGAAAGATATAAGTATATATTTGAAACAATTTAAAATAAGACCGGTGTTCAGTCCTCGAGTTTCGGATTTAATAATTGATTTATCGATTTATTGTTGATTTTCAACTCTTGAATTGAAAATTTGATTTCCCTAACTATTTTGAATGTTCAAACACTTCCAAATCGAGATTAAATTTTCAAAGCTATGAAATTTCGAAGAGTATAAAATGTTTGATAAAGAATATAAATTTAGTTTTGAAATGTTTTGAAAAAAAATATTTTTGAATAATGGTTTTCAGAAAGGTAAATTGGATATTTCAAATAGAAATAGATAGTTTAAAAGTTTTAAAGGGATAATTATAAATTTGGAAACCATTTTAAGTATAATTGATTTCGAGAAAATATTTGGTTTTGAAAATTAAATTGAAATTAAAAACCAGTACTTATATGGTGATTTTGGAAATGAATTTGTTTGACTTGAATTATTTTAATTTGGAAACTAGGATAATTTTCTAAACCTATTATTTTTGGAACTTTGAAATTTAGATATTTAATTTGGAAGAAAATTTGGTGAAATCATATATGATTTTGAAACTGAATTGATATTGAAATGATTTGAAATTGAGAACCTTAGATTACTAAGCACTTGATTTGGGAGTGGTCGAACTTATATAAAACGGATTGTATAAGTATGAAGTTGATTTGAAATCTATTGATTTGAAAGGTACTCAATTTGGAAAGAGATTTTATATAATCGAAGTCTATATAAGTATGATTTGATCTACTATTGATTTTGGAAAGTATCGATTTGGGAAAAATGGAATCCTATATATATGGACTTTATATAAGTACGACATTTGAAAGTGATTTGAAAAGGTACTATATGATATATATTTTCGAAGTAATGATATGGAAAGTGCCTTCTGCTTAATATCCGCTTTGTGGCCACATCGTGGATTCATTCTATCGATATTATTCTCTCTGATTTTTGGTTTTCCGGATGTAATACTCGAGTGTTCCCACCGTGGCGTAACCCATGGTATTTTTTCTCTCGCGACTATATAGCACAATTGCCTGGCTGAGTCTGGCCTAGGGGTACGAATTGTTTCCTGGGGGATCCAGGGTAGGTCGCGAATAATAGCGAAACTGCCTGGCCGAGACAGCCTAGGGGTGCGGATTGTTTCCTGGGGGACCCAGGCGTAACCATTGTGTACCCTGCACTCTACTAATCATCATGGCGTAACTCGTAGGGCTGAGAAAGCTTACGGATACGGATTGTTTCCTAGGGGATTCAGGCGTAACCATTGTGTATCTGCGAACCATGGTCGGACAAAGGTTTTGGTTTGGTTGTTTTGTTTGGATTATCCTTTCCATATCTGTTTTAAAGGTTTTTCAAGTATTTTCACTGGGTGTTGAAACAAGTCTACTAAGTACTTGAAGAATTCTAGCTTTGTGCCTGATCAACGCATGGCCAGAGTCTGCAAGAACGAGGATAAACTTGTTGAAACATCGAGTTATAAAAGTATTTTCGAAAGGGAAATCTATTTCGATATAATAGTATTTTATTATAAAAGTATGATTATAAAGGTATTTATTATAAAAGTATTTTTCCCAACAAAGAAATTTTGAATTAATATTTGAAATTTAAATTCTTATGGTTCTAGAATAATTATTCGTGCCCGATACTATTCCTTGCATCTACCTTATCTGCTCGGTTTAGTTATTCACCTTGATTCTGTTTTCCAAATCTACCTTCCTTCCTTGTTGGATATATCCTTTTTAAATATTGATTATTTGTATACCACATTGTTTAATAGAAAATTTTAGTGTTATAAATATTTTGAAGTTATTAATTTAATAAAATATGTTTAAATAAAATGATTATTGATGTATCTATAATGTAGAAAGTATCTTAAGATTTCCAAGTGAAGTTTTCAAATGAATATTTCGAGTAAAATTTATATAATTTTAAAATTTATTGTTTATCTTGTCTTTCAGTCTATTTTCTTTCTGGCTGTTTTAATTCTCCTACCTCCTTCCTTTTCGGGGACGTAAAGTTTTGAGTGGGGAGAGTGTAACAGCCCAAATTTTAGCAATATTTTATTCTTTATTTATAACTCTATGGTTTTATTTTTCGAAAATTTGATTGTCTAGATTTAATTATAAATAATCACCCAAGATTTTTATTAGTGTGAAAATTCTAAAATTCTTATTTTGGTTAAAACTTAACATTTTTTTGAAGTTATAAATCTTTAAATTTTTAATTTTTAATCTTTTGGTTTAATTTAATATATTCGTAACAACGTTTATTTCACCTTTTGTTCTTTAAAAAAAATTGATTTTATACTTTTAAAAATTTAATATTTAATATTTTACTTATATACATTTTTAAATATAAATTTCTTAGTAAATGTGTAAACAAATCATATTTTTATATAAGTAATAAATTTCCAAAACTTTGTGTATAAATAAACTGTTTAATTTCGCGTTTAAAAGGTGCGTTATTTGATGGAATAGATAATGTATATACACATACAAGAAAACGTATAAAATTTAAATCCGTTATTTTCATTTTTTTGGACAAAAATCACTGCGTGTGTCGTACGCATTCTAATTTTATTCACTTTCCTTTTACTCTCCTGATTTAATAGGAATGTTATTTACAAATTTTATAACCATTCGCCTTTTTAATTTCTTGCCATTGTTCCCATCAACGCGAGCTTTAAATTTTAAATGCATTCAATATTGTTTAAAAATCTTATTCCAAAATCTAATCTTAGCTGACCATTTCATCTGCTTTAATTCCGAAACCCATTTGCTTAAAATTTGTTAAATTTCTAGTAACCGTGTATAACAAGAAAAATCAGTGCTCAATCAAAATCGTGGCCTTTTTTTAAAATCAGTATCTTATTTCTTGCCTATAACTGCTCATTAAAAATCAACGCTAGTTTAATTTCCTTTCCATTTCAAAGCAAGTTGATTTATTGCCGTTCTTTCTTCTCCTTAAATCACACTACCTCTCTGATCAAACCTACATAACTCATGTAAATATTCATTTCTCAACAAAATTTTATTTTTCTAACCTTTCCTTTCCTACGCTACCTGTTTCCACTTCTTTCTTTATGACCATTTATTATATATATACACTACAGCTGAAAAGTTATAAACGTATAAACTTAGAAATGTTTTGTATTTATTAAAAATTTAAAGCTTACCTTTAATTGTGACTTTTCTCTTTCCATCCGTTCAAATTTAAACGCGCATCAATTAATTGCTTTAATAAATATTGCAGAATCAATGCACAGACGTTATCAATTTCATTTTATGGTGGTACTTTTTTTTACGTTTCCTACCGTTTAAGTTTTAAATAATTTGCTTTTATGCGTCAGTTGAATCAAGCAAAGTGACCATTACTATTTATTTCTTTTATTAATTGCTACAATTATTTTCACCAAATCAAGGGTTGACCGTTACAATCACTTTTATTTATTTATTCACTTAAAATTTGGTTGCCTATTCATTTTCTTCCGTTATATTTGCCTGAAAACATGCGGTTCATCCCTATTTATTTTCGCTTTCACTTCTCTTTTCTCTAGATCTGTTCGTTCCCCTCCCTACTTTTCTTTGGAAAAAAAAACAAACTGAAGCATGCGGCTGTCACCATTATTTGCATCCACCACTTCACCTTTCTTCCAAACATCCTCATCAAATGAAACCCATCACCTCGCCTTCCGGTTGCTTCTGTTTGATCAGTGAGGTATAGGCGTGTAAGCACATATATGTTTTGATTTATATTCGTAATTACATTTTTTTTGTTTTTTTTGTTTTTTTTTTTTTTTTGTTTTTGTTTTGTTAGTTGTGATATAAAAACTATTTATATAAGTATTGAATACTATTTTTTCAAAAGTTTATTTTCATAACATGACAGTGTATATTTATCTATAGTTTCTATTTGATCTTCCTCACAGCTTATAAGTCATGTTAATATTTTGAATTATGTGTGCGACATTTTGAAGGGAACATACTATAAAATAAGTATCTTTCATTTTTAATAAGAATATATATATATATTGTGTTTTATATTTTAATATGGGTCAGCTTCTATTTGTTGATATTAGGTTTCCTATAATATGGTTATTCGCTTATGTAAGTCATATATTTGTTTTGTTACAGACTATATAAAATACTTTAATATATGTATATTATGCGGTTTGTTACCGTATGGATTTCTATGTGGTACTGACTTATTTAGTTGATGATTATATATATTTTGTTACAGTATTATATTTATACTATTTTGGATTTAAGATGATTCTAT
Organism: Allium cepa; assembly: GCA_030765085.1. Taxonomy (NCBI): domain Eukaryota; kingdom Viridiplantae; phylum Streptophyta; class Magnoliopsida; order Asparagales; family Amaryllidaceae; genus Allium; species Allium cepa. The sequence goes on from CM060939.1 coordinate 978,713,561, forward strand.
AAATACTCTACTTTATAAATTATTTTAATACACATATATAATTTGGAAATTTATATAGGTTGAATATAATATGTTATTGAATGTAAAAATATGGATGGATTTAAACTATATATATAACTTTTAATATATATATATATATAAATAGTAATATATAAAAAAAAGTTTTCTTTTAGGTATTCATATTTAAACATTTATTTTATCTGTTTGAGAATATGTATATACTAGTTATATAAGTTTACTATAAAGGTGTTAGTATATATTTTTTTTTTGAGTGTATGTTAATTTTAAAAAAAAAATGTAAGCTTTATTTATTTATTTATTTATATGTTTGAAAAACATGTAAATTAAATTTGTGATGTTTGAACTTAGAATATAAATTTCATATGTGTATATATAGTATAGGTGGTTATAAAAGTTCGCTTATACCATTTATCTTCATCGTTCAAGTTCTGATCTGATCTGTTTCATCAATTCGAGCCAATCAACTTTGATCGTTGAATTCGTGCCGATTTTGCTTTGCTTGGATTTGAAATTTAATTTCAGTGTCAGTATCAGTGTGCGTATCCGTGTCTCCTTCTATATTCTCTAGCCTCGAAAGGTGAGCAATCACTCACGATTAACATTCTTTTATTCATTAAATTTGATTTCAATTGAAACAACAATTGAAATATGTTGCTGTAGTTATTTAAATTTGTTATATATGCTATTATCCGTAACTGTTCACCTGCGGGATATGACACCATATCCCGTTGTTTATATTATATTGTTATTGATGGTATATGCCTGGTATTTTATTGTATTTTCTGTTATCACTCTGCAAGTTCCCTGTAATTTAGAAATCACTATGGGTTGAAATGATACATACCTGAACAGACTTTAGAATAGGAGAAAATCGTTATGGGTTGAAATGATAAACCCAAGAGATTTTCATTTAACTGAATTTGGGATTACGGGTTGAAACGATATCCACCCGTATATATCTAGTATACGGATTGACATGATAAATATCCATAGCACTTGACTATTTGATAGGAAATATATACAGACACCGTTGGTCCTTATAAATATTTTGATAATAATTTCCATAATTTTGGAAAGAAATATATGGTTTAATAAATTTGATTCTTAAGATATTATATAACTGAAAATTGTATATATAGATTTAGTAGTAATATTTGATTTAAATTAGATTGATTTAATAAATATAATATGGTTAAGTATTTATGTAAATCTATATTTCAAATAGATTCTCTTGTAATAAATTGAATAACTAAGATTGGGAGATAAATTTGGGTTTATAAAAATGGTATTTAAATAAGGATTTATTTAATTAAATCGATTTGAAATTTTTGAATGGGAAATTTAAAGGGCATGATTTTATAACTGGATTTTTGATTTAAGTGATTTAATGAATATTTCACGTTTAAATAAATTAAAGAAAATGTTGAGTAAAATGTAGTTTAAGGTTACTTAAATGATATTGAATCTAATAAGGGAGTATTTCAAGACTAAATAATAATGAGGTTAAATCACGATCTATATGAAACTGTTATATAGAACATTTAAATATTAAAGCCTTGAACTATATTGGAATTTAAATGGTTTATGTTGAGATTCGGATTTGTATTTGAAATCAACGTAGTTGAATTTGTTATTTAGCAACTAAATTGAATTAAAATGAAAATTTAGGTTGATTTAAATTTGAATTTATTATTTAGAAAACTAAATTGTATGAAAATTTAGATGAAACGTTGAATACTTAAAGTTTTGAAATATATGGAAATATAAAGGGGTATTTGTGATTATAAATCCAAATTTGAGATCGATAAAATTTAAGTGGTTATTTTAGAAATTGAGTTGAATTTAAATTGAGATTGAATTTAATTTGAATGGGAAGGTCGGGTTGATGTTGGAACGATTTGTTAAGTTGAGGAAGTTGAAAAAACTTTACTGTATAAATTATTTAATATATATAAATACTATTTTGGGAAATATAGAGATATTTGAAGTGAAAATGAGATTTGGTTTTGAAGTATAAATTAAGCTGAAATGACCACAGTGTTATAGTGTATATTTCTACCTTGTAGAAAGTTCCATGGACCCTTAGAGGATGGTTATCCCAAACATCCTTTAAGTTATTTGTATTTCAGTTGATATTTCACTTGAGTTGGATATATTGATATAAGAATGTTAATCCTGACTCGAGTGTTTTGTGTTTTGCTTTACGCTCGGGTCAGACTGAGTGATACAGCATTTGAGACTCACCTTTGGAGTTCGGAGCTTCATTTGGAAATCCAACTATCGATTCAGATTCCAGCCTTTCCAGTTGATTGGTTCAGAGAAGTCATCGATTGCATTGGAGACTTCACTGCATTTGAACTATTTGGTTGTATTTTTCTAACTCTGATGTATATAGTAGCTTCATGAACTACTATTCTTTATCTATTCCGCTGCATTATATTACTCTGTGATCTGTGATTGATTATTTACTGTATATTTTAAGTTTTGCCAAATTTTAACTAACAATTCAGTATTTTGAATTATTCAAGTCAGATATGTATGGTTTTATTGTCGATTTGAATGGTCCAAAATAGCGGGTCGTTACAAAAACAATAAACTCCGAGTCAGTCATGTGACTGTCACGGCTTACGCCTAACCAACCCCTATTCACTAAGAGAGGACATGTAGGGGTAAGAGTCTCCCGTTCGCCACCTAACCGCGAAGCGAGAATCCCCATCATGTTTCACTAAGATGAGCAAGACTGATGTGAGAACTAAAACAGTTTATATTTAAAACAAAGAACAGGATAATTTTAAAATAGATTCGCGATGTTTTTTAGAAAATGAGACTACCATAAGACCTCCCGCACACACACACACTGCAAACGCAGAATCGGAGGAGATTTCTCCTTATGATAGTCAAAGATGATTGATACGCATTAAAAGAAACATTTGATATTATTACTAGTGCATAGTGTAGGAAAAAATCATTTCGAAAGTAAAGATATAAATCTTAGCCAAGATACGACCATTATCGTATGCCTACTATAGCTACCATCTAAACTGTGGTGACCACTATAAGTAAATGGCAGGTTCTACAACTAAAACCATACAAGGTGCGTATTGAAATTTGGATTTTCAACAAATGGTCAGGCCAAGGAACTTCGCATTGCCGCATGGGTACGCCTCTGGAAAGACGACCCGAGAACCTAACATTACGGTTAGATCTCTGCCAACACAAGGCCGGGTTACCTTTCAAACTAGGTAACTACTACCACGAATATGTCATTCCCCGATCGTAACCGATCTATATCCGAGGATCCTCGATTCCAACAACCACAAAGTAATAAATTTGCAGCAACAACATAGGTTAAGTATCTGGGCTCCATACCATGATACCACCTCTATCTAGAAGGAATGACATACACTAAAGGGGCGCTACCCCCTAATAACCTTGCTGCATCCTTCCTGTTTTGACCATTTTCGGGGTGTGAGGTCCGATGAAGTCTCGTCCACAAAGCCATGCTTCATACAAAAGCTGTGCTTTGATCATCAAATGCTCAACAGCACTTCGTATGCCACATTACCAATTGGGAATGTATCACTAATAACCATCATCTACATAACCTCTAAGCTCGTACGTTTCAGAGAAGGGTGTTAAGCTAAGAGAATAAATTCTCCGCCCCGAACAGAAATATATTTGATAGAAACCAGCTTTACATCTCAAATTGTAATGTCAAACACACAATCCATACAAGTCTGTTCCGGGCTCGAACAGAACCGAAGGCACTTACAAAGAAGTCCTTGCAATCCGGATATTCACTAATCACGTCCGGACTTCCCGTCACTACGGATGATAAAACCTCTATATCGGAGATCAACCGATGCAGAGTCATTCGACAGTAATCCTTCCATTTTCAAAAATATTCGGTCTTCAACATCGATCATCAAATGCAATCCATAATGACGTATCACATATTCGGAATGGGTTATACGACCCCAAGGTACTTTCCCGGTTAACCCGAATAGTGAGCGCTTATTCAAAAAAATAAGTGTGGCATTCAAATTCAAGCAAATCACAACAAATACCCATTCAAAGGTAAATATTGATAGTCGATTATTTAACTATCAATAGGCGTGCACAGCATCACCAAGTTCCAAATAATTTTTCAAATTATTATTTTCCAAAAATATATTTACTAGATATATAATTTTCACACCTCAACCATTTGAAAACAATTTTCAAATCACTTTTCACCTTTACCACTTTTGAAAAAAAAATCAAACCATTTCCCTATACGGGATATATTCACAAATCTTTATTCATTTTCATTTCAAAATGGTTCATTTAAACCAATTAAATAAATCCTTACCGATTTACTTTATATTTACGTTCCAATTCCGTAAATTTATTTCCACACTTCAAAAATAAATCAACGTTTATTTTTAAACAAATTTCCCTTTCTTTTATAAATTCCATAGTGAATTTACAATTCCCAAAATATCTATGAATATACAATTTTCAAATTGATTTCAAATATTCATTTTCAATTTATCTTTAAAAGATAAAATCTCAAAATATTCACTTCATATTGGAAAACATTTCCATACTTATTTAATAATAAGTATTTCACAAATCCATTTATTTTCAACACTTGGAAAATATTCAATATACTTAAATTGAAGTTAAGTATATATTTCATTCTTTAAGGAAAACATTCACTTAAACACATTTATTTGGGCCAAAACAAATGTTGCGTAAAACATCGTTACGACGACCCAAAATCACTAGTATAGGGATTCGAAATTAAGATAGATATATAAATCCCAATACTATATATAAAACATTTATTTTCGGAAATCATTTACTATAACAACAGTGTTATAGTCCACCATTTCCTTCTATTTCTCAAAACGTCTATTTCAACAATAAATGTTGAAATCTATGGTTTCGATAGTTAATCTATTTTAAAACATCTTTAAAACAATTAACTTCATTTGATAATATTCATTTTCCCAAAACATATCCATTTTGTTTAATAATATATTCACTGTCCAAAATCGTGAATATACTTCACTAACCAAATTCAATATTTTCTACATATTTTATGACAAGGATAATTCGCTATCCGAAATCACGAATATATCTCCTTTAATAACTTTTATGTTTGATTTATCAAATTCAATTGATTTCGAATTTACGAACAATGTTTATGAATCCCATTTCTATTTATAAAACTTCGATTTATAAATATCCTTTATCATCCAATTCAATTTATATAACTCAATTATATACCAGAAGTCCATATTATAAGTTAAGAACTTATAATCCATTTATTTACAAAATCGTTCTTTTAAAACTTCACAAATTATAAATCTTATTACTTATAAGATTTTATTTATAACCTTATTTTCAACATTAACAGAACTCCTTTTAGAATTCCATTATTTCGATTTATAATATATATTTTATAAATCTCATCTATAAACCATTTATCTTTATTCAAAAATCTCAATTAAAATGTCAAATCCGATTTATAAGTAAATTATTTATAATCCTCTTATTTTACCAAATCATTTCCTTTTATAACTTCACAATTTATAAATTTCATTCACTTACGAATTCATTTATAATTCATTTTAGCGCTTGTAAAAACTCATTTTATAATTCCTATATTTTTAATTTATAAATATCAATTTTATAAATCTTTTATATAAATCGTTTATAAAAATTCAAAAATCCCAATTTAAACCATTTTATAAATTAATCAACTATTTATTTCAAAAATCACGCTTTGGTTATATTTCACAAAAATCATAATTTTTATAACTTTAAAAATTTAACGTTTATTTTATTTAAGATGAACCAATCCAATGTTTTAATAAAACGTATAATTTCAAAAATCACTTTAAAAATTCCTTAAAAATCAAAATCTTTATTTTTAAACTTAAAAAGTGGATCCAATGATGCAACAACACCCAATAGTCAATCATGACAACAAAGACATCATATATCAGTATATGATAATCAACTCATACCAAAATATCTGTAATCAAATAATTACTGGTGAGGAATCCAGTTGGATCCCTCCAACCTGTTTCCCTGCATCCACAGATGTTAGCACAATACCAATTCCGTTCCAATACGGAATATCGTGGTATATGGGATTCATCAAATATTATCCTCTATTATACGGCACAATAGGGTCTCATTAGCTATATAATGCGGGAAAATCAACTCCAAGTACACATATAATACCAATTCCATACAAGTTGGAATTATCGCGGCATATGTTTTTAATAAATAACCTCCGCTTAATAACAGCGTATAATGTTTATTTCAATCAATAACAGATAATTTATCATCCAGGCATACAATCAACAATTTTAAATCTAACTATTTAAAATTAAGTCGAAACTATTCGATTGAGTGAGAAGTTCTCACCTTGTTTCCAATTCAGTTTTAGCGTTTTATTTCGAATAAAATTAAACACGCGTTTAATTTTACCCAAAATTTTCACTAGCTCCAAAACGACTCCAAACTAGCTCCATTGCGTAGTGCTCGTCAAAATGAAGCCAACGCAATTCGTTTCGCATAATTCTGACCTCGTGTGATAAAGTTATCAATTTTTAAAGTTTGTACTCATTATAATATAAATTAATTTCAATTTATTTTACATTTTTATACCCAGATTAAATCACGGCCGTTGATTTCAAAGCCCTCGGATCTGGGCCGCACCACGCTATTCTTCCCCATCATGTTCTTGCTCCCAGTAATTGCCGTGCGTTTGAACCCATGTAGCCTCCACTAGGGTTAGGAATCGCGGCCAACTCGAGCATCGAAAAGTTGATCAGAGAGCACCACGACGAAGAACGCCACCAACTCCACCAATGGCCGAAGCATGGAAGAGCTCGGCCCCCCTCTGCATCATTAAAGACGTGCACGACCTGATGTGAACGCGAGCTAATATCATCTTCCTCGTTGCGTCGATCACGATCATCACCGTATGGAATCGAAGCTCTCACTTAGATCTACAATATTGTAGTTGAAAGATTTTGCTAATTCTTCACGGATTGAGAGAGATTAAGAGAAGAAATTGGGAAAATTTTGGCCATTAATGAATAAGTGGCTGCTGGCTCTTGAAAATTAGGGTTAGGTTTTTATTTTTTGCAAATTAGAATTGTTGTGGTCTTATATAGAAAATTCTACGAAACACTATTCGTCCAAATTTTTCCGAACTCCAAACGAAGCGTGCCGACAGGCGTTTCGAAGGTTTACCCCACGTTCCGAACACAATGGAACGTGTTTCGAAGGCCAATTAGATCATCTGTGCGAGTTACGTCAATAAATGATCGATTTTAAATTAAATCGATTTAAACTAATTCCTATGCGTTTTGGCTTGCTCCGGACAAACCGTAAATCCGATTGACACGAAATTTGAAATCTTACAACAATATCACATTACGGATCCGATGAAACTAGTTTCGTCGAAATCTGAGATGGTTTGAAAAATGGCTATTTTAACTCGTCAATTAAATATTAAAATATTCAATTTTCACAAATTAACTTTAAATTCGATTTTAAAAGTTCTATAACATTATTATAACTCCAATATGATTAAATAAAAAAATTTACAAATCGTTTTCAATCATATTTAACCCAATTTCCAATTATTTCTGTAATTTCAACTATTAAATTATCGATTTAATTATCCAATTAAATCCAATTATTCGAAAAATAAATTATTCGACTTATAAATTTCACTTATTAATATTTAAAATAAATTAAATATATGATTTTTAATTAATAAAAATTCTGGGTCGTTACAAACTTCCCCCCTTAAAAGAATTTCGTCCTCGAAATTATCAAGTAAGAAAAAGTTACAGAATCCATTAACTTTCCAAAACAACCATTCGAATTGGATTTGAAATTCATTTAAGTGTTTAACTTTCTCAAAATCCAATAGTTAACCCTCTTACAATACTTTACTAACTTTTCAAATCATACTTAGTTATAGTTTTCAAAATTTTCCAAAATTCCCAAAAAAATTCTAACGCTTTAAATTTTCGAAAAAATTCGCCAGTGTCTCATTTGCACAGCTCAGTCCGAAAAAAAATGATAGTATATATATCATAAATATACATCTCATCAAGTGATGAGGCATCCCGCAGGGAAAAGTGTAAAAGTAAGATATTTAATCCGAGATATGTACCTTATATATTATTAGCGAGCGTATACGGCTAATATAGCGCGAAAGCGAGCTCCAAATGCGAAGCAAGCGCAATCCGCACCTACTAAACACTCAACAAACCATGAGAAACATGCATATATGAAAATAATATCGATATACAGCATATATCACTACAACAACTACATGTGCCAACATAGTAATGCATTCAATCAACAAATGCAACCATCAAACAACTATCCAACCAATAACATCCAACAAATCCATAACCATATCAATATTCTTTCATTTCTCATTAATATTCAATGAATTGGCTTACCAAATTTAGATCACATTTGACTCATTAACATTGGATTTTACTAACATTCATTTATTCATATTCAAGTTGGTTCATTTTCACATTCAAATCAAATTCACTTAACTTCCAATTTGATTTATAGCTTTCAGTTTTCCTTAATTCAATTTCATTAACACTTAATGAATTATACACAATCAATTAATAACCATATAGCAAACAATGTATATCCAACACAACCAAATTTATTCATTTTACATTCAATTTGGTTCAACACTTTTAATTCCAATTGGTTCATATTAAATTGATTTTCATTCAATTTATTCAATTAGCTTTCAATGAACTAACACTTATATTCCATATCCCACATCCACTTCAAATTTCATTTACTAATTTATTTCATTAGTATAATTTGATTCATTCATTAATTCAATTGCTAATTCATTTTACAAATAAAGTTGAATCTCATTTATATAACTCAAATTCACATTCATTCAATTCACTTGATTATTTTACTTCGATACCGAAATCAACTTTATTTAACTTCACTTAAGTTATATTCCACATATAAATCCAATTCAGATTCCAATTCTAAAGTAAATTCCATTTACTTTTACCAAAGTCAAATTTATTATCTCATATTATAAGTTTAAAACTTTTTTCACTTATATTCAATTCAGATTTCATTTCTATTTAACTTTTTACCAAAGCCAAATTTTCATCACTTATTCAAATTCAGATTTATTTTGCTTAACAAATTGTTTAACCATTTTAATAATTGGTTCACTTATATTCAACTATTACTACTTGGATTTTATTAATTCCCTTATACTTCCTTTAATTTAACTCCATCCTTTAAGTTAAATTTATTCTATTAAAATTCAAATTGTATAAGTTATCAACTCATTTATCATTCCCATAATATTTTAAATAGGATTCCAGAGTCTTTTCAACCTTTCAAAACCATTTTTGAAATCAATTCAAATTATGTTTTGAATTTCAAAACCCAAACTCAAATTTTCCAAACAACTTTCATTTAAAATAATCTGGCAGCAATTTCTCTTTTGGAAACCCGAAAATGAACACCAATGATATCGCGATCATCAACGGAATTATTTTACAGCGATCGAAAAGAGTTAGAGCTTTAATTTCTCCAAAACAATTTTCCAAAATATCAAATCCTTTCAAAACATTCCCTAGAATTTTGTGTTAGATTATAAATCACATTTATAAATCTTTTACTTATACAATTTCACAATTTAACTTTACTTATATAAGATTATTTAACAATTGTTGATCATATCAATTATAACTTCACACTTATAATTCTTCGCTTATACAATTCATTCTTTTACAGCTGTTGTTTTTTATTCAACAATCAAACAATCTATTCATATACACTCTAATAATTCTGTAAAATTATTCCTTTATATATAAAATATAACCAAGGTAAAATTATTTCATTTACCCAATTTAAAACAATATCGTGTCGAATTGTTTTGTACCAGTGTTTAGAGATCCCTATCGATGGAGTTGTACGGACTATACCGACCAGAATCCTTATACCACTCAACAAACCAATCATCACAATATAAAATAATTTTATGTTCACTAACAAATACGCGCTCATAGCTATTATTACACTCAAACTCATTCTAGAGTACTACTGACTCTATCTCTAATGAGTAATACCCAACAGAGCCGTGGTTGTCGCTTAACCATATGCTCCGATACCAAATGTAACGAAGCGACTTTTCGACGCTCGAAAACCGACATCAATACGTCCATTGTATCAACTGCCGAGCAATCGAATGTCGGAAAACCGGACCGTTATGGTTAAAGAAGAGGTAGAAGATAGAAGAAAAGAGAAAAAGATAGAACAGAATAGAAAGAAATAACAGAACAATATCAGAATCTCACAATCGTAGCGGAACAACATATAATAGATAAATGAATAATCTTTAAACAAAGAACTATATCAGTTATTACATTACATTACACTACATTACATTACATCATCAAAGTGTACAACAACAAACATCGGAAAAGAAATACTATGTACTAGTGAGTACGCCATGCCATCCAGCTTGCCTCCAGCAACTCCTGAATTCCAGAATATCCTGATAACCTAACTCTAGACTGCCCGTGTGGAAATTAGTGGGCACCCAGAGTTTAGGAAGGAAAACAATAAACTCTGAGTCAGTCATGTGACTGTCACGGCTTACGCCTAACCAACCCCTATTCACTAAGAGAGGACATGTAGGGGTAAGAGTCTCCATTCGCCACCTAACCGCGAAGCGAGAACCACCCATCATGTTTCACTAAGATGAGCAAGACTGGTGTGATAACTAAAACAGTTTATATTTAAAACAAAGAACAGGATAATTTTAAAATAGATTCGCAATGGTTTTTAGAAAATGAGACTACCATAAGGCCTCCCGCACACACACACAATGCAAACGCAGAATCGGAGGAGATATCTCTTTATGATAGTCAAAGATGCTTAATACGCATTAAAAAGGAACATTTGATATTATTACTAGTGCATAGTATAGGAAAAAATCATTTCGAAAGTAATGATATAAATCTTAGCCAACATACGACCATTATCGTATGCCTACTATAGCTACCATCTAAACAGTGGTGACCACCATAAGTAAATGGCAGGTTCTACAACTAAAACCGTACAAGGTGCGTATTGAAGTTTGGATTTCCAACAAATGGTCAGGCCAAGGAACTTCTCATTGCCACATGGGTACGCCTCTACAAAGACGACCGGAGAACCTAACGTTATGGTTAGATCTCTGCCAACACAAGGCCGGGTTACCTTTTAAACTAGGTAACTACTGACACGAATATGTCGTTCCTCGATCGTAACCGATCTATATCCGAGGATCCTTGATTCCAATAACCACAAAGTAATAAATTTGCAGCAACAACATAGGTTAAGTATCTGGGCTCCATACTATGATACCACCGCTATCCAGAAGGAATGACATACGCTAAAGGGGCGCTACCCCCTAATAACCTTGCTGCATCCTTCCTGTTTTGACCATTTTCGGGGTGTGAGGTCCAACGAATTCTCGTCCACAAAGCCATGCTTTATACAAAAGTTGTGCTTTGATCATCAAATGCTCAACAGCACTTCGTATGCCACATTACCAATTGGGAATGTATCACTAATAACCATCATCTACATAACCTCTAAGCTCGTACGTTTCAGAGAAGGGTGTTAAGCTAAGAGAATAAATTCTCCGCCCCGAACAGAAATATATTTGATAGAAACCAGCTTTACATCTCAAATTGTAATGTCAAACACACAATCCATACAAGTCTGTTCCGGGCTCGAACAGAACCGAAGGCACCTACAAAGAAGTCCTTTCAATCCGGATATTCACTAATCACGTCCGGACTTCCCGTCACTAAGGGTGATAAAACCTCTATATCGGAGATCAACCGATGCAGAGTCATTCGACGGTAATCCTTCCGTTTTCAAAAATATTCGGTCTTCAACGCCGATCATCAAATGCAATCCATAACGACGTATCACATATTCGGAATGGGTTATACGACCCCAAGGTCCTTTCCCGGCTAACCCGAATAGTGAGCGCTTATTCAAAAAAATAAGTGTGGCATTCAAATTCAAGCAAATCACAACAAATACCCATTCAAAGGTAAATATTGATAGTCGGTTATTTAACTATCAATAGGCGTGCACAACATCACCTAGTTCCAAATAATTTTCCAAATTATTTATTTTCCAAAAATATATTTACTAGATATATAATATCCACACCTCAACCATTTGAAAACAATTTTCAAATCACTTTTCACCTTTACCACTTTTGAAAACAAATTTCAATTCATTTCCCTATATAGGATATATTCACAAATCTTTATTCATTTTCATTTCAAAATGGTTCATTTAAACCAATTAAATAAATCCTTACCGATTTACTTTATATTTACGTTCCAAATCCGTAAATTTATTCCCACACTTCAGAAATAAATCAACGTTTATTTTTAAACAAATTTCCATTTCTTTTATAAATTCCATAGTGAATTTACAATTCCCAAAATATCTATGAACATACGATTTCCAAATCGATTTCTAATATTCCTTTTCAATTTATCTTTAAAAGATAAAATCTCAAAATATTCACTTCATAGTGGAAAACATTTCCATACTTATTTAATAATAAGTATTTCACAAATCCATTTATTTTCAACACTTGGAAAATATTCATTATACTTAAATCGAAATTAAGTATATATTTCATTCTTTAAGGAAAACATTCACTTGAACACATTTACTTGGGCCAAAACAAATGTTGCGTAAAACATCGTTACGACGACCCAAAATCACTAGTATAGGGATTCGAAATTAAGATAGATATATAAATCCCAATACTATATAAAACATTTCTTTTCGGAAATCATTTACTATAACAACAGTGTTATAGTCCACCATTTCCTTCTATTTCTCGAAACGTTTATTTCAACAATAAATGTTGAAATCTATGGTTTCGATAGTTAATCCATTTAAAACATCTTTAAAACAATTAACTTTATTTGATAATATTCATTTTCCCAAAACATATCCATTTTGTTTAATAATATATTCACTGTCCAAAATCGTGAATATACTTCACTAACCAAATTCAATATTTTCTACATATTTTATTTCAAGGATAATTCGCTTTCCGAAATCGCGAATATATCTCCTTTAATAACTTTTATGTTTGATTTATCAAATTCAATTGATTTTGAATTTACAAACAATGTTTATAAATCCCATTTCTATTTATAAAACTTCGATTTATAAATCTCCTTTATTTTCCAGTTCAACTTATATAACTCAATTATATACCAGAAGTCCATATTATAAGTTAAGAACTTATAATCCATTTATTTACAAAATCGTTCTTTTAAAACTTCACAAATTATAAATATTATTACTTATAAGATTTTATTTATAACCTTATTTTCAACGTTAACAGAACTCCTTTTAGAATTCCATTATTTCGATTTATAAAATATATACTTTATAAATCTCATCTATAAACCATTTATCTTTATTCAAAAATCTCAATTAAAATGTCAAATCCGATTTATAAGTAAATTATTTATAATCCTCTTATTTTACGAATCGTTTCCTTTTATAACTTCACAATTTATAAATTTCATTCACTTGTGAATTCATTTATAATTCATTTTAGCGCTTGTAAAAACTCATTTTATAATTCCTATATTTTTAATTTATAAATATCAATTTTATAAATCTTTTATATAAATCGTCTATAAAAATTCAAAAATCCCAATTTAAACCATTTTATAAATTAATCAACTATTTATTTCAAAAATAACGCTTTGGTTATATTTCACAAAAATCATAATTTTTACAACTTTAAAAATTTAACGTTTATTTTATTTAAGATGAATCAATTCAATGTTTTAATAAAACGTATAATTTCAAAAATCACTTTAAAAATCCCTTAAAAATCAAAATCGTTATTTTTAAACTTCAAAAATGGATCCGATGATGCAACAGCACCCAATAGTCAATTTCGACAACAAAGACATCATATATCAGTATATGATAATCAACACATATCAAAATATCTGTAATCAAATAATTACTGGTCAGGTATCCAGTTGGATCCCTCCAACCTGTTTCCCTGCATCCACAGATGTTAGCACAATACCAATTCTATTCCAATATGGAATATCACGGTATATGGGATTCATAAAATATTATCCGCTATTATACTGCGTAATAGGGTCTCATCCGCTATATAATGCGGAAAAATCAACTCCAAGTACATATACAATACCAATTCCATACAAGTTGGAATTATCGCGGTATATGTTTTTAATAAATAACCTCCGCTTAATAACAGCGTATAATGTCTATTTCAATCAATAACAAATAATAATTTATCATCCAGGCATACAATCAACAATTTTAAATCTAACTATTTAAAATTTAAATCGAAACTATTCGATTGAGTGAGAAGTTCTCACATTGTTTCCAATTCAGTTTCAGCGTTTTATTTCGAATAAAATTAAACACGCGTTTAATTTTACCCAAATTTTCACTAGCTCCAAACGATTCCAAACCAATCCATTGCGTAGTGCTCGTCAAAACGAAGCCAACGCAATTCATTTCGCGTAATTCCGACCTCGTACGACAAAGTTATCAATTTTTAAAATTTGTACTCATTATAATATAAATTAATTTCAATTTCTTTTACATTTTTATACCCATATTAAATCACAGCCATTGATTTCAAAGCCCTCAGATCTGGGCCGCACCATGCTATTCTTGCCCATCGTTTTTGCTCCCAGTAATTGCCGTGCGTTTGAACCCATGTAGCCTCCACTAGGGTTAGGAATCGTGGCCAACTCGAGCATCGAAAAGTTGATCAGAGAGCACCACGACGAAGAACGCCACTAACTCCACCTTTGGCTGAAGTATGGAAGAGCTCGGCCCCCCTCTGTATCACGAAAGACGTGCGCGGCCTGATGTGAACGCGAGCTAATATCATCTTCCTCGTTGCGTCGATCACGATCATCACCGTATGGAATCGAAGCTCTCACTAAGATCTACAATATTGTAGTTGAACGATTTTGCTAATTCTTCACGGATTGAGAGAGATTAAGAGAAGAAATTGGGAAAATTTCGGCCATTAATGAATAAGTGGCGGCTGGCTCATGAAAATTAGGGTTAGGGTTTTATTTTTTGCAAATTAGAATTGTTGTGGCCTTATATAGAAAATTCTACGAAACACTATTCATCCAAAATTTTCCGAACTCCAAACGAAGCGTTCCGGCTTTCATTTATAAGGTTTACCCCGCGTTCCGAACACAATGAAACATGTTTTGGAGGCCAATTCAATCATCTGTGCGAGTTGCGGCAATAAACGATCGATTTTAAATTAAATCGATTTAAACTAATTCCTATGCGTTTTGGCTTGCTCCGGACAAACCGTAAATCTGATTGACACGAAATTTGAAATCTTACAATAATATCACATTATGGATCCAAAGAAACTGGTTTCATCGAAATCCGAGACTGTTTGAAAAATGGCTATTTTAACTCGTCAATTAAATATTAAAATATTCAATTTTCACAAATTAACTTTAAATTCGATTTTAAAAGTCCTATAACATTATTATAACTCCAATATGATTAAATAAAATTTTACAAATCGTTTTCAATTGTATTTAACCCAATTTCCAATTATTTCTGTAATTTCAACTATTAAATTATCGATTTAATTATCCAATTAAATTCAACTTTAACTACAAAATAGTAGAGGCAGCCAGTAAACTTCTTAAGGCAATTTAATTTAAAAAATCCAATTATGGAGAAAGACCATATACTATATTTTGTATACCGTATCTAACCATAATCAGGTAGATTAGCTATCTAAGAGTGGCAATTGATGTATCCTTGTTTGTTTGCTTATATCAGTATCATTACGGTTCTAATTAAATTGGATATTCCATTCGGTTCAACTTTTGGGGAAAATGGCTAAAGCGAAAGTGTTTCAAAAAATTGCCTAAGTTTAAAAGGCTAGATAAAATACCTTCAAAGAACAAAAAAAATATTACAAAATTTGAGTATTTTTGTGATATAATGACCAATGTTCATGTTAAGTTTTTTTTTTCAGTGTGGAAATTTTCATAGCGAAAAGTGGAGCAAAATTTTTTTTACCATAGTTGCGAATTTTTTTGTCTTTGAAATAAAATATTTTACCAATGTTTTACGGTGCCTCATTCCCTCATTTTGAAGATCAATTTTTTTTTCATGCTCAAGCTTAAATTCTTTTTGTAATTATATTCTTTGGTTTCAATTATTATTTCTTGGTAGAATAACTATTTGACATGCAACCATTATGAACTGAAGAACCCACTCTTGGCATATGTATTTATTCCATAAAATACCTAGCCATGAATTTTTGATTTTTTCTTTGTATTCAAAGCTGTTGAGAAACACGAATCACTTATGATTTAGTAATCATGTATATATGAATAAATTCACTATTTAGACCATAATAATTGGATTTCATATATGATGGAGCAAGGAGTACCATAAATATCATAATATGCCATTTTGACATGCAACCATTACGAACAGAAGAACCCATTCTTGGCAATATAGAAGAGCAGCCATTGATTTATTGTAGAACAGTGATTTTCTATTGTACAATATAGAAGAGCAGTCATTCCATAGTAACGTAAATCAATATTTTAGTCCATAAGTAAAATTTTGAGCAGGCCGAAATTGGACAGTTTACTAACTACTAACTTTGTCAACTCACTTAAATCCATAATTTACTTACTGTTCACTTCCATAAGAGCTATAAAGTTACAGAACAAAAATTATTAATATGATTAACACAAATAACCAATCTATATTGCCTGTATAAATCCAATTTCAAATTCAATTGCCATTATTTAACAATAATATTCAACTCCCTGCATTAACACCTTAAATTCTTTTCAATAGGAAAATCAATCTTTACATTCAACTCAGGTATATTTCTCTTTCTTCTTTTTTGAATATCCTAATATTGACACTGCTCGAGTATGGGTTCATCTCAGGTGGTCCTTGGTGATCTAAAATGATGAGATTTTGTATCCTTTAGTAGCACATAAATTTCATGTTTCCATAACAGAGGTTTGGTTCATAGTATTTGTATTCAATACTCTTCCTGTATGCAACCTATATTTATACATTATGCAAAATATGATCCAACTGTTATTTTTTTGCTTTAGTGATTGACGATAGGCAGTAAAACATAATATAGTGAAGGCAAGCTTACCTTTAAATATATTTGATCTTCATTATTACTGAAGCCATCTACCTTTACCAACCCCCTAATCTGTGTTGTATAGTAGCCACCAGGTAAATAAGCTATGAGATGTAATCCCTTATAATAAATTTTAAAATAAATCTGTTTGCAAACAGCAGGACCCCGTGTCAAATGACCAAGTGTTCGAATGGACTATCACCTCTGTAATTTGTTCTAGGAAAAAGAGATAACCTGATTCTTATGCATTCGTATTACACTGAATAAAAAGAAAGAAGCATAGCATTCATCAGAATAGACAACTTGATCTATAGTTTCTAAACATTGACGCAGACATATTTTATTTAAATCCCAAAGTTAGGAATATTGGAAAGATAACATATCAGAACAAACATTATTGTGATCCTAAAGTTAGAACATACAAATGTTTATAAATATAGCTAAAGCTAGAATGTCATGTATCACAAACAAAATTAATTTTTTTAATGATTTTTCATTTATGGTTGCTTTTTCTAAATAGAATATTATTATTTTTTTAATTTTTTAAAATTATATTTTCAGATCCTCTATTATACACCCAAAAACAAATTAAAATAATATTAATAAGAACAGACAATAATTTATATAATGGTACTCTTACACATCTATATGCAAATGATGCCTTAACGAAAAGGGTTTTGAAAAAAAAATACGACGTCATAATATATAAACTTCTGCCCAAGAAAATAATTAATGCACAATTGAGAGAAACACACAAACAAATGTCTATGTGCCGTTCACATCGTAGTAGGGATAAAGTTCCCACCGTGCCACACCGTGATAATGTGGAAATGATGGTATATATAATCATGGTAAATATGAAAAAAATTGAGCAGAACATAGAGAAATGTAGAGCAACTGTAACTATAGTTTAATAGTATTCTTCATGACTTAGAATATATCAATAACATATCAAGACTCAAAGTTTACATGCATGTTCGCTAAATATACCATGACTTTAAAAAATAACAACCATACTAGTGAGAATAAAAGTAGGTTATCTACACGTAGGCAAGTCTGGTGTGTTTATTGGGTTTATAGTAAAAATATATGGTTATTATCAGTACGTAGGAAACTAATATCATAATAGGGAAAATGTCATAGTTAATTAAAGGGAAAATGTGAATGAGTATTGCTTTGGGAAAAAATCATCTCCATGCCCATCGTTCAAAAAATGTTCACACATCATTATAACTTTAATAAATTGTAGAAAATGATATAAACTACAAATTACAACCTTTTGGAAACAACGACAGTAAAAATTACATATATGAATTAAGTGTTGATGGCTGTATAAATCTACATACGGGATAGTACAATCATAGTACGTAATCTTTATTGCATAAAATAATTATTTTACAATGCCCCATATAACTCTTATAAATAATCACATAGTTACCCAGAACTCTCTTTCTGATCTACGACCATTTTCAAAACTTTATATGTATTAAAGAATTAAGACTGACAAATCCTATGTTATATGTTAATGGAGTACACTAATTCAAACTTATAAAATAGCAAAAATCAAATATAAATAAATATGGCAGCATCGGTAAACATTTTTAACAAATTAAACAAACAACCTAAAAACATTGTCACTAACCCAAAATCTCCAAAAATCATAAGTGGAAACGCTATTCAAATGACTACTAACTATCTACCTACGGCTGTCATAGCAGCCGTAACAGTTTCTAGCTAGAATTAGTTAAGCTGTATATTGTGTTACATGAGTTGTATAATACTCTACCTTACTGTGACATTTGTGATTAGGTTCATAAGAGCGATACCTAATGCTTCCCTAAGTTGGAAAATTAATGGCCTAACCACAAAATTGTGAGGAATGTTTAACCATAGAAAAAAATATTTTAACCGACATAAAACTTACGATGGAGCAAGGGTTACCATAAATATCATAATATGCCATTTTGCTCTATAGATGAAGAATTTACTATAAGCATAAAAGCATCACCGTATAAACAAACAAAAAAGTACAATAAAAATATTACGTTGATACCTTAAACACAGGAGATAGAATGATAGTGTAGAGCAGCTATAAAGGAAGATTAGACGGTGCATTGGAAGTAGGCAGTAGAGGCGTAGTTCGGCGTAGACCATGGCCGGGTAGGAAAAACCGGTATTGTAGGGTTTTGTAAATTGGGCGCTATCCTTCTTCGGTGGACTACACCAGGTTGTGTCAGCGTGTAGGGCGGCGAGGGAAGGATTCGCAGAACCACCGATCCAGGGCTAAGAATATTGAAGGTAAACGATGAAGGAGGGCATGTACCGGGTGGGATCCAAGGAATACGGAGGAGATAGGAAGAAAGGCAATAGGGGAAGTGAACTATGTTGCGCAGAGGGAAGGGGGTGAAGAAGGGCGACGGAGAGAGCAGGGCAAAAAGAAGGAAAGAACGGGAGGATGGAATAAAAAAAAGATTATATGTGGAGGCGGTTGAGTTCGAGACGGTAGAGGCTTCTATGCTCTTAAAATTGAACTAGATATTCATGTTGTTGTATAGATTACCCAACATTATGGTCTCTTATTACTGCATTTACTACCTAGAGATTTCACACTTTAATGTGTTGGAACTATTTCTCCTAAGAGAAGTTGTAGACGCTAAAAATTTCTATAAATACTACAAAGGCGGATGTGCGTTTTGTGTGAAATAACAAGGAGTTTGGGTTTTATTTCTGTTTTGAAATAGACAGTACAAAATACAGTGTTTTTCATATTTTGTACATCACTTTCGCTTTGTTTACTTTTCTTATTATTTCAACAAAACTTCTTCATTTATAATGTGGCCGATTCATAGAAACCAATACCATTACTTCTTCATTCTAATGAATTAAAGCATGTCAACTTTATATTCTATCTATAATGATTCTTATCTCTATTTAATTTATTTGAGTTCTTACTACACTAGTGCAGTTACGTACTATTAGATGTCAATTATTAAACTTTCTCCAAACATCTACTCTATTTCCAAAATTTTAACAACTTATTTTGTCCAACCACCAAAATATTTATCAAAAATAATTTCGAGTTATATTGCTCCTTTTTCAAAAGAATAGAGTTTTACAAAATTTTCCTCGTCGAAAATTTTTAGTTTCCTACAAAAATTTAATCTTTACTGGGTTTTCATATTTAATTTTTTCCTACTTTGCAACATCAAAACTAGTGAGCTATACAAGCTCTGAAATTTTTCAGAAGGAATATTTTTTCTCCAAGTTTTCAAATCTCAGAAATGTCTCTTTTTTCTTTCAAAAAATTGTTTCTACACAATTTTTCATGTTTAAACAAGTACATATTTAAAAATGTGAACTTTAAGTTTAAAAATTGAAAAATCTCTAAATCTCTTTTTTTTATACTCTTAAAAGTTTAATTATTGGGCTAGACTCAAAATGGGTTCTTAACTTCCTTACACTTTCCCAAATATTCCCCAGAAGTCATTTTCAATCCAATTATATATGTTCCTAATCCATTTCCTCTCTTATGCTTCTATTTATTCTAAGGCACTACTAGCTCACCCACTAATCTAAAACAAATATCAATTTCCAGATATTAACATATGGACTTCCATTTTTATACTGAATCTATTGTCATCTCATATTTTGCCACTCTAGGGCCTATAACTCTTGGGTTCCCACAATCCTAATATTGATGTACAAAACTGTTACTCAAAATCTTCCCATATGTCATTTCTCTTAAAAGTGGGCTTTTTTACGGATCTAGGTATATATCATATAATACATTTATATTTAGAAAAATAAAAATATGTTCATTCTCTATTTATTTAGAAACGCTAAATCCGGGCTCTGATACTAAATGTAACAGCCCGAATTCAAATGAGTTTGGATTTTTTGCAAAAATTGCTAAAATCTAAGCCCACTAAACCCCGAGTTGGGTATCTCGTATCCTGCAAATAGGCAAATAAAATATATCAAAGCTCAAATAAATATCTTAAAGCAAAACTAACTAAAATATAATATTAAATAAATACTCGCCAATATAATAACACTTTCTAAACAAGCTTCTCGAAGCTGGGAAGTCTCTGCACTCTACCTAACCTGTAGGATGTTATAAGGAGGGGATCAAAACTAAAGTTCTGATGAATGGACAAATTATACACTTCTAGGCTTAATTCTATATATCTTTTTATTTCCATTTTCTATTATATTAGGTTTATTGGGTTTATAATGCTCTTGCCTCTATGCATGAATCGTACCTATCTACTCCATAGTAGATTAAAAGCTAATAGCTAATATATATGTAGCTATATGCCCAATGACCGTATCAGTTCAAGGTACTACCCTTAGTTCTTTCCGTATCCTCCTTGAAAAAGATTTCATCATCTCGCTACTAGAGCATGTTGTGACTACATCTGTAAAGGAAATCTTTGTGATGCCTGCAATACAGATGTTCCATCGTCTATTGTGAAAATGTAAAACTGCATCCGCACTGGCATGTACTAATGCTCGGACATCCACAATGTACCACCCGGTGCGTACCTCGAGGACTATATGCAATCGTTCTTTTGACTCCCTGATCCCGCTTAACAAGGTTTACCTTGTACGTAACTCAGTTGGGGATTTTATATATCTGTAAAGGACTACTTCGTTAGGCCTATAGTACATATATTCCACTTGGTCTGTCTCTTTTTTAATCGTGGCTATGGCCTCACGCAGCCACCCCACAACTAATCGAAAGGCCTCTAAAAAGCTAAGTAGATTAGCCCTACTGGAAACAATCTAAACATCGAATTGGCTGCACCCCCTATCCAATGTCTCGATTGTGAAAGAATCATTGGCCTTTTGGTTTAACTCCAGTCTTTTTCGAACTTGCTTCTTGGTTTGGTGCTGGCCTGATATCCGCATGAGACTATCCCACTATAAAAAAACTACATTTAATTGCACTTAGTAGCAGCGTTTATAGTATGAATGCAACTAATACCATTTTTAGTTTTCTTTTTCTCCTATTTTTTTAACACTGCCAAAATTTTAAGCATCCCTCCCAACACTAAAATAAACCCTACGCATTTTTTCCATCTCCTACTCCATACTCCTACGTTTCTACTCAGTAGCTTCTTCTTCGTTCATGGCCCGATCGATTCTTTTTCATATTGCTTGTACCTGTGGCCTTGCTATTTATTCCCCATGGATTGTCAGATCTGGGTAATCCCAATACACGGTTACTAATTCTTTTTGATTTGGTTTCACTTTGATGTTTGAATTGAAAATGCAATTCAGTATCGAGTTCAATATTTTCATTCTGAAATAGATAATATGTTTTACACGGGTTGCAATCATGTGTTTTTGTTTATTGTTTTGTTTATTTAATAAATACTCGTGCAGAATATGTGTAGTTGGGGATTTTGTTTGATGTATTTAATAAAATGCTTACGGATCGGGAAGGCTGTAATTCGTGTTTTTTTATTGGTTTAGCTAGAGATATTTTTAGTTCAACACTTGCAAATAAGAGGTGACAAAGATGGTCAATGAAGTGAAAACGCAAAGATTGGCTAGAATTATTTGTCTAAGAATGATTATCCAATTAACTTTGCCATCAGATCTGCAGTTAGCATATCCACTGTTCCTATTTGCCTCGGTAACTTGATTAGGTTTACTAATCATAATATTGATCTTTGCACCATTTTTTGTCTATTTAACTGTTTGGTTGCAACATTCTCGTCATCAATGAGCATCTTTGTAACTTGTAATATTTGAGATAAAAGTGTGTCGTTAAGCAGTCTTTAGTCTATATGGATCTATTTCAATGATTAATGTAGGACTACTCTCTTAGCCTTAGCTTAACCAATGCTCCTTAGGATCTTTTCCTCTCTGATGACATATTTATCATGTTCCACCTTACTCTACTCTTTGGACATTAACATATATTGCTGCATGAGATATGGTTGTTGAATTTTTTGAGTTGTGAGTTATGTACTTAATAATAGAAATGATTGGTTAGCAAGGCATGATTATTAATCTTTTTTTTACTGAATATCGAAATTTTGCCTTTTAGAATATGATGTCTTAATAAGTTTCATGTGTTTACTACATGGAAATTACATCGTCTTATATCTTAATAGATATTGCATTTATTTACTTGGTGAATTTTCCAATGTGTTGCTGTTAAGACCCAAAACATGCTTTTAGGTACTAAAATTGTCAATTTTATTAATACAATAGCTAAGAATAAAGTGATGAGCTTGAATATGCAATATAAATGAAGGTGGATCGAGCATTATCAACTATCTCCTCCATGTTACTAATTATTATGATAGCTAAGAATTTTGAGATGATCTTGAATATACAACTTAGGAGACCGCTTGGCTTATAATATACAGTATCAACATATTCCTTCTCCTTTGGGTTAAGTACTACAATAGAATAAATAAGTTTCTAAGTATGTAAAGAACCTACATACATTTCTTCAAATATATTTAACGTGTCAAACCTATGAACTATTCACAATTGAAAAGGAAAAAAATAAATACCCGTATGGACCAAATACCCGTTTGGACCAAGAGACCGATCCCTTCGTATCATGTAAAACTGCAAATCTCATCTTCAACAATTTCTTCTTTCAATTCTAGCAAATTCTTCTTCTTCTTAAGATAGTATCTCCTAATCAACTTCAATTTTGCGCTACTGTTTTCCATAAAATTGACATGATAATTGTCAACACAAGCATCATTCATTTTAGATAGCTAATTTGTTGAATTCCATCTCTAAAATATTCAAATAATGTTTTTCATTTTTATGTTGACCAATCTGATCTCCTCCAAACAATGTGTTTCAAAACATTCATTTGTAATCTTTCTTTTTCTTGATGTAATAAAAGTTCAACAATACTGTTTTTTCACTAACAAAAAATAATAAAATAAAAAAGAGAAACCTCACTTGATTTTGTAGTGCTTATGGTAATGCATGCTCTACCCAATCGCTGTCAACTTCAGCACCTGGAACTAACACGTTAACCTCACTTGATTTTGTAGTGGTTAGAGAAGCCATCAATGAACTTTTGATCAAATATAATTGGCAGCCACTTCTGTTGTCAATTGATATTGTTGGTGTTGAACCATGACATTGCACTTCCATACCGTTGCAATTAAGAAGAAAATAATTCATCTACCAAAAAATTGCATATCGAATCCACTCCTAACGTCAGACATAATAAAAGTACTCCCAATGTTACTTGGTAATATTAAAAGGAAAACCAAAAGGGACTCACAAAATTCCTCACTACGAGGGATTTATAACACAAAAGAATAATTTTGCATTAGAACTATTTGACATCATTATAAGGGTTAGAAAAAATAAAAATAGAATAGGAAGAATGAATGAAGATAACAGCTCTTGTTTGAGTTTCTGATCTAGCTGAGCTGCTAAAGTTTTTTTTCAATCAATTTTTATCAAAGTTGATTGTTGCAGTTTACAATTACAATAAAATATAACTATATATCTACATAAATCTTAACAAAATGATTTGGTATTGGCGATTGCACCTCATAAACTATTTAAATGAAAATTGGACTGAAATTTGTTCGCAAAACCTTTGAACAAAGAGTCTTGCTGCTATAATTACTACTACTATCATGAAAAATATGATGATAATATAAGAAGTTGCATTTGATAAAATGAAGCCATTGCTATGTTATATGCTCACTACATTATTTGCTCATATATATTTATATTTACATAATGGATATAAGTTCAAGGGAAAATTTTGAACTAATCCATGAATTAATTTTGATTTGACTGTACATAACTATGCTGCTTAAAATGACATGTGGACTCCAATATTCTTTTTATGCGGTGTGATGATCATGCCTTATTAGTGCGATGTTTAACTTGCTTATTAAGGAGAGCATATCATAGACATTATTGTTACAATATTTAGCATTCGTATACGGTCATAATAAAATTGATTGCCAAACATTGCAAAATGATGATCACCGAAAAGTGATTGGAATAATCATGTGAAAAATACATGAAGGTTTGAGTTGTATTAATCTTGTCTTATTTCTACTGATTTACTTATCACTGAGCTAGTAGCATTGTATTGTATCAACGAATTTTATCGTTTTTCGTAATATTTGATATTTTCAATTTTTCATTACCAAATTGATTTTGAATGCAAACAGAACATAAGTTATGGTTTTTTAGCCCTCTTTATTGTAATCAATTCTTCAAGTTATTTAACTCAATTTCAAATTGAATTGCTTTTAAAACTATAATTTTAATTTACATTCAAAAGATATAATATTCTTAATGTAATCATTAATGTCTGTAACACAAAACAATTGTTTACTACGGAGAAAAGCTAACTTATAAAAAAAGAGTGGTGGTATATAGAGGTCTAACTTGTAATTTGAATGACTGTAAATACTATAAATATACTTGTTGTGAACAAAGAATTAAAAGCCTTTTTTCCTTAGATATCATTTATATATCAAGTTTTCAAAAATTGCAATATTTGAAGTTGAAGTGGAATTAACCTGACTTAAGAACTAATGACTTTAATGCATAAACTTGACAACTGAGACAAATAATGACAACCAACCATATTATAAATCATCATAGGAAACAAGTCAATTCGTTTTTTAAGTTCCTCATACTTTCACCTTACATCAATTTCACGCTGAAAATAAGATTTCAATACACAAGCAAGCAACCAAACATCAATAAGATATAATCAAAAGAAGATTAAAATGAGTTTATTGAAAAGAGGTAGTTATTCTCAATAAACTACAATGGTTCTTTATTGAAAAGAGGTAGCTGCAAAACTAGCAAAAGGTTCTTTGATTCTCCAAGCAATGCGGGTATGTCTAAGTCCTAAACTTTTTGTTCTAGTTCACTAAAATGGTAAGAATGCTAAGTCAAATTCATTTGAAATCGTGTTATGACTTATGACTTCCTTGTTACAATTAAAGTAACTGAAGTTAGTGGGGCACTAAGGATAAAGCCAATCAAAAAAATGGTTTAAAACAGACGCAGTATGCATAACAATCGAACAGTTCATGCTATTGTAGTTTTATGATATTGTTCACATTACAAATTTTTTTCTCTTGGAATGATTTATGAACTTTATCAGTACTGTTGCACATAATCAATATGTCTACCATCTACCAAGTGCAATTCATTTCTTATTGAACCTCATAAGCAAAAGAAAATTTCATGATGCTCCTTATAAAACATGAGTGGTTTCTGACATGCATTTCTACATTCATCATAAATCTAGGTTTATCATTAACTATGTCCCATAGAAAGTACCAATCTTCCAAGAATGCTTCTTCGATCAGTATGGTGCGTTTGAATCAGGTAGAGGTGTCTGAAAGGGTCAATATGATGGATTCGAATATGAGTTCATCTACTGAGCCAGATGTTGATATTGATCTTAGAGAAGTTCACTTTTTAATTATGCAGTTTTATCGACTGGGCCATGCAAGAGAACTAGTGGACAGTTCTGGAATGAGCTTTTGCAGCATCGACTTTTGCGAAGGAGGTACCATGCTTGGTATTTGAGAAATGGCACCGTAAATGGGAACATGTCCCTTCCATTGTCCTATGCCAACTTAGTCAAGAGGTACACATCAAAATACTATTTACTTCTAGTTCAAGCGTATCATGTTTCTTTTATTATGCTTACAAGGGAAGACGCTTTTTAGAAAATTTATTTAAGCAGTTTCCTCCTTCAATGCATTCTAAATCTCAATTTTTTAATTTTGTTAATCTTTGGTCATAACTAAATAAGTCAATGCCACTTTTCATAAGCAAAAGGTAAATCTTTGGTAGATTTTTTCTCCTGTTTAATAGTTTCTTAGACAAGGGCACAATGTTAATGCTTGTAAGTTTTGTATCTTGAAATCAATTGTGAAGTATTCACGATTGTGTAGGAATATGAGCACAATTCATAATATATTCTTAGTGTGCCTTGAAAGCTGAATCTTTTAGAGCTTAAATCCCATCAGGCTTACCTTGCTCCAACCATGAATTTTATTATGTAATAATTGCATGCTTCTATTTTTTCACTTATGGTTTTTTTGTTTTCCCGTGTATGATTTTATTTATTTATATTTACAACCAATGTAGTTGGTAATTGTTCAACTTAATGCATATAATGTTGGTACGCATAACATTCATTTTCGTGTGTATGTTGTTTGGTTTTACCTTATTGTTGTCCTGGTGTGTTGTTATGGCTAAGCAGTTGACAAGCAATAATTTTATGCAAGATATCAACTTCTTAAATTTATTTTAAATACCTTAGAACTCATTTCAAAACTAGGGATCATAATTTATATTTCTAATTTTGAAAGTTATGTGAACTTTTCTTTAGCTTGGTTTGGTTATTTATTCTCTTTGCTGCAGTAGTGTAGTTCAAAATAAGATGATTAGTAGCTAGTACATTGCACATGAAACCTACTTTTTCTTTAATTATGCATGTGTTGAGTGTAAGAAAGATCAAGCTTTTGTGATTGTTAATATTAAAATATCAAATTTATATGGATTGACCATCCAAAATTATCTTCTATTGGAAAAACTAGTTTATTGGATGTTGATTATTGATAACACTCGTCTTCCATAATTTTTAAACCAGAGGAAAAAAATACGAGTGAATTGGCATAATTTAACTGCCCACCTCTCTCGTTGCCGTTAAAGAAGTACATTCATCAACGTTATAGATGTTATATGTCGCGTGTATTCATCAAACGCATCTTACTATTTTGTTAGACCCTAAGTCTAATCTTTTATTTTTGTGTTTAGTTTACTTTTCTTATTCTATTGGCCACTTATTTATCCTAATCAGTATAAGCTTGTCCCAGCCTCACCTAGCTATTGTGAGACAATCAATTCCTAACTTAAAAGGGAATGTTGTTAGTATAGGCCATTTTATGTTTGCTTATTAACTTAGTGTAAGTTTTAAAATAAGTCTCTTCTTTTATTTCTGCTCTATTTTCTTATTAACTTTATCTAAGTCTTAAAATAAGTCTTCTCTGTTCTTTTTGTTTGATTACAATTTATGTTATAATTTTACTTGCAATTGTCACTATTATATTCTTTTATAATATATATATTATAAATATAATTACAAATGTCTCTTTTCTATTCTAGTGTGTCTTCTCTTATTATGATATTGAATTCTCCTTAATTCTCCTATATTATATGACAGTCTTGGATTGGGACTACGTCTACTGTCACAAATTTACTTACCATAATAACTGCTTTGCTTTTATTCTACTATCTGCGCAGTAAATGCAGATCTAGGTTCATTTATGTTTATTGTCTCTAGTCTTATCTAATAATTAACTTGATTTCTTCTTTACTTCCTTTAATTCTTCGCTTTATTTTCTTATATTCTAGGAAGTAGTCATATTCTATTTGGTTGGTTACAAAAACACTGCTAAAAGTCTATTTTCATGTTTTAATACTATATAATGCTATAAACAATAACTTGTAACTACAAGGTATTTCTTTTATTATTTCGTTACTTTTTTGGGTAGTGTAAAATACAGTAGTACCACTATTTTACACTAATTTCCCCTTTTCTTTCTTTTATTCTTGCAATTACATTTATTGTTATCTTTTTAAATATTAAACTATGGAAATATATTCTATTTTCTAAACCAACCAACTAATCTATCACTAACTTCCCAATCAAGTTATTAAATTTTTCCATTTTTATTTACTTTTTCCCATTTTAGCGTAATTTACTGTAAACTTCTATATTTTTTTTCTTTTTTTATTTCATTTTTTCTTATTTTGCATCTAATTTCTATAAATATAGTTTTTTTCTATTTTAGTACTTATTTAGGAATTCTTCT
Source organism: Allium cepa (assembly GCA_030765085.1). Classification (NCBI taxonomy): domain Eukaryota; kingdom Viridiplantae; phylum Streptophyta; class Magnoliopsida; order Asparagales; family Amaryllidaceae; genus Allium; species Allium cepa. The sequence continues at coordinate 978,742,724 of CM060939.1, forward strand.
CTTCAATTATTTTATTCTCGTAAAAAGAAATAAAAAGAAGCTAACGTTTACAGGCTAAATTTCAACTTTAAAATAGATGTAAATAACTTTAAATTTCTTACTTTAGGCTTACACCCTTCTTTAACTGTCAAACCTAATATTATTCATATTTAATTGGATTACTATCTTCCTTTTCCATATAAATAGTAATTAAATATAAGCTCTCTTATACAATTTACAGTTTTCAACTGAACTATTTACTGAAATAAATTCCAAATTAAAATATTAAAAGGGAATCTAATGATAATATATCATAAATGTAAAAGATATATAATTTAAAGTCACTTACATGTCATCCTTAGCTTCAATCTCTATCCCTTTTGATTTGCTACACTTTTCTTCGCTTTTTCCCCTTTATAATTCGCTGCAAATTCTCTGATTTGTTTGTCCAATTCTCTGATTTACTTGTATGTATTTCTTTGCTTTATTTTATTTTTAGTTTGGGGAAAGATTTGATTGACAGAGGAGAAAGGAAGGGGGAGAAGAGAAGTTTGCTGTAAATGACAGCAGCTGATTCGGAGAAAATGGTGTGGGCTAGGGTTAAGTTAATTCAATTTATATGTGCAATGAACAACTAGGAACCATCTGATTAACGTTAAAAACAATCCTTACCATCATAACTTGAATTCTTTTACGTTAGTTTATAATCTGTAACTCTCCACTGTTATTTATTTGTTCCTTTGTTATACGACCATATTAACTTAATATATGTATGTTATAATTTAATTTGTTCCCCACATACATTTTCTTTTATTAGAAGATCCCTTAATTAATTTATATTATAACGGTGACATATTCTTTGACTACTTGACGCCTCTACGTTTCTTAATTAATTCCCCTTTTAGTTATCACATGCTCATTGGTTGCATATATCTATGTAACCTCCTAACTTTTAAGTGTATATATTTAACATTTATATTTTTCACTGTTTTGCAATTGTGTTATTTTAATTGATTGTCATTGAAGGGCGAGGTGTTACATTGGACTTTGCGCACACCTGAACCTACTCAGTTTTAACTGCTTGTATGTTTACTTTTGCATAAACAATATCTAGTTGCATTCTTTTTTCCTGTATTATATCGTATCGCTATTATATAGATGATTACAGTATGATTGTATTTCCCTTTGGTTGATTTTTTCTACTGGTGATGAAGACGACCCTGGTTGTTAAGTGGTGGCCAAATCACAGAAGCAAAAAAAAATACAAGACGCGAAATCACAAAATCACAAAATTGCACGCAGTTGATTTGCAATGATTACTTGATTTTTAGTGATTGTGGGCATGAGTAAAATAAATTTACTGGTTTGTTTAACGTTTATGTAGTCGCGGATTTAAGGCGGTGTTTGGTCGGAAGTGGAAATGGCTTGGTACCCGATGGTCGCGTGGAGCAGAGGAGATGGAGGCAGTCACGAACTATGATGCAAGGTTTGTTTGGGTTATGATTGGAGTAGTGATTCGAGTTTTGATGGGCGTCTATATTGCTGATGATAGGTCGTAGTGATTTGGGCATTGATTATTGAGGTGTTCAAGTGTTTTGGCAGGGAGAAGGTAGCGAAGCTTGGGATGATTCTGTGATGTATGTGCGATAACTATGTAGGAAGAGTTTGCAGTTTTATGATATTTGTTCTAGTTGGATTTGAATGTGGTGGATGGAAGAGATGTCGCTGTTGATGATGATTTTGTATAGAGGTGCTAGTTAAATGCCCATAGGGGAAATAGTGGGGAGATAAGCAATTTTTTGGAAAGGTGGTTAAATTTGTGTTTGAGTATCGGTCATAGTTTGGGGTTGAAGGTTGTAGTTGGAGATTAGGTGCAGTGGTTGAGGAGGCACTATAGGGTTGTGTGGAGGAGAAGATGTCGTAGTGCATTAAGGTCGGTTTGGAGGGAGGAGGGTGATACAGTAATTGTAGGTGATGTTGTTTGGTTGAAGTTTTTTGAAAAATGACAGTGGTTGGTTGCAGTGATGTAGGAGATGTTGGTGGCGTTTATGGTGGAAGTGGTTGATAAGTGGTGAATGTAGAGGGGAGATGCTGGTTGTGGTTTTGAAGTTTGGTGATTGTGTATTTATGTATCGAGATGAATTTGTACGGAACTGTATTTGAATAAGCAGACTGATGTGTAGAAAGAAAGCATTTGTGATAGTTTTCTGGTTGGCAGCTGCAGGGAGGAAATTCAATGCTCTAATTTTTTTTAATTTTTCATCAATGGAAAAAACAGTTGTAAAAGACATCTATTAAAACAGTCGAAAATAGTTGTAATTAAATCAAGTACAACTGCCAAAAGCAGTTGTAAAAGATGCTATTGCAACGTCTTTTGATAGTTTTAACACGGGGCATTTACAATGGTCATAAACAGTTATACAATCTCATTTGGTCTATTATAGCTCCGTATATTATGACGGTTGTGAGCTTGTTATTAAACACTTGTTACAACTGACATTGCTCATTGTAAAAAGGGTGTTTTATTGTATTGTATATAACCACTGTGCAATTTGTTGACTAAGTGTATGTGTATCACTTATTTTATTTTCTATGTGTTGGGGCTAGTAGATTTATAGGTAGCTCAATATTCCCTTCGCAGAAATTAATGGATTAACAAAACGCAAAAAAATTATCGCCATACAATGTTTAAGCATTGGGAAGGGTGAAAAAAGTCCTACTAGATGAGTGCAACCTTATGTGAAGCTTTAAATGCATATTGGAAAAGTCCAGAAGCGATTGTAAGTTTACTAGTCCCGTATATTTAGTAAAAATTTAGTACAATTAGGATAAAAATTGCATCAATTTACAATGTTAAATTCAATGTGAAATTTATGGTTAAATTACAAGGGAATTTCTACATATAGGAATAAAAATCCTATCACACATTACGGGGGTCCAATGTCGTTCCAATATTATAGTCAAGAGCTGGCAAATTTATAAATTGTGATTACAAATACTTATAATATTGTATTATCTTATATGCATAATAATACTAATACATAAGAATTATTTCAAAAAAGAGAGCATGGTCGTTTCGTCTCCTACTTGGAAGTTTTTGCTCATACTCATGCCATCTGCATGTCAATGAAGATGGCTCAAAAACATACATATGGCATGATACAAAATCACAAGAAGCCATGGTAAGTATATTTCAAATTATAAGTTATTAATAATCACTATAAATTATAAGTTATCAATAATTAAAATAATGTAATATGAATTTCAATTGTAATTCTATTTTTAATCGCAGGTTAAATTTATGATAGAACGAGACAAGCTACTCGAGGGAACAGGTCAAGACGAGATGACCGCTTAGGAGGATGACATGATTTTTTATGCTATCATGGAACCGTTAACACGGAATAGACACTATGGTTTTGAGAACCAAGAGCTAATGTTTATATGTAATATATTTATGAATAATGTATAACATATTGATTTTATTAATCACACTATATGAAACTCATATACTTTGGTAGAAAATGTTACACGCTAGACGAAAGCAAGGTAGCTACCGAAAAGCTTAGGACAAACAGGAGATTCTAGATCTGAGGTCTCGGATTGCTGACCTTGAGGACCAAGACAGACTTCGGACTGTGGAGATGTACCAAATGCTGGATGAGAACATTGATGCATATGTGCAATGGCATGGTAGATTTCCTTCGTCGTAGGAATTTGGAAGCGATGATGAGTAGGTATGATTTTTTTATTTTTTTATGTTGAGATACGGTGTGTGTGTGTGTGTGTGTGAACTTTGATGTTGTAAGGTGGTATGATAGTTATACACTTTGAGATAGTTGAGTTTGATTTTATGTAACGTATGATACATTTTGAGATGGTTGAGTTTGAGGTTGTAAGGATGTTTGAGTTTTGTGGTATATTCACTGATGTTTGAGGTTGGTTTACAGTATATATTGATGTTTTTTTATTTTTGTTGTGACATATTTTGTGATATATGTGATTTGGTCTCTAATATGTATGGCTTATATGTGTGAAATTGAAATACGATATATACTATTATATACGTGTTGAATAGTGTTATCCAACCTTGTGACTACGCCAAATTCGGATGCAATAAGTTGATTAAATGAAGAGTATCCAAGGAGGGATCCAAAGCAACAATGACCAAACTCGAGTTCTAAAAGAGTACTAGGCCCAAACACAACACCAAAATAGTGGATTACCAACGAGTATAACCGTCACAAGCAATTTCAGTAACACTTATAAGTGTTGCTGTAGGGGTAAGCGTATTTATTTGTAATACTTATAAGCGTTGGAAAATATTTTCTACCAACGCTTATAAGCGTTGAAAAATATTTTATTCCAACGGTTATAAGCGTTGAAAAATATTTTATTCCAACGGTTATAAGCGTTGAGGAATATATTTTTCCAACGCGTTGTAAAAATATATATTTACGAATGCTTATAAGCATTGGTAATATAATATTTACAACGAATATGAGTGTTAGCAATAACAAACTAGTAACATAGATAAATGTTGGTAATTTCTATATTAACATTAATAGCAATTGCAACGGTAGTATTTCTATTCAACAAATTATAACTCGATCAATATCAATAGACAACATCGATAATCATAACAAAATAGAGTATCAATTAACAAAAGATAAGTCCAATACATAATTAACCCGGAAATAGCCTCTTCGCAATGCGAGGGAAAGGCTGCATACATTATCGACCTCCCCAAAACCCGCTATCGTGTGGGAGCCTCGTGCACTGGGTTTCACCTTTTCAGTCCAATACATAATTAAGTTACTAAATTCAATACATAATTTACCAATTCCATACTAATATCAAATTGAAATAACAAAAGATAAGACATAGTTCATAATAAAACGTACAAATATCGAATACGAAACTCCGACCATATAACGAAGCCTCGATCTGAAAATTCACATAGCTTGTACATTCCATTTTGAGGAAGTAGAACTAATTGCTATAATTATTTTTCTTCGTATCAGAACCAAAATATTTCCGTAATTGGATCATTTTCAAGATCTTCTACTCCACCATTACTATTAAAACTACCATCCAATTTCCTCTTTTCATTAGCTTCTTCAATAAGTGCCTACATGCATTCAATATTGCATTAAATTGAATTTTATAGTAAAAAGAATAACCATTAACAATCATGGAAAATTTACAAAAAACAATGAAGGTGAACCGATTATCAGTTTTATAGAAAATAATCAAAGCAGAAAATTTTTCTAACATCCAGAGTTTTGCGAAATTTCGACGGCACTTCTTTTATACGGCGAGTCCCGGGAAAATTCCCAATACAAATAAAAACAAGTGGAAATTAGCCACAATGGTCTCTTTAGCAAGTGGAATTAGTTTATAAGACACGCAATTGAAATAATTACTTTCAAAGACAAAACACAAAATAATTAGTTTCTAGGGCCTAAAAACTTATGAAATTATGTCCTTGAAAGTAATTGGACTGCTGACTTTGTCCTTGAAAGTAATTATTTTGATGACTTTGGTCTTGAAAGTAATTTCTTTGAATGTGTGTCCTACAAACTAATTGGACTGTAAAATTTGTCTTTCTGGTGAAATGCCCCTAAAAACAATATCCATCTCCATCACGGTGGAGGAATCCACAATCCAACCAAAAATCAACATATACTAAGACAACATATATAATATGTCATCAAGCGTAAAAATGTACCTTTTCGTAAGCATTTTAAAAGCAAATTTACTTAGTTTTAATGCGCGCGTAAGCGAGCATGCGCCCAAATTTATCCTAGATCTTCAGATACCTGTGCTACAATCAAAGAAACCATATGAAATCATACTTAATAAACGAAAGGTGGTTCGCATTCAAAGGTTGATGGTGTTACCTCAAATTCGTTCTTAATAGCTTAAACAGTTTCCCGGTATTATTTAGTACTCGTATATGTATGCATTTGGAATATTATCATAGTTTAACTAGTATTACATTTGAAATCAAATGTTACAGCCAAAAATGATTGCCAATTTCACTTTTTTTTCATACTAGATTTATAAATAGTCATCAATAACACATTTATCTAAGTTATAATAAAGTATACCAGCCATTTGTAGATCCAACGGCAGTAATGCATATAACAAGGTGGCAACAACTATAGAACAGACAATCTAGATATCTCAGTTAAAATCTTATATGTTTATGGAAGATGAATTAACAATCAACTTTTTATTAGTTGAATAAGTGAGGGTTGATGAAACTGGTACAAAGCATAGCCTTCTTATATGTGAAATATAGTGGAATACATCGAGTTTTAGTTTGTTTTTTTTTTCTTTTTTTTTTTCATTTTTCCTTATCTGTTGCTGCTGCATATTGCTGCAGCCTTATAGGCAATTTTTTTTTAAATACTTGCAGCATCCTGCCGTTGCAGCTAACGGCAGCAGCCTGGTGCTGGTGGTGGCGGCAACAGCCTGTTGTTGCTGTTGCTTGCAGCATTGAACTTTTTCTTTTTTACAAATTTATATTGAAAACATATCCATTAGAAAACATTACATATACTGTAATCTTACGTTGTTTTTATGGATCTGTTTTATATGCAAGCATAGTATCTCAACAAAATTGACAAGCACCACTGTCTCAGTGGTTAAGTATTTCGACTTTGGTGCAAAATGTCACAAGTTTGAAACTTACGTAGCGTGCGTATACTAGCAACCAAGTCAGCCTTTAAGTCAAGTATACATGATCAGGGGACATCAAGATGCGAATATAAACAAGGCCAAGTAGATGTGCATTTGGAGAATTTCTTGTTTCTAAGATTCCACAATAGTGATATTTTCCAGGTTGGTTGTTTCAATGCTTTTTTACAAATTGATAGAACTAAGTTTAACATGTCAACGTAATCTTCGTTCAGTGTGTATATTTCAATAATCAACGATTTAAGTTAGTTGTTTCTGTTTTAATAATACTTTGCTTTTGCGTAAGACATTGTTTCAGTCAGAGCCCATAATTGCTTTCTCTTAATATTTTCTGAATGTTTACGGGTTTACATTCAACATTTAGGGAACTCAGTTCATTCATGGTTTATTAATTATAATTTATTGCTGTAATTACATTTGAATAACTTCTGGATGTTCCAATTGTGTTACAAATCTCCCAGATATATTGTTATTACTGTGTATTCATGTATTTGGATTCACAGTACATTCTATTGGAGCGGGATTCCAACTAGAGACCACTCAAATCAAAACCACACAAGCACAACGAAAGACGGTATCGTGATAAGAAGTGTAAAAACAACCAATCAGTAACTCAATTTCAATCTCAATCAATCCAAAAACAATCAGAATACCAATCAAGCAATTCAAAAATCAAAACAATAACGAAAAATAAATCGCATAGCGATTTATAATGGTTCTACTAACGTTGTGTTAGTGTACATCCACTTTAAAAGAGAGCTTTTGTTAATATTGATGAAAAGAGTACAAGAGATTGATTATAATCATCAAAATTCTAATTAGAAATTGATTTGTGGAGAAAAAAGTTGAAGAAAATTGGGATCGTGATAAGAAGTGTACAAACAACCAATCAATACTCAATTCCAATCTCAATCAATCTAAGGACAATCACAATCCCAAACAAGCAATTCAAAAATCAAAGCAATAATGAAAAATAAATCACACAGCAATTTATAGTGTTTGCACTACCGTTGTGTTAGTATACATCCACTTTAAGAGAGAGAGCTTTTATTAATATTGATGAGAAAAGTACAAGAGATTGATTATATGATTAAAATTCTAATTAAAAATTGATTCGTGGAGAAGAGAATTGAAGAAAATTGGTATTGATAAACTCTAATTAGTGTAGGCCAATCTCTTGCAGTTGCTTACACTCCCAAATCTGGAACCTGAAGCTAGCTTATATAGAAACCCTAAGCAATGTTCCGAAATTGCACCTGCAGATATCACAAATCTTCACGCCAAGTCCACACATGAAAAACAGGCGGAAGTCGCCTCAGACGTATGGCCAAAATGTCAGACGTCTGACTTGAGTTACTGAAAAATTTTCTTTTCAGCTCAGGCGTCTGACCAAATGGTCAAATGTCTGACTAAAGGCTCTGAAATCAATTTTGCACTGACTCAGACGTCTGACCTCATTTTTTAGAATAGGTTTGGCGCAGATTTGCTGAAGGGTCAGACGTCTGAATTTTTCCTCAGACGTCTGACCTCTACAGCCCACTTCACAATTTCTTTTATAACTTGCACCTCCGAACTCCGATTTGCGAATCGTTTTCTCCGTTACGAAGCTACTTCCGACCTCTACAATTCTCCATATAGTGTCGCCAAAATTTAACACTCCATCTCGACATAATATCCATCTCCAACTCCAATGATACCATATCATCAACGACAACCGATAGTGCCAATAATCACTTCTTCTACCTTCAACCAAACATGAATGCTTTTCCAATGAGCTCCGGCAAATCCATCACCCATTGCACTCCACCAACGAGCTCGGGAAAAGCCCCCTCCGCTAATGAAATATTGAAAACATCAAAATCTTAAGCTATCTCACCAAAAACTAGCAATTATCAAGAAGATAGAACCTCAATCTCTCACTGATACTCTTCCTCATCTACCACCTACCTCCTCCCTTAACCGTGCCACCGCGTAGCACCTAGCACTTCTTCAAGCGAATCAAGTTCGAACAATGCTCGAACTTTCCAACCGGCAATGCCTTAGTGAACATATCCGCCGCGTTATCCTTTGTGTGCATTTTCCGAAGATATACTTGCTTATCATCATCCATGGTTGCTAGAAATGACTCTCCCATTTCAATATGCTTAGTCCCTGAGCTAAACGCCAAATTCTCTGCCAAATGAATAGCACTCTGGTTATCACATCGAACATCAATACTATCATGTATGAATCTCAAGTCACACAACAATCTCTTCAAATAGAGTGCCTCCTCTGTCGCCTCCACCGCGGCTATCAACTCCGCCTTCGTAGTGGATAAAGCAACTACGGGGTTTGCAATCTAGATCTTCAACTCATGGTTGTACCCCCAAGTGTGAAGACATATCCGAAAGTTGATTTTCTTCGATCCCTATCACCGACGTAGTTCAAATCATAATAACCAACCAACTTGCAATCCATCGTCTTACTACCGCCAAAAACAAGACCATGAGATGATGTGCCTCTAAAGTATCTCAATATAAGCTTCACAGCTTTCCAATGTGATTTCCCCGAATTAGCCATGTATCGACTAACCATCCCGACGGCATTTGCAATATCGGACCTTGTACACACCATAGCATACATTAGACTTCCAACCGCACTAGCATATGACACATTTGTCATATAAACCTTGTCTTCTTTTAAGATTGGTGATTCTTTACTCGAAAGCTTCATATGCAAAGGTAAAGGTGTATTTGACGCCTTTGCATTCTCCGTGATAAACCAGCAAAGCACTTTTTCAATGTACTCTTTTTGAGTTAGTTTCAACTCAAAATGCTTTCGATCCCTTACAGTTTCCATGCTAAATATCCTTCTTTCTTCTCCAAGATTCTTCGTTTCGAACTTCGATTTCAAACTCAGTTTTAGCTTGTTGATTTCATTCTTATCCTTAGAAGCAATAAGCATGTCGTCCACATACAAGAGTAAATACACCCAACAATCATTTCTCAACTTCTTGAAATAAACAAAAGCATCTTTGATACTTCTATCAAAACCATTTTCGAGCATAAAATGATCAAACCTCTTGTACTGTTGTCTAGTTGATTGCTTTAAACCAAGGTTCGAGAATTCGGTCTCGGTTTCGATCATTTGAATTTTCCTTTATTTCGGACGATTTCGGAAAATTCGGAAGTTTCAGTTTTGGTTTCAGTCTTAATTTCGAATTTCAATAGTTAATAAAAATGTAATAATGATCTTTTGTAAATTAAATTATACCAAACCCTAATCAAATTAAACTTAATAATAAATTAAGTTAAATCCTAGCTATTTTATTGTTCTAAATAACCATTACTCAATTAAAACAGAAAATTACTTGGCAGCCCAAGTCAGCCCAAGTCCAAATTATATAAAAATAAACACTCCAGCTGCAACCCAATAAAAACGTTGTCTCCCAATCATCTCAACCTTCGACGTCAACTTCTAAGGCATGAGGAAAAAAGACAACGGATGCCGAAAGCTGTGTAAAAAAAAAATCGACTTCTAGGGCATGCGAAAAAAAGCCAAAGCAGATTCCGAAAGCTAAAAAACCAAAAAAATCAACGATTTCATTCAAATTCGAGTTGACCTCAAAGTTTGATTTTGCATGTGTAAGTTATTCAATCGATTTCTATTTCTTTTAATTTGGCTTTGATTTTAGTTTGATTTCCTCTGATTTGCTTTGTGCATTTGGTTTCAATTTTTTCTCTTAACCCTAGCCAGAACCGAAATTTATGCTCGGTTCCGGTTTGGTTATGGTCGATACCGGCACGGTACCACCGAAATTTGAGGGTATCGTCCGATACCTCAAACCCTGCTTTAAACCGTATAGTGATTTCTTCAACTTGCAAACCAAATTTGATTTATCATCCACAACAACACCTTTCGGTTACTCCATGTAGATCTCTTCATCCAAGTCACCATGCAAGAAGGCGGTCTTCACATCAAGTTGCACCAACTCCAAGTCGTGAATAACAACTTTAGCAAGTAATATCCGGATAGAAGTATGGAGCACACCCGGTGCAAATATCTCATCTACTCCTTTCCCTTCCTTTGTGCATACCTCTTAGCCACTAGCCTAGCTTTGTAACTCTCATCGTCCTTCATCTTGTATATCCATTTGCTCTCAATAGCACGGTTTCCTTTAGGAAGTGGAACCAAATTCCAAGTTTGATTTTTCAGCGATGATTGCATCTTTTCCTCCATGGCACAAATCCATTTCGAGCTATCACTCGACTCTATGACGTCGTCAAGGTCCATCGGCTCATCTTGGACTACATGAAGAGCATAGTCCAAATTATCACAAAAGTTAAGATAGTTCGAATCACCGTATCTTTCGGATGGTCTTATAGTACGACGACCAACCCGAGTAGCAATACCATCACCCAAACTCTCTTCGGCTCCACCTGACCCGAATCTTCTCTAGAATCATGCAGATCACCAACACTGCTAGTGGAACCCTGTGGACTATGTGATGTAACATCAACCGTTACCTCCTTACAAGCATCGCCAACTACTCTACTCTCTCTATTCGTTAGACAAAATGTGGAAATAATTTCTTTCTCCTTTGATTCCCTATGAACCAAATGTGGAACATCCGATGAGCTCACGTTCTCCTTGAACATCGCCGACTCATCCAAAGTAACATGACGAGAATTCACTACCTTCTTCGTCTCTAGATTCCAAATCCGATAGCCTTTTACTCCATCCGTATAGCCAAACAAAATCCCCTTGAAAGCTCTAGGTTCAAGCTTATCATTTCTCGGATCATGCGCATAAACAGGACTACCAAACACACGAAGATAACTCATGTCAATGCTCTTTCCCTTCCACGCTTCCTCCGGAATTTTGTTACCAATAGCGGAGCACGAAATTCAATTAATAATATGCACTGCGGTTGACAAAGCTTCAGCCCAAAATCCCTTGGCCAAACCCAATGTCAATCTCAAGCATCGAGCTTTCTCAAGTAGAGTACGATTCATCATCTCCGCAACACCATTCGACTGTGGATCTTCAGGTGTAGTAAAATGCCTCGGAATACCATGATGCTTGCAAAACTCCAAAAATTCTCCGAAAACACTCTCTGCCATTGTCGGATCTTAAAACCTTCAAAGACTTGCCACTCTCATTCTCAACAAGAGTCTTCCACGCTTTGAACTTTGCAAATATCTCCGACTTGACCTTCATTACATACACCCAAACTTTTCGAGAAAAGTCATCTATGAAAGAAATATAATAGAGAGCTCCACACAAATAAGCTATTGGTGTCGGTCCTCAAACATTCATGTGAACATACTCAAGAACCCTTCTCGAATCATGCTTTGCCTCACCGAATGAAACTTTAGTTTGCTTCCCCATGACGCATTCTTCGTAAAACTCTAACTTGTTGAAACTTTCTCCATCGATCATCTCCCTCTTCCGAAGAAGATCCAAATTCCTTTCCGAGACATAACCTAACCTCAAATGCCACAATCTAGTCGCATCCAAGTCACGAGAACTATCAATTTCTATACAAGTTTCGCCTTCTACAGTCACTTCTTGAAGTAAATAAATATCACGAGTCCAAGCATCCTTCATTACCACAAGCGCCCCCTTCGAAACCCGCAAGTTATCACTCTCAATAGTGATCTTACAACCTAAATAATCTAGCTGCCCCAAAGAGATAAGAGACACCCTAAATCCTGGAACATAGCGCACATTAGTGAGAGTACGAACTACTCCGTCAAACATCCGAATTTGCACGGAACCAATGACTTTTGACTAACAAATAGCACCATTTTGCATAACAATTGAATTTCCTTCTTTTTTGATGTAAGAAGAAAAACAATTCCTATTTGGCGTCATATGATAAGATGCCCCCGAATCGAGCACCCATTCGCTACCCGAAACATCCGATGCTACCGCCGACAAAACATCTACATCTCCCTCGCAAACACCACTCTCCACCGCTACTGATGAAGATGCTACTTACTTCTTTGCCTTCTCCTCTTCTGGACACTCATTCTTCCAATGACCGGGCTTCTTGCAAATATAGCACTTGCCTTTTCTTTCCTTCAACTTTCCTCTCCAACCGGGTTTCCTTGATTTAGAACGCCCCGGGTTCTCCTTCTTCATGTACCTCTCCTTCTCCACAAATAAACCATGACCACTACTAACACCACTACTTCTATCACCTAACTCCTTCATTTGATCCCGCAACTTCTCGCTAAGAAGATCCGTCTTGACATCATCAAGAGTCAATGTATCCCTGCTATAGATCAAACTATTTGAGAAATCTGTATAGCGATCCGACATCGAACACAACAATATCATCGCCTTTTGCTCTTCTTTAATCTTCAAATCTACCGCCTTCATCTTCATTAGAAAATCATCAAAAGTATTCAAGTGCGCCTTTAGCGAAGTACCTTCCTTCATCTTATAGGTGAAGAACGTTTGCAATAAGATCAAACGATTTATCGGTGACTTCTTCATATACAACTCCTCCAACTTGTCTCAAATACCCTTAGCGGTTGTCTCACCACTAATTTCAGAGATAACATTCTCTCCCATAGCAAGTTGAAGTGGAGTGAATGTCCACTCTTCCATCTCTCTCTCAACATCTGAGATGTCCGCTGATAATAAATGTGTATCAAACACTACCCGATGCACCTGATTCCTCCTTAGAACTGCTTTCATCTTCCATTGCCATTTTTCAAAATCATTATCGTCATTCCACTTGTCTATTACCAATTGTGATCATGAAGCTGCGTATGAACCACGTACATAATGAGCTACACCACTTGGATTACTCATTGAGGAACTACTTGAGTTACTACTTGATTCAGGCATTTCTACAAACACCTACCAACACCAATGCTCTGATACCAAATGTTGGGGCGGGATTCCAATTAGAGACCACTCAAATCAAAACCCCACAAGCACAGCGGAAGACGGGATCGTGATAAGAAGTGTAAAAACAATCAATCAATAACTGAATTTCAATCTAAATCAATCCAAAAACAATCACAACCCGAAACAAGCAATTCAAAAATCAAAGCAATAATGAAAAATAAATCACACGGCGATTTATAGTGGTTCCACTGACGTTGTGTTAGTGTACATCCACTTTAAGAGAGCTTTTATTAATATTGACGAGCAGAGTACAAGAGATTGATTATAATGATCAAAATTCTAATTAGAAATTGATTTGTGGATAAGAGAATTGAAGAAAATTGGATTTTGACAAATCCTAATTAGTGGAGGCTAATCTCTTGCAGTTGCTTACACTCTCAGATCTGAAACCTGAAGCTAGCTTATATAGAAACCCTAGGCAATGTTTCGAAATTGCCCCTGTAGATATCACAAATCTTTACGCCAAGTCCACACGTGAAAAACAGGTGGAAGTCGCCTCAGACGTTTGGCCAAAATGGTCAAACGTCTGACTTAAGTTACTGAAAAAATTTCTCTTCGGCTCAGACGTCTGACTATTTGATCAAACGTCTGACTAAAGGTTCTGGAACCAATTCTGCACTGACTTTGATCAGACATCTGACCTCATTCTCTAGAATAGGTCTGGTGCAGCTGAAGGGTAAGACGTCTAAATATTTCCTCAGACGTCTGACCCTGTCAATACAGCCCACTTCACCATTTCCCTTATAACTTCCACCTCCGAACTTCGATTTGCAAACCGTTTTCTCCGTTACAAAGCTACTTCCGACCTCTACAATTCTCCATATGGATCACCAACATTTAACACCTTAATCTGAAATGTCATGTTTTTTCGTGTTAGAGATATAGATCTAGCTTTATTGAACTTGTAATTGCAACAGGTAAGTTTTATCCTATCAGGCAAGTTTTGGGTGAGAACAAAACGATATTTGGACTTTCTGAAGGCATTCCCACCATGCTGAAAGATGAAGTGGCAATGGTAATAAACAAATCTCACTTAAACACCAAATAAAAACCTGGACAACATATGATTTGAATCCATATTAAAGTCTATCTTTAACATAATATTTTTCCTTTGGTTGAACATGTTTAGTCATAAGTGAATTGTGCTCTTTTCTAGTGGATGTTTATCTCAAACTTATATTTCTTTTAATAAACTACTCGTTGTGACGATTATTATTACTTTTTGGATAAGTTTATGTTTTATCATGATCACAAATTTTTCATTGATGCTAAAAATATACATTCTTAGTTTTGAATTTGCTCAAGGAAGTTTGGCTTGTTCTTTTATATACCTTGTTCTGTTAAGTTTTATCTATCAGTTTGCGTCGATTCAAAAATTTACAGCCATGGTTTGAATTCTGTGTCTTCTACTGCTAATATTCTTTTTACTTCCTGGAAAATATTCATGTTCAGAATCTGCATGAGTTTATACAATAAATTTAAATATCTTAACTTGTGCAAACCATATATTAGAGAAAACAGGGAAATGCCTTCTTCTTTCTTTTTAATGTAAATTCAAACCAGCTAGAAAAATAGAAGGTTCATCAAGGCATGCACACACATATATGCAATTAGTTTTAAAGTGTATCATAGTGCACAACACTAATGGAAGCTCGGATCGAGTCAAGACGGAAACAGACATAGGGTTTCAATGAACCACCATTGGGCAGCAATTCATTCACGTACACAATGAAGCAAGTGAATAGAAAAATGGGCATCAAGGTATGAACAAGGTCTTCGGAGAATACTCTCAAACTAACATATCGGGATACAGTAAACTAGAACAAGGGTGCACAGCCAGACTCCAGCCCAATCACACAATCAATCGAAACACACTAACACCATGGCCAAGCCAAATCAGTAACAACAGCACACGGTACATATCAACATAGGGTAAGCACACAGATGAAAGCAACAATGAATGCAACACATAACCATAAGGTAAATCAAATGCACATGTTTAGGTATTTTCAAAGATCAACACTTATGGGCATGCTCGGGTACAAAAATGGTGCACACAAAAAGTTATGAGCAAACAGGGATAATCGGAGAAGTGCACAAGACATGGCACATATACACGCCAGTAAATTCAATCCGATCTAAAGGCATAGGTACAAGGAAGTCATCCAAGGAAAGCATACTCAAAATATATTCAAGAATATATCTATATCAGAGAAAAGATCAAGTTTGAAATACCACAACCATTCTGTCAAAAATCAACAATCTGCATTTTAAAGTTCCAAAACCAAATCAAAACAAAATTACAGGGAATCAATCCTAAAATAAATCCCATTATAAAATTACTTGGTTCCCTTTAATTCTCATTTTCCAAATTTCATTTCATACAAATTCCAAGACAAATAAAATTTAAGATTTTCTTTAATAACTTTAAATTATTCCATCAATGTATCAAAATTTTATCAACCCAAAATTCCAACTAAATTCATTTTCTCTCCATTCAAAAAATTCAATTCACTCAAAATATTTTAAATTTCCACAAACTATTCATATCCTTCCAAAAATATTGTGTCTACGTGTCTCGTCTAAGCATTTCAGGACTTTTATCGAATACATGTGCACCCGCATCGACCAAAATTCTTATCACACTCAATGGACATGTTATCACAATTTTTATTTCAAAAGATATCACTTTACAAATCATTAGTATCCTTATAATATATACTTTTCGAATGATTCAATTATCAAACATTTATATAATATCAAATAAAAATCATTCATATTCATTCATAATAATTGTAATCAATAATTAAATTTATTTCACATCTTTGATAAATGCTACCAATTCAATACCACTAATTCAGATAAAGTAGAGTAATTGAGTCAAAAGACATTTTTACAATATAATTATTCGTTTCAACTCTATCATCAACAAACATTTCACAAGAATTTGATCCTCACTGTGCTGATTACTATATAATAGCGATGGAATGTTAGTTAGTTTGACCTAAACACGTATCGAACAAACTTGTTCGCATGCACTATCTATGGTTGTGGTTTATTGGGAGAATATAAATACTTTTTCAGGAATAATGTAGGGATGAGATTCAATATTTTAATACGATCTTCAGGGAAAGAGATAAAATGGGCATTTCCTTATCATATATGACCTTCGCTGTTACTTTCAATTTCTGAACCTTTGTAAGAAAATTTTGACAATCACATAAGATAAATTTTTATCCAAGAAAAAACTGACAAGATGGTTGTTCCAATAAGCCTTCCCGGCATCGACAACCTCTTTGGGTGGAACAAGGATATCACCTACATTACCAACTTCAAAGTTTTTTGACACATACCTACCGGCATTGCTTGGCTGACGTCTAAACAGAGAGTTCCAAAACAGAACAGGGAATTGAAGCAGCAGCATTCAGCGATGAACTATTTGCAATGACTAAGGCATTTCAAATCGATTTTGTAGCAAAGGCAGAGGCTCTAGCGATAGAAATAGCAATAACATCATTAGCCAATTGAGAGCACATATCACCAGGCATATATTGCCTAGTCGTGTCATTAGCAACAGGCATAGGAACAATGGTTCCAGGCACCGAAACAGGCAAGACATCATTTTGAAGCGAAGTACAACTATCAAAAATAGAATGGACAGCGTCTGGAATTGTGAAATTATATGGGCTTCCTAAGCTTTCGTTTATAGGCATCAAGAAGCTTGGCGTTTGGTTTTGATGAGGACAAACCCCTTTCCGATCAGAGCCAAGCTTGAGAAAGTGGCCTCCATCAAGGTTAGGAGGCAACCGAACCTTGCAAGAACGATTGGTGGGCAGAGAAGACTCGAGAAACCCTGATTTCATAACATTGAAAGCAAAATCGCTCAGGGAAGTGAAAGTAAATCAGAAGAAGCGAAGAGCAAAGAAAATGCTTTACAAGATTCTCCTTGTGCTGATTACTCAAGACATTACCGATCTGTTGAACACCTTGATTCTCACTCCAGATCAGCAGAGAAATATGGAACCTTTGCTGGCAAATTTTGGTGTAGCTACCGATGCCTACGTTTCTCACGAAGACCGAGGCAGAGGATGAAGCACAATTCAGATCTGATGGCCATAATTGTAGCCTCTGTCAGCATGATTAAGAACGGGAAAACGATTTTTTTTTTTGAGCAGCGGAATGAAAGAGATGAGAACGAATGATCAAAAAATGTTCATTGACTTTTGTTGCTCCAACAATGGTTAATTAACTTCAATTTAGCCCTATTTTCTAACAGAAATATGTGTTAGCAATAAAAAAAAATATAAATGTGTATTTTTTGTGACACATTTGTATTCTAGCAACGGATATTATTGTGATTAATTTACAAAACAAGTAAGCGTTGACAATTGAAAAAAACAAGTGTTACGAAATTGCTGTTATGGTGTAGTGAAAGTTTCACCATGCAAGAGGTTTGGAATTGGCACCGAACCCTAAACAGGGATCGGTATCAATCCCCAAGAACTATCCCAAGATGGCACACATCACATGCTATGTCAAGTTGGGATGTTCATGAAATAGCTCGTGCTTTGTGAAACAGATCGCAAGTATGAATCAACCACCATGGATAATGGACAACTCAAACAACTCATGCTCCATCCTTGAACGTAGAATTTCACTCAGATCCATGCTTATAGCAATGCAAATAAAAGAAAGACGAAAACACTAATAATCCAAGCATACACAAGAACAAAGTGAATATCCAGAAGACAACTTCATGGTTTGGTGCCGATCCTTGAAAATGGATTGATACCGATCTTGGATGTTGATGACCTGGCCGTGGACTTTTCAGTTTAGCTTCCCTGGACATGGATAATGTGGTTTGAAATGTAGGAGAGAGGATTTCGGCGACTTACAGCTATAAATAGAGAGATATGGGCGTAGTTATAGGATTCTTTTATAGTTGTTCAACAAATTTCTGGTATTCCTTTAAAATTCCATGGATCATCACCGATCTATAAGAACAGCCTTGTAAGAACTCATCAGAAATCATCAACAATGCATAGGTGGATGTAAGCAAACAATTAGCTGAAATACTATATTTGTTGTGTGCTCTATTTTTCTTCAATTTTAAGTTATTTTATTCATTTTGTTTTCTACTTTTGATCTCTGGACGTTTGCACCAACTTTTGATGTAAACAATTTGGTGCTTTCACTGAGAACGTTAATCTCGGTCTATTAGGATCTATTTTCTACTTTTGGATAACTTTAATCCATGAGACAGATCGATTAGTTTTATCGTTGCAAACCGATACTATTCGAAGTAGAATCTATCGAAGGATAAGTTTAACTGAGATCCACCACTTTCGATCCTAGGGATGCTGAGAACACTGAATCTCGACATGTTGAAGAAGTTGCACGGCCGAACGCTTTTGAAATCCAAAACCCTTCAGCTATGATAACAAGAGTTGAGATGGACTAGATGATGAAGGAGATGAATGATAAACTAAAGGAAAGTTGGGATGAGGTAAATAGGCAAATGAAGGAGAGCCTTAATTTACTGAACCAACTGACCCGCAATCAACGAAGGAATAAAATGGAGCCGAATCTTTCTGATTCAGAGAATTATAGTTCTTTATCATCTGATGTGAAGCATAGCGGTTAAAAATTATGAAAAGAAAGGAAGTCGATATTTCTAAGGAGAGACTGGTTTCTGTTCGAAATAGAGGCTTGGGGATCGGCACCATACCTAATACAGGGATTAGTACCGAACACTCTCTGCTTGACCAGGTCAATAAGAGTGTTAATGTCTTGATTGGTGATGTTGGAGGCGATGTCGGTCATGCTGCCGGAGACTAGAATGTTGGAGCTATGGCGACTACGGTTAATCCACCGCATAGAAATCGAAATACAAGATTATTGGACAAATGATATTTCAAGAGCCTGGAGAACCTAGGTGTCGTGAAACTAACCAAGGCCATTTGCAAAGTCAAACATCATGGCAGGTCACAATCACCACCGTCCAGTATATCCAACGGAATTAGATTCTTTGACAGAGATGCTAAAAAAGCTGGTGAATGAGACCCAACATAGAAGCAACAATGAATGGTGTACTTTTCCTAGTAAGAACCCATTCACTAAGGAGATTTTATATCAGGAATACCCCTTAAGGTTCATGAAGTCGCTGTTGCCACCTTACGGTGGGATAATAGATCTAAGGCAACACTTGTTAAAGTACGAATGAAATATGGACATGGCTAGGGCGACTGATGCTGTCAGATGTCGAAGTTTTTTATTTTTCTTAAAGGTGTAGCACGATGTGGTTCACTGACTTTTGCCGAGATCCATATCATCTTTGATCAACAGGAATTGAAGTTTGCTGAGTAGTTCCATTTGCATACAACTTATCCAAAAGGTGTGATTTCATTGTTGAATCTCTTCCAAGGAGCGGTAGAGTCATTGAAAGATTTCTTGGGAAAATTTAATACGGCAGTGACATGGGTGAGTAATGCAAAGGAGTTATTATGTTTATGGCATTGACATGGGGGATACATCCGGATACTGATTTTGGAAAATGGTTAAAAATGAAATCCCCACCGATAATGGATGTTTTCAATAGGAAGTTGAACTAGTTCTTACGTTTGGAAAGGATAGGTTCGATTGCCAAAAAAGCCAATGGTGAACAAACAACTGAAGCGATACAAAATAATGTTGTGGTAAAGCAAACCGGAGGAAGCTTCAACAATATAGGCTTGAATGTTGAGAATAAGGGTGGTTGTTAGAAAAGATATGATAACAGAGGTGGAGATCGAAAATTAAACTCAAAAAATGTCCTAGGTTTTAGAGATACAATTGTTAAACAACTTAATTGAAAATATCTACCTTGTAATGCACGGTATGGAGCATTGTAAGAAATAGCCTCCAAGGGAGTCGAAAAATACAGAGAAGAGATCTGGTAAGTACTGCCACTTTTGCGAGACCCACGGTCATAACACAAATGAGTGTTGGCATTTGCGTGATGTGATAGAAGATCCGATTAAAAAGAAAATGTTGCGGAAGTTTGTTAATGTCCCACAGAATAGTGGATAAGGAAATTTTCATCCCAGGGAAAATAGTTCCAAAAGGGCAAGGCTGGACCTAATGATGATGAACCTAGGCAGCATCGAAAAATATTAGTCATATACAGGATATTTGGTGGAACTAGTCCAGCTACGAGGAGCTGGAATGAGATGGAGAGATATGGGATTTCTTTGAAGCACACTGTGGATGGGAGCTATTTTACCATCGAAGACGGAGCTCCAATAAAGCAACTCAGGGTAATGACTAGTAACATTGTATTCTAAAATAGGAAATGCAAATCGGATTGAAGCACATACGCTTGATTCATTGATGATATCGGCCACGATTAGACCAGCGATTGTAAATATGGGGGTAGTCGATGGTGGTAGCTTGAGTATTCTATTTAAAAGAGCTTATGATCAGAAGAAGATGGATAGGACATAAAGCCATGTAAATCCTAGATCCAGGGATTTAACGGAGTGACGATAGAGCTTGTGGGTTATGTTGATCTACCGGTGGATTTAGGCAAAGGAAACCACAAGTGAGTGCGGGTTCTGACCTTCTTGGCATTGGACATTTTTTCTACTTATAATACTTTTTTGGGCTAGCCAACCCGCACCAGTTATTGGTTGGCCCTTGCCAAATGGTGCTTAACAATTAAATTTCATGTGGATAACGTAGTAGGAGTTATCGAAAGAGGCCAAAGTCTCAAGCGAGAATGTTAAAATGCAGAGCTGAAGGAGGTGAAGCGATGTGAGAATGGAAAGGACGTAGAGAATACAACCGTAGCCTAAGCCTTCGCTCGGGCAGCATAGCTGGTTCCATTAGGATATAGATCAATGAAAAGAGCCAAAGGATTCAACGGCGGCCCCCGCCGAGTTGATGATCAACATCTCGGTTATTTAGGACATCCAACACATATCCTGAAGATCAAAACTCAACTTAGTATACGGATGATGAAAGAGTTATGGGTTTTCTCTAGGCGAACCTGGATCTATTTGCCTGGATGCATTTTGATATGTGCAGAATATCACAAAGGATAGCGTATTATGCATTAATTGTGGACCTTAAGTATGTTCCTATATAGCAAAAGTGATGCAGCCTGGATCTGGAGCGATCTACTACGCTGAAAGATAAAGTAACCAAGTTGAAAGATAACAGCTTCATCCGTGATGCACTATACCCGGGGTGGGTATCCAATTAGATTTTGGTCAAAAATTCCAATGAAAAGTGGACAACATGCATCGACTATTCTGATCTGAATAAGGCATGCCTAAAGAAAAAATTCCAATTATCGAAGATTGACAGATTGGGGGATTCAACTACTGGGAATGAGCTGTTATCATTCATGGACGCTTATACTGGCTACAACTAGATTCTAATGCATATCCTTGATCAGGAGCACAATAGCTTCATAACTGGCTTAGGACAATATTGTTATCTTATTACGCCCTTCAGTTTGAAGAATACAAGAGCAACTTACCAAAGACTAGTGAATTCGGTGTTCAAAGAACAGACTGGATGCACAATGGGGGTCTTTGTGGATGTTATACTTGTGAAGTCATGGCAATCAATGAACCATATTGAGTATTTGGCAGAAATGTTTAGCATGATCCGAAGATACAGAATGAAGCTTAACTTGTTGAGATGATCATTTGGAGTTGCATCGGGAAAGTTCTTAGGTTTCATAGCGAACTCAAGGGGAATTGAAGCTAACCCAGAGAAGACCAAGGCATCGAGGAACATCGAAGATCCAAAGTAGATGAAAGAGAATTGTAGTTTGAACGGAAAGGTTGTTGCTCTGAGCCAGTTTACTTCAAGAGCTGCATATAATTGCATACCTTTCTTTGATGTTCTCAAGAAAGGAAAGAGAAACTTCACATGGATGAAGCAGTGCAAGAATTCTTTCCAAGCTTTAGCTGATCACTTGGAAATGCCGCCTACCTTTTCGAAGCATTTATAAGGACATTACTTGTTCATCTATTTAACAGTATCAAATCATGCCCTGAGTTCAACACTCATGCGTAAAGAGTCTAGAGTCCAAGGGTCGGTATATTATATTAGCAATCGGTTAAGGGAGTGGTGAAGAACTAACCAAGGCTTGAGAAGCTGCTTATTTCCTATTAATCACTTCAGGGAAACTTTATCCATATTTCCAAGCTCACCTGATTAAAGTACTGACAGATCAACCCTTGGGATAGGTCCAAAAGTGACCCAAGACCTTAGGGACACTGATCAAGTGGAACAACAAACTAAGTTAGTACGACATAAAGTATCACCCTCGGAGAGCGATTCAAGGGCAGGCCTTGGCGTACTTCATTGTCGAATACACAACTCGGCATTATAATGCAGAGGGTAGTTTTGAAAAAGTGCTAAGTGGAAGATGTATATCGACTGAGCATCCAACGAACATTGCTCAGGGCAGGTGTTGTTTTGGTGACTCTTGAGGAGCATTCGATTTGCTATGCCTCGAAACTCTATTTTCCCAAAACAAATAATGAATCCAAATATGAAGCATTGATTGTGGGGCTCAATATTCTAAAGGAATTGGGAGTCAAAACTTTACACAATTTCTGCAAACTCCCATTTGGTGGTCTTCCAAGTGAGAAAGAAGTTTCAGGCCAAAGGGACAAGGCTAACTCTCTATCTAACCACGGCCTTGGAATTGCTAATTGACATTGAATACTACGCGATAATGCATATTCCTAGAGAGGAAAATGCGGCAGCCGATTCATTAGCCAAATCAGCTAGTTCAGGGGATGCACAACTCATAGGCTTGGTCCTTGAGGAGGTGTTATTAGCTCCAAGCATTGACAAGATGGATGTCGACTGAATCTTAGAGGCTTAATGTGAAAAGGAGTCATGGATGACTCTGATTAAGGATTACCTGCTGAAAGTGACCCTTCCCAATGGAAAGAATGAATGGAGAAAACTACTCCGTATAGCTTCATGACTTGTTATCCAAGAAAAATTATGTACAAGAAAGGTTTCTATGACCCCTGCTGCGATGTATTACTAACGATGAAGCCAAAAGGGTACTATTAGACGTTCATGAAGGGGCTTGTGGAGACCATATAGGGGGCAAATCCTGGCTAAGAAAATTCTTTGCTATCGATACATCTAGCTAACCGTCGATAAGAATGCTAATGATTACACTAGGAGGTGTGATATGTGCTAGAGATATGCAAGGATTCCTAGACCCCACCAACGAAAATTACACAAATGGTCAGTCAATGAATGTTTGTAGTCTGGGGAATTGAAATCATTGGTGTGTTGCCAATGTCTAAAGGCAGTGTGAAGTGCACCATTGTTGTTGTTCATTATTTACAAAGTTGGAGAAGGTGGAACCGCTAGCCACAATCACCATAAAGAAGGCGATCAACTTCATGGTTAAGAATATAATATGTCATTTGGTGTTCCAAGAACGATTATCTCTAACAACGGGACCCAATTCAATACATCAAGTGTAAAAACTTTTGCAAATGACAACGAATCGAGAAAAAGGCATGGGGTAGTCACACATCCGTAGGAGAATATATAGGTAGAAGTTGTGAATAAGATAATCATGTTCATTCTAAAGAAATGGCTAGAGAAAGCCAATGGCAAATGGTTTGATGAATTACCATTAGCTCTTTAGCTTAAAGAACTAGCCGTAAGTCCAGGACTGGACATACTCAATTCGCTTTAGCCTATGGATCAGAGCCTATGATTCCAATCGAGTTAGAAGTACCTTCTTATCGGGCAACTTGTTATGATCCTAAAATGAACAAGAGGCTCTTATTGGAGTCACTAGACATGATTGTTAAGAAGCATGAGGAAGCTGAACTAGGAGTCGTTGCCCATCAAGAACGGATGGCGTGACATTAAACAACAAGGTTGGGAATAATACTTTCAAAATTGGCAACCTTGTCCTCAAAAAAAATTCCCTGGTCCTGTGAATATGGGATTGAGTTAGGAAGGTCCATACGTGATCAAACATAATCTTGGAGGTGGACATTCAAGCTGACGAGTGTTAATAGGATTTCACTCCTCTAAGTGTGGAATAGCGAGCCTTTATGACGCTATTTCACTTGAAATCAGACATTATAAATATTTGATCAATTCCGATGTAACAAGACATAATCTGTCATTTCTTGTGAACACAAAACAAAATGACTTTCAAAACCTATGAATCCATCTTAACATAACTATAAGTAGTGAACCATGGAAATGTGAATGAATCTGCATGTACATAATTCAGGTACACAAGTACCCAGAGACAGGTGCTGACCAAACTTCCATGGTCCATGATTGGACCAATGAAGTAAATCATTTTAGGTATCCGAAGAAAGATACCTATTGACTCCTCTAACCCACCACTTGGGGCAAGAGCATAAACATTTAAAGGTGGAACAAGATAGTTCACCCAAGTGGCTCATGCTTAGAGTTTGGCAGAGCACGAACACCCTGTCCGGGATCAGGTAAGATCTCATATATATGTCCTGAAAATAGACGTTTAAATCACCGCTTTAAGAGATCAAACTCGATTGATGCCCGAAGTTAGGCATGATCGC
This sequence comes from Allium cepa, assembly GCA_030765085.1. NCBI lineage: Eukaryota > Viridiplantae > Streptophyta > Magnoliopsida > Asparagales > Amaryllidaceae > Allium > Allium cepa. Next base: position 978,767,902 of record CM060939.1, read on the forward strand.
ATGTAAACAGCCTAAAAAGGGAAATTAGAACCACTAGTGCAAATAACCAAACCTTGTCGAAGCCCGGAGTTAGGCATGGCCAAGCAAGGGTGCCAAGGGATTGGCACCAGTGCAAGAACTTCTCAATAAAAGAAATAATATGATGTCGACTGTACTTTTCAGTCAATGGAAATTTATTGGATATAAATAAGATAAACTGTTAACTCATTTAAGTGATAGCGAGGAAATGATTCATGTGCAAATAAGTGAAAATAATAAGCGCATCTCTCGATGCTTAGATGAATTAACAAAAGGCTTGAAAGAAAAACAAGTCTAAAATTTTATTCACATGCTTCTTAACCAAAAGCAAGGGTTGTACTAGCATTTCTTCAACCTATATAGATAATAAAATTGTAACGACTGGGATTTTTGACTTTCGAAAATCGACACTAATACACCCTCGGTATTAACATGCCGCAAATCCAAGTGCCAGAAAGCCCGATTGTTAGGGGAAATGAAAATAAAGATAGAACAGAATCTCACATAAATGGAGTAACATAATATTTAAAAAAAAAAAATCTTTACAACAGAAAAATTTGAATACAATATCAGAGTCTAACCAAGATTCAGCCTTGACGGTTATAAATTTTTGTCCTTACAAATGCTGACAGCCAAATAAAACAAATGCAGTATACACAGAGGATAATAGAATACGTCCATACATAGATAAAGATCTCCAGCTCTCCTCTGGAAACTCCAAGCATCTTCAAGTAAACCTGAAACTACTCAGATCTAACCCGATTTTTGAAAATACCCGGATCAAGTTTGACAAACCAGCGTGAGATATTTGAACCATAAACATATGGAAGAGTTATAGATGGGTGCTAAACAAAACCTTTGAAAATAATAATATATTGTAAGACCACGCCCACGCATAAATACGAATGGGTTTTTATTTTAGATAACAAAAATACTTTATATCAAAACGTTTTATATTATTATTAATGAAATTCTTTTGAAAACACTTTTCAAGTAATATATCAAAATCAAGTACCAATATCCGGACTAAGTTTGTGGTAATATATCTGGACTAGGTCAACGGAATATACCGGACGGAATATATAATACAAAAGGGTTAGCTGAAACGTTTGCAAATCATTATAACAATTTTAGGAATACAACCAATACCATAAAGCTCGTATTGTAATTGGATTTCCAACATGATAGGAAACTAGGGGCCTTTTCCTTCGATTCACACATAGCAACCTTAGTTCCTGTGGTGCCTTAGTCGCTTTTCTCAAATATGTCACTTGTAACTGCACATGGCACACTACCCATATCTGGTAGCCTTATCGCTTTTCACAAGCCAACCACTATATGCCTTGAGGATCCAGATTCCACTGGACTCCTCCATACCAATAGCCTGAAATATATGCCCTGCAGACCACATAATTATCTGTATCATCTCCGAGATGTGAGGCTCGTGAGGCTACGCTCAACTTTAACAAAGACACGCTTTGCTATTCACACAGCAACGCTTTGTTTTTCCACAAAGCTCATTCCACTTAGAATGCCACATTGTCATTCCTTAATCACAAAACTAATTTCTACCAACATATAACTCTTGAGCTCGTATGTCTCAGGAAAGGGTGTTAAGCAAAGAGAAGTTGCCTTCTTCGCCACCAAGCAGTTGACACATTGATAGAGATCAATCAATATGATCAAAATGCTCTATCAGACATTCGTCCATATAAGTTTGTTCTGGCACTGAATGAAACCGAAGGTACTCCTCCTAATACCATTAGTAGCGAGTGGTCCTTGCAATTCGAAGATTTCAAAACATGATAGGACCACTACTATAATAAATGTCTCTAAATTTGGAGCGACATAGAGAATGTCAATAAGCAATCCTTCCACTGTGAAGATCTTCGGTCTTCAATAATCATCATCTTCAACATGTCTTCACTTTCGAACGTATACATTGGTTTGGAGTGGTTTTTGGATAGGAGTTACCTAAATCGAACCCCGGTTCCTCCAAACCAATCATCAATTAAAAAAATGTTAAGTTCATATGTGATTATCAATCATCAATCAATTTAATTCATCTTTTTATTCATTCATAAATATCTCTTAGAGATATATTCATTGAATCATTTCTTTATCCTTTTTAAAATATATGGAATTATTAAGCCTCATTTATCAAATTCTTTGGTAAATTTCAAAACCTTTTTAATCTTGGAATAATTCCAATTCACTTCACCTTTTATTTAGGAAAACATTTTCAAATCAATTCCATGCGATCCAAGTTATTCAAATTTGGAAAATTGTATCATTATACTTTAGGAAATTTTGACCCAAGTAAATCGAATTTACTATCCCATCCATCGGGTCAGTTCGGATATCCAAGGAGAGTATGAAACTGGTTTTCCAAACTCAAGCCTAGACACTATCTCTTTGACACCCATAAGGCGGTCAAATTATTTGACCCACTCTAAATCATTTAACATTTAACCATTCCATAAATCCTTAAAAATAATCTTTATAAAACTTATTAATCATTCAAAAATATTTACAAAAGGTTTGGAAAAGAACGGTTGTGTTTAAAATTATAATTTAAGAGTTATAGAAAAGTGCTGCGAAAAGTGCTTTTCAAGCTACATTGATCATAACGACTTTTTATCATCTGGAAATTTATTTTTATAACTCAAATAACTTTTATAACATTTTAAAAGATTTTTAGAATTTATTTTATGTTTTTAAATAGTTTTAAAATAACATTTTAGAGAAACCCTTTTATGGATTTCAAACAACAAAACCACGATTTTTTCAAAAACTTGTTTTACTCATATTTCAAAATATACTTATCAAAATCTCTATTTTCTTTATTCATTTGAAAACTATGGATATATTAGTTCAGAAAATTCTTATCTCGAAGAATTCCAAGCTATATTCCATTCTGTACGCTCATTTGACTTTTATGGCATGGAATTGCAAACTACCGTTAAGCGACGTGCCTATTTTTCACTAAATTTTCAATTCTCATTCAAGCTTCACCAAAAAACTTTTAAATGTTTATAAAACATTTCTAATTCATTTTAACCAATATTTTTTCATATTAAATCTCAATTTCACTTTTAAACCGATTCATAGTATTATTTTATTATAATATTTGTTTTCAGCCTTTTTATATTTCCAAAACCATTAAAGGGCTAAATAAACTCCATATACACATCCATATGAATTTATTTTTCATTAATTAACCATGGTTAATTTCTTAACCATTTTTATATGATTTCTTATAATTTATCACAAGCAAGTTATCAACCATATCAACATCCATAAAATCAACCATATAATCAACCAAGTTATCAAACAAGCATTTAAATTTAAAATTTAAACATTCATATAATTATTTTCTAAACATAAGAAAATCTGAGTACTCACCAAAAATCAAACCAAATCTTCCTACCAATATTCTTATTCCATAACGCTTCACTAACTCATCTTCTACTTCATTCCTCTTTGCTTTATGTTCTCGACCTCTACTTCCAAAATCTAGAAAATTCGACGGAGCTTTCGTAGTAGTTCAAACTTTCTTCTATCTTCTTGAAATGAAACGAGCGGCACTTCCTTCTCTTTTTCTTGCACCGGAGATTTCTAACTTGCTCCTTTCTTCTACATGGGTTCGGTCTCACCATGATCCCTTCCTCCATCATTTCTTCACTTCATAGAAGCTAAACCATAATCTAATGATGATATAAGAATTTAGGAAAAGTTTGGTGGAGTTTGAAGTTGGTTTAATTTGATTTTAAGAAAAGTTACTAAGAAAAGAGAAGAGAGGAAGCCATTAGAGAAGCCATTATAAAGCTTAGATAAGGAGGAGGAAGAAGAATGGAAAGTGTGTGGAATTTTTTAAATAAGTGGTATGTATTTATAGAAGATGTTTGGAATAAAATATTATTACGTAAAATGACCAAAATACCCTTACTTCAACTTAAAGTAAACTTATTTTTTCAACACTTACCATTCACTTTTCACATCTTACTTTATGTCTTAGTCACTTAAGAGTTAAGTTAATGTATTTGTATGGAAAAGTGGATTAAAGAGAATATTTGTTTAGATTTTTGATGTGATTTGATTTGATGTTTAATTTTTTAACCTTTTTCCTTGCTTATTTTTCTTAATTATATTCTAGCAGTTTCCTATCATAATTAATAAAAGTAAACTTATTTTGTTATTAAAATGTGTAATATATATGTTAAAATATGTTAACAAAGGTGCAACAACATTGCGATAAATTATTTTGAACAAAACATTTATTTTCGAAAAAATGTTTTATAGTTATATTTTAATATTTTTGTTAAACTATTTATTTATATAAACAAAACTTTAAAATAAGTTTATTATCATTTTTAAATAATTAAAACAATTTTGTATTAGTTATAAAACCATAATAAATAATATTAAAATCCAATTATAAAAATACGACGTCGGTTGTCAAAATGCGACGAAGTTTCTACACTTTTATAAAACAAGTATATATGTTTATAAAAAGTTTAGAAACCGCTTATTAACTTTTTATAACAATTTAAAAAGAATTATGTATCATAAACCAGCTTTTGTCAAATTTACGACAAAACTTCAAAATCTCTATTTAAATCTAAAAAATAAGTTTACCGTTCTTATTTATCACACAAAACGTGACTGCTAAGTATGAAAATTCTATATTTGAATAATTAAAGTTAATTAAATATTCCATTTAAAAGTGACAAAATTACGGTCGTTACGAAAATCAAGCACAACAGGATCAGGGGAGGACATAACTAAATCCACTTCCTCTTTTTTGACTTTTCATCTTCTCCTCGGAAGCAGGCATACCGGACTCAACCGACTTCTTTTTATCTTCCCCCTACCTCTACCGCACTTCAAACTGTCACCTTCTGAGGGCTTAGAGGGCATAATTTGAGCACTTATATAAGCGGGAAGTGTTATTGGAACAATAATGGGCTAACCGGGTAATGACATAGATAGAGAAGGAGGGATAATTTCAAGTTTCTCCCACATAATTTCCTTGGTCAGCAAGCCTCAAAAAGTTAACATCTCCGTATGGTGGATCATGAGGAAAGCTCAAAAGAACCGACAATGATACATTCTCCTTGAATTGAGCTCCTTGGAGGTCACTCGTTGTCTCTTCCTATAAAGAAAGAATCATTTGTGCATTAGGACTAGGGGTCATACCAGTTTAAACATCTATAGTTGCCTGAGGGGCAAATATGATCGTAGATTCGGTTGTCGAAGCTTGTTGGCCCAACTACGGAACCTCCCATAAGGAGAGAAACAATAGGAGGCTAACCTAAAACTTGAGAAACATAAAAGCAGAGATTAGTGATGTTGATCGGCGTCATGTGAGCCATCTCAAACATGGCCAGGGTTAATGAAATACCACTAGGAGATACAGATCCAAAAATATGCTAGTGTCCCTCCTAAGACCACTTCTGCAATGGTGGATAACATAAGTAGCCTTAGAAAAAGTGGTTCACCGGGACTGTACGTAGCATCAATCATAGATGTTGGTACCATGGAAACTCCAGAAGTGGCCCCGGCAGTAGAATTAATTGTTGAGATGGAAAGGACTGTGGTGCTTTCCGTAACTAGTGAACTATTGTGAAAGGATCGGTGGTATTCATGGTCAGGTTATGAAGGGTGGATTCAAAACTCTCAGCCTAACCTTTCTGAACCCCGAAGGCCTGGTTAAGAGGTATAACACGCTTATCAGATTTAAGTGCCTACAAGTCCTCCTCGTTCAGGAGCTCGAGCTTCATTCACTCCGTATAAACTTCGGTTCTGCCAGAAACCTCTCATGCTTGCCGAATAATCTCTTCGTATGCCAGAACCAATGCCACAGGGTATCCATTAATGAGCCATTTTAAGTACCCAAATTTGATAACATCCGCATTGTAATTGATGATTATTGGCTCAAAATTGTCCTTGACTTGCTTTTCACAAACTTCGACCTACTTTTCAACGTCTTTTTCCCAGGCCTCTACAACATCTTTTGCTATGCAAGTTTCCATTATCTTCTCGTAGTAGCCTTAGGCCTGTGCGAGGGCATCCTCTTTATCTTTTTTAATCTTTAGCAGCCTTTTCAATTACGCCACCTCCTTTGTGAGATGATCATTCTCTGCACACAAAGTGTGACTTCTATGGTGGGCAACCTCAATTTATTTTTCATGGCTTTGTCGCTTCAGCTCATTAGTCAAATCTTCATCCTTTTCTTGGCCTGTTCCAATGATTTGTTTAGTTTCTTGACTTCCTCGTCAAAGTTGGCTACGATATGCTTATCCTGCTCTGCCAAGAGTTTCATGCCCTCAAGTTCTAATTCCTTGTTATATAAGCCTTCCAAAATAACTATAGCTATCCTCTTCCACTTGAAGAATTGATCATATACATCATCAACATAGGCCACAATGCCTATTCTGAAATGCAGAGGAATGTCTTTCAAGTCAGGAATGAATGCGACATCGTTGAAAGGGATTTGAGAATTTTCATTTTAGATTCTCCAGGTGGGGGTTTGAGGCAATTTGCATCTCAGTGGTAGTAGTGGTCTTTTCATTTGGCCTTTTCCAGCCCTTTAATGGGGAAAAACTAGGAATAGTAGGCCCAGAGCATTACTGACATCGAATGAGGCTTAAAATGGGATGTTATCTGTGATGCTGTTAGGGAAACCAAAAGTAGGGCATTAGAAACCCCAATAGGTGGAACATCGCCAGGTCTCATTGAGAATCTGTTTATTCTTTGAGACAATGGTGATCGAGACCTATGTTGTAAAGGCAACTCATGAGATCAACTCTCCTTGTCTTGGCTCCATTGATCTTAGCCTAAGCGTCCATAGGTATAAGAATCGTAAGATGAACCATATGAATGATTGTGTGATTTATGCTTCCTGTGCTTTTTTACTATAGCTTTGGAGGGTATCATAGATGCTCTTGCACTCCATTGTACCCGCAAATAAAACACAAATGGATTAGGTATAATTATGTGGGAGCGTAGTGCGAATTAAACTAAGTGTAGTGTCGTGTAAGTTTGTGTATATGCCCTAATAGCACCCCACAGGCCATGGGATTGAAGTTTGCTAATAGGAGCGATCTCCTCTACACGGGTGGTGGGAACTTCATTTGGTAAGCAAATCGAGGATCTAATATCCCCAATGCAGATGTTTCCTAAGCCATAAGAACGAATTCATCTAGACTAGGGCTCAGATTTCCATAAATGTCATCGTAAGGTTGAAGTGAGTTTCTTCTATTGCAATTATCGGTGGCAGTTGCATAGGAATTCACAATAGGACGATCTTTATTCTTGGTTGTCAGTCTAAAGGAAATGCTTGATCACCACCAAGTTCACTACCAATGGACTCACGATAGATATCAGCATCGTCATTACCTCCTCTACCACTTCTTTCTTTCTTGGCATGCTCATGTACTTCTTTAGTCTTCAACATGACTTTAAACTAGGGGCACCCCTTGGATTTCACCATCATCCTCCGATAAAGAGCTATCATCACCCTCGTCTTTAGCTTCGAGAACAAGGATGATGTTCTGACCCTCTCCCAAAAGATTACAAGTTCTAAAATTATTGTCGTGAGAAGCACCTTCATATCCCACTCTTTTGGAGGAACTCTATGGAGAGTCGTATGAGTTCTAAGGATATACCATTAGGTCGTTTTGGAATGTTTGGAAGAGAAAAAAAGAGGACATAACAATCAAAAGCTAAAGCATTGACTTCTTAACAAAGAGATGAGCCAGAACTTAAGCCTAGACAACCACCTCTTTACAAAACCAGGCGGGCAATGCATAAAAAAGGATTCATCCTTAAAGTTGTTTAATTTGTTCCAAAGGCCCGTTACAATTTTCTAGCCACCGGAGGGTTCCCAGTATATGAGCAAAGGAGACTCTTTGCAATGCTTAAAGCAATATAAGCAGCATATTTCCTATGCGTTGAGCTCATGATCCATGCGGCAAGCAAAGCTATTGAACATTCTATGTAAAAAGGTGCAGCTGTTAGGATGAATTGAGCTGACCTGCTCCATGAATTAATGGACTTTGTGAATAAAAGGATTGAATGGAGGAACGCAATTGGCCATGCACATGTATCAGTTGCAAGGTGTAACACCCCATGAAATTTAATAAGAAATTAAGTAACTAAAATAAGGTAAAAATGGAAATTTTGTAAATATTGGAATTTGGCCACGTTAGTTGCACCATTGCATCTATGGCAATTTTCTTATCAATTTCCATGTTTAAAATTTTGAAATCAGAGTTCAAACGAAGAAGTTATAGACATTTGATGTTTTCAAGTTTAAAATAATTCAAACAAGTTTACAAATAAAATTTAAATATTTGAATTTGATATTATACAATGTTAAAGGACACTTCGTCTTTGAGCTAACCTAGTTAACGTAAGAATTATTTGAGTAACTAATAAGTTAAATAACGTAATTAATAAAAATTTAATGGAGGAAATAAATTCATGGTCATAAGTAGGGACCAGTCGACTGCCTAGGTGGTGGTCGATCGCTATAATGTGAGTGATCGAACGGTGAAGTGCTGGCGACTAAATTTTTTCTATTTTAACAATCTGGATTTTATTATTTCTAATCTAATGGTTCTGGTACCTCTGTAAATAGATATCTAGATCCCCACTTTTCCTCATAAAATTCTATAGCAGTGTTGAAGCTCTATCAAATTCTTTCCCCTTATGGTTTCAGAAATTTTAAATTTTTGGTATAATTTTTAATTTCTTATTAAAATTAATTTCCCAATCTTTCTCCTCTCTACCTTCTTATTTCTGAAATCTAACACACACACACAAACACATATGCATACATATAATCTATTTGTTGTATATTCAAAAATGGGAATATCTAACTGAGAATTAGGAGCAATATAAATCAGATCCCATCTTCCTCTTCTTCTTTTGATTCCAGGATTAGTTAGAATTTTCAAGTAAGATTTTTAGATGTTAAATTATTTTAATTTATGATTCCATTCCTCTATAGTTTCTGATTCTACGTATAATTTCTATATACAATTCACTTTGTTGTATATTCCAAAAAAGATCGAAATGGGAATTAGGCGTAGTGGATTCAAATCTAGTTAGGAAGTAAACAATTCTCTATAAGTGGTTATCAATTTTTTTTACATTTTTGTATTGAATTATATTTATTTGGATTTGATGTATGCTTTGGGAAATTTTGGTAAACAAGAACATAACATCAAAATCTCCATGAATCCCTACATAAATGTCAATCTTGGAATATGTTGGAATTTCAATAGTTTTGTGTTAAAACAGTAGAATCGTATCTTTTTTGAGATCTAAGCAATTTATAATCTATTCCACTTCATCTCTGTTGATTTCTCTAGTAGTGTCAAATAATTCTAAAAATAAATAAAGTTATAAATGGTGCGCAAAGTATGATTATTGATTATTTGTAGTTTGCACCGCCTATTCTATAAGTTAAAATAAATATAAACAGGAAATTATTGTCAAGGACAAAATTTTACAGCTTTTTAGCCTCAAGGACAGACCTTCAATATTTTATCCTGAAGGACAACTTTCTGTAGGTATCAGTTTTTAGTTATTGATAGCAGTTTTTAGGTATCAGTTTTAAGTTATCGGTAGCAGTTTTTAGGTATCAGTTTTTAGCTCGGTATCAGTTTTGTTGTCCTTATGAATAATTTTGGAAAATGTTTGTCCTTGTGAATAATTTTTAGAAGAATGTTTGTCCTTGTGGTAAAAATATTGAGGTCGTGTCCTTGAGGCAAAAAATACAGAAAATTTTGTCCTTTAAATTAATTCCCCCTAAATATAAATCCCTTTTTCACTCCAAGATGGTAATTGCAAAAGTTAGTTAGAATATAAAAGGTTTAAATTGTAAAGTTTGTTCTTGAATAGAGGAATTAATTCTATTATATTAATATGAGATAAATTTGGTATTGTTCCTCTTTGTTTACATGTCAAGTTGTTAGCTAAGGATATCAGCTATTGTTTTGTTTGGAGTTTGGGACTTGTATAAGTTTTGACATTTAAATTAATTAGCATTTTCATTGTATTAATTATTAAAGTTAATAATAAAGCAGTAATTATAGCATATTGAGCATATTGATTAGAATTAATATGGTAGTAAATAACTTTAATTTCATAGGAAGGTAGTTAATGATAATTTCAGGGATTTATCCATAATTAAAGGCGTGATATAGGGACCATATATGGCCTAAACTAATAGTTATTTAGGTTTTTATATGTATATAATGGTTATACATATGAATTATGGCTAAGTTATAGAGATGCGTGGTCAGTCCAAAGTTACATATAATTCTGCCCTGTTAAATCTGGCTACTAGCGTCGTGGCTTTGCGGACTGATGTGAGACATCATTTATAATAAATAAAACTAGTGGACGTAAGGTTAGTCTCAATTCTGTAGGGGAAGTATACCTAGTCAATCTAGCCACTAGTATGTATGAATAGTCAGACTAATGTAAAGCCATCATAGTTTGGGTTATGGGTCATAATTATGTTGTTGATAGGATAACAGGAATTTTTAGTAGGGGTCTGCTTACAGTTAGAGGTATTAAGTGACATCGGTAGAGTCTGCCTCTTTCTTAGGAGAAGTATTAAGTGACCTAATGAGATTTCTTATGATGTCAGTTAGGAAGAATCTTGTAAGGACTCATCTTTGAGTAGGTCTTAAATGATAGGGACCTACCTATTTTATAGGTCTTAAATGGTTAGAGTTTGCCTAAGTTTCTAAGAAAGAGGTATTACGTAGTTTAGAGGTTCTCTCTTGCATCGTTAACAATAGCCATGTTGGAATTTGGAAATGGGTTAGGAATTAAACAATGGCCACCTGCCTACTTTATAGGATTAAAAGGTCGGAGTCTGCCTAATCCCCAATATAAGGTATTTATTGGTTTCAGTGCTTTCTCTTGCATCATTGTAGTTGCATTAGATTTTTGGAGTTGGACTAGAAAGGCCTTTGAGCTTACTATTAAACTTATTAGTATGGTATATACTTAAATACATAAGATATATTTCTTATCTAAATAATACTACCCGTATACAATTATGGTAAAGCTTTAGATTTTCATTTTTACCAAACATTTGTTGTTCTGGCCCGCTCCTCATTACAACACATAAGTTAGAGGAGACAATGCTGATTTATGAGACGAATATGGATATGAAGACTTGTGACAGTTATCTATATACTTATGCTTTTTAAAAAAAAATATTGTAACCAGTTCAGACAATTATGCTATTCTGAGTATTGTACTATGCAGGTTTTATGTAGACATGCTGTAACATTTAACATGCTATATTTCTAGAATCATTTTCTTTAGCAAGGGGTACTTGTTTTTGATATTTTATTTTATCCATTGCAGTGTGAGAGTCTAAAAGTATAGATACATAGCTCTGCGTATAGTGTATTTTTTAATTTTATCAACTTAATAATTCGCCTTAAGATGGGCCTTTGGTTTGATGGGCTTTTATTGGGTTAAAATTAGGTTTGTTCTGCGCTTGGTGTTATCCATGAATTTTCTTAAGAATTAACATATGAAATAAGGAGCAATAACATTAATGAGTTTCCAAAGGCATTAGAATGGTTTCTATAAGAATTAAACAAGGATTTTGATAAGGTTAGAAAGTGGCCACCTAAGCATTAAGAATAAACTTTCATCATGGTCAATGTAATCATCAAAAACTGCTCCAACATGATTGAGGCCTTAAAGAATACAAAAGAAGGATACATGAAGATATATAAAGAAAGGATTTATAAAGAGAAATAGCATTCACAAAGCCTTTCGAAAAAGTCAAAGGAATACTTCAGCAGAATGTTGGATAAGCAATGAGCTTTTGAAGGGTTCGAAAGATGACAGAGCGAACCATTCGTTTTAGTAAACCCCTTTTGAAACAATAGCTTTTGCATACATAAAGGAGGTTTAAATATGTTAAAGGTACCTTTCGAAGACAACGTGTAACGACCCGAAATTTCACCAATTTGACTTGTGAATATTTAATTAATTTTAAATATTGAATATATAGGTTTTATAATAAAAATAAAACTCTTTTGAATAATAAATAATGATTGTGAATTAGTTTTTAAAATGTGTTTACAAAAATATATAGTTCAATGATAAACAGAATCGTGATCGGAAACTATTTTCCGAATTTTCGACGTTTCTTCATGTAAAAGTTGCTTGAAATGTTATGCACACTTTCTTATATATATGTGCATGAATAGACTAATTATATAATATGGTTTAATATGGTATAATAGCGTTAATTAAGTTAATTAGCTTAAGATAATGATGATGTGGCACTTTGGCAACTAATATAAAAAATAAAAGGAGAATGTCACATCAAGAGGTACATGATACGGCATATTGGCAACTAGGTGGACAAGGATGTGACAAGGGGTGGTGATGTGTCACTGAGTTAAGGAGGGCAAAGGATGAAGGGTAATATGGTAATTTAGTAAATACACTTTGTATATAAGCAAATTTCTAATTTTCTCTTTCATTTCATTTTCATTGTTCCATTTTTTTTAAAGCTCATCTTCTTCTAAGTTTTTGAAAAAATCTTTAATGGCTTCCATAAAATTTAGAAGATTTAAATTTTCAAATTTTAATTTTTTAAATGTTTTAAACTTAGTTTTAAACTCCTTTTCCAAAGAAATTTCTTCATTTTTACCCGAAATGGTTTTGGCCATAACTTCTTACAAACTATTCCAAAACTAGATTTTCTTTTATTTAAACCCCTTATAACTTCAGTGGCTATAATTTATTTTTCACTACCTTTTTTGATTTTAAGCTTAGATACCACAAAAATTCACTTTTATACCGAGTGTTTTTGAACTTGCATTATGAAGGCCGAAAATAGTCCTCCTTTTTTCGGCCATAACTTCCCCGAAATTTAATATTTTTGAGTAATTATTTTTTAAATGATAAAGAAAAGAAAAATATAAAACTTTTCTTTTTATCATTTTACCAAAATCTAAGAGAAAAAGATCCAAAAGTCAAGTGCAAAACGACCTATTTTCAAGAAGTGTTTGTGGTTTTCCAAGCTTTCTGAACGCTAAAGTATTTCAAGTTTTCAAAAGTTTTGGTGAGTAAACTCCTTAACATTTTGGAAATAATTTACTTATATATGTGTGTTTATATGTGTTGGTTATGTAGTTATATATATAAATGGTTCGCTTGGATTGTGGTATTGTTTGGATATGTTGGTTATAAAGTTGTAATGTTGATTATGTTTTGTTCGATATGTGCTTACTAATGTGATGATTATGATTCAATAGACTACGGGTTGGTTGTGATAGAAAAGTGGAAACAAGTTGGAAATTATGAGTATCCATAGCGATAGTCGCTATGTATCTAGTTCGGATTTTCAAAAATTTTAAGTTTTAAATTTCTTTAAAAATGTTTTGGAAATCTTTTCAAACTAAGTTAGCGACACTTAATTTAATTATAACTTAAATAAGTTTTAATTTATTAATTAATTAATTAATGATAATTAATAATTAGTAATTAAGGTTAAGTATTTAGTAATTAAGTTAATCATCTATTAACTAAGAAATTAATTAATAGTTAAATTAAGTTTTAAAAAGGTAATTAATTAACCATGTTTAATTATATTAATTAATTATTTAATTTAAGTTAATTAATTATTTAATTTAAGTTAATTAATTATTATTTAAAGGTTAATTATTTCTTAATTAAAGTAGATTGTGAATTTTAATTAATTATGATTAAAAGGATTTAAATTATTATTTAAGTATTAATTAAATGTTATTTAATTATTTAATTGACATTAATTGATAATTAATTATTAATTAAGGTTTAAATTATTATTTAACAATTTAATAAAGGATTAATTAAGATTTTATTATTTATTTAATAATTATTTATTGTTATTATTTATTTAAAGGTTAAATTATTTCTTTATTACTTAATTAAATTGAGTTAAGATTTAATAAAGATTAATTATGATTTAAAAAGGGATTTAACTTATAATTTATTATTTTCAAAAGAGTTTAATGTTTTAAATCCTTTGTTTTTCCAAGAATCAAATTTTTAAAGGAATTTATTTTCCAAAGATGGTTTTGAATTAAAGAAATTCAAGTGTCGATACAACTAAGGAACCATATAACTATGAATGGGTTATAATGTAAATTGTTATTTGTTGTGTGGACATATGGTTGCAGAATAAATCCTCGTTCCGTTATAATTGGTTATTTGTTTGCTGTGTAGGCATATGTTAGAAGAATAAATCCGTGTTCTGCTATAAATTGGTTGTTTGTTTGTTGTGTGGACATATGTAGCGGAATAAATCCTCGTTCTACTATAAATTGGTTATTTGTTTGTTGTGCAGACATGTGTTGGCAGAATAAATCCTCATTCTGCTATGAATTGATGGTTGGTTCGTTTGTTTATTTGTGTGGATATATGTTAGTAGAATAAATTCTCATTCTGCTATGAATTGGTTGAATTGTTTGGATATCTATTTAGCAAGACAAATCATCATCCTGCTATTATGTTATTTTAACAGTATATGCTAGTTAGTTCATATTGACATGTTATTCCCTAATTTGGATATGAGTTATATTTACATATATGTTAACCTTTGTAAATAACTGATGAGTGAATTGGAATTGAAATTGAATGGTAATTTAAATTAGTACCCCTGGAATTGCTAAGCCTCCTTTTGAAATTATAAAGTGTGTTTTTTCGAAGTAACCTAAATTCTTTGATCAATTTGGGTTTAAAGTTTATGATGATTTCAAGTTATTTTATGAAGTTATTTTTAACTAATATCTAGTTTATTAAAGGTGGTTTACTAAAGAGTTACTTTAAAGTGGTTTACAAAAGTATTTTGTAAATGATATTTTATAAAGGATTTATAAAGAAGTTTTACAAATAGTTTGGAATTAGAAAGAAATTTTATAAACCATTTTAGAGATTTTAAAAGAAGTTTTAAATCTAGTTTGAAAATTTATAAGAGGTTTGAAATGTGAAGTGAATATATAAAAGTATTTTTATAAGGGATAAGTGAATATGTTTTATAGTAAATGAGATTTTGGGAAGGGAATTACTTGGCCATTTAATATGGAGTTTTGAAAGAGGAAAGTTTTCTAAAAGTTTTAAATATAAAAGGGATGTTATGGTTTTTGGAAAAAGTGTTTTTGAAGGAATCTTTTGATCAAGTTTTATAAAGTGATTTCATTAATTAAATTTAATTAATAAAGGCTTAGAGGATCCCATATGGGACTGAACTAATGTTTGATTATTGTTCAATTTGATAATTAAATCATCGACCGTCAAATTTGGATCCAAAACGTAACTTTGGAAATATCTAGAGAAAGCATGAGAATTATACGATACAGTTAATATCGATGGTGCTATATTGTAAGTATAAACTCATTTTGTTCTTCTAGGATAAATGATAATGAAATCCATCCACTAACGGTTAGGAGGTGAACTCCGCTCATATCATTTGTCTGTTTATTTTCTAAAGGACCGGGGTTGAGTTTACCGAAATTATCGAATGTTGTTTTGAAGAGACTGGGATCATATATGTTATTTGAAAACCACTTTGATTCGGTGAATGAATTTTGAAGTGAAGACATTGTAAAGAGCATGAAATTGAAGATAGAGATGTGAAGTGCAAGGGCTAATCACTACTAATCTTGAGGGTCATTCCAAAATGGATGTAGTAGAAATAGTGTCTTTGGTTCCGTTCAGACACAGAACAGACTTGTATGGATGAATGAAATCAGAACATCGTCGTTGGAGGGTGATGATCATTCTAAGTGTAAATGTTCTTGAAAGCTAATCGTAGAACAAGCCTCATTAACTGAGAATGACTGAAAATCAGGGGAGATGCAGCAAGGCTAAGTGGATTGCAACCATTAGGGTATGTTGTCACTTTTCTAGATACCCTACACCTAGTATTTATGGATTGTTGTGCGTGAGATCTCAGTAAAAATGTTGGGAACAACTACTGTGAGGACATATTCGGTAGAATCCAGTAAGGGTAGGCCGGTCTTATGTTGGTAGGGATCGATTGGTTCGATCTTGGTACATTTTTCTAGAGGTGTGCTGTGATAGGTGATATCCCAATGCCTAGTCATTATATGGAATCTATCCTCCAATAAGCGTCGTACTGTTCTGATTGTTCCCAACAATGTTGAACTGTGAGATGCTATCATTTCAGCTATTTTCATATTTTACTTTGATCTCTAGGCATTATTATAATATCATTGGATTTTCTGATATAAAAGGTTTTGATTATCGTAAGTTAAAAACCTATTCGTCTTTATGTGTGGCATGATCTTACGAGATACTTTTGATTTTAAAGGATTTTAAAAATTAAAATAAATTAAATTCCTTGTGATTTAATTTCTCACACTAGTTTTACAAAACTGACCCAGGCGTTGTTTTCATATAATGCTCGGGTCACACTGATCATATTTCCAAAATTACTTGGACATTTGGAGCTTCGGGAGATGAGCTGGAGGCTCAAAGACGTAATCACATAGATGGTTATTTTCCATTTCATTTATTATTGTATTTATCAGCAATTGAGGAAAGGTTGTCATAACTGTCTGTACTGAATAGGTTAGTATACTCTGATTGATGTCTTTATATAAATTACAGTTTTGTTTTTGTGTAAAGATTTGTTATATAATATAGATTATTTGTTCCGCTGTGAGATTCTATTTTGTTTAGTTTTCTTCTACCTTCTACCTTCTTATTTCACCCTAACAAATTGGTTTTTCCAACACTTGAATATTCGGCATGGGATACAGTGAATGTATTAGTGTTGGTTTCGAGGATTGGAAATTTGGATCGCTACACAATGGATAATAGGTTTTCCCTATGTGTGCCGAACCATTCAAAACGACTGGCTTCGTCTTTATTTAGCTTTACCGGAAGAACATTCAGCCAAAGCAACCCTTTCAAAAGCATATATTAGCCTTTCAAATTGGTTGAGCCCATCCGTACCTATGAAGGAAAATTACATGAATTCAATATAACTTCCTCAAAGACAAAAAGATAGGGTTTCACACTAGTCAAAGAGAATGATTTTGACTAATGTATTTTGCAGCTAAGTTTCCTAAAGTGTTTCAACTCATTTGAATCCCACAAACTACACGTTTCGACAGCTTCGAAAGCCTACGCCCTTTCCAACTTATATGGCACATTAACAGCTAAGTGAAAAGCACTTCTATACCTTTTGATGAAGTCAAAAGCAATCAAGCAAGATAGAGGAAAAACCAAACAATAGTAGCAATGGAAGGTCGTCAAGATAATCCTTTCGACTAGGTCGAAAGTTAAAATATACAAGAGTGAAGTGAAAAAATGAATCAGAAAGGTTAGTAGAAAGGCCTTTCGACTGCATTAAAAAGGCACACACAAAAGGAGAGAAGCAGACCTTCTGATCGTGTCAAAAGGATGCAGGCATGGAGAAAGGATGTAGGTGGAAGGTGGTCAACTAGCGCATATAAATAAGACCCTAGGGGTCTTGTTTTTTGTGGGGAATTTCATTTACTCTTTACTTGTACTTTGTAAAACTCTTAAATCCTAATCTTCAAATCAAATTAGGGATTAAACAACTTGGTACATTTGAGCTTCAAGTAATAAAGGATTGTATTTTCAAAGAAAATTTGTAGCATTCTTGGATATAGTAGTGGATTAAATGGTTCCGTATGACTCTGATTAAGGCCTGTTTGCATCAATATGCATGGAAGGTTACCTTTCGAGGAAGACGAAACCATATAATTCAACTAGTATCCTTAAAACATAAAGTTCTAACCTTCAGTCCCATTTACCACTTCGATAGGAGATTTCAATGGAGTTATAAACCAATTGAACAAGCTCAAAAGGTATTATAAAAGAGAATTAGATATTTTGACCGTGTCGAAAGGTTATATAAGAAGGGGTTTCAACTGCCACAACCTATTCGAAAGGTGGTATTAAGGGAATCAATAGGTTTTAGCTATCCCCATCTGTCGAAAGGTGGTTTCAAATGAGGCACTTATACATTAAACTCTGCTTTAGGTTGTTAATAAGTTTTCTTGTTAACATTTTTGGCGCTAGAAGGAGGGCTCGAACCTCCGATTGCAAATAAATTTCACTATAGATTAATTGCATAGAGTTCTTCATTCAAAAGAAGAAAATGGTAAGAGCAAGGATTAATAACGATATCCCAAATGAAGAAGTTGCATCACAATCAACTTTGGAAAATAATATAGTCTCGAGCTTTAACTTAGAGAATATGAAATTTGGATGACCTTAAACCCTAATAAGATTGGAAAACAATGAGATTATAGTCCAAAATCTACAACAACAAGTGATGGTTATGTAAGAAATTTTTGAAGGGGTTCCATCTCAAGGATCATTAAGGGTTGTGGAAGAAGAAGATGAAGCGCAATCTCCAAATAAAAACCAATATGAAAACCAAGAAAGTCAAGCTAAGGGGTCCCTTTAACAATCAATTTTTTTAACCTAGGAAGACAATAGAGATCGTCTCTACAACATTCTCAACCAAATCACAAAGGATAAAGTAAAAGATGCACTTCTTAAACTGGAGTAATATGTTACCATACAAAAGACTCCTTTTTCAAAAGAATAACAGCAGTTAGCATCCCTCCTTACATTCAAATTCCCCCACTAAAGTATGATGGAACTACTGATCCAGATGATCAACTTGTCGCTTTTAAAACCTGGATGAACTTATATAATTCTTCTACGCTAGTTCATTGTAAACTCTTCACCGTCACTTTCTGGGAGCAGCTGTCAAGTGGAGTAGGCATTATCGGAAAGGAACTATCCAGTCTTGGGAACTATTCTCCTATGAATTCATGGCACAATTTCATATGTGTAAAGACCCAATAATAGATTCTTACATGTTAGTTGACATCAAACAAAGGTTGGAGGAATTGCTCGGCAAATACATTAAAAGATTCAACTTAGAAGCATTGAAGGCCGAAAATGCGAACGATGAAGAAAAACTAAAGGTAGTTCGCTCGGGCTAATCAAACAAACTCCTTTTTGGAAGGAACTTCATATTCATGGGTGTAAGGATCTATAACATTTCTATCTCTGAGCAGAAAAGTTTATTTAAATGGATGAAATGCATCATGCTATGAAGAAATCTAAGCAAAAACAAAAGGAAGATAAGTTTGACTTTAACCATCCCAGCAAACAGTCTATATGGAAGAAAAACAAGAAAGACAGCCAAATGGTGAGATCTAAATCCAGATCAATGGAATTAAACAAACCTCTCTCCTATACCTTTGCCATGACAAAAGATGATGAGAATTTTTCCATTATCTATATGACAAGGACTCGCGCTAAACCCATAAAAGGAAAGAATTACTATGCTTATCATAAAGTGAATGGACATGAAACCGACAATTGCAATGTTTTAGCAAAAACAGTTCAAAAACCCGATCAAGTATGGATTCTTAAAAGAATTTGTCAAAGAGTATTAAAAGATTCTCTACCTCAAAAGGAACAACTCAATCACTTACAGTTCTGATATAGGATCAGTTTTAAGACTTCGTCTTCAAACTTTGATCAGGATAAGAAGTCTTGCAGCATCCGACTACTACAAAAAAATTGATTATAACTTTGTAACTTGATTTGTACCTTGATTTATATTTGATTTGTTCTAAAAACTGGCCATGTATTAATAAAAAATTCGAGTGTCATTATAAGTAAAACAAAACCAGACCATGGCATTCAACATACCCTTAAAGCACAACAAAATTCTAGCTACTTAAGAAATGCTGCTCAATTGCCTAAACTAAAATGACCCATCCTTATCTCAAAGCTTGAATCAATGTGGTGTAAAGAACTACTCCCACGGAACCCTGGATTATCACCAAGCATCAATTGTAGATTCATGAAGAGTAAATATCTAAAACTCTCTCAAAAGAGGGGATTCTTAGGAAAAGCATGTGCTTATTCGTGAAAGTCTATTAGTCCATGCATCACGGCTTTTCAGACTCGCAAATAAGACATCTCTTTTTGCTGAGCAAAATCTGAGAAAGCATAATCACATACACTATGTGCATCGGTTGGTTATTCTACCGTTTGGGGGGAACTTTCCAAAATATGTTTTTAGAAAAGTTGATTTCAAAAGTCAAAAAGGATTATATCAAATTAATCTATAAATAAGGGAAATTAATTATTTGTTTAGTTTAAAAATAAACTTGCATAATCTTTAAAGAATACTATTTTGTATTAGTAAATGTGCACCAAGGATTTCTTACTAAGCATTCCTAATATTTCAAAGTTTTCTAAAACCATTTGCGATGAGAGGTCTATTCAGATTTTTCAGGGAAAGTTATAAAATTATCAAAAGTTCTTGAAAACGCTCAGATTAGAGAATCCTATTCTTGACTAAAAGACTATTGGTTCATGAATCATGACCTCCTAATCTCCTATTTGAGATCAGCGTCTCTACTATGAGAACAACTTGAAAACCTTTGCAAAAGAATATACTACTTAAAGTGATTTTATGTAACAACCCGCATATATATCGAGTTTGTATTTAAATATTTTATTTAAATATTAACTCGTTAATCGGATTTTGGTCCAAAAAGCTACTTTTTGCAAACGGTCAAATTAGGACTCGAGACCACTTCCATTGAGTTCGAAATGTCGTTTACAACTTTTTAAGTATAAACATCGATAGGTTTGGAGTTAGTGAAATTTCACTAACTTTTCCCGCTTTGGACTTTGGGTTAGTTTAGCCTATTAAGCCCACGTTCCAACCCTCTTCTCCTCACTCTTCATAAATTTCCTAACTAATCAAGCTTTGGCATTAATGGTGGAGGGAATGGGAAATTAAAACTCCAAGCACAAATTCAATTGCAAATCCAACATTCAACTCCAAATTCAAGTAGAAGATATTGGATTCAAGCTTTGGATTGCTTCTCCTTGCTTTCAAGCTTCATCTTCATAAACTTTAGTGCAAAGGTGAGATTTTTATCTCACAAATCTAGTCTATATCAATATTGGACTGTTGGGAATGAATCCCTATCGTGTTTGCATGTATATTTGCATTTGGTTTGGATTGGGTTGGCGAAAAACTCCGATTTTTAGCGTTTTGGTGGATTTTCTGCTCCTAGGTCGTTCTGGCCTTATTAGCTCGTATCGGAGTTAGGTCGTAGGTCGCATGGGCCTTAGATCGTAGGTCGCATGTGAGTTAACCCCTAGGTCGTTCTGGCCACTTTTCGTGTGTTTGGGTTTAGGTCGTTGTACCTTTAGGTCGTTGGACCTTTAGGTCGTTGACCCCCTTGAGTCGTTAACTAGTTAAGTCGCTCGCTACTTGACTCCATTAGGTCGCTCGTCACTGGATGCAGTTAGGTCGCTCGACTCCCTTACCCACTAGGTCGCGTACTTAGTTAGGTCGCGTGACCCCATAACTGTTAGGTCGTTAGACCGTTAACCCTATAGGTCGCTTGGCCTATTTGTTTAGGTCGTAGGTCGTTGGACCTTACCTCGATAGGTCGTTCCCACTTTTGGACGTGTGCACTCTAGGTCGCTAGACCGCCTCTCTTTAGGTCGCGTGACCCAATACAGTTAGGTCGTTTGACCTTATGTTCCTTTAGGTCGCGTCTCCTTTAGGTCGCGCCTCTTTTAGGTCGCGTCTCCTTTAGGCCACGCCTCTTTTAGGTCGTTCGAATGCTAGGTCGCTCGGCCCTTATTCCCTTAGGTCGCTCGGTCTCGTTTATGACCATAGGTCTCTCACCCCCTCTTCCTTAAGTCGCGAGTCATCGTTAGGTCGCGAACACCTTTAGGTCGCTCGACCCTATCCCTTTAGGTCGTTAGACCTCATTTTGTCTTCACTATGTCGTACCGTTTTGGTCGGGGCGCTGCCCCGCACCCCGCCGGGGGCGCTGCCCCCTGGACCCCCGCGACCTGACCGGGCAGGTCGAACCCCGTAAGCGGTGGCGTTGCCCCCGCACCCCCACCTTGGGGGGTTGCCACCCCCCTGGACCCCCCCCTCCGTAGGGGATCTTATCTGAAAAACATTGAGCTGATTTCCTTGGATTTTATTCGCATCTCCGTATGCGATCTTTGTGACTGATTGTTTCTACACTTGCTTATGTGTTTTGTCACTTTATAATATAAAGGTTTCAATACTAGTAGTAAATATCAAAACTCTTTTAACAAACAATTTTAACTCTATTTTTAATAACAAAGCTCTTTTCTTAAACCGTTTTCCAATCTATTAGTATATACAAGCCTTTACCTCACTCGGATGAGAAATCTAATTAAACGACTTAGTAAAACAAGTGGTATGAAACGCTTGCGTTCACTTCGTCGGTTAATTCTTGGACTTGTTCGATTGAACCTCTTGTGACAATTTTATTAGTGAAGATTTACAGTTTGTTCGTAAATATTTAAGTTAAGCAAGTGGTTATGGGACATGAAGCTAAACTTCTATATTTACTAGCTTAGTGTAATTGACACTTCTCGTTGATCTTGATGATCGCTTTATGAATTAGACTAGCAATTGCGCGATGTCTCTTTCATTGCAAGGTTAGACTAGACACCACTTGTGTGATTCCATTCACACATACCTTTCTGCTTTTTGGTTAGTCTTGACCTCAATCTGTGTGATTCCATTCACACATGCGGGGTAGCTCCCCTTGGTCTTCGGACCGTCATGTGATAGGCCTCTTTCCCTTTTTATGATTTCTGGATTTCTCGTGTTGATTTCTGGAATTTATGTCATTGACTTGTTATGAGTACAAGTTTAGGGTATGATGCCCTCTTCGAATCTTTGAGAAGATTCTTGTGATATTGATTATCTCTTATTGATTGATCTTCTGTTGATCATTATTTACATACTTATAGTGGTATGTCGTTATGGATGTTTATGTTTATGCCATATCTTTTATGTTATATCATGTCATATGATATTTATAGCTAGACTGATACGTTTATTATTTTCTTAAATAATACTCGGGTCAGACCGAGATGTTACAGGTGCTTCTGCTTGACTTCTTCCCAGGGATTCATCACTCTGACTTTTGGCTAACTGTTTAGATTAGCAGTTTTTGTTGTATACACTTGAGATATAGACTCATAGTTGTATTCTTTTGTATAGCACGTGTTGCTATTCTTTTGTATTATCGTGGATCTTACTGACCACTACTCTGATGTACACTTTCATGTGTTAGTTATTTATTCATATCTTCTTCCGCCTTTGTGATATGGATATCTGTGACTGATTTGTGATATGATTATTTCTATGTTTGTTTCCGAAGATTATTTATAGCCACCGTGTGATAAGCAATTACACGGATGGTCGCTCCTCAACAGCCTTATTCTCCGTGCTAGTTGACAGCACTACTCCGGAGTGTTCTTGGCTAGCGTGGGTATAGAGGTGGGGCGCCACATTTTAAATATAAAATAGGTAAGGTTATATGATTCGAACAATATTAGATAGGATTTGGAAAGAAAAGAATACATAAAAATAGTAACATTTGCTTATATCAAGAAAAGTGACAAAATGTTGATTTCAGAAAAGAAAGTTTCAATGGTTAAATAAATTATTTTAATTTATTTATGAGTGTTTATATTTTAAAATCACATTATACAAATTTATTTTTAAATTTGGTTTACATAAATAAATAGTTTAACTAAAATGTCAAAATGTGACCGTAAACATTTTTTCGAAAATCAACGTTTTGTCGATTAAAAGTTGTTGCAACGTCGTCGTACCTTTATTTTCTTATATAGAAACATATATACAAATAATATAAGTATTAATTAATTCATTTTTACATTTACTAAACATATTAGAAAATTCTAGAATATAATTAAGAAAAAGTAAGCACAAAAAAATGAACATGTCATTTTAAAGCAAAAAAGTAAACATCAAATCAAACCAAACATAATTATTATATTCCTTACTTACTTCTTAATTAAAAACGACATAAAATAATGATTTGAAATGTGATGTTAAGTGTTGAGAAATAAGGTTGCTTAAAGAGTAAGTAAATGGTATTTTGGTCTTTTTACAAAACATTTTTTTAATCCAAAACTTTTTCTATAAATAAGCATCAACTTTATCACTTTTTTACACTTCTTCTTCTTCCTTTTCCAAGCTTTTCTTCCACTCTCTAATGGCTTCATCTCTTCTCCTTCCTTACTGGCTCTTCTTAAAATCATATGAAATCAACTCCAAACACCACCAAACTTTGCCAAAGACCTTAGAATGCCATTAAAACATGGTTTAGCATCTAAAAATGGAAGAAATGATGGAGGAGAGGTTGGAACCCATGGAGGCCAAGCACATCAAGAAATAGGAGCAAGTGCAATGAGCTTCGAAGTAAGAAAAAGGGAATAAGGTTCTGCCGGAATCAAAAGAAAAATCTACGAAAAAGATTGGTGGAGTGGAACTAATCGTGGGTACTCAATTTAAAGTTAAATCATCTTTATAACTATTTTAATGTTCACTAAAATCTTTGAATAAATTGTTTGCATGTTTGATAACTTGGATACAAAATTGGTTGATTATATGATTGTTTCTGTAGTTGATAACTGGTTTGATAAATGATAAGAGAAATGGTTAGAAATTAGCCATAGTCAATTAAATGAGAATTTAAATCCATAAAAATACGTGTATGGAAATTATTTAGCCTCTTAATGATTTCAAAATATCTAAGTAGATTGGAAATGATATTATAATAATATAATATTATAATATGAAATGAAATGAAAAATGAGTTTGAAATGATGGAAATGTTGTTTCAAATAAGTTTAAATAGTTTAAACATGCTTTAAAACAAATTTGAAGTGTTTCGGACAAGTTCTGAAGCAATTCACAAAGTTGGTCAAAATCGAGCTCGTCGCGTAGCAGTAGTTCGTAATTTCGACCTGTAACTTCAAATTAACATAGAGAATGATTTACAAGTCGGATTTCTTCGAAATAAAATTTTTTTGGTCCACAATAATAATAGTTTTCAACGAAGAATGAAATTCTAGGTTTCATCATGTAGATTTTGAAATATGTCCAAAATAATTTTTCAAAAACATCGCGGTTTTGCATTTCGAAATCCAGAAAGGGATTTCTTTATAAATGATACTTTTAAATGATTAAAAATATGAAATAAATTTGATAAATCTATTAAAATGGTCTAAAATAGATTTGGAATGGAAAATATGAATTTTCAAATATTAAAATTTTGTTTAACTCAAATAAGCTTTATAGCACTTTCCGTAGCACTTTTATACAATGAATTCTATAATCTTTTGAATATAGTTTTGAACTTAACAATTCTTTCTTGTATATTTTGTGAATAATTTTAAAACATTAATTAAGTAATTTAGAGATGATTTGGAAGTTTAATAAGAGTTTGAATAAATGGTTAAGACGAATTGTTTGCAACACTTAAACAAAAAGTGAAGAATATTGGATATAATAACAAATTGAGTATGCAAAAATGCTAGTACACTTCTTCCGCCTGTGAGAGCTAAACAGTAAAACAAGGTATATAACTAAGGTTAGGGATGGATCAACAAGTACTCTAAATTTACCCGGCCTTCGCCTTTTCTTTTAGTCGAGGGGTGGAACAGATCGAAAAGAAAGTCTGGATGCTCTAAAAGATCATATTTAAGTTTTTTCAAGATAAAAGAAAAAATTTCTTTGAATGTTAATTAACCATTTAACATATTTTTATTCGATGGTTAGCGCGAAAGAACCGGGATCAGATTTGGGGTGATTCCTATTCGAAGAACCAGGATTCGATTTAGGTGATTATTATCCGAAAACACCTTCAAACTAGTTTCAAAATAAAACATATTGACGACAATGATCCTTGATGACAAAGATCTTCATGATGTAGAATTACTTTCCTTTAGTCCCTTAAGGTGAAACTTACGATATCTAAGGTGGTAGTAGTGCTATTATGAAATCTTCGATTTACAAGAATATGATTTAAGGTGAAGAAAGAAATCTTTGATTAAGATTTAATGAATGATTTGGGAATATTTTCTCTAAGTTAAAAGTTATAACATGAATATAAGAAATATTTGATTAAGATTTAGTAAATGATTTGGGAATATTTTCCCTAAGTTAAAAGTTAAAGGTTGAATATAAGAAATCTTTTATTAAGATTAAAAGAATAATTTGGAAAAAAAATTCCTAAGTAAAAGAGAAAATGATTTGAAATTATTCTAGGATTTAAGAAATGTTTAAATAAACCAAATGGTTTGATAAATGAGGCTTAATGATTACATATACATTTGAAAAGAAAATGTAGTAAATTGAAAAGAATATATCTAAAAAGGATATTTTATGAAATGTGAAGTAATTGATGATTGATATCCACATATGAACTTAACATTTTTTTATCGATAATTGGTTTCAAACAAACCGAGGTCGGATTTGGGTGATCCCTATCCGAAAACCACTTCGAACCAATGTATACGTTCGAAAATTAAGACATGTTGAAGATGATGATTATATATTGAAGACCGAGGATCTTGATAGCATGAGGACTACTTGTTGACATGCTCTATGTCGCTCCCTTTATAGAGCTATTTATATCAGTGGTCTCCTTGTTGTGAAGATTTTTTTGGATTGCAAGGGCATCTCGCCTGGTAATGGCCGAGGAAAGTGCCTTCGGTTTTGTTCATTCCCAAATTGAACTTGTATTGAAGAATGTTTAACATTGCATTTCTAATCATATTAATTGATCTATATCAAGTACCATCCGCTTGGTGGGGAAGAAGGCAACTTCTCTTAGCTTAACACTCTTTCCTGAGACATACGAGCTCAAGAGTTATATGTTGGTAGAAATCAGTTTTATGATTAAGGAATGGTAGTGTGGCGTTCAAGGAGGAAGCTGTTATGATCAAAGCTTGGTTTTGAATGAAAAGCATGGCTTTGAAAAAATTTGAGCGTAGCCTCACTAGCCTCACATCCCGGAAGATGATACGAGATACTATGTGCTTTCACAGACACAAATTCATAATAAGTGAGTATGTTTGGTAGTGTCCAATACGTTGGGCGCTTTGGGCGTTACGTCCCTCAAGGCATTTATTGCCCCATTTGGATAAAGTGATTAGCTTGAGAAAAGCAGAGATCTACTAGTTATCAATGGTAGTATAGAAAGTACAGTTCCAAGTGACTATTTTGAGAAAAGCGATTAAGGCACTATGGGAACTATGTTCGTTACACGTGGATCGGAGAAAAGACCTCCAGTTCCCTATCATGTTGGAAATCCAATCCCAATATGATATTTACGGTTTTGATTGTATTCAAAATAGCTACAACGAATTGCAAACATTTAAGCTACCCCCTTTTGGTACCATATATTCCATTCGGTATATCAAGTGATTTTGGTATAAAAGTGTTTTGGTTATCATAAGGTAAAAACCAGTTCGTGTGTTTATGTGCGGGCATGGTCTTATGAGATACCTTTCTTTTCAAAGGTTTTGATAATATAGTCATTTTAAATTTTAAGTACCCAACGCTGGTTTATCAAGTCTGATCTAGGTATTTTTAATACTTAGATCAGATCCGAGTAGTTTTAGGTTTATTTGAAGACGGTTGGAGTTTCTAGAGGAAAGTTGGAGATCTTCATCATCGTATGGACGTATTCTATTATCTGCTACATCTATTGCATTTGTTTTGTTGTTTGATAGCATTTGTAAGGGCAGGTGTTATAACTATCCAAGCTGAATCTTGGTTAGACTCTGATATTGTATTTAAATTTTCCACCATAAAGATTATTATTGAAATATTATATATTATTCCATTCGTGTGAGATTCCGTTCTGTCTTATTTTTTTTATTACCCTTTTCGTACAATTTGAGTTGGACATGTGTGGTTTATTATTGATTTCAAAGGGTACAGAAAAACAAACCGTGACATTTGGTATCAGAGCTTAGGTTGAACGAACACCTAGGCTTTTTTGTGATAATTCTCATCAAAGATAGGGTTAGTAATACTCTAGGATGAGTAACTCATTAGAGATAGGATTAGTAACACCCTAGAATGAGTTTGAGTGTATTACATATATATGAGTGCATATTTTTTATTGGATATAAAAATATTTTGTGTTGATTTATAGGCTGAGTTATTTATAAATTCAGGTCGATATGGAAAAGTACAACTACATCGATAGGTATTTCTAAACTCTTAACAAGGCATATCGACACAATATTTTGAAAAGATTATATTTTACATATAATGGAATGTCTTTCAAAAGATATAAAAAAAAATTGTAGTTAGGGAAATTTCTAGATACTTTCCCTTAGGGAAGTCCCATGGATAAGGTCTTGATCCTTCTAGTGATGATTAAAATAATCTTTTAAAATCAATCACATATTGGCTTAGGCAAACGGTATTGAACACTTGGTAAATTATTCTTCTTATCATTGGAGGATGAAGGCAAGTTCAAATCCAAACAAGTTGAATTAAGCATTTGGATAAAAGATGTTTGAACAAAATGGAATAGAAATGGTATAAACAATTCTAATCTTGGAATATCACTTACGGGTAGAATGGCTTATTATATGCCGAGTAATGAGTTTTGGATGACTCTAAAGCAAGCTCGAAGAGCAAGTGCACAAAAGAAAGCAGAAGAAAAAGCAAAAATAGGAACCTTTGCTGACATCGACTATTACTATTGCGGTAAGAAAGGGCATTATGCAGTTATGTGCTAAATTAAGCGAAGTAAGAACTAGAACAGGGAAAACAAAAGTTCTAATCGGGATGATATAGTCTATTTTAAGTGTAAAGAATAGGGACATTTTCTACATAAATGTCCTGTAACCACGAAGAAACCAAGAATTAAAAAGAAGAAAATGGGCTACTACCGATCTAAGAACCTAAGACATGAGGTCAAAGATTGTCCCCAACGAACTTGTATTCGGTGCTTTCAAGGGAAACACTTAATGAAAGACAGTCCAAGAATGAAAGTGGTTAACTTAAGCTCCCAAGATAAAACACCGTCTACCTCAAAAGAAATTCAAGAATAGTATATTAGTAGTCTATGTATCTATATATTGGTAGTAAGTGATTGACTGTATTCCCTCGGAAAGTTTTCTCTAAAATTTGGTAATGCCAGTTAGGGATAAAAATGGATGTATGAATATGATGTTAATTAATAAACTTCCTTTTGATTATCCTCTCGATGCACTTCTTCTATCTCATCTTTGATCAAATCTAATATGATGTTTAGGAAAAAAAAGTATATTTAAGATAAAGTAAAAGAATAAATTTAAAATATGGAAATTTTTAGCATAGTCTTTAGAGGAAGTTTAAGGAGATAAAGGGAAGCTATTTAAACATGAGATAATTTTGGAGATAAAATTTATAATAAGATGTATCGAAAACGAAAATTAAAAAAAAAGCTTCGAAATAAAGTTTTAATGATGTATTCCAAATTAAAGATAATTGATTTCTTTGGAAAAGAAGATATAACTATTTTGCATAAAAATTTTGAAAAAAAAGAAACGTGTTATACTAAAAGATGGTTGTGAAAAAAAAATTAGAATGAAATGTTCCCTTTTAAATGTAGAAATATTTGGAAATTTACGAAATGTTTTCATAAAACATTTTTGAAGATAAATACCTAGGTATGAGATATGTAGACCATTTCCTCACATAATTATGATCTTAAATTCAAGGTCGGAACTTTGAGGTGTTTACACTGGTTCGGAAAAGGATTTATCACTTGATTTTTGACGGTGAACATCGATTAGGGTTTATGATTGGGTACTTGAGTTTTCTATCATAGTTGAGAGCTATGCAAGGAAAGCATGTTGAATCATAATTTTAGCGTTTTTGATGATAACAACTATATCGATGGTACTAAAATATTTATTAAGTGATTTCAGGTTAATTATTGTATGGATGAAAGTAAGTGTAATATGCCAAAAATAGAACAAGGCTGAAATTGAACCATGACCAACATTAAGTGATAGAGCATGATGGGATTTGAACCTTGGTAGCATGGAAGGGAGAACAAAGCCACACCACTACACCACAATTGCTTTCAAAAGTATGATGACAGTCCACCTATTTATTCTACAGAACAAGCAAAATGAAATTTGTCAAAAATTAAGCAAAGTGGGATTCGAACCTACATGCTTTGTTATAGAAACACACACACCAACCAACTACACTAAGAGCATCTTTGCCAACGGATGATAGTTTGGCTATTTAGTCCGTTGAAAAACGGAAATGAAAATGCTCAAAATTCGAACGAACCAGATTCGAACACACATGCCTGCTTAAGAACATACATTCCAACCACTGCAGCATAAGCACTTTTGTTAATGGTTGTTGTTTTGTTATCCGAGAGAAACAAAACTAAATGGAAAAATAAAAGGGAGAATTAAGACTCAAACCCAACACACTTAAGATGAAATGCGCATTCATTACCACTTGACCACTACAACTTATATTAAAATCTGCTACCAGCTTATATGTGACAAAGAAACATAAATGAAAATTTAAAATGCACTAACAATGGGATTTGAACCCAGGTTGAAAGCGAGCCATGTGCACGTCTTACCAAATGAGCTACACGTCATTTTAAAATCAATACCAACGGCTGTTTTACATTAGCATGCCAAAGAAAATAGTCAAGTGGCTATCCAAATGTCTATTCAACCAATTGCAAACTTCCAACATACGCATCTTTTCTAGTGAGAATTTATGAAGGATTGCGACTATTTATTGGCTTCCATTCAATCCTATATAAGCCTTCCACCATCCTAAAAAATAAAATTAAAAAAATCATATTCTCTCAAATCATTCTCACATTGCTTCCATACGCTCCAACTTCCATATTCATTTTAAAAGAAAATTTAGACCAATGCTATTTCACTCCATAACATACAAGGCTGGTTCTAATCCACTTCTTAACCTCTGCACACTCGTTCTGCATTATTTTTACAGGTTATAGAGGTTGTACTCCAATTCGACTACTCGGTGCATTGAAGACATAATATATAGTCAAGTTATTTCTTTGTAAAAGAAAATATTGAAGTCTCGTTCGGCTGCTCGGGTAAGTGTGCTGAAATCCTATTCTGCTGCTCAGGTGCCTATTCCTCTGGGCGAAGTGAGGGTGATAGTTACATCCAGAAGGAATCTGGGACTGGATGTAGGACTGGAGATCCGAACCAGTATAAAAACTTTGCTGTGATTGCTTTTTGCTTTACTTTTCTATTTTTTTGCGCTACTGTTATAATATTGCTACTTCTTTGATTACTACGCATCAACTCTGTATCTATATATTTGGCCATCATCGATCCAGTGCATAGCGACTAACAAAGCAAAGGTTTCTGAGCAAAGAGCCTGATCAGAGTCCGCACTAGAGAATCGAGAAATCGATACAAGTTTGGAAATAAAGTTGTGTATTCGAATAGAAGAACGAATAAGATATTTCATACGGATGATCTGTATATATCATATGGAATTAAGTTTAAAGGTAAATGTTTTGGGCAAACTTTTATGTTAGGTAATAACGAGGACGAAATTCTTTTAAGTAAGGGAGAATGTAACGACCTAGAATTTGACCACTTTAGATATACTATTTAAAGTGATTTTAAATATAAAATAGTTCAGGTTATATGATTTGAACAATATTAGATAGGATTTGGAAAGAAAATAATACAAAAAGTAGTAACATTTGCTTATATCGACAAAAGTGACAAAATGCTGATTTCAGAAAAGTAAGTTTCAATGGTTAAATAAATTATTTTAATTTAGTTATGAGTGTTTATATTTTTAAATCACATTACACAAATTTATTTTTAAATTTGGTTTATATAAATAAATAATTTAACTAAAACGTCAAAATGTGACCGTAAAATATTTTGTCGAAAATCAACGTTTTGTCGATTAAAAGTTGTCGCAACGTCGTCGTACCTTTATTTTCTTATATAGAAACATATATTCAAATAATATAAGTACTAATTAATTCATTAATCGAGTTTACTTTTACTAAATGTACTTGGAAAATTCTAGAATATAATTTAGAAAAAGTAAGCACAAAAGACAAACATGTCATTTCAAAGCAAAAGGTAAACACCAAATCAAACCAAACATAACTATTATATTCCTTACTTATTTCTTAAGTGGAAATGGCATAAAGTGATGATTTGAAATATGATGTTAAGTGTTGAAAAAATAAGGTTGCTTAAAAAGTAAGTAAATGGTATTTTGGTCTTTTTATAAAATATTATTTTAATCCAAAACATTTTCTATAAATAAGCATCAACTTTCTCACTTTTTTACTTCTTCCTTTTTTAAGCTTTTCTTCCACTCTCTAATGGCTTCTTTTCTTCTCTTTCCTTATTAAGTTATCTTAAAATCATATCAAATCAACTTCAAACACCACCAAACTTTGCCAAAGACTTTAGAATACCATTAAAACAAGGTTTAGCATCTAAAAATGGAAGAAATGATGGAGAAGTGGTTGGAAGCCATGGAGGCCGAGTACATCAAGAAGGAGGAGCAAGTTCAAGGAACTCCGGAGCAAGAAAAAGAGAAGAAGGTACTGCCGAAATCAAAAGAAAAGTCTATAAAAGAGATTGGTAGAGTGGAACTAATCGTGGGTACTCAATTTAAAGTTAAATCATCCTTATAACTATTTTAATATGTCCATTAAAACTTTTGAATAAATTGTTTGAATGTTTGATAACTTAGATGCAAAATTTATTGATTATATGATTATTTACGTAGTTGATAACTTGTTTGATAAATGATAAGAGAAATGGTTAGAAATTAACCATAGTTAATTAAATGAGAATTTAAATGCATATAAATATGTGTATGGAAATTATTTAGCCACTCAATGATTTCAAAATATCTAAAAAGATTGAAAATGATATTATAATAATATAATATTATAATATGAAATGAAATGAAAAATGAGTTTGTAATGATGGAAATATTGTGTTAAATAAGTTAAAATAGTTTAAATGTGCTTTAAAACAAATTTGATTTGTTTCAGACAAGTTCCAAAGCAATTCACAAAATTGGTCAAAATCGAGCTCGTCGCGTAGCGGTAGTTCGTAAATTTCGACCCATGACTTCAAGTTAATGTAAAGAATGATTTATAAGTCGGATTTCTTCCAAATAAAAATTCATTGGTCCACAATGATAATAGTTTTCCAATGAAGAAAGAAAATCAAGGTTTAATCAAGTAGATTTTGAAATATGTCCAAAACAACATCGTGGTTTTGCAGTTCGGAATCAAAAATGAGATTTCTTTATAAATAAAATTTTTAAATGATTAAAAATATGAAATAAATTTGATAAATATATTAAAATGGTTTAAAATAGATTTGGAATGGAAAATATGAATTTTCAAATATAAAAAATTGTTTAACTTAAATAAGCTTATATAGCACTGTCCGTAATACTTTTATGTTGCGAATTCTATGACCTTTTGAATATAGTTTAAAACTTAACGATTCGTTCCAGTATATTTTGTGAATAATTTAAAAGAATAATGAAGTAATTTAGAAATGATTTTTAATTTTAATAAGAGTTTATTCAAACGGTTAAGACAAATTGTTTGTAACACTTAAACAAAAAGTGAAGAATATTGAATATAATAACAAATTGAGTATGTGGAAACAACAAGTACATTTGTCCCATATTTGAGAGCTAAATGTTAAAAGAAGGTGTGTAGCTACGGTTGGAGATGGAGCAACCAGTGCTCTGAACTTACCTAGCCTTCGCTTTATCTTTTGGACGAGGGGTGGAACAGATCGAAAGGAAAGTCCAGATGCTCTAAAAGATCATATTTAAGTTTTTCAAGATAAAACAAAAGAAATAATTTCTTTTAATGTTAATTAACCATTTAACATCTTTTTATTCTATGGTTAGCGTGAAGGAACCGAGATCGAATTTGTGGTGATTCCTATCCGATGAACCAGGATCGGATTTGGGTGATTCCTATCCAAAAATCCCTCCAAACTAATGTTCGAAATAAAAAATACCGAAGATAAAAATGACAAAGATCTTCATGATGTAGAATTACTTGCCATTAGTCCTTGGAGGCGAAACAAGTCATATCTAAGGTGGACGTAGTGCTCTGTTATGAAAATCTTTGACTTGCAAGAATATGATTTGAAGTTAAGAAAGATATCTTTGATTAAGATTTAATGAATGATTTGGAAATATTTTCTCAACGTTAAAAGTTATAACTTGAATATGAGAAATCTTTGATTAAGATTTAATAAATGATTTAAGAATATTTTCCTTAAGTTAAAAGTTATAGCTTGAATATAAGAAATCAATGATTAAGATTAAAAGAATAACTTGGAAAAGTTTTCATAAATAAAAGTGAAAATGCTTTGGAATTATTCCAGGATTTAAGAAAGGTTTAAATAAACCAAATGATTTGATTAATGAAGCTTAATGATTCCATATATATTTGAAAATAAAATGTAATAAATTGATAAGAATGTATCTAAAATGGTGTAAAAGATGAAGTAATTGATGATTGATATCCACATGTAAACTTAATATCTTTTTATCGATAATTGGTTTCGAAGGAACTGGGGTCGGATTTGGGTGATCCGTATCCGAAAACCACTTCGAACCAATGTATACGTTCAAAAGTGAGGACATGTTGAAGATGATGATTATTGAAGACCAAGGATCTTCATAGCGTGAGGACTGCTTGTTGATATGCTCTGGGTCGCTCCCATTATAAAGTTATTTATAGAAGTGGTCTCCTCATTGTGGAGATTTCTTAGGGTTGTAAGGCCTTCTCGCCTAGTAATGGCCGAGGAAAGTGCCTTCGGTTTCGTTCAGTCCTAGAACAAACTTTTATGGAAGAATGTCTGAAATTGCATTCTGATCATATTAATTGATCTCTATCAATCTATCATCTGCTTGGTGGCGGAGAAGGCAACTTCTCTTAGCTTAACAACCTTTTGTAAGACATACGAGCTTAGGAGTTATACTTTGGTAGAAATCAGTTGTGTGATTAAGGAATGGCAGTGTAACGTTCAAAATGTAACCTGTTATGATCAAAGCGTGGTTTTGAATGAAAAGCTTGGCTTTGAAGAAATTGAGCGTAGCCTCACATCCCGGAAGATGATATGGGATGCTGTGTAGGCTGACAGACACAAATTCGGAATAAGTGAGTATGTATGATGGTGTCCAATACGTTGGGCCCTCTGGGGGATCCGTACCTCAAGGCATTTATTACCCCATTTGGATGAAGTAGTTAGCTTGAAAAAGGCAGAAAACTATCGGTTATCAGTGGTAGTATAGCAAGTACAGTTCCTAGTGACTAGTTTGAGAAAAGCGATTAAGGCACCATGAGAACTGTGTTCGTTATGCGTGGATAAGAGAAAAGGTCACTAGTTTCCTATCATGTTGGAAATCCAATTCCAATATGAGATTTACGGTTTTGATTGTATTCTTAAAATAGCTGTAATGACTTGTAAACATTTCAGCTACCACCTTTTGGTATCATATATTCCATTCAATATATTCCGTTGACCCAATCCGGATATATTACCTTAAACTTAGTCCGGGTATTGATACCTTACTTGAATAAGTTTATTCGAAAAGTGTTTTTCAAAGGAATGTCATTAAGAATAATATGAAGTGATTTTCGTATAAAAGTGTTTTGGTTATCATAAGGTAAAAACATGTCCATGTTTATGTGTGGGTGTGGTCTTATGAGATACCCTTCTTTTCAAATGTTTTGATAATATAGTCATTTTTAATTTCAAGTATCTCACGCAGGTTTATCAAGCTTGATAAGGGTATTTTTAATACCTGGGTCGGATCCGAGTAGTTTCAGATTTAACTAAAGACGGTTGGAGTTTCTAGAGGAGAGCTGGAGATCTTCATCATCGTATGGACATATTCCGTTACCCACTACATCTATTGCATTTGTTTCGTTGTTTGTCAGCATTTGTAAGGGCAGGTGTTATAACTGTACAAGCTGAATCTAGGTTAGACTTTGATATTGTATTTAAATTTTCCGCTGTAATGATTATTATTGAAATATTATATATTATTCCATTCGTGTGAGATTCTATTCTGTCTTATTTTCTTTATTACTCTTCATGTTCCATCTTTTCATGCGATTTGAGTTGGACATGTGCGGTTTATTGTCGATTTCAAAGGGTAAGGAAAAACAGGTCGTGACAGATTTGCACATTCAAGCTCTTTTTAAGAAAGCAATCCCTCAATATATTCGAAGGGTTCATTTACAATAATTTTTTCCTCTCAAGAAGAGACTATTTGGAAAAAAAGAAAACTGATAATGAACAAGATTTTTACAAACATCTTAATTGGCTAAGATTGATTTTCGTATACAATATTTAGCCTACGGTCAATCCGTAGCAACACCTTAAAGGAGGAGGGACCTAGTACCCACCAACAGCCTATAACCAATCGATAGCACCTCCTAGACGGATGGTGTCCTGTACCCACCATAAACCTCTGGCCAATACCTAGCACCTCCTAGAGATAGGGAGTCCTGTACCCACCAAAAGCCTAAGGCTAACCCGTAGCTCATCCTAGATGGAGGGATAAAACCTGTTACATCCAGTTCACCTCTTATAAGTAGGGTCGGGTCTAGCACCCACTAGCAACCTTTTAGAGAAAGGTCAATTTAACATAAATTATAGCCGTTAGAATCAAGGGAAGCCTATAGGGGCGCTAAGTGGACAAAGAAGGACAGAGATATTTGCATCTCAAAATCAAAGTCAAGGCTAAAGGGAATAAAGGTTCAGAGGAATAAAGTTAATTACCATCTAAAGTAAAATGAAGCCTAAAGTAGGGGTACAGACGAAAGCAAAAGAATAAAGATATCCTACATTATAATTAGGAACAGAGAAGGTATCCATGACCTTAATTAGAAAAGTGATAAAGTAGCAACTAGCATTCTTTAGTACATCCGATGCCTTAAAAGTGACTCCCACAACAAAGAATTAATAGGTCTTCATCCTAAAAGGAAAACATGAGACAAGAAAGATATATGCAGTTTGAAGGGAAAACAAAGATTTGTACGAAAACTAAAAGAGTGGAACAGATAACAAATTTTTACAAGGATAAAAATGACTTAATTTAAAGAATAAATCAAATAGAACACTTTTAAATCCTTAGATATAAGGTTATCCTTTAGGAAGAGATTCTATATATTATATGTATATTAATAAGTTATTTGGACCATTGCAATACTGAATGGCCAAGCAATAGGATGAAACTTGCACAGTTGAATGATCGACTAGTCAAACGAAGCTTGCACTGTTGAACAACTAGCTAACTAAAGGGAACTACCTGCTGAACGGTTGAACGGTCGAAAAGCTGAACAGCCGAATAAAACTATCTACTGAATGGTTGACTAATCTTATGGAACTACTACTTTGAATGGCTGATTGGTATTACAGAACTACTATTCTGAATGATTGCGTGGCTTTATGGAACTACTCGGCTCCAATATAACAATAATACTACTAACTCATAGGCTCTTTGGGACCTACACATTTATTAATAGGATACTTTCCTTTGAATAACAAGAATCCTCATCGTAATTAAAGGCATAAGTTTTAAATAAATCTCTAGCATAGTATTTTAGGAATAACTTTAGAATTAGGGCCAGAGAGGCTTAAGGATCTTTTGCCTAAACCCACGAAGTCTACTGTTAATAGATAGTTCTCTAAATTTTCACTTATATTGAATGAAATTTTGAGTAATCTATTTGTCAGATGAGAACTTGACAAGATTTCGATTGGATTCCCGGTTTTGTGAATTTTCAATTCCCTTGTTTCTTTTCATAATGATTTCTTATTGATTTCCTATTTTTATGAATCCTTTATTTCTTGAATTCTTTGTTGAATTTCCATGATGATTTGCTGACTTCTAATTAAAATTTTGACTTTATACAAGTGTTAGATAGAATTTTGTGTAGTTTGTTTGAAAGATGAGTTCCTAGCAAATTTTTGATTAAATTCCTAAATTCACGAATTCTCGGTTTCTTTTCATAATGAACCTAATAATCTTCTGGTTATATGAATTCTAAATTTCATTATTGAATATTATAATTATTTTGGATTTCATATTTTTTGTTCCCTTATTGGATTTTTGTAATGGTTCCTTACTGAACTTTTGGTTTATGAATTTTTAATCCCCTTATTAAAATTTTATGATGATTTGTGGACTTACCATTGAATTTCTAGATTTAAGTTTTAAGTAAGATTTTCTCGACATCGGATGGGCTTCCATTAGAGAACGGGATAAAGGGAAAAGAGAGCCTTCTAATCTTCATATTATCAAGTAGCATTATTATCAAACTATCTACTAATTTATCAATGAATGAATTAAAGTTACTAACATGCATTACATGGATGAAAATAAAATTATAACAAAGAGACGAGGTAAAGCCACTTAAAGGAAGAAATTAATACCCACTGGCTGACAAAAACTTAACCCCAAAATGAAGATTTGGAACGTATAAGAGCTTCCCTAAAAGGTTCATTTACTTAAATAAACATCTGCTAACCAGGTGATATTGTTCCATATTTCTATTATTGATAGTGTAAAAAAGGGCTTGGTCATGTATTTTTCTATATGCTCTACCTGATAATATTACCAAATAGTATCTTGAATTTTAGTTTTAAAATTTAGAATTACCCATCAAGGTCTCATAAAGAAGTTATGATCCTAACAGTACTTATTATCTGTTTTGTAGGGAAACAAAGAAAGAAATTTCACTGAAGTTAGAGCAGTTGAAAGAAACTCTTGGAATTTTATCCTAAAGAACAAAAGCTTCTTTCATGCTATAAGAGGCTAAATGTTACTTATAAAATCCTCTTAAGAATGAAAGTATGAAAGAAGGAGAAATAAAAATAGTGAGGTTCTAAAGGCATTACAATGGTTTCTGTAAGCATTAGACAAGGCTTTTGACAAGGTTAGAAAATGACTTCCTAAGCATTAAGAAGACACTTTTGTCATGGTTAATGTTATCAGGAAAAACCACTCCAACTTGATCGAGGCATTAAAGAATATGAAATAAGGATCCATGAAGAACATAAAAAGAATTTACAAAGAGAAACAATCGCAAATCCTTTTGAAAAAGTCGAAGGAATACTTCAGTAGAATGTTGGATAAGCAATAGGCTTTCGAAGAGGTCGAAAGGTGACAGAGCTATCCTTTCTTTTCAGTAAGCTCCCTAGAAACAATAGATTTTGCATATATAAACGAGTTTCGAATATGTTAAAGGTACCTTTAGAAGACAATGGATAACATGTTTTTCGCATGTGTGCCAAGCCATTCGAAACGACTTGTTTTGTCTTCATTTACCTTCACTCGAAGAATATTCGGCCAAAGCAACTCTTTCGAAAGCATATATTAGCCTTTTGAAATGGTTGGAACCATCCACATCTATGAAGGAAATTTACACGAATTCGATATAACTTCCTTAAACACTAAAAGGTAGGGTCCCGCACTAGTCAAAGAGGATGCTTTCGAATGGTTCTTTTGAACCTAAGCTTTCTACAATGTTTCAACTCATTCCAAGCCCACAAAGTACAAGTTTTGATAGCTTCGAAAGCCTACTCCATTTCCAACTTATATGGCACATTAACAGCTAAGTGAAGAGCACTTTTATAGCTTTCGACGAAGTCGAAAGCAGTCAAGCAAGATAGAGGGAAACCCAAACTTTAGCAGCAGTAGAAGGTTGTCAAGGTAATCTTTTAGACTAGGTCGAAAGGCATGATTCAAAAGAGTGAAGGAGAAATAGTAAATGAGAAAGGTACGGAGAAAGACCTTTCGACTGCATTAAAAAGACACGCACGAAAGGATGGAAGCATGCCTTCCAACCGTGTCAAAAGGTGGTCAATCAATGCCTATAAATAAAACCCTAGGGGTCTTGTTTTTAGGGGGTAATTTCATTCACTCCTTACTTGTACTTTTTAAAACTTATATACTCTAATTTCCAAATCAGATTGGGGATAAAACTACTTTGTACTATTGAGCTTCAAGTAATAAAGGATTGTATTTTCTAAGCAAAGTTGTTGCTTCTTGGATATAGTGGTGGATTAAATTGTTTTGTATGATTCTTATTAAGGCATGTTTGCATCAATATGCTTGGAAGGTTTCCTTTCGAGGAAGTCGAAACCATTTAATTCAACTAGCATCCTTAAACCGTAAAATCCTAAATTCAAGCCCCCTTGACCACTTCGAAAGGAGGTTTCGACGGAGTCCTAAACCAATTAAACAAGCTCAAAAGGAGTTATAAAAGAGAAACAGACATTTTGACCATGTTAAAAGGTTATGTAAGAAGGGGATTCCAATGCCACAACCTATTCGAAAGGTAGTCTTAAGGGAATCGATAGGTTTTAACAATCTCTGTCTATTCGAAAGGTGGTTTCGAAGGAGGCACCTACACATTAAACCCAACTTTGGGGTGTTAACAAGTTTTCTTATTAACACCTTGTATCAAAGCTTATGTTACCAGATCAATGGAGATAGATACATGTATGAGTCGTGTATTTGTAATTTTTAAAATATTTTCAAAAACCCTACTGTATATAAATATGTATATGTCTACATAATTTTAATTACGCAATAAATCTCGACTATAGAGGTAGTCGTGACCGTATTCTGGAAGGATGGGCAAGGTGAGTATGGGTTGAAAAAATAAGGAGAGTAAGGAATGTGAGATGAAAGTCATATCATAAGGAATGTAGATGGAAAAGATTGCTACTCCAAAATTAATATGTTAGTAAGTGTTCAATAAATAGGAAGTTATGATAATTTAATAAGGAAATAAATGGACCAATTAAAGTGATTATTATGGTAATTAGGGAGAGGTAAAGGAATTTTAATAGGAAAAATTGGATGAATAAATAAATGTCTTTAGAAATTATCCAGTTAGAATAATAATCCTTTATTTCGGACAATTGACATTTACTGGGATAACAAATAAGCATTTTAGGTAGTAATTGAATACTACAAGATAGTATAGTCCTCAACAGCTGGAAGTAAGGGGTAAAGGAAGGAGAAAATTCAATAGGGAGAATAGTTAAAGTCAATTTCTAAAATCTAACCTCATGTGTAAAGAATTTGATAAAAAGTTTTTCTTTAGAAACTTCCTTGAAATGTTTAGAATGGATTTTTCAAAATATTTACTAAGAAATTGTTGTTTTGAAAAAGTAAGAAAATTTGGAAAATCATTATTTAGAATGAAGTTGTGACGTCAAAAATTCCGATTGAAAGGTTTTAGTAAAAAGGTTTTATCATTTTCGTAGTTTAAGGATTTGTTGGCTCAAAAAAATTTCAGTTCAAAGACTTTTGTCAAAGGGATTTTTCGTTTTGAAGTAAATGTAAAATAGAGAGTAAATGGGACATGATGATTATCCTATTGCATAAATCTGGAAGTTCTTTTAATTTTTTTTAAATAGAAAGCGAACTTGATTAAAATGATGAAGAAGAAATTTAAGTAGGAAAAATATAAATTGAGTCAATATTAGGAGACATGGATAGGATTAGAATTAGGGACTATAGTAGGATTAGTAATCTATTTAGAGATAAAATAAAGGAGAAGTGATGAGAAGGGGATAGGAAAATGATAGGATAAGAGTTTACATTATCTACTCCACTTTTTATTGTTTAAAGTTATGGAAGATGTTTTTGAATATTTTGAACTAAAGGACCAACTTATAAATCTTTGATGTAGAAAATTTTTGAAAAAGGAAAATTACTTGCTTCTTTTTTAAGTTAAGAAATACCTTTTGAAATTTTAATAGTTTGGTTTAATAAGGGATTTTAATCTCAGTGAAATAGTTGGAGGAAAATTTAGTTTTAGGAACAAGAAATTTTCTTTTTAGGCTGAAAGACAATTTTTAGTGAAGATCACAGAATGATAGTTGCAACTATCATTTTCTGTCACATTATAATGTGTCCTTCAGACTAAAAAACAAATTTGCTGTCCCTGAAACTAATTTTTTTTGCAACTTCTTC
Source organism: Allium cepa (assembly GCA_030765085.1). Taxonomy (NCBI): domain Eukaryota; kingdom Viridiplantae; phylum Streptophyta; class Magnoliopsida; order Asparagales; family Amaryllidaceae; genus Allium; species Allium cepa. The sequence goes on from CM060939.1 coordinate 978,809,921, forward strand.
CCTATACCTATTTTCCTGGGTTTAATAATTGAGTTTTCGAATGTTTTGGGTTAAGGACTCTAAGTTAAAAAAGTAAGTCTTTGAGGTAAAAGTATTTGAGAAGGAAAATTATTTTACTATAGAACGTTTAAATTTGGGGTTAAGTATAAAGCAGTAAATGCTTTGGAAATTGTGAAAAGTCGGGTTCAATTTTTTTGGATGTTTCTGTATAAATATTTAATAAAAATGAAACAGATATATGCATTAAAATAAAATATGATTTTTACAAGTTTTTAAGAATTCAATTCCCTAAATTATTTTTGGAAGTTGAAAATTCTTTTGAAAAATATGCTTAAAAGTTTTTTTTTCAAAATGTCGAAATTCTTTGCAAATTTGAATTTCAAATGTCGCATAATAGCGTAATGGGGATATCTAATTTATACTTTAAGGAGTAGATAGGGATCACTATCTAGTTAAGAAAGGTTAAAGGTTTTAGGATATGAATAAAATAAGAATGGTATGTACAACCTGATCTAGAAAATTGAAATTAGTCCCAAGCATTAATTTGTAGAATATTGGTAATGCTGTAAAGGTATTTCAAATCTATAATTGGATTATAAGTTAAGTTACGATTGGAATGTGAATTTTTATATTTTGATTTATGAAAAGCAGGTTTCGTGTAATTTCCATGAATTATCTAATTCCTTAAAGGTATAAAAGAGCAATGTTTGAATTTACAAAGGGTATGCCAAAAAGAAAAAAGATGCTTAACATATGGATACTCTTTTCCATAGTTTCCAATGTCTATTTCAGTTAAAGAAAAAGGAATAATCCATTGTAATTTCAAACAATGCAAAAATATCGCTTGTGGTTAATTTATGGAATTTTTTAAATGTAATCCTATTTGGAAGGATGACTATGATAAAATAAAATATGGAAGGAAATATCCTATTTTAGTGATTAAAAATTAGCAGTAAGAAATATGTAAATAGCGTAATTTACAACAATATTCGTATTAATTATAAACAACGTAATAATTATAGTACTAGAATCGATAGACATTAATTATAAATTTAATGGGCAATAAATTTGTAATTAGTAGAGAATAAAAAGAATTAAATAAGGGACCGATTAAGGAATTTAATATGGTATTTATGGTGGAACTGAACACTCATAATAACAAAATCTTTAAATTCATAATAAGAAAATTTATATACTAATGTTTCTTACTAGTATCACCTATCCTACAATGCCAAAGACAATTGTTATATATATATATATTACTATTAGGATTACTTATAGAACATACGCTGTATTGATCACATAAATGCAATTATCAAAAAAAACCATCACGAACTTTATTTGTATTCAAACTAATGTTCATAACATTATTTGCACAGTGAAATATATATCCAGTCTCAGACAATTTAGAAATAGAAATAATTTTGCAAATTAAGTCTTTTACATAATAGCATTTATTTAATATCAAAACAAAACTATTAGGCAAACATAAAAGAAGATCTCCCTCTGTCGTTGCATCCACGACAGACCCATCAACAACTTAGATCCAAATTTCTTGCTTTACCACATGGCGCTAATTCCTAAGCCTCTATAATGAATTACAAACATGAGTCTTAGATCCACATCTAAAACTGAAGACATTTTGTTGATTACAAACCTATTTTGAATCGTAAGTCTATTTGATAAAGAGGTAGAACTGTTCTACTTTCTTTCTTTCACAATTTTGAGTAGTTGGGATAGATTGTCTTCTAGTGTCCTTTCTTATGATAGTGGTTGAAAGTGCGGTGTGTATACGATTATATGTTCTAATATAGTACACACGGATCGTGTAATATGGACTATAATATAAATGCGGAAATAGATGATAATAGCATAGTAAATAAAAATAGAAAAATCACACCAGAGATTTTTATACTGGTTCGGAGCACCGTCCTACGTCCAGTCCCAGACTTCTATCTGGATTTTCACTATTAACTACCTCGCTTCACCCGGAGGAACAGGTTTACAACACCCGAGCACACGAACGGGATTTCACGCCTCTAATACACTGAGGACTTCAACACTTGCCTCTTACAACACAGAGGACTTCAACAAAAGAACAAATACAATTGTTGTTGACAACTTGTGCTCTTGAAAACACGGATTTGTCACTAGTAGTACACCCTTCCTATAATCTTATCCTCAAAGTATGCGAATGATGTTTTGAAAAGATTAAGGAAAGTATATTACTTATTGAATCAAAAGATATGAAATAGTTTCAATGATTCAATAAATAATTGAGAGCTTTTAGAATGCAGGAGTATGTAGAAAGTAAGATCAGAGATTAGAGTAAAAAGCATATACCATCATGTTTTCATGTCTCTTGAATCAATGATTTAGATGAGTATATATAGAGAAAAATAGTTGTAACTCTTTGTGAATAGTTGCCATTAATAGATATGATTATTTGATGAAAGGTAAGAGATGCAACCATTGGAGAAAGAAGTGTCTTTTGGAAAGGTTGCTCTCTGTTTAAAAACGGTCGACAGGTCAAAAAATGACCAGTAGACAGGAATTTGAATATATATATACGTTATGTTCACTTGTGCACATTATCTGTGCATTCTGGGCAAAAACGGTCGACCACCTGGTTTTGATCGGTCGACCGGTTTTGTCCAGACTGCACAGTTAATGTGCACTCATATATATTTATATATATATTCGAAGATTAAAGGCATAAGATTATTTGAGGATAGATTTTAACATAAATAATCATTACTAACATACAAAATAATCAACCTCTAATCATATGGAGCTCTTTGTGTCTGAATAACTTCTTTTGAAATTTCACAACTGGTTTTGGTTTGGAATATAATAAACTAAGATTTTTCTTAGCTTCAGTTTTTTGTACTTTCTTCTTCCTTTTATTTCCAAGATGTTTCTTGGTTTCTTGTTTGTTATATCCCAATCCTTGTTTGTTTGAAATAGATTGTGAACTTTCAATTATTTTTGTCAAATTTTCTCGACCTTTGTTAAAGTTAGAAACATTTTGAGTAATGTCATCAAACTTTGTTTGTAAGCTAGCCAAAAACAATCTAGATAGAGGACTACCCAAAATGAGTTTTAAAGTTAACAACATTTGTGATGCATGTCAATTAGGAAAATTGACCAAATCATCTTTTAAATCCAAGAAAGTCATATCAACATTACAACCACTTGAGTTACTACACATGGATTTATTTGGACCTACTAGGGTTCAATCAATAAATCACAGTCAATATGTGCTTGTAATTGTTGATGATTTCTCTCGTTATACATGGACAATTTTCTTAAAAAATAAAAGTGATACTTTCGATCATTTCAAATCTTTCGTCAAAAGAATTCAAAAATCAAAAGGGATTAAAGTTAAAAATATAAGAAGTGATCATGGCGGAGAGTTTGAAAATAATGAATTTGAACATTTTTGTACAAAGAAAGGTATATATCATAATTTTTCGTTTCCCAGAACTCCACAACAGGACGGAGTTGTAGAACGGAAGAACCGAACTTTACAAGAATGTGCAAGAACATTATTGAATGGAACCACCTTACCAAAACATTTTTGGGCGGAAGCTGTGGCAACTGCCTGTTATGTTTTAAATTGTGTATCCATAAGACCTCTTACCAAGAATACTCCTTATGAATTATTTAACAAAAGGAAGCCTAAAATCTCATACTTCAAAGTTTTTGGTTCCAAGTGCTTTATTTTAAATACGAAAGACCAGCTTGGCAAATTCGATCCAAAAGCCGATGAAGGAATATTTGTCGGTTATTCGGAACGAAGTAAGGCCTATCGGATATTTAATAAACGAACCAAAACTATTGAAGAATCACTTCCTTCTCATTTGATTTATATATGGTTATTATATCTTTATCTATCACTTGTGTAATAACGGTTATATTTTGTATTAAGAATGAAATATAATATATATAGGTTGATATATGATAAAAACTTGCAAAATAACATATTATTACTCAGCAGACCAGAACCGGTCGACCGCCCCATATATAGCTGGTCGACCGTTTGCTCCCTGGTTGAAAACGGTCGACCGGCCATATTTCATAGGTCGACCGGTTGACGTATTTTCAGTTTTTATATATATCTATGTGTCATTTTTCCTTCCACCCTCTTTCTCTTTTGACTCAAGCTGTTCTTTTTCCCAAAATCACAAACTCTAGTTTCCTATTTTCAATTCCCAAATCTCAAATCTTCCAACAATGGCTCCTCCTCAAAAGAAATCTAAGAAAGGAACAACCTCTGAAATTTCATCTCTGAGCATCTCCGCCAAAAAGTGGCTTCAAAGTCCAATTGCTGTAACAAGATGGAATCAGATGACAAATTACAAGTTTCATCCAGGCTCTTTCATCAAATTTGATGATTTCACGGCTTATGGAGTTCGGAGGTTAGCCAACAATGCCAACATTACTCCATTGATAGATTTTTCAGAAAATAATGTGGAGATAAATCATTTGATGATCAAATTGTTTTACGCCAACATGAATCTCGATGAATATCAACCTGATAATCCAAACGGAGTCATCTGGTCTGTGGTCTGTGGTAAGCAAATTTTTCTTACTCATGCTAGAATTGCCTCTATACTTGGTATACCAAATCAAGGCGATGAGTTTTCATCTACCTTCTGCGAAGTCTTCACTCGAAATAGTACTAGTCATCAGTTTATAGAAGACAATAGTGATGGCACAAAGTCTATTGGACTTCGACCGACAGCCAGACTACTTCATCGTGTTTTGATGCATTCTCTTTTTCCTAGACTTGGAAATTATGATGCAGTATATAAAGAAAACTTCAAAGCACTCTATGCTATTTATGGTGAAATCCAAATCAATTGGGTACACATGCTTTTTGATGAAATTCTCAAGGTAAATAACTCTACACGGCCTCATTTCTTCTACAATGAATATATCATGCGACTTTTGTTAGCTTGTGGGGTAAATCCTCCTGATTCTGCAACCTCAAAACCAAAATGCATTGATTCAATAACCATCAAACGAATGAAGCTTCCTCCACCTTATCTTGAGATTATGTCTTTTGAAGAATGGCAACAAAGAGGACCAAGAAAACAAAGAGCAACTTCCTCTCGTCCTCGTTTCGATGAAGTGAAACTATTAAAATCAAAATCATCAACAAAAGAATCACTTGAAACAATTGCGCGTAACCAATTTTTGCTTGAATCACGTCTCAAGCGCATGGACTCTAAATTGATAAGCGCTTCAATAAAGTCAAGTCATTCTTTGGTATGCTATAGGATGCTATATCATGTTCCACATCCACCTCTGTTCAAGCACAAGACCCAGGAAAACGTCCTGCTGCTCCTATTTTCACCTGGACATCATCTGACGAGTCTACTGGTATGAGTGGTCATGGACATGGAGAATCATCTAGAGGAAACAATGATGAGGAAGAAGAAGAAGATGATGATGATAATGACAACGATGATGATGATGAAGAGGAGATACGATCTGTCTCTGATAATTTGCATAGTGAATGTGCAATGCAATTTCAAATGTATATATATTGATTATATTGAAATGCATGATTATTTGAGGATAGATTTTAACAAGTTTATCACTAATACAATATAAAATAATCAACCTATAATCTAGAGTACCATATGTAGCCATGATGTATTTGTTTTGTCGATCGCCTTTATTATTTGTCAGAAATCAAAACCTTCATAAAACTTGTGACTCAACAGTGGTGACACTCACCCTTATCGTTTGCTTCCTTCTTTCCTTTCTTACTCTTCCTTTTACTATCTCTCTTTTGATTCTTCAAACAGTTCGAAGATGATACACCACCTTTACTGCAAGCACACTTGATTGATCTTTTGATTATGAAGCAGTCGATCTCAGCATATTAAGGGGCTCACGAAATTCAGATTCATATTGATCATATTATAGCACAGTACATGGTTCATGCTGAGGTGTCAATGAACCTAGGATCAAATCGACTTGTAGATCATTACATATACTCACATCCAAGATAGAAGCTTATCAATATAAACCTTCTTCATCAACACATAACCTTTTGCGTTTTTGTATTGAATAGGTTCTTAGCGACCATGTAATTTGTAAAACGAGACTGCTCATTAAATAGTGTCTTGAGACTATCAAATATCTCATGGATAAACTTCGATTCATGTTGTCTTTGCAGATATTTGTTTACAGTGGACAACATGAACACTTGGACGATTTTGAGGTCAGATTCCCATTTATTATAAGCAATATGCAGATCATCGTGATCATTGTCAATGGGAATTTAGCTGAGCACAAGTTACAGATGGCCAAACTCGCTTGTATGTTAAAGCTATCATTATAGCTTAAAGCCAATTGACATAATTGTTTGATCCAATTAGTCGATTGCTCTCATTAAACAGTCTTGGATTCGAATTTATCTGCATGTCTTAATGGGTAAATTATTAGGACATTAACATAGTCGATATTCTTATAACATTAGTAAGGTTAAACTTTATGTTTCATTTTACTAATAAGCTCCCACTAGTTTTTTATGTTTTACCAAACCATAAGTCGAAACATATAAGTCTTTCGACTTCACTAGTAGGTGTTAGGACTATGTCTTAGGATTTTGATCTTGAGGAAAGCTCAACAAATCATACTCCCACATTTGATGAATAATTCCTTATCGGTTCTATCATATGCAACTCCTAACTTTGGTACTTTGTCCTAACATCGCCTTTACCTTAAGGAAGGCTTAACAAATAATGTATGATTATTCACTCGGACCTACTATTTCACGTTGGCCTATGTATAATGCACATACCTTGAGGAAATCTCAATAAATATGTGTAGTTATCTAACTTCGTGTATTCAATATAATAGTAGTACTACACATAACATCCTTAGCTTAAAGAAAGCTCAACAACTAAAGAGTATGTAAGTAATCTATTAATATATAAATAGTAGAGGACAACATTACATTAAAGATTCATAATCTTTATTATAGTATATTGAGAGATAGTGACTTATAGAATGATATATTTCTCATGAAATACCCTCATGATTCAAGTGTTGGACACATCGGAAATCATAGTATATGTACATTAACGTATGTATTTATTCCTTAAGTCTATTTAGGGTTTCTTAATATTCCACCTTTAACTTATACATTCATATTTTATAAGTTTTATTATTATGTAACTTTTATATTTGATATTACTTATATAATAGTCTTATGTATAGCATTATATTAATTTAATCTTATTCAATTAATTTTAATTAATTAAATTTCTAATTAATTTCTTTTTAATATAACATTTATATTCAATAGTTATTATATATATATTATAACCTTTGTAATATAACACACATATCACAAACATGTGTATATTGTTCAATTAATTAGCCTTTTAATTAATTTATTTAATCAAACTATTTTAATTAAATTACATTATTTTCAAAATTCATTTCATACACTAGCATGTGTACTTATGTTATTTTAAACATTTAAAAACAACATAACATATGTCAATATATAGAATACATGTATACATTTTTTTAATTAATTAGTGTTAACGCTTAAATTTGAACGCTAACACCCCGGTGTGTGAAGTGTATTTATGAAAGCACCACCCGATAGATCGGGAAAGAATTATAAGTAAGGAGATTGCAGAAAAGCAGTAAAAACACAAGTTTTATAGTGGTTCGGCCCAAACTCAGGCCTACGTCCACTTAGATTCTCTTTATTGCTGATATGAGTACAATTTATATCACTTTCTTCAATTACAATTAACTTCAGACAAATAGTTCAAACTCCCATGAAGAATAATCTTTCGAATTCATCTTGAATGATTGTGATTCTTCTTTGAAGTGTGTAATAGCGTCCTTGGAGTTTGGAGTGCTTGGAGTGCTGCTTGAGTTGAGAAAATGGCAGAGTAACGGTGCTTCGAGAATTAGCCAAAAAAGGTCCCCTCCACATTGAATGTGGCCATGTATTTATAGGCAAATTTTTAGGCTGGAACTTTCAAGTCATGAGTCGTGACCGACTCATCATGAGTCGTGAGTCGTGGCCGACTCATCGTGAGTCGTCTGCGAGTTAAAAGTTGCCGTCTAAGATGAGGCGACCCTGGTCTTCTACACAGCAGCTTCAGGTTGAGTCATCAATGAGTCATCATGTACGACTCATCTTAAGTCGTAAGTCATCAACGAGTCATCCCCTTGCAGCATGATTCTGAGCTTGTCTCTGAGTCGTGTGTCGTGAATTGACCTATCTTTTGAGTCGTAGCTGCCTTAGGTCATAGACTCCTTAAGTCGTAAGTCTTTTGAGCCATAAGGTTTTATGACTCGGATCTCTCCTTGGGTCGTTGAGTCGTTAATGAACTTGAGTCGTAAACCCAATGGAATTCTTAAGGGCCTCGAATGGATGAGTCGCGACCAAATGAGTCGGTCTTTGATGAGTCGGAGCCAGGTCAGATGAGTCGGTGATAGAATGAATCGTGAGGTTTCTTGAGTCGGCAGCTTAATGAGTCGGCCTGTATCATTGAGTCGCTACTAGTTGAGTCGGGGATTCTTTGAGTCGGTCCTTTCCTTAAGTCGTGAGGTCTCCTAAGTCGTTAGGCACCTTAAGTTGTAGGTCGTTTCAAGTCTTAACCCGTTGACGCCTCTAACTCGTAGGCCTTTTAGCTCGTATGCTGGAACGGGGTTAACATTTGCCCCTCGAAGCACACGCTTAAGTCGTAAGTCGTGTGCTTCGACTCATCATGACCCGTGCCGAATCGAGTCCCAACATTTCCAGGTATAAAAATGCTTGAGTCGCTTCTCCTCTTTCTCACTTCTTATTACTTATCCCAGAGCCGCATCTGCCATTAGAGACCTTTCAACCTTTCGAAGGCGAATCCAAGTTAGCTGATCATCAATCCATCCTTTCCACTACATTGCGTAAGTGATTTCGAACTTCAATCCAACAACGTCCATTGCTAGGGCACAAATTTTCGCTTCCTGTTCCCAAATCACCGCCGCATGTCTCACTTGGGCTTTGATTTGAGTTGTGAACGATTCTGATCATTGTTGGCTACGTTGTTGTTGTGATCCTCTAGATTATAGCATCGCGTTTGATTCGCCGTACACTTGAAGCGATTCGAATTGGTTTTTTGGGTGCTTTCTGATGATGTGAGGAGAAGATGATGAATTACAATGTCTTGATTTGACTGGCCCGTGGGTTCGGAGGAGATGAGGAAGTTCTTAGCGGGTTAACGGGTTAGAAAGGGGTTGACTGGTTGAGGAAACGACTTAGGATCTCACGACTTAGTTGGTTTTGCTTTTCGGCCACTGATTCTGAAATACCTTGCAATCACAACCGTACACGACTTAATGCTTTTAGCCATAAACCACAAACGACTCAAGCTATAAGTCGTGAACGACTTAAGCCATAGGCCGTGAATGATTCAAACCATGAGCTGTCAACGACTCAGTACTTGCTACTTTCCCGTGACTTATCTTTTAAACCGTGCACGACTTAAACCATAAGCCGTGTACGACTCAGTGGCTTCCATGCGACCCAGTAGCCTTTACTATCGACTTTAATCCGACTTAGCAAATTTTACGACAAAATCCATGAGTCGTGACCGGGTTAGAACTTAGAAGGTTTCTTATTGCTTTGATCTGGAGCCTTCCTCCTGTTCTTTGACTTACGACTCATAGTGCTGCCGACTTATAACATCAGCGGTTTAGAGTTGGAGTAACCTAACTTAACTCGCCTCACTTTCCTTAGGTCGTAGTCGAGCCACCTAAATAGCCAACGACTTAGCTTAACCCGTACAAAGAATCCTTGAGTCGTTTACGACTTAGTACTTGTAAATTTTGTTTGAACTCCGAATTATTGCATGGACTCTGAACTGCTATACTGCTGCATTCTTTTACAGATTACTTCAACTTGTAAGCTAATAATCTGTTAATACAACATTCACAGAAAACTGGGACGAATATACTGTCATTGATTGTCCACATCGAACGACAGATTAGTTAATGATATATAATTAACTTAAATAAATCGTGTGAACGAAGTGCTACCAATTTCAAGTGGAATATTAAAGCAGCACTGGATTAGTCAATTGAAACTGACCAGCCTGCATTAATATTATGCTTGAGCTTTAAATAACAAGTTCCGAAATTACCATAGTCAATCAATCGTCAACCAGTTTAATTCCAGTTATCTTTACTTGTTATTATTATTATTTTATTAGCTTTGCACGACACTTCACACTTTTTAGGAAACGTGCACCTTCGCATTTGAACATCCAGTTGCTTGTGTAGAATGACCTCTCATCAAGAAGAGCCGATGGGTCAGGCTGAAGATGTCTTTCCAGTAGCCATCCCTATAGACAACCCTCCGGAGAGGACATCCACAACTTTGAATCAGCGGGCATTTAACCAACTGCGCGTCCAGTTTGGCATTGATGATGCCGACATCTTATTTCCGGGGCCAAATGACACTGCTGACAATCCTCCCTACGGCTTTGTTGCAGTCAATCGCCAAATGTGCTTAAGTGGGGCGATTCCTCCTTTTAACGACTTTCTCCAACAGCTTCTGCTTCGGTTGTCTATCTCTCCATTCCAATTACACCCCAATGGCTACGCCATTTTGATGGGGTTATGTGTTCTATTCAGGAGAGTTTTGGATCGGTTACCAAGCTTCGAGGAGATCTGCTATTTTTGCTCATTCACGAAAACTAAAGACCATCCCTCCATCGTGGTTGTAAGAAGCGCTCGAAATCGCAAACTTATTACTGATCTCTCCGAAAGCGCTCACGGATTTTTGAATCAGTTTTTCTTCGTTCGCTGCCCTCCAGGGTTTTATGCCATCTGGAGAGTGGGAAGTAAGATTTCCTGTCTCTACTTTTTCCGTTTTGAAACTTTCTCGAGATCTGAACTCTCAGCTGCTAATTTCATTCTTTTTCTGTTTTTAGCACTACCACCCCCTGCTAGGGACCCAAGTCTCAAGCAAATTTTTGAAAGATTAAATGCCGTGCCGGTAGAAGAGAGGAGCATAAAGTTTCTGCTAAACGATGAACTTTTACATCAATACGGACTCCTCCATCTCTCTCGCTTTACTCGGCCTCGTGAAGCTCCAACGGAGGTTCCTGACTCTCCGGTGAAAACTCCTGATCTTCCGATCTCCACTAAAGAGCACATACGAGGAGAAATTTCTGCAGAAACCTTATTAGTAAAGTGCTCTACTCCCAGAGATGATACGGGACCCTCCGAAAAGCCCGCACTTGCTCCCATTATTGAAGAAGAAGAGGAGCCCCTTTCCCAAACCAGGGAGAGTGCTGACAAAGGAGATGATGGAGGGAATCAGGTTGGGCATGCCGGTGATGACGTCTTTGGGGATTTAGGTGACATAATTATTACTTCCCAAGAGCTCTTTAAAGAAGACCCTGCTCATGGTAAAGCTATACCTCCGACGATTGAAGCAACATCTGCCCTCCAACAGACTCTTACTCCTTCATCTCGAGAATTGTCATCAACAGTGAAATCTATCACTTCCCCCCAACAGAGGAGTGGTTCGTTAGTCCAACGCGAGTAGCTTGCACTTCACACACAACTAAGGATTTTCCAGCACATTTATGCACTTATCTTCTTATACTTTAGAGATTTCTAAAGCTTATCTTTTCTTATTTCAGATTCTTCAATGACACGCGGCGGATCGTATTATCAGGATTTCCAACGCTACGGGGGGCGTGGTCAATATGATTATCGGCGTTACTTTCCCTCTTATAGAGAGTCTGACGAAGAGAGGGCTGCTCGAAAGGCTCGTGAAAGGAGGGATGCAGAAGAGCGTTATGACAGAAGGGATAGGGATGATTACCATGATTCTCTGCAAAGGAGTGACGACTCTCACAAAAGGAAATCTTACGACGACCGGGGAAAAGGTCATGTAACTGAAGATTCAGGCAAACGAGCCCGACATGGTGAGAGACATACTTCCACTATTCCCGAAAAGCCTACTGCCCCTGCCCCTCTTGACATTACTTCTAACTCTCCTGCTCTTGGGAAGGAGGACATCCAGACAATAATAAGTAGGCCTAAATTTCAAGTGGGACCGGGCCCAGCCACTTTACAAAGTCGTTTTCCGCAGTGGTGTTTAAAGGGTGTGAGGTTCGATCTCGACCTAGTCCCTATTGACAAGCCTGCTATGCTACGAAATCTTGACGCCGTTAAACTTGATATCGAGAGGATGTCAAACTGGCAGAAGCTTGTTGATGAGCTTCAACGAGTTAACCGTGCCAACTTAGAGGCTATGCTCACCATGGAAAACGATAAGGCTGAGTGGCAAAAGGTCCTTGAGCAGCATGATACCGAGATGAGAAGTATTACTTCCTACAACGAGGAGCTCGAAGCAAAGGTTGAGAAGTTGAAAGATGAGCTTGCTGCTTCCTCTACTTCATACTCTCAAAAAGAAGAAGTGCTTCTCAGACAAGTTAGAGATGCTCATGCCAGTCAGAGAGACGCTGAGGACAGGCTTGAAGTACAAAAAAGAATCAGTGACGGCTATGTCTCTGATATTGCCGAGCTTCGAAAGAAAAACAACTCCCAGGAGGCGGAGATACAAATGCTCAAGCTTCAGCTTGCCAGAACTGAAAGGGAGCGCGATGAGGCTGTCGCCGGCAAAATCGCAGCCGAAGAATCTCATGAGGCGACCAAAAACAGCTTCGGCTCAACATTATTCGACTTCTACTTGCATAGCGTCTTGGGGCGTGGAAGCCTCGCCTTTCTTGGTCCCAAGTACGAGATCACTTTAGCTGAAGTGTGGGAGGCCGCCCTCGATATGCTTGGTGCTGAAGGTGCTGGTTATGATGAGTCAGCCCTGGAAAGGCATTATTTTGATGAAGACGCTCGCGCTGCTCTCGCCAGGGGAAAGGAACAACTTGCCAAACTAAGAACCGAAGTGACGGAAGGGGATCAGCTGGGGAAAACCACTTCAACTACTCTAGTCCAGCCACCTTCTTCGTCTGAAGTCGACATTATTGGTTCCAGTTCCCATCTCGCTTCTCCCACCAAAGTTACCGCTGATATTACAAGCACACAAGGTGGAGACGAGGGTGAAGAGAGCGCTGATACGCAAGCTTATGAAGTCGATATCAGGAAACCAGCTTCTTCAGGTAACTTCACTGTTAATTTCGCTACTGTCAATTCTGCTCAAGCTGGTTACTCGCTTATTTCACATGAGTTTCACGAGCTCCTTGGCTATTTTCTCAACCTTGACGAGCCTTCATCTCCTCTCTTTACTGACTTCATTGGTGAACCCTCATCTCCTCTTTTTACTGACTTTAACCTTTTTTCTTCTGTAGAGAGAGTACCAAGCGCTGCTCAAACTTCTACTCCTCCGGTCATCCTTCCTTCGTCTCTTCCGGCGGTGCCTCCTTCTGCCTCGCAACCTGGATCACAGGAGGAACAAATAGAGGCTCTTCACGGCTTGGATGATCCCATCACTTCGCAAGAGCAGAAAGATGAGAGACCTGAGGGAGGTGACATTTCCCCGGAACGGACTCCTTCTGACGACATTGTTCTATCAAAACTTGTCACTCCGGGGAGTGAGTCTTCCTCACAGAGGAGAGAGAAGCGTGGGACATCAAAGAGGAGGGGGAAGAAAATCACCGCCACTGAAGAGGAGCCGGAAGTTGGGCCAGCTGCGCCTACCTCTCCTTCCTCCCTTATACCCACTGGTCGACCTGAAAAGCTGATCATTCGGCCGGGTAAAGGGTCTAAAGGCAGCAAAAAGAAGTGAAGATCTTCAGTTTCTAGTTTTTTGTGTTTTGCATGTACTGGCCGAGAATTGTGCGGGTACCGGCCCCCGCTTTTCTTTATTTTGAAACCTGTACCTGCGTTGTAATTGAATAAAATGATTCCTCGTTTGTACAAACTTTTGTTTGAATTAAAGAATACATTTGTTATTCGTTTTGGCATGAGTTTATTTGATATTGCAGCGAGCTTATGGTATGTTACTTGAGCGTTACCTTTTGCTGGTTTAGTTATACCATATTGTGTGTAATTATACTATATTGCCCCCATTCCATAAGTATGCTGCAATATTCTATACCTCGAGGGGACTTACACTCTTATTTGCTAAAGAATAATTATTTTATTCTTTAAAGAAAATTTTATAGAGTACAACTCCCTTCGTATAAGTTTTTACGCTTGGTCGTTCGAAGAAATCACTTTTTTCTTTTGCTTATGTGCATATCTCATCAAGTGAATTCCTCTATGTGGTAAAGCGGACCTCTGAAGGGTACTTTAACTTCTTTTCTTTTTACGATCATTTCCCATAGTAGGCAAATTATTTTTCCTTTGAAAGTTAAAGTACGCTTTTGATGAGGATTTTTTTTTTTTTTTTTTTTATAGAAAGTTGTACCTCTGAGGAGGGATTTTTTCACGTTTCAACACTTGGAAGTTTTATTTCAATCTCGGTGAAACGTGTACCTCCAAAGAGTTATGCTTTAGAAATCCTTTTCACGTTTCAACACTTGGAAGTTTTATTTCAATCTCGGTGAAACGTGGGTTTCCAAAGAGGTCTTTTTTCTTAATTGTGTTCCCGGGAGGGGGTTGTACCTCTGAGGAGGGATTTCTCACGTTCCAACACTTGGAAGTTTTATTTCAATCTTGGTGAAACGTGTACCCCCAAAGAGTTGTGCCTTTGAAGAAAGCCTTTTCACGTTTCAACACTTGGAAGTTTTATTTCAATCTCGGTGAAACGTGTGCTTTCAAGAAGGTCTTTGTTTTTACATTTCAACTTTGGTGAAGTGAAATTCCGAAGAGCGGTTGCTACACTTCAACTCCTGGCGAAATGTGCCTCCGAAGAGGGCTTTTATTTTGTTTACATTTCAACTCTGGTGAAGTGAAATCCCGAAGAGCGGTTATAACACTTCAACTCCTGGTGAAATGGGCCTCCGAAGAGGGCTTTTATTTTGTTTACATTTCAACTCTGGTGAAGTGAAATCCCGAAGAGCGGTTATAACACTTCAACTCCTGGTGAAATGGGCCTCCGAAGAGGGCTTTTATTTTGTTTACATTTCAACTCTGGTGAAGTGAAATCCCGAAGAGCGGTTATAACACTTCAACTCCTGGTGAAATGTGCCTCAGAGAGGGTTTTCATCGCCTGGAAGTTACTCTCTCATGGTTGGAGGGTCATGACTCCTCCAATCTTTTTTGTTGAGTAGAGAACTTTCTTTTTTGTGGCGTATGACCCATTAGAGGTCTTTTATCCTCCGAAGAGTTGCGCCTCCGAAGAGGACTTGTGCCGCTGATGGTAGCTTTGGTTGTTCCTCTGTTCACTTGCTTATGCCTTTTCAGCGATCCTCTTTTTTTTTTTTTTTTTTTTTTTTCTTTTCAAGTTTTCATTCCCCTTTCTCTCACAAGTGGCTTGTTTAATCCAAGGAAGTGTACTTCATTGCCAGGCAAGTTCGTGAGAACGGGCACTAGCTTCCTAATTGGATGTTTGTTTGTTCAAACGATCTCAATTTATCAGCAAGGGCTCGTTTCTATCGAAATCATTAGCCGTTCAATTGAAGTATTTCCTATCTAGGATTTGAATTCGGGGTCTTTGTGACTTGAAATTTGTTTGTTGAATGATGGTGAGAATCGTTCAGTCTTATTATGCACAAGTTTTATTTCCATGGTCTGCAAAAATTTAAATTGACATTTTAGCAATACATCTTATATATTTTTATATCGAAAACAAAGCAAACATATAATGATAATAAGGAACACAAGATTTATAGTGGTTCGGCCATGAAATTGGGCCTACATCCACTTTATATTTTTTTTCATTATTTACTTGCATCAGTTTCACAATTGCTTTCAATTACAAGAATCATACATCCATAATTCTTTTTACAATTTTTCAACAAAATTTTCAAGTAAAGTATGGACGCAAGTGGTTGCTGTTCCATGCCCTTGGAATTTGCTCTCCATCAACAGTGGTGAGCTTGAATGTGCCGTCAAGAAGCTTCTGACCTACTACATACGGTCCTTCCCAATTTGGCCCAAACACACCTGTCGCGGTCATAATTCTTTTCAGGACTAGATCTCCAATTTCAAAGCTGCGTTGACGAACTTTGGAATTGAAATATCTGGCTATCCTTTGCTGATGAGCTGCAACTCTGAGGTTGGCTTCATCTCTTTTTTCATCAAGGAGGTCCAGCGCTTCAAGTTGCAGCTTTTCATTTTCCGCTTGATTGAAATGGATTCTTCTGTGTGAAGGGACCTCTGTTTCAACCGGGATCATTGCTTCCGATCCGTATGCTAACGAAAAAGGAGTATGCCCAGTTGCAGTTTTGTGAGTAGTTCTGTATGCCCATAGTGCAAGTGGTAGTTTATCGACCCAACCACCTTTTGCTTTTTCGAGTTGCTTTTTGATGGTTGATTTGATGATCTTGTTCACTGCTTCCACTTGCCCGTTTGCCTGCGGATGAGCTACTGCCGAAAAGCTTTTCTGGATTTTGAATCGTTTACAAAAATCCTGGAATTCCTCGCTTTCAAACTGAGTACCATTGTCTGTGATTATTTTCTGAGGCACACCGTATCTGCAAATGATATTCTTGGTCACAAAGCTTATCATTTTCTTAGAAGTGATAGTAGCCAATGGTTCAGCTTCAGCCCACTTAGTAAAATAATCAACTGCAACAACAGCATATTTAATCCCTGATTTAGCAGTTGGTAGCGGCCCGATGAGATCCATTCCCCAAATTGCAAATGGCCATGGACTGACCATCTGTGTGAGTTCGGTAGAAGGTGCTCTAGGAATTTTGGCATATCTTTGGCACCTGTCACATTTTTGGGAGTAATCTGTGGCATCCCGATTAATTTCTGGCCAAAAATATCCGTATCGGAGAATTTTCTTTGCTAGTGTTTGACCACCTGAATGATCACCGCATTCTCCTCCATGCACTTCAGCTAGGATTGTTTTGGATTCTTCCCGGGATACACATCGAAGCAATGGCATTGAGAATCCCCGTCTGTATAATCGGCCATCCTGAATTACATAGCGAGAGGCCTTTCTTAGAAGCTTTCGTCTTTCTATCGAGTTTTCTGGCAGAGAACCCCTGAGTAGGTAATCCAGTATTGGAGTCATCCATGACCCTTGTTCTTGAGATACATTCACAATCCAGTCTATATCCATCTCGTCTATACTTGGCGCTGAAAGGACTTCTACAGGGACCAATCCCAATAGTTGAGCTTCACCAGAACTTGAATACTTTGCGAGGGAATCTGCCTTCATATTCTCTTCCCGAGGAATGTGGCTTATTGAATAGTGACCGAGTTCACATAGGAGTTCCCAAGCCTTTGACAAGTAGGAAGGCAAATTTCCACCTTTTGCTTGAAATTCTTTCTTGACTTGGCATACAATGAGCTGAGAATCACTGAAAATTTGTAATGCTTGAATGTTCAGCTCTTTAGCGATTCTCAGACCTGCAATAAGAGCTTCATATTCTGCTTCATTGTTTGTTGAAGGAAATTCCAGTCTTAGTGCATAACATAATGATCGACCTTCAGGAGTTTCAAGTACCACTCCGGCTCCAGAACAGTTGTCATTTCTTGCGCCATCAACATACATCTTCCACCGGATTGGAGAATCATTGACTGCTTTTTCCTCACCATTATCTTTCTCTGTGAATTCTGCAATGAAATCAGCTAAAGCTTGTCCGTTGATTGCTTTTCGGGGGTGATAGGTGATGTCATATTGACTAAGTTCAATGTTCCATTTTAGAAGACGACCCGAAGTTTCAGGGCGAAATAGGACTTGCTTTAGAGGCTGATCAGTGAGTACTTTGATAGGATGAGCTTGGAAATATTGCCTCAGTTTCCTCGATGCAACTAGTAGGCAATAGGCGAGTTTTTCCAACTTGGAGTAATTCAGCTCTGCCCCAGTGAGTCTTTTGCTGATATAGTAAACTGGATGTTGAATCCTTTTGTCTTCCCGTATCAGCGCTGCACTTAGAGCATGAGATGATACTGCCAAGTATATAAGAAGATCCTCACCATTGCCTGGCCTAGAAAGTATCGGAGGCGTTTCCATATGACGGATCAACTCTTCAAAAGCTTTTTGGCATTCGGGAGTCCATTCAAAGTTCTTCTTTCCTTTTTTCAGGGCATCGAAGAACGGGATGCATTTATCAGTAGCTTTGGAAATGAACCGATTCAAAGCGGCGACCTTTCCGTTGAGACTTTGCAATTCCTTCTTCGTTCTAGGAGCTTTAACTTCTTTTAAGGCGGTAATTTGAGCTGGGCTAGCCTCTATGCCCCTAGCACTGACAATAAAACCTAAGAACTTTCCGGATTCGACCCCAAATGTACATTTCAGAGGGTTAAGTTTCATTCTGTATTTCCGGAGGACTGCGAACATTTCTGCTAAGTGTTCAATGTGATCCACTGCTTTCCTGGACTTCACTAACATGTCGTCGACGTAGACTTCCATAGTTTTGCCCAATTGCGGTTTGAACATAGCATTAACAAGTCTTTGGTAGGTTGCCCCTGCGTTTTTCAATCCGAAGGGCATAACTCTGTAGCAATAAAGTCCAACATCTGTGATAAAGCTTGTATCCTCTTGATCTGGCTCATGCATCATGATTTGGTTATAACCGGAGTAGGCATCCATGAAGGATAACAATTCATGTCCCGCAGTTCCGTCTACCAGTTGATCGATCCTGGGTAATGGGAAGCAATCTTTGGGGCAAGCCTTGTTTAGATCAGAAAAGTCGATGCATACTCTCCATTTTCCATTAGCTTTCTTGACCAGCACAGGATTTGAAACCCAATTCGGATACGTAGATTCTTTGATGAAGTTATTTTCCATGAGTCGATCAACTTCTTCTTTTAATGCTGCTGACCTTTCTGGACCTTGGGTTCTTCTTTTCTGTTTAACTGGCGTAAACTTTGGGTTAATATTCAGAGCGTGTACTGCAACTTCTGGGGATATCCCACACATATCGGCATGAGTCCAAGCAAAGACATCCAGATTTGCTTTCAGGAAAGATATCAAGACATTCTGAATTGACACATTAAGCTGCGAACCCACATTCAACACCTTATTTGGGTCCTTCGGGTCAACAGGTACCGGAATTGTCGTTTCCACCGGTACTACTCTATTCTCCCCTGTACTGGCTTTTCTGGGATCCATTTCTTTCCGTGCCCCGCTGTGCTCGCCAGTGCAGGGTCCGCTCTGTAATTGCTACAAAGCTGGTTCCTTGATGCGGACTGGAGTTGCCGCATCCTTTCCCATTTCTCTTTTTCTTGACTCTCGCAGCTCTGTCCAATAACATTCTCGCGCAGCATTTTGATCCCCTTTTATAACTCCTACTCCATTGTCAGTAGGGAATTTAATAGTGAGGCACCACGGGGCTAGGATAGCTTTGAATGCTGCGAGTGTTGGACGGCCAAGAAAAGCATTATAGGCAGAAAACTCATCGACAATCACAAATGTTTGCTTTCGGGCCACTTTCCTTTCTCCTTCCCCAAGTTCTACAAACAAATCGATGGTTCCTACTGGTTGCTTTGGCTCCCCTGTGAAGCCCATGATTTTCTGTGATGAGGCTTGCACATCGATCATAGGGATTTTCATCTGGTCAAATGTCTTCTTGAAGAGAATATTGCATGATGCTCCGCAGTCAATGAGGACTCTTCTGACAATGGCTGGTCCAATACCAGCCGAGATGACCAAGGGATCTAAAGTAGGAGCTTCAATACCTGTAGAATCTCTGGCTCTGAAAATAATATCGTCACTGAAAGTTTTCTGTTGTTTAAGGGGCGTAGTGTCTTCTAGAACAAAGACGTTTTCTTCGGCTGGAGCATATTTCAAAGCCCTGGAATATCTTTCCATCTCACCCCAACTTTTACCAGCTGGGTGAGGTCCTCCTGAAATGACATTGATAACGGGCCTTCCAGATTCGTGCCCCGTAGCTTTCTCTCCTGCCCCAGGCTGATGAACAGGGGCCCGCTGCCCCTGACTCGACGATGCAGGATTGTTGCTATTCTTTTTTACGAATTGCTGCAACTTGTTTTCTCTTAGCAACTCTTCAATCAGATTTTTCAGCTGGCGGCATTCATCAGTTTCATGACCTGGTTGATTGTGGAAGCGGCAGAATTTCCCACTTTGTATGGCTTTTCTCCCAGTTCTCAACGGGATAGGTTTAGGGAAATCGACGGAATCTTTAGTGGCGAGGTAGATGTGCTCCGGTGTATGTGATAATGGAGTATATTCTGATGGCTTGAAGGATCGGGGCTTCTTCAGATTACCCTGTTTCTTCCCATTACTATTCTCCCTTTTTTCCCCCACCGATTCATTCTTGCGTGGAGCGACAGTGTTGTCTTCTGCTTTTTCTAACACTGTCTTTACTGGTAAAGGACGGCTTTCCAAGCGAATGAACTCGTCTGCTTTTTTGTAGAACTTTTCGAGAGAGGTTGGCTCCTTCATATTTAACCATTTCCCAAATTCGCTTGACTTATCGA
This sequence comes from Allium cepa, assembly GCA_030765085.1. Classification (NCBI taxonomy): domain Eukaryota; kingdom Viridiplantae; phylum Streptophyta; class Magnoliopsida; order Asparagales; family Amaryllidaceae; genus Allium; species Allium cepa. Next base: position 978,830,420 of record CM060939.1, read on the forward strand.
TAGCCCTCATCAGATAAGTCAATATCATTCGTGGTTCAGCATTGTCCACCTCAGCCAGTGCTATATTGAAGCGGTTCAAGAAGGATCTGATAGATTCATCAGGATTCTGCTCTAAACTCGATAGTGACATAATATCCTTGGCCTTCGAAGCATATAGTCTAAACTGCTCCTTGAATTTTCTGGTCAAGTCTGAAAACTGATCGATAGATCGGACTGGTAACTTGGTGAACCACAATAAAGCCACGCCTTCCAGGTATACGGGGAAATATCGGCACTTTATTTCGTCGGAGGCCCTGGCACCTGTCATGTGCCAGTCATATTTATACAGGAACTCATTCGGATCACTCGTCCCTTTGTAAGCTGGAATAGTCGGAGGGACAAACTTCCTTGGAAATTCCGCCTTCAAGATTTTTTCAGTAAACGGAGTTTTACTTGGAGCGAAACCCCATTCCTTCTCATCTTCAATCCTTTGCATACTTTCTTTCATGATCTGCCGGACCATTCCAGAAAGATATTCCTCATCATGTCGAGTTCTAGATCCACCGGCGTCAGGTACTGCCTGCTCAAAGGGACTAGTAGGCCTTTCAGGAGCATTCCTTTCATTAACATCATGAATGTTGCCAGCATAGTTCCTTTCATTACCAGCCGGTTCATTGTTTGCCCCAAGTAAGTCGTTCAACTTATTCAGAATCAGAGCATTCTGGGCACTTTGAGCCTCTAGTTGTGCATTTTGGGCGTTTATCTGCTGGTTTAGCCCTAGAATCACAGCATCCAATTCCGCTTTTGTAACTCCAACAGACGGAGTGGGTAGATTAGGCACAGGGGAAGCGGAGGTTCCCTCTTGAATGTTCCCAGATCTGATAGATCTGCTTTTCCTTCCAGGAGCCATAATCTCAGATATACTTCTGGTTTTTAAGGAAATTCTTTCTTCAAATCTCTGCGAAGCAATGATGACAGCTGTCCTGAGTTCGATTCTCAGTGAAAGCACCAAAAATGTTAACGCTTAAATTTGAACGCTAACACCCCGGTGTGTGAAGTGTATTTATGAAAGCACCACCCGATAGATCGGGAAAGAATTATAAGTAAGGAGATTGCAGAAAAGCAGTAAAAACACAAGTTTTATAGTGGTTCGGCCCAAACTCAGGCCTACGTCCACTTAGATTCTCTTTATTGCTGATATGAGTACAATTTATATCACTTTCTTCAATTACAATTAACTTCAGACAAATAGTTCAAACTCCCATGAAGAATAATCTTTCGAATTCATCTTGAATGATTGTGATTCTTCTTTGAAGTGTGTAATAGCGTCCTTGGAGTTTGGAGTGCTTGGAGTGCTGCTTGAGTTGAGAAAATGGCAGAGTAACGGTGCTTCGAGAATTAGCCAAAAAAGGTCCCCTCCACATTGAATGTGGCCATGTATTTATAGGCAAATTTTTAGGCTGGAACTTTCAAGTCATGAGTCGTGACCGACTCATCATGAGTCGTGAGTCGTGGCCGACTCATCGTGAGTCGTCTGCGAGTTAAAAGTTGCCGTCTAAGATGAGGCGACCCTGGTCTTCTACACAGCAGCTTCAGGTTGAGTCATCAATGAGTCATCATGTACGACTCATCTTAAGTCGTAAGTCATCAACGAGTCATCCCCTTGCAGCATGATTCTGAGCTTGTCTCTGAGTCGTGTGTCGTGAATTGACCTATCTTTTGAGTCGTAGCTGCCTTAGGTCATAGACTCCTTAAGTCGTAAGTCTTTTGAGCCATAAGGTTTTATGACTCGGATCTCTCCTTGGGTCGTTGAGTCGTTAATGAACTTGAGTCGTAAACCCAATGGAATTCTTAAGGGCCTCGAATGGATGAGTCGCGACCAAATGAGTCGGTCTTTGATGAGTCGGAGCCAGGTCAGATGAGTCGGTGATAGAATGAATCGTGAGGTTTCTTGAGTCGGCAGCTTAATGAGTCGGCCTGTATCATTGAGTCGCTACTAGTTGAGTCGGGGATTCTTTGAGTCGGTCCTTTCCTTAAGTCGTGAGGTCTCCTAAGTCGTTAGGCACCTTAAGTTGTAGGTCGTTTCAAGTCTTAACCCGTTGACGCCTCTAACTCGTAGGCCTTTTAGCTCGTATGCTGGAACGGGGTTAACAATTAGCTTATTTAATTAATTTATTTTAGTAATCTTATTAATAAATATTCAAAACTGTTTAAAATTATTTTATATTTTCTTAAACATTTTGAGAAATCTTAAAATATTATAACTTTTATAATATGTATGTATTTTATTTTAAATTTAACTTCCAAATTTAAAATATTATATTTTTAGTTTCCAAAGTATTTTCAAAAAAATGCCCATGACCCGACTCAGATTGGGCCTTTTCTATTAAGGACAACATATAGGCTATAAGTTTAATAGTTAACCCTTACATGACTAATTCAGAACATACATGATGCTGGGTTCCGATACCATTATTGGACTGGGCCAGCTCAACAGAAGTTATGTGTGAATTTCAATTTTTTTTCTTCGTATTGGATCTTTATTGGGCTTATGAAATCTAGATTATTTAGATATATAAATTTTTTAAATATATATATATATTAATTTTTTAATTATAATATATATAAATTTATATACTTGTAAATATAATTATGAAATATTAACTTATGAATTTATATAACTATGTCAATATGTTTGAATCAATTAAAAATGTAATAAATAATTTTTATAAAACCCAAAATAATGCGCACATATGAAATAAAATATTATATATATATTATATTAATAACTTATTTATAAATATACTTTAAATGTGTAGATTAGTATTTATAAATTCATATATTTTTAATATTTACAAGTCTTGCACTGACACAAAAATAAGTTTTTTATTTTAAATATTATATTAGTGCATTTTTGACAATTTTTATTTAAAAGATAAATATAAAATAATTTTACATTTTTTTGAAACTTGAATTTCTAGTATAATTCCGAATGGTATTATGTACTTAGAAAAAATTATTTTTAAAGTTTATCATTTAATAATAATTTTATAGTTAAAAAAATATGTTTTTCTATCTAATATGTATTTTGTGATAATATATTTTTATAAAATAAGAAACATATTTTTTATATAATATATATATATTAATATATTTAGTTTATGTAATTACATGATTTAAATATTACTTAAATACTGTTAGACCCGAAAATTTTGAGCATTTAAAATTAGAATATTCAATTGATTTTGAATATTTAAAATGTTAATTTTAACTTTAATTCAAATAACACTATATTATTTGATAATTAAATTATTAAATTAAACAAATTGGAAGTTGGGTAAAATGTTGAGTATAGAGTTTTAAAGCCTGTTAAAAATAATTTGAAAGCTTATAAATTTTATATTAATAATACTGAAGATAATAGGAGTGTTAAAATTTAAATTGACACTGATTTATTCAAGTTTGAAATTTTATCGTTTAAATTGAATAGCCTTCCGAGGCACAGTCTCGGAATTCGACGAAACCAGTTCCATTGGATCCGAAATATTGGATTATTTCCGGATTTCAATTTTCGTAGTATTTGGATTTATTGTGTGCGCATATGATATATAAACACATTGAAAATTGTATCGAGACAATTTAAATTTGAATATATTATATTCTTACTTATTAAATTTCCTTTTAGCTGAATTTTCGTCACCATCAGCTGCCTTTCTTTCAATCGCTGCCTGCTCTCGTACATGCCATCATCATCCTATCTCCCTTTCTCTTATCACGCAAGCTTCGTTTGCCTTAAATAAATTTCACCGAAGCTTCCCTTTCAAAAGTTAAATACTCGGTTAAATGAAAGAAAAATATAAATCGGTAATGGCCGCTCGTCCATTTTCAAATCGAAGCGAAGCCCTTCATTTCCCTTTTCGTTTTCCCGTTCGACCTTCAGTCCAATCCCTTTCCTCTCTTCAATTTCGAATCGACCAAAATAAAATAAAAACTATCGACGCAATCGAATTCACGATTTAGAGAGGGCGACTCGAGCGATTCGTGGGAGATCGTTAGGGCGGCGTGAAAATGGCAGGTCGATGGAAATAGAAGCCTTCGTTGGACTGCCACGAGGCGCGTGAGGTGGGAGAGCGCGGCGAGATGGATGCTCGGTCGTGGGGAAACGGCTAGGGTTTGGGTCGCGATCTCCGGTGTCGCGTTAGTGAAGAGACGATCTTATGGAGGCTCGTTTTGGGATGGATTCTCGCGAGAAGCTGTAGAAGTGAGTTCGGCATGGGTTCATCGGCAACGTGAGTTCATCGGCGTTCGTGAAAAGGGGGGAACTGCTCAGTGATTTGGGTATTGCTGTGAGGTATTTGTTCTTCTGTTCGTTTATGCTCGAATATAATACTGATTGGAAGAAAGAAAATTACTTTATAGTTAAAAAAATAAAATGGAAAACCAGATTTATATATATATGTGTGTGAATAGGCAGAGAAATGGTTACAGTAAATTTAAAGACTTGTATTAGTTTTAATTATATATATATCTAGTCAGGTTTGAAAAGAGAAAAAAAATATAAAATAAAATATATTGGAAGTATATGTATAAAATAGTTTCTTAGAATCTATAATCTATTTTATAAGTATATATATATATATATATATATATATATATATATATATAGTTAAAAGGGAAAATTGTTTAGATCAAATTATTAGGTAAAATTTTAAATAAATAAATGATAATAAATTGTTCGAGTAGTTCAAATATTAATAAATCCTATAATGTTTGTACAAGGTCGATAATATTGGAAACAAGCTAGTTTGGATTGGACTGCAACCAAATTCAAGGTGAGTTAATCTCACTCGGTTTAAATTTAAATTTAAATGATTAAATTTAAATAATTGTTTGAATGGTTGAAATTGATTGATTGATGTGCTATAGTATGATATATTCTGGAATTAGTATATAATGTTGTGCTAACATCTGTGGATGTAGGGAAAACAGGTTGGAGGGATCCAATTGGACCCCTCAATATTTATTTAAATTATTTAATACCCTCTATTGTGATTTATTTGATATCCTATGATGATCTTTATTGGTATATTGAATGCTATGGTCCGATTGGATATAATTGGGTATGATGAATTACCAAAAATATATAAATTGGATTTTTGTAAGATAATAAAAGAAGTGAAATTGTAAGTAAAATAATTATAGAAATTTGAATAAATTTTTAAATGAATTGGAAAGAAATTAAGTGACTTTAAAATTCTAGTAAATAAATCTTGATTTTAGAAAGGAAATTTGAATAAACAAAGAGTTAATGAATTTTAATCTTCAGTGATATTAATTAAGGGAATAAAACAGTTATTTAAAATTTAAGATTTAAATTATTGGAAGGAATAAAGAAGTTGGGAAAAGCTGAAATCCGTATTTCACTTAAAAGGGGTTAAAAACAAACGGGAAACTATAACCTTAATAATAAGTCCCTAATTAATGAATTTTAAATGAATTAAGAAAGTAAAGAAATTTACTTCAAATAGATAAACTTGAAATCAATTTGGGAAAAATTGAATTAAGTGATTGAAGTTGGAATTTTCTCTGGATAGCCAAGTACTTGTCTTTAAAGAGTAAATTTTTAAATATCAATTAAATGTTTTAAAATTGTTTTTAAAGAAAGCAAGTTTTGTAAATTTATTATTTCTAATATTTAAAGTCTCAAGTAAGTATTTTCTTAATCTATTTTAGTAGTAATTATTAAGAAATAAATTAGTATTTTGTTTTTAAACGAAGAAATCTAGCTTTATATTTACTAAGTAACTTTATTTTTAAATACTCATACAGTATGTATTTTTAACAAATTATTAAAGTAGATTTAATTTAAATGTTTTATAAGTATATATTTTAAAGTAAAGTGTTTTAAGTTATTTTTAAAATCTAGTTTTGTGCTTGGTGACTTTCAGAGGAGATAGAAAATATTTGAGTAAGTTTATTCTGGAAAGAAAGTTGGTTTTAGAAACTGTTTTCAAAGGATTGAAAATAGAAATATATCTTGGGAAGATATTTTGAGGTTAATAAATAATTTGGGAAATTATTTATTGTGTGATGGATGTTGTGAATATTAATTGATAGTTAAATAACCGACTATCAATATTGGCCAACTGCGTTGATCGTTTCGAAGAGACCGGGATCGAGATTAATTTCTCGAAAACCACTTCGATCCGGTTTGTACGTTTCGTGTAAACGATTTTGGATTCGAAGATGGAGCAGTGAAGTGCAAGGGCTAGTCGCTACTAATCCTGAGGATATCTCCAAAATGGATGTAGTAGGAATAGTGCCTTCGGTTCCGTTCGAACCCGGGACGGACTTGTATGGACGAATGCTTGCGAAACATCGTCAGGTGGACGATGGGCATTCTAAGGGATATATTCTATAAAAGGTAACGCTTAGCCTCAAGCCTCATCAAATGGGAATGACTGAAAATCAGGGGATATGCAGCAAGGTTAGGTGGGTCATGCCCAAGCAGGACAAGATATTTCCCCTGTCTAGATGTCCCTTTATTATTTCGGCTTAGTGGGTGGTTGATCGCGCCAACCACGGGGTGTATCTTGTTCGGGACTGTTCAGTAAGGAATGGTTCCGGCCTTGTGTTGCAGGGGATGAAGGGAGTAATCCTCGGTACGGTGATCTAGGCCCCGTACTGTGACAGGTGGTACCCCAGTGCCTAGTCATTGTTGGAAATCCATTTTCCCTACGAGCCTTGTACGAGTTTTGTTTGTATTACCCACTTCGGTGGCTAGTAGCTGGAATTTAATGAATGTAACAATTTCGGCTATTTTATAAGTATTTGTATATAGACCCTATTATAATATCAGAGGATTTTTATAAAAATTGTTTTAGCTATCGTAAGGTAAAAACCCGACATGTTTATTTGTGGCGTGGTCTTACGAGATGCTTTTGTTTTCAAAGGATTTTTGAAACTTTAACAATCAATTGGGTGTGATTTTCTCACGCTGGTATTCCAGACTGACTCGGGTGTTATTTAACTGTAATGCTCGGGTCAGACCGAGTATTATAGGATACAGGATATGATGCTGTGGAGCTCAGGAGACGAGCTGGATGACGATACGTATTCTCGTATTTATATATATATATATATTTCCGCTGTGTTGAGTTGTTGTGTACTCATTGTATGTTATTTATGTGAGCTGTTACCGATGTTGTAACGACCCGCAAATCCGTACCCCTTGAGTCAACACTAGTCTACCTAAATCAACTCAAGTTGCACAGAAATACGAACCATTTAGGTTAAAGAAGAAGATGTAGAAGGAGAGAAAACAGAAAACAACAACAGAATCTAACCATCGCAGCGGAATAAGATATAATAGATAATAATGATCTTTACACAAAATCAAATATATCTGTTTATATATTACATCATCAGAGTACATCAATCACAGCCCAACATCAATATCATACAAATGGATACACAACAACTCAACACAGCGGAATATATATATATATATATATATATATATATATATAAAAACAAGTACGGAAGTACGTATCGTCATCCAGCTCGTCTCCTGAGCTCCACAGCATCATATCCTGTATCCTATAATACTCGGTCTGACCCGAGCATTACAGTTAAATAATACCCGAGTCAGTCTGGAATACCAGCGTGAGAAAATCACACCCAATTGATTTTTAAAGTTTCAAAAAAAATCCTTTGAAAACAAAAGCATCTCGTAAGACCACGCCACAAATAAACATGTCGGGTTTTTACCTTACGATAGCTAAAACAATTTTTATAGAAATCCTCTGATATTATAATAGGGTCTATATACAAATACTTATAAAAAAGCCGAAATTGTTACATTATTAAATTCCAGCTACTAGCCACAAAAGTGGGTAATACAAACAAAACTCGTACAAGGCTCATAGGGAGAATGGATTTCCAACTAATGACTAGGCACTGGGGTACCACCTGTCACAGTACGGGGCCTAGATCACCGTACCGAGGATTACTCCCTTCATCCCCTGCAACACAAGGCCGGAACCATCCCTTACTGGACAGTCCCGAGTGAGATCACCCCACGGTTGGGATCAGCAACCGCACCACTAAGCCGAATAAAATAAAAAGGGACATCTAGACTGGAATGACCTCACCCTGCTTGGGTGCTACCCACCTAACCTTGCTGCATATCCCCTGATTTTCAGTCATTCCCATTTGATGAGGCTTGAGGCTAAGCGTTACCTTTAGAACGTTTCACTTAGAATGCCCATCGCCCACCCGCCGATGTTTCGCAAGCATTCGTCCATACAAGTCCGTCCCGGGTTCGAACGGAACCGAAGGCACTATTCCTACTACATCCATTTTGGAAATATCCTCAGGATTTAGTAGCGACTAGCCCTTGCACTTCACTGCTCCATCTTCGACTCCGAACACGTTTTTCGCACGAAACGTACAAACCGGATCAAAGTGGTTTTCGAGAAATAAATCTCGATCCCGGTCTCTTCGAAACGATCAGTGCATTTGGCCAATATTGATAGTCGGTTATATAACTATCAATTAATATTCACAACATCCATCACACAATAAATAATTTCCAAATTATTTATTTATCTCAAGATATCTTCACAAGATATATTTCTATTTTCAACCCTTTGAGAATAGTTTCAAAATCATCTTTCTTTTCAGAATAAACTTTCCCAAATATTTTCTATCTCCTCTGAAATCACCTAGCACAAAACTAGATTTTTAAAATAATTTAAAAACACTTTACTTTGAAAATATACTTTAAAACATTTAAATTAAATTACTTCAATAATTTGTTAAAAATACATACTATATGAGTATTTGAAAATAAAGTTACTTTATAAATATAAAACCAGATTTTCACTTTTGAAAACAAAATACTAAGTCACTTTTTTAAGTAATTGCAGCTACAATAGATTAAAAGAAATACTTACTTTAGAATTTAAATATTTAGAAGTAATAAATTTCCAAAACTTGCTTTTTACAACAACTTTAAAACCTTTAAATTTATTTAAAAATTTACTTTAAAAATGAACTTGGTTATCCAGAGAAAAAAATCCCAACTTCAATCACTTAAATCAATTTCCCAAATTGATTTCCAATTTATTACCTTTTAATTCAGAATCTATTAATTTCAGATTTCATTTCTTGATTATGATTTAAAAAATACTTTAACTAAAGATTCCAATTTTTAGATTTCTCAATTACTTCTTTATTCTTTTAAATAAATTTAAACTTCGAATTTTAAAATAATTCTTTATTTTATTTTTAATTGATCATCAATTTCATTTTATTAAAAATTCCATTTCTCTTCATACTCGAAGTTATTTATTATTATTTTCATATTACTTCTATTTCTTTTCAATTCATTCTTAATTTATTCAAACTTCTATAATTATTTCGCTTACAAATTTACTTCCTTTTAATTTCTTTTCAACAATCCAATTCATATATTTTGGTAATTCATTATACCCGAATATCTAATCAAACCATAACATTCAATATTCCAATATAACCTATCATAGGATATCAAATAATCACAACAGAGAATATTAAATAATTTAAATAAATGTGAGGGGTCCAGTTGGATCCCTCCAACCTGTTTTCCCTGCATCCATAAATGTTAGCACAATATAATATGCCAATTCCAAAATATCATACTATATCACATCAATCAATTCAGCCATTCAAACAATTATTTAAATTTAATCATTTAAAATTAAATTTAACTGAGTGAGATTAACTCACCTTTAATGTTTGCAATCCCAATCCAAATCTCGACTTGTTTTCTTCATAGTTTTAAACCTTGTATAAACATCATATGATTATTAATACTTTGTAAAATCGGGCAATTTAGTTATCATTTAATAAATTTACTTAACTAACTTTTTAAGTTAAAGAAATAATTTTCCTTTAATAAAAATCTTTTATTAATTAAAATAAATTAAATAAGTTAATTAAACAAACTAATCTCCCTAATACATATTTTTAAATTTAGACCAGTAAATGAAAATAGGAGTATATATGTATATTGAAACAGTCTGCCTATATAAATCTCACTGTGTATTTTCTTCTGTACATATTCATATATGTACTTTTAAACTTTAAATTGAAACTTATACCCGCTGCAATTACTTTTCTCTTCTTTATAGATATATATTTTTAGAATCCAAACTAATATAGGTTTCAAACTTACCGAATTCATCTTTAAAAATTAAAGAGTGGGTTACAATGTGACTGTGTACTTTTGCCTTACCGTAAGGTATTAAAAATTTATTTTCTTCCTCTGTTCCAAAGTTTATGTATACATTTACCAAATTTATATGTATATATTCCCTACTGAATATATTCTTTCTATGTGTGTGTGTATATATATATAAACATCTACTCATTTAATTTGAAAAAAAAACGATATACCTCACTGCCATTCGATCAAGTACGAACCCAGCCTCACTTCGATCTATTCCCATTCCAGGCGCGCCCCTGGCATCGCCACCCCGTCCTCGTCGTGAGCCTCCACCACGTCCTCGCGAGCTTCAGTGCAACGTCGCCCAAACCCCCCCTCCGACCTCAGCCTCGTACATCGTTCACGCTTACATCCACTTCGCGGCGAAGTCCCTCGCAATCAAATCCACCACGCGAGCATTAAGTGCTCGACTACAATCACACCTCAAGCTTGTCCCCTCCATTGAATCCTAGCTGTGCCTTCCATCGGAACACAGCGACCCTCTCCACGCAACGAATAGTCGCCGTTCGTTTTCTGCTTATCGATCTGACTTATTTGAATAGGGGGAAGGCGATTTGATATTAAGGATTTGTTCAGCCATTTAATTGATCTGGGTTACTGAAGAAAAGGGAAGAGGAAATTGTTCCAATCGATTGACTTCCCTTTTTTTTTCAAAGCTCCCATTTTTTTTTATACGGCCATTCTCTTTCTCGAATTGAATAACGATAGAGAGGTATACAGGCAATTATAAAAGGAACGAGAAGTGTGTTAAAGACGCTTTGCTACAGCGATTTTACAAGAGAACAAGGGAACACGGTTTTAAGTCAAAGGAAGTGGCGTATACAAGAAGCTAGACTAATTAAATTAAATTTCTTCAGATTATTATCAATTAAATTTTCAACGCGTTTGTATACCGTACACTCACACACTAACTCCGACCTATACGAAATTTGAAATCCGATAATAATCAAATACTACGGATCCAGTGGAACTAGTTTCGTCAAATTCCAAGACTGTGCCTCGGAAGGCTATTTTTAAATTCAATTTAAACGATGAAATTTCAAAACTGAACAATGACGGTTAAATTCAATTTGAACTCTTCTATTATCTTCAGTACTATCAATATAAATTTTATAAGCTTACAAATTATTCTCAACAGGCTTAAAACTCCAGATTCCACATTTTTCTCAATTCCAACTTATTTAATACAATTTAATTATCAAATAAATAGTGATATTTGAATTCGAGTTAAAATTAACTTTGAAATATTTTAAATCAATTAAATATTCTCATTCCAAATGTTCAAAAATTTCGGGTCGTCACATTCCTCCCCCCTTAAAAGAATTTCATCCCCGAAATTACTAGTCAGGAAGAATGGTCCTATACCCGTTTCTCTACTTACCCAAACTAGTGGTTTTTACAACTCACAAACTAAACAGTTTTTAACAATACCTAAACCATCTTTTAACTAGAACATCACCAATCTTACTAACCTTTCCAACTTCTTCCATTAGGTGTCTACCGAATCATTTGCCCAACCCATTTAAATTTAAATTTTAAATCTAATTTAAATTTCAAAAATTTCTCAAAAATTTTCTAACTCCTTAAATTTTAGAAAAATTTCGCCAGCGTCTCCTTCGCGCGGCTATCTCGGTACAACTACAAAATGGCTCTACGGCCTCCCAAATCTCAAAAGAAAACAAAAAGCCAAAGTGGCTCGATCCAAAAAAATCCAATCAAATTCCATACGGAAATTTAAACACATACCCTTTTGTCGGGCAATTCAATTTATCTTCTGGAATCAAAAATATCAATTTTCTTTCCCCTTTAAAACACCTGCATATCCTGCTTAGCACTAATATCCAATCACAACATTCAAAACATGTTATCGACTTCCTTACCCAATGTCAATATCTATTCATTCAAATATCAACTTAGAATATATTTGCAGTATCAATTTCCAACTAAGAATTCAGCACCCCCTTTTTTTTTCTTTCTAGCTTAGTATAAGCATTTAATGTGCTTCTTTATTGATTTTCACCTTACTATTATAGTTTATATCTATTTCCATTCACTACGCCTTTACAATCCCTTGTGAATTCAATTAGCTTCAATTTACTAATTGCTTTCCAATCTAAATACTTTTTCAAATTTCCATTTAGATTTCCATCTTCAAACTCTACTATAATTCAATTTAGTCTTCAAACTTTGAATATTGAATTGTATTCATCTTATCTCAACCCACATGTAATTAACCATTTCCTTTTATTAATTCCACTTTCTAATTTATTTAAAAAGTTTATTTGCAAACTTTTCTATCTTTAATTTCTTCGAACAATTTCTTCGATTCATTTACTTAACATATACAATTTAAATTCAGATTTCAATATTCAGTTCCATATTTAGTTGCTTACAAATTTTAAATTCTTTGTCGTTAGTGGAAATTTTAAAAAATAATTCTAACTCCCAAAATTTCCGAAAATTTTTGGCAGAGTCTCCTTTGTACGGAGGGACTTCTGCGTTATCGCAGGATGTACAAAAACATATATACATCGGCCTCAGGCCGGAAATCACAATATATATCAATATACAGTTCATATTTCCTATTTTGAATTTCTTTGCGTAAGCGTACCTTATTCAAGCATTTTTAAGCAAGCAGCTTATTTAATTTGCATTTTGCGCATCCAAATCCAGCCATACGACTTCCCTGAACCTGTACTTACTCAATTTGAAAATGTAAGTACTAAATATATGCAATTTATTAACATTTCAATTACTTTCAGTAGCAAACACATAGATTTCACATATAAAGCATGTTATATAATTTTCATAAGCATAAATAAGGTTCTGACACTTATTTAAATTATTTACAACCAATTTCCAAACCATTTCATTTAGTGTAAGCGATTTACAACTTACTCGCCTATATTTAATTCATTCTAAGCAAAACAAACCTATACTCATTCCAATTGTTGCCAACAATCAATTTATTAAACTGCTATTGATTCATATAACTTGTTTACTTCCGTTTACGTCGAACGACCAATTTTCCAATGCAATATGGCAATATTATTGTGAATAAATAATAACATAAGCTTTATAATCCAATTTACATTGATTCCACTCAATGTATATAAATTCCAGTTTAAATTTTATTCACAAACTTCCATTGCATTTCTTCCATATCCAAAAAGATTTGATCCAAACTATTTTATTAAACCCGACAACCAATAACCATCTCATAATTTACTTAAGTTATTAATTTTCCTCAAAGTGTCTCACCCAATAACTTAAGTTTATTCTATTCAGCCAACTTCTATTAACTTTAAACTTAAGTTAATTTACTTCCATTCACTACCATTTCATAACTTATGTTTCAATCCCATTTTTAATTTATTCATACTCGAATTGGATTTATTTTCATCTCAAAATATTTTTATTTGAATCCAATTCCATACAATTCAAGCTTTATTTCCAAACTTTGTTACCCATTTACAATCTTTGATTTGATTTTCCTTTGATCAAATCCTAACCATTTCACTATTTTATTCAATTAGTTTATTCTTTTATCCATTTTAAATTTCAATCAACAATTCATTGTTGAACTCATTAATAATAAGGCAATTCAATTTATGCTTGAATTGGATTTGTTTATATTTCACACTATATCCATTGTAATCCAATACAAATTCCATTCAATATTATCTATACTCAGTTGATTTTATTTCAATCCAAATTTTAATTCAATTCCAATTTATATGACTTATTTCAAGTTGACTTCAAATATCTTTTCTTCACTTTCATCCACTTAAGTTAAATTTTAATTTCCGGATTAAAATTTTCCAGTTTCTTTTTATTAATATCAACCTCACTTTCCAGTAGAATAGTTGATTCATTTATTCATTCACCAATTCATTATTTATCCAATGAATTTTATTTCAACATTAATTATTTTTAGTCCATCCTGACTAATGTTCCCATTCCACATAACTTCACACAATTAAATTTTAAATTCCAGTATTCAATTTTCACCTTACTTTTACAAATTTAAATAAATTTGTCCTCTCACAATTTTCTTCCAGAATATTTACTTTTATTTATTAGATTTAATTACATTCCATTCACACTTCTTTTTAATTCAGTCCATTGTATTGGTTTACTAACTTATTTTATTTCCTACTTCTTTTATTCAACTCTTTCAAGTTGATTTTTTTTTCTTCAACAAATTCCAAATTTACAAGTTACCCAACTTTTATATGCCATAAACATTCTTAATTAAGATTCTAGAGTTTAAACAATCTTTCAACATCTCAAAATTCCCTTTGAAAACACATATATCTAAAATTCCTGGCATTTCTAAAACCAATTTATCTTTTGCGAACAATTTCAATTCAAAACAATTTGGTAGCAATTTCTCTTCTGGAAACTCGAAAATGGACATCGATGATGCTGCAGTCATCACCGAAGTTATTCTCTAGCGACCAAAAGAGTTCAATGCTTTTATTCTCTTGCTAACATCCTTTCAAAAATTCCAAACTCCCCTAGAGTTCAAATCCGATTCAAAAATTTTACCAAAACTCCAAATTTGAAATCCATACAACACGTTATTCAGGAACTTCCAAAAACATTTTCAAGTTCAAGGAAATTACAATTTCCAATTTTTATTTTCCAAATTCTTTAAATTTATATTTAAACATTACTTTGGAATTTCATCTTATTTTAATTTTCAATCACACTATAATTTACATTTATCATTTATACTTATCAATTTCATTTGTATATGATTTGTTTCTTAGTTTGTAAATTATAGTTTCAATTCCGTATTCAATTATGAATCACATTTACAAATTCCATTTATTTTATTGATTTATTCCTTAATCTTTGATTATTAGTTCAATTTCTTATTCAATTCACATACCATAATGATAATAATTTAATATTATCACCTTCTAATAACCAAGCATCCATATATACTATAATGATTTAAGAAAAATTATCTCCTTTATATATAAAAATAATTTGGGTAAAATTATTTCATTTACCCTATTTAAAACAATACTGTGTCGGTTTATCTTGCATAAGAGTTTAGAAACTCCTATCGATAATATGGCGTCCCACACATCGACCAGAATCCATAAACACTCAATAGATAAATCAACACAATATAAAACAAATTTTTATTCACTAACAAATACGCCCTCATATCTATTAATACTCTCAAACTCATTCTAGAGTACTATGGACTCTATTCTATGAGTAATTCCCACCAGAGCCAAGGTTGTCGCCAACCCAAGCTCTGATACCAAGTGTAACGACCCGCAAATCCGTACCCCTTGAGTCAACACTAGTCTACCTAAATCAACTCAAGTTGTACAGAAATACGAACCATTTAGGTTAAAGAAGAAGATGTAGAAGGAGAGAAAACAGAAAACAACAACAGAATCTAACCATCGCAGCGGAATAAGATATAATAGATAATAATGATCTTTACACAAAATCAAATATATCTGTTTATATATTACATCATCAGAGCACATCAATCACAGCCCAACATCAATATCATACAAATGGATACACAACAACTCAACACAGCGGAATATATATATATACATAAACAAGTACGGAAGTACGTATCGTCATCCAGCTCGTCTCCTGAGCTCCACAGCATCATATCCTGTATCCTATAATACTCGGTCTGACCCGAGCATTACAGTTAAATAATACCCGAGTCAGTCTGGAATACCAGCGTGATAAAATCACACCCAATTGATTTTTAAAGTTTCAAAAAAAATCCTTTGAAAACAAAAGCATCTCGTAAGACCACGCCACAAATAAACATGTCGGGTTTTTACCTTACGATAGCTAAAACAATTTTTATAGAAATCCTCTGATATTATAATAGGGTCTATATACAAATACTTATAAAATAGCCGAAATTTTTACATTATTAAATTCCAGCTACTAGCCACAAAAGTGGGTAATACAAACAAAACTCGTAGAAGGCTCATAGGGAGAATGGATTTCCAACTAATGACTAGGCACTGGGGTACCACCTGTCACAGTACGGGGCCTAGATCACCATACCGAGGATTACTCCCTTCATCCCCTGCAACACAAGGCCGGAACCATCCCCTACTGGACAGTCCCGAGTGAGATCACCCCGCGGTTGGGATCAGCAACTGCACCACTAAGCCGAATAAAATAAAAAGGGACATCTAGACTGGAATGACCTCACCCTGCTTGGGTGCTACCCACCTAACCTTGCTGCATATCCCGTGATTTTCAGTCATTCCCATTTGATGAGGCTTGAGGCTAAGCGTTACCTTTAGAACGTTTCACTTAGAATGCCCATCGCCCACCCGCCGATGTTTCGCAAGCATTCGTCCATACAAGTCCGTCCCGGGTTCGAACGGAACCGAAGGCACGATTCCTACTACATCCATTTTGGAAATATCCTCAGGATTTAGTAGCGACTAGCCCTTGCACTTCACTGCTCCATCTTCGAATCCGAACACGTTTTTCGCACGAAACGTACAAACCGGATCGAAGTGGTTTTCGAGAAATAAATCTCGATCCCGGTCTCTTCGAAACGATCAGCGCATTTGGCCAATATTGATAGTCGGTTATTTAACTATCAATTAATATTCACAACATCCATCACACAATAAATAATTTCCAAATTATTTATTTATCTCAAGATATCTTCACAAGATATATTTCTATTTTCAACCCTTTGAAAATAGTTTCAAAATCATCTTTCTTTTCAGAATAAACTTTCCCAAATATTTTCTATCTCCTCTGAAATCACCAAGCACAAAACTAGATTTTTAAAATAATTTAAAAACACTTTACTTTGAAAATATACTTTAAAACATTTAAATTAAATTACTTCAATAATTTGTTAAAAATACATACTATATGAGTATTTGAAAATAAAGTTACTTTATAAATATAAAACCAGATTTTCACTTTTGAAAACAAAATACTAAGTCACTTTTTTAAGTAATTACAGCTATAATAGATTGAAAGAAATACTTACTTTAGAATTTAAATATTTAGAAGTAATAAATTTCCAAAACTTGCTTTTTACAACAACTTTAAAACCTTTAAATTTATTTAAAAATTTACTTTAAAAATGAACTTGGTTATCCAGAGAAAAAAAATCCCAACTTCAATCACTTAAATCAATTTCCCAAATTGATTTCCAATTTATTACCTTTTAATTCAGAATCTATTAATTTCAGATTTCATTTCTTGATTATGATTTAAAAAATACTTTAACTAAAGATTCCAATTTTTAGATTTCTCAATTACTTCTTTATTCTTTTAAATAAATTTAAACTTCGAATTTTAAAATAATTCTTTATTTTATTTTTAATTGATCATCAATTTCATTTTATTAAAAATTCCATTTCTCTTCATACTCGAAGTTATTTATTATTATTTTCATATTACTTCTATTTCTTTTCAATTCATTCTTAATTTATTCAAACTTCTATAATTATTTCGCTTACAAATTTACTTCCTTTTAATTTCTTTTCAACAATCCAATTCATATATTTTGGTAATTCATTATACCCGAATATCTAATCAAACCATAACATTCAATATTCCAATATAACCCATCATAGGATATCAAATAATCACAACAGAGAATATTAAATAATTTAAATAAATGTGAGGGGTCCAGTTGGATCCCTCCAACCTGTTTTCCCTGCATCCACAAATGTTAGCACAATATAATATGCCAATTCCAAAATATCATACTATATCACATCAATCAATTCAGCCATTCAAACAATTATTTAAATTTAATCATTTAAATTTAAATTTAACTGAGTGAGATTAACTCACCTTTAATGTTTGCAATCCCAATCCAAATCTCGACTTGTTTTCTTCATAGTTTTAAACCTTGTATAAACATCATATGATTATTAATACTTTGTAAAATCGGGCAATTTAGTTAACATTTAATAAATTTACTTAACTAACTTTTTAAGTTAAAGAAATAATTTTCCTTTAATAAAAATCTTTTATTAATTAAAATAAATTAAATAAGTTAATTAAACAAACTAATCTCCCTAATACATATTTTTAAATTTAGACCAGTAAATGAAAATAGGAGTATATATGTATATTGAAATAGTCTGCCTATATAAATCTCACTGTGTATTTTCTTCTGTACATATTCATATATGTACTTTTAAACTTTAAATTGAAACTTATACCCGCTGCAATTACTTTTCTCTTCTTTATAGATATATATTTTTAGAATCCAAACTAATATAGGTTTCAAACTTACTGAATTCATCTTTAAAAATTAAAGAGTGGGTTACAATGTGACTGTGTACTTTTGCCTTACCGTAAGGTATTAAAAATTTATTTTCTTCCTCTGTTCCAAAGTTTATGTATACATTTACCAAATTTATATGTATATATTCCCTACTGAATATATTCTTTCTATGTGTGTGTGCATATATATATGTAAACATCTACTCATTTAATTTGAAAAAAAACGATATACCTCACTGCCATTCGATCAAGTACGAACCCAGCCTCACTTCGATCTATTCCCATTCCAGGCGCGCCCCTGGCATCGCCACCCCGTCCTCGTCGTGAGCCTCCACCACGTCCTCGCGAGCTTCAGTGCAACGTCGCCCAAACCCCCCCTCCGACCTCAGCCTCGTACATCGTTCACGCTTACATCCACTTCGCGGCGAAGTCCCTCGCAATCAAATCCACCACGCGAGCATTAAGTGCTCGACTACAATCACACCTCAAGCTCGTCCCCTCCATTGAATCCTAGCCGTGCCTTCCATCGGAACACAGCGACCCTCTCCACGCAACGAATAGTCGCCGTTCGTTTTCTGCTTGTCCATCTGACTTATTTGAATAGGGGGAAGGCGATTTGATATTAAGGATTTGTTCGGCCATTTAATTGATCTGGGTTACTGAAGAAAAGGGAAGAGGAAATTGTTCCAATCGATTGACTTCCCTTTTTTTTTCAAAGCTCCCATTTTTTTTTATACGGCCATTCTCTTTCTCGAATTGAATAACGACAGAGAGGTATACAGGCAATTATAAAAGGAACGAGAAGTGTGTTAAAGACGCTTTGCTACAGCGATTTTACAAGAGAACAAGGGAACACGGTTTTAAGTCAAAGGAAGTGGCGTATACAAGAAGCTAGACTAATTAAATAAAATTTCTTCAGATTATTATCAATTAAATTTTCAACGCGTTTGTATACCGTACACTCACACACTAACTCCGACCAATACGAAATTTGAAATCCGATAATAATCAAATACTACGGATCCAGTGGAACTGGTTTCGTCAAATTCCAAGACAGTGCCTCGGAAGGCTATTTTTAAATTCAATTTAAACGATGAAATTTCAAAAATGAACAATCACGGTTAAATTCAATTTGAACTCTTCTATTATCTTCAGTACTATCAATATAAATTTTATAAGCTTACAAATTATTCCCAACAGGCTTAAAACTCCAGATTCCACATTTTTCTCAATTCCAACTTATTTAATACAATTTAATTATCAAATAAATAGTGATATTTGAATTCGAGTTAAAATTAACTTTGAAATATTTTAAATCAATTAAATATTCTCATTCCAAATGTTCAAAAATTTCGGGTCGTCACAGATGTACTCTGATGATGTAATATATGTAAACTGATATATTTGATTTTGAGTAAAGATTATTAATTCTCTATTATATTTTATCCCGCTGCGATGGTTAGATTCTGATGTTGATTTTGTTTTCTCTTCTTCTACCTCTTCTTCTCAAACCCAAATGGTTCGTATTTCTATACAACTTGAGTTGATTTAGGTAGAATAGTGTGGACTCAAGGGGTACGGATTTGCGGGCTGTTACAGTGGTATCAGAGCTTCGGCTGGTGATAACCTTGGCTCTGGTGGGAATTACTCACTGAAATAGAGTAAATAGTACTCTAGAAATGAGTTTGAGCGTAATAATAGATATGAGCGCGTATTTGTTAGTGAATATAAAATAATTTTATATTGTGTTGATTGGTTTGTTGAGTGGTTTATGGATTCTGGTCAATACGAGTAATTAACGTTATTGATAAGGATCTCTAAACACTTGAATAGAACAATTTGACACAGTATTGTTTTAAAATAGGGTAAACGAAATAATTTACCCAAATTATTTTTGTATATGAAAGATATAATTTTTGTAAATTATTATAGTATTTGGATGCTTGGTTGTTAAGGAGTGATAATGTTAGATTATTATCATTCAAATGTAAAAATTTAATAAGGAATTGAAAGATTATAACCAAAGATTTAGTAAGTTAATAAAATAAATGGGATTTGCAACTGTGATTTATAATTAAATAAAGAATTGAAACCATAACTAAGGTTAAGAAATACAATTCACATACAAATAGAATTTGTACATGTAAATTTATAAATGTGATTTATAATTAAAAGGAAGTAAAACTCCAGAGTGATAGTTGAATGTACATGGAAGGGATTTGGAGTTTGGGATTTTGAGAAAATTTAATTCCTAGGAATTTGAAAATGGTTTTCAAAAGCTCTAGAGAAATGATGGTGATAGAATTTGGGAAATATTTTTGATTTGGAATCTAGAGAGTTTGGGATTTAAAAATATTTGAAATGTTGTTAAAGAGATAAAAGCGCTAAACTCTTTTGGTCGCTGGAAAATAATTTCGGTGATGACTGCAGCATCATCGATGTTTGTTTTCGAGTTCCAGAAGAGAAATTGCTACCAAATTGTTTTAAATTGGAAGTGTTTGTGAACTTAGTTTGGTTTTGAAATTCAAAAGGGAAATTGAATTTGCCAAGGGTTTTGGATGTAGTTGATTTCAAAGGTGATTTTGAAATTTTGGAAATTGTTTAGAACTCTGGAATCTTAATGAAACTGTTTATGAGATAATAAAATATATTAGCTAAATAAAAATGTATAATTCCGAGTTAAAAGTGAAATGTGAATATGATTGATTATAAATAGATGAACCTGAATATAAATAAATTTGTGACTTATAAAAATTTAGAAGAGGCATAAATAAGTCAAATAAAATTGTTTGTAATGGAAATGAATAAAAATCCAAACTTAAATTATAAAATAGATAAAAAGATTTTGAAAATAAAAATCAAATATTGGTTAAATGTAAGTTGAATATAAACTTGATGGTACCAAAATAGAGGGTAGAGTCCTAATTTGTACAATAGAACTTATTTCAGCAGGGTCTCCTTCAGAAGTGTTTTCAAATACAATTTGTTCAGGCTCAACATCATTGGCTACTCTACCCTTATCATTGACACCACGTTTTAAGTACCTGATTTTATCAACAACAAGAAGGTGATGGAAATAAACAAATTTAATCATGTCATTATGATAGAAAAGGTGGAAAATAAAATGATAAAAGAAATAGTCTAGAAACCTGGTGCCAGCAAAATGACGTTAGCGTCTAGCAATGAGTGTTAAAATGAATTCCTTTCCAGATATGGAAAGCTTGGCCTGCATGTAGAACCAATATACTTTTAAATGTATTTATTAAAGAAACTGGAATACTTGTATAAAAAAATAATATGACCAGCTAATCAAATTGTTGACAAGGAATTGGACTAAATGAAAATTGCATACCTGAAAATTTTAGATATGCCAAATGATGTCACACTTTGCTGTACAGTTTCAAATGCAACAACAGTAACCATATGATAATTATTAGTTATTGAACGAAGGTCATAAAGATTAATTAAATGAGAAAATTTCTTTACTATTAACGCAAATAGGAGTGGACAAATAGGAGTAGGCAAATTGTTTGTGAGGACTATTCAGCCAAAACTTTAAAACCTATTATTTCTTACTAATCATTTGATATATTCATTCTTGTCTTAAGAACAAAGATGAGAAAAATTCAATGAGAATTAGAATATACCCCATTGCAGCTGTTCTAACTAAGAAATTGAATATTAAAAATACAGTGTCTTCATATTAAACTCAAAATAAAGATCTTTTGCACTAATAAAACATATATATTGCCGAAGACAATTAGTAATAGTGGTAAGATATCTATTTTAAGTAGCCAGTACTCTTGGTTGTAATCCCTAGATATGCTTGTATATAATTTTTTTTTTGAATAAACTAATTGATAATTAATTAGTTAATAGAATATGGAAATGGAACTTGAATTGGTTAAATGGAAGCTGGATTTGAGTTAATAATGAAATTGGAAATGAACTCGACTTGTAACTAAATTCGACTTGGATAGTTTATAAATTAAACATAGTGGAAGTGTAGTCCAATAAACTAAAGTTGGATAATAATAGCAATGGTTTGAATTTGTGAATAAAATCACCGTAAGTAGAAATAAATCGAAAAGGGCTTGCTATTAATAAAATAAAATTCTATGAATTGTTAGAAGTGGAATAAAAATTTATTTTGAATCAATTGAAATAAATATAAGTTCGTTGGATTCAAAATGAATTGGAAGTAAGAAGTTGAATTGTAAACCATTGAAAGTTGATGAAATGATATCAAAAATCGATTGGAAGCATTCAAAATAAGCGTTGAAATATTTCATATGTGCTTATGGAAGTATATAAGATGCGTTGCTTATAGAATTCATGTTTTCGCTATTTATAGTTAAGTGAAATGTTAATAAACTGTGTATATTTGTCACTTACCTGTTTAAGTTGAGTTAGTACAGGTTCAGGGAAGCCGTTTGGCTGGATTTGATTGCACAATTTGCTAAAATAAATAGCCGCTTGCTTAAAAATGCTAAAATAAGGTACGCTTACGCCAAAAATTTAAAATAGAAAATATGAACTGTTTTTCTGTTTTCCGACCGTGTGGGTCGATGTATATTGATTTCCGGCCTAAGGCCGATGTATATATGTTTTTGTGCATCCTGCGATATCGCAGAAGTCCCTCCGTACAAGGGATATTCTGTCAAAATTTTCCGTAAATTTTGAGAGTTAGAAAATTTTTGGAAATTTTCACTAATAGCAAATGATTTAAATTTGTTAAGCACATAGAACTGGAACTGAATATTTAAGTGTAATTTAAAATGTGTAATTGTAAAGTAAGTGAAATCGAAGGAACTAATGAAGTAAAGTGTAAATAAACTTTTAATTGAGGCTTAAATTAATTAGTAAGTGAAACTAATACAATATTCGAAGTAGAAGCCAAATGGAATTCAAATGGAATTGTAAGGGCAAAGTGAATAAAACTGGATGGTAATAAAAAAATAAAAATAAAAATAAACTTCAATAGTAACATGGAAATAAATATAAGAAGTATGTAAACCATTTATATTGAACTTAAGGAATGAAAAATGAAATTCTTAAGTAAATTTAGTATTGAGAAAATTATTCTAAGTGGATAATTGAATAAAGATTTAAAACTGGAAGTAGTGATTGGGGAAATTGTGAATAAGTGAACAAAAATCAAAATGAATGTGAATAAAGGAGAATAGGTATAGCTAAAAATAAATTGGGCTTACTACGTAGAATGTACGTATATTATTTATTCGCATAGCAATGATCCAGAATTCGAGCACAGAATTTCGAGATAAATTTATCGATCCGAGTTAGAATTTTTCACTCGATTTTCGACGGCGAACCTGGATATGGAGTTTTGATTGATTCTGAAAATTCTCTATCGTAGTTTACGGCTATGCAAGGAGAATGACGGTTTTTGATCAAGCGACCAGATCTGAGTCCGCACTAGGAAGTCGGGTGGACGATTTCGGAAGTGAAATTGTGTGATCGAGCGAGCGATCGAATTAGATATTGCGTACGGATGATATATGTGCATCGTACGGGCTTAAGCAAAGCAGATATTGAAAATTTGAAATAAAATGTATAAAATGGTTTTGAAACTGTATTTGGATATTATTGCTTAGTGGGATGTACAGGTTTATTGAAGCAAAAGATAAATTGGGATATTTGATTTCAGAAGATAAAATTTAATGGCACGTCACAAGGTATGTGTTTAAATTTCTATATGAAATTTGATTGGGACTTGGATTTGGATTTGGATTGAGCCACTTGGCTTTTTGTTTTCTTTTTGGATTTGGAGGCCGTAGAGCCATTTTGTAGTTGTACCGAGCTAGCCGCGCAAAGGAGATGCTGGCGAAATTTTTTGGGAATTTAGGGAGTTAGAAAAATTTTAAGAAAAATTTGATAATTCAAGATTTGGTTTTAAATAGAAACTTGAATAGTTAATCAAATAGTATAGTCAAACTATGAGAGAGTTGAGAAGTTAATAGGGATGATAATGGGTCTTTTATAAAAGGATGGTTGGTTAAAGGTTGAACTGTTTGGTTTTAGGTAAAATGGTAAACTGGTATTGGATCATTCTTCCTAATTAGTAATTTCTGGGACAAAATTCTTTTAAGGGGGGAGGAATGTGACGACCCGGAAATTTTGAGCATTTAAAATTAGAATATTCAATTGATTTTGAATATTTAAAATGTTAATTTTAACTTTAATTCAAATAACACTATATTATTTGATAATTAAATTATTAAATTAAACAAATTGGAAGTTGGGTAAAATGTTGAGTATAGAGTTTTAAAGCCTGTTAAAAATAATTTGAAAGCTTATAAATTTTATATTAATAATACTGAAGATAATAGGAGTGTTAAAATTTAAATTGACACTGATTTATTCAAGTTTGAAATTTTATCGTTTAAATTGAATAGCCTTCCGAGGCACAGTCTCGGAATTCGACGAAACCAGTTCCATTGGATCCGAAATATTGGATTATTTCCGGATTTCAATTTTCGTAGTATTTGGATTTATTGTGTGCGCATATGATATATAAACACGTTGAAAATTGTATCGAGACAATTTAAATTTGAATATATTATATTCTTACTTATTAAATTTCCTTTTAGCTGAATTTTCGTCACCATCAGCTGCCTTTCTTTCAATCGCTGCCTGCTCTCGTACATGCCATCATCATCCTATCTCCCTTTCTCTTATCACGCAAGCTTCGTTTGCCTTAAATAAATTTCACCGAAGCTTCCCTTTCAAAAGTTAAATACTCGGTTAAATGAAAGAAAAATATAAATCGGTAATGGCCGCTCGTCCATTTTCAAATCGAAGCGAAGCCCTTCATTTCCCTTTTCGTTTTCCCGTTCGACCTTCAGTCCAATCCCTTTCCTCTCTTCAATTTCGAATCGACCAAAATAAAAAAAAAAACTATCGACGCAATCGAATTCACGATTTAGAGAGGGCGACTCGAGCGATTCGTGGGAGATCGTTAGGGCGGCGTGAAAATGGCAGGTCGATGGAAATAGAAGCCTTCGTTGGACTGCCACGAGGCGCGTGAGGTGGGAGAGCGCGGCGAGATGGATGCTCGGTCGTGGGGAAACGGCTAGGGTTTGGGTCGCGATCTCCGGTGTCGCGTTAGTGAAGAGACGATCTTATGGAGGCTCGTTTTGGGATGGATTCTCGCGAGAAGCTGTAGAAGTGAGTTCGGCATGGGTTCATCGGCAACGTGAGTTCATCGGCGTTCGTGAAAAGGGGGGAACTGCTCAGTGATTTGGGTATTGCTGTGAGGTATTTGTTCTTCTGTTCGTTTATGCTCGAATATAATACTGATTGGAAGAAAGAAAATTACTTTATAGTTAAAAAAATAAAATGGAAAACCAGATTTATATATATATGTGTGTGAATAGGCAGAGAAATGGTTACAGTAAATTTAAAGACTTGTATTAGTTTTAATTATATATATATCTAGTCAGGTTTGAAAAGAGAAAAAAAATATAAAATAAAATATATTGGAAGTATATGTATAAAATAGTTTCTTAGAATCTATAATCTATTTTATAAGTATATATATATATAGTTAAAAGGGAAAATTGTTTAGATCAAATTATTAGGTAAAATTTTAAATAAATAAATGATAATAAATTGTTCGAGTAGTTCAAATATTAATAAATCCTATAATGTTTGTACAAGGTCGATAATATTGGAAACAAGCTAGTTTGGATTGGACTGCAACCAAATTCAAGGTGAGTTAATCTCACTCGGTTTAAATTTAAATTTAAATGATTAAATTTAAATAATTGTTTGAATGGTTGAAATTGATTGATTGATGTGCTATAGTATGATATATTCTGGAATTAGTATATAATGTTGTGCTAACATCTGTGGATGTAGGGAAAACAGGTTGGAGGGATCCAACTGGACCCCTCAATATTTATTTAAATTATTTAATACCCTCTATTGTGATTTATTTGATATCCTATGATGATCTTTATTGGTATATTGAATGCTATGGTCCGATTGGATATAATTGGGTATGATGAATTACCAAAAATATATAAATTGGATTTTTGTAAGATAATAAAAGAAGTGAAATTGTAAGTAAAATAATTATAGAAATTTGAATAAATTTTTAAATGAATTGGAAAGAAATTAAGTGACTTTAAAATTCTAGTAAATAAATCTTGATTTTAGAAAGGAAATTTGAATAAACAAAGAGTTAATGAATTTTAATCTTCAGTGATATTAATTAAGGGAATAAAACAGTTATTTAAAATTTAAGATTTAAATTATTGGAAGGAATAAAGAAGTTGGGAAAAGCTGAAATCCGTATTTCACTTAAAAGGGGTTAAAAACAAACGGGAAACTATAACCTTAATAATAAGTCCCTAATTAATGAATTTTAAATGAATTAAGAAAGTAAAGAAATTTACTTCAAATAGATAAACTTGAAATCAATTTGGGAAAAATTGAATTAAGTGATTGAAGTTGGAATTTTCTCTGGATAGCCAAGTACTTGTCTTTAAAGAGTAAATTTTTAAATATCAATTAAATGTTTTAAAATTGTTTTTAAAGAAAGCAAGTTTTGTAAATTTATTATTTCTAATATTTAAAGTCTCAAGTAAGTATTTTCTTAATCTATTTTAGTAGTAATTATTAAGAAATAAATTAGTATTTTGTTTTTAAACGAAGAAATCTAGCTTTATATTTACTAAGTAACTTTATTTTTAAATACTCATACAGTATGTATTTTTAACAAATTATTAAAGTAGATTTAATTTAAATGTTTTATAAGTATATATTTTAAAGTAAAGTGTTTTAAGTTATTTTTAAAATCTAGTTTTGTGCTTGGTGACTTTCAGAGGAGATAGAAAATATTTGAGTAAGTTTATTCTGGAAAGAAAGTTGGTTTTAGAAACTGTTTTCAAAGGATTGAAAATAGAAATATATCTTGGGAAGATATTTTGAGGTTAATAAATAATTTGGGAAATTATTTATTGTGTGATGGATGTTGTGAATATTAATTGATAGTTAAATAACCGACTATCAATATTGGCCAACTGCGTTGATCGTTTCGAAGAGACCGGGATCGAGATTAATTTCTCGAAAACCACTTCGATCCGGTTTGTACGTTTCGTGTAAACGATTTTGGATTCGAAGATGGAGCAGTGAAGTGCAAGGGCTAGTCGCTACTAATCCTGAGGATATCTCCAAAATGGATGTAGTAGGAATAGTGCCTTCGGTTCCGTTCGAACCCGGGACGGACTTGTATGGACGAATGCTTGCGAAACATCGTCAGGTGGACGATGGGCATTCTAAGGGATATATTCTATAAAAGGTAACGCTTAGCCTCAAGCCTCATCAAATGGGAATGACTGAAAATCAGGGGATATGCAGCAAGGTTAGGTGGGTCATGCCCAAGCAGGACAAGATATTTCCCCTGTCTAGATGTCCCTTTATTATTTCGGCTTAGTGGGTGGTTGATCGCGCCAACCACGGGGTGTATCTTGTTCGGGACTGTTCAGTAAGGAATGGTTCTGGCCTTGTGTTGCAGGGGATGAAGGGAGTAATCCTCGGTACGGTGATCTAGGCCCCGTACTGTGACAGGTGGTACCCCAGTGCCTAGTCATTGTTGGAAATCCATTTTCCTTACGAGCCTTGTACGAGTTTTGTTTGTATTACCCACTTCGGTGGCTAGTAGCTGGAATTTAATGAATGTAACAATTTCAGCTATTTTATAAGTATTTGTATATAGACCCTATTATAATATCAGAGGATTTTTATAAAAATTGTTTTAGCTATCGTAAGGTAAAAACCCGACATGTTTATTTGTGGCGTGGTCTTACGAGATGCTTTTGTTTTCAAAGGATTTTTGAAACTTTAACAATCAATTGGGTGTGATTTTCTCACGCTGGTATTCCAGACTGACTCGGGTGTTATTTAACTGTAATGCTCGGGTCAGACCGAGTATTATAGGATACAGGATATGATGCTGTGGAGCTCAGGAGACGAGCTGGATGACGATACGTATTCTCGTATTTATATATATATATATTTCCGCTGTGTTGAGTTGTTGTGTACTCATTGTATGTTATTGATGTGAGCTGTTACCGATGTTGTAACGACCCGCAAATCCGTACCCCTTGAGTCAACACTAGTCTACCTAAATCAACTCAAGTTGCACAGAAATACGAACCATTTAGGTTAAAGAAGAAGATGTAGAAGGAGAGAAAACAGAAAACAACAACAGAATCTAACCATCGCAGCGGAATAAGATATAATAGATAATAATGATCTTTACACAAAATCAAATATATCTGTTTATATATTACATCATCAGAGTACATCAATCACAGCCCAACATCAATATCATACAAATGGATACACAACAACTCAACACAGCGGAATATATATATATATATAAAAACAAGTACGGAAGTACGTATCGTCATCCAGCTCGTCTCCTGAGCTCCACAGCATCATATCCTGTATCCTATAATACTCGGTCTGACCCGAGCATTACAGTTAAATAATACCCGAGTCAGTCTGGAATACCAGCGTGAGAAAATCACACCCAATTGATTTTTAAAGTTTCAAAAAAAATCCTTTGAAAACAAAAGCATCTCGTAAGACCACGCCACAAATAAACATGTCGGGTTTTTACCTTACGATAGCTAAAACAATTTTTATAGAAATCCTCTGATATTATAATAGGGTCTATATACAAATACTTATAAAAAAGCCGAAATTGTTACATTATTAAATTCCAGCTACTAGCCACAAAAGTGGGTAATACAAACAAAACTCGTACAAGGCTCATAGGGAGAATGGATTTCCAACTAATGACTAGGCACTGGGGTACCACCTGTCACAGTACGGGGCCTAGATCACCGTACCGAGGATTACTCCCTTCATCCCCTGCAACACAAGGCCGGAACCATCCCTTACTGGACAGTCCCGAGTGAGATCACCCCACGGTTGGGATCAGCAACCGCACCACTAAGCCGAATAAAATAAAAAGGGACATCTAGACTGGAATGACCTCACCCTGCTTGGGTGC
Source organism: Allium cepa (assembly GCA_030765085.1). Taxonomy (NCBI): domain Eukaryota; kingdom Viridiplantae; phylum Streptophyta; class Magnoliopsida; order Asparagales; family Amaryllidaceae; genus Allium; species Allium cepa. The sequence continues at coordinate 978,859,987 of CM060939.1, forward strand.
TACCCACCTAACCTTACTGCATATCCCCTGATTTTCAGTCATTCCCATTTGATGAGGCTTGAGGCTAAGCGTTACCTTTAGAACGTTTCACTTAGAATGCCCATCGCCCACCCGCCGAGCGATTCGTGGGAGCTCGTTAGGGCGGCGTGAAAATGGCAGGTCGATGGAAATAGAAGCCTTCGTTGGACTGCCACGAGGCGCGTGAGGGTGGAGAGCGCGGCGAGATGGATGCTCGGTCGTGGGGAAACGACTAGGGTTTGGGTCGCGATCTCCGGTGTCGCGTTAGTGAAGAGACGATCTTATGGAGGCTCGTTTTGGGATGGATTCTCGCGAGAAGCTGTAGAAGTGAGTTCGGCATGGGTTCATCGGCAACGTGAGTTCATCGGCGTTCGTGAAAAGGGGGGAACTGCTCAGTGATTTGGGTATTGCTGTGAGGTATTTGTTCTTCTGTTCGTTTATGCTCGAATATAATACTGATTGGAAGAAAGAAAATTACTTTATAGTTAAAAAAAAAATGGAAAACCAGATTTATATATATATGTGTGTGAATAGGCAGAGAAATGGTTACAGTAAATTTAAAGACTTGTATTAGTTTTAATTATATATATATCTAGTCAGGTTTGAAAAGAGAAAAAAAAATATAAAATAAAATATATTGGAAGTATATGTATAAAATAGTTTCTTAGAATCTATAATCTATTTTATAAGTATATATATATATAGTTAAAAGGGAAAATTGTTTAGATCAAATTATTAGGTAAAATTTTAAATAAATAAATGATAATAAATTGTTCGAGTAGTTCAAATATTAATAAATCCTATAATGTTTGTACAAGGTCGATAATATTGGAAACAAGCTAGTTTGGATTGGACTGCAACCAAATTCAAGGTGAGTTAATCTCACTCGGTTTAAATTTAAATTTAAATGATTAAATTTAAATAATTGTTTGAATGGTTGAAATTGATTGATTGATGTGCTATAGTATGATTTATTCTGGAATTAGTATATAATGTTGTGCTAACATCTGTGGATGCAGGGAAAACAGGTTGGAGGGATCCAACTGGACCCCTCAATATTTATTTAAATTATTTAATACCCTCTATTGTGATTTATTTGATATCCTATGATGATCTTTATTGGTATATTGAATGCTATGGTCCGATTGGATATAATTGGGTATGATGAATTACCAAAAATATATAAATTGGATTTTTGTAAGATAATAAAAGAAGTGAAATTGTAAGTAAAATAATTATAGAAATTTGAATAAATTTTTAAATGAATTGGAAAGAAATTAAGTGACTTTAAAATTCTAGTAAATAAATCTTGATTTTAGAAAGGAAATTTGAATAAACAAAGAGTTAATGAATTTTAATCTTCAGTGATATTAATTAAGGGAATAAAACAGTTATTTAAAATTTAAGATTTAAATTATTGGAAGGAATAAAGAAGTTGGGAAAAGCTGAAATCCGTATTTCACTTAAAAGGGATTAAAAACAAACGGGAAATTATAACCTTAATAATAAGTCCCTAATTAATGAATTTTAAATGAATTAAGAAAGTAAAGAAATTTATTTCAAATAGATAAACTTGAAATCAATTTGGGAAAAATTGCATTAAGTGATTGAAGTTGGAATTTTCTCTGGATAGCCAAGTACTTGTCTTTAAAGAGTAAATTTTTAAATATCAATTAAATGTTTTAAAATTGTTTTTAAAGAAAGCAAGTTTTGTAAATTTATTATTTCTAATATTTAAGTCTCAAGTAAGTATTTTCTTTTAATCTATTTTAGTAGTAATTATTAAGAAATAAATTAGTATTTTGTTTTTAAACGAAGAAATCTAGCTTTATATATACTAAGTAACTTTATTTTCAAATACTCATACAGTATGTATTTTTAACAAATTATTAAAGTAGCTTTAATTTAAATGTTTTATAAGTATATATTTTAAAGTAAAGTGTTTTAAGTTATTTTTAAAATCTAGTTTTGTGCTTGGTGACTTTTAGAGGAGATAGAAAATATTTGAGTAAGTTTATTCTGGAAAGAAAGTTGGTTTTAGAAACTGTTTTCAAAGGATTGAAAATAGAAATATATCTTGGGAAGATATTTTGAGGTTAATAAATAATTTGGGAAATTATTTATTGTGTGATGGATGTTGTGAATATTAATTGATAGTTAAATAACCGACTATCAATATTGGCCAACTGCGTTGATCGTTTCGAAGAGACCGGGATCGAGATTAATTTCTCGAAAACCACTTCGATCCGGTTTGTACGTTTCGTGTAAACGATTTTGGATTCGACGATGGAGCAGTGAAGTGCAAGGGCTAGTCGCTACTAATCCTGAGGACATCTCCGAAATGGATGTAGTGCCTTCGGTTCCGTTCGAACCCGGGACGGACTTGTATGGATGAATGCTTGCGAAACATCGTCAGGTGGACGATGGGCATTCTAAGGGATATATTCTATAAAAGGTAACGCTTAGCCTCAAGCCTCATCAAATGGGAATGACTGAAAATCAGGGGATATGCAGCAAGGTTAGGTGGGTCATGCCCAAGCAGGACAAGATATTTCCCCTGCCTAGATGTCCCTTTATTATTTCGGCTTAGTGGGTGGTTGGTCGCGCCAACCACGGGGTGTATCTTGTTCGGGACTGTTCAGTAACGAATGGTTCCGGCCTTATGTTGCAGGGGATGAAGGGAGTAATCCTCGGTACGGTGATCTAGGCCCCGTACTGTGACAGGTGGTACCCCAGTGCCTAGTCATTGTTGGAAATCCATTTTCCCTACGAGCCTTGTACAAGTTTTGTTTGTATTACCCACTTCGGTGGCTAGTAGCTGGAATTTAATGAATGTAACAATTTCGGCTATTTTATAAGTATTTGTATATAGACCCTATTATAATATCAGAGGATTTCTATAAAAATTGTTTTAGCTATCGTAAGGTAAAAACCCGACATGTTTATTTATGGCGTGGTCTTACGAGATGCTTTTGTTTTCAAAGGATTTTTGAAACTTTAACAATCAATTGGGTGTGATTTTCTCATGCTGGTATTCCAGACTGACTCGGGTGTTATTTAACTGTAATGCTCGGGTCAGACCGAGTATTATAGGATACAGGATATGATGCTGTGGAGCTCAGGAGACGAGCTGGATGACGATACGTATTCTCGTATTTATATATATATATATTTCCGCTGTGTTGAGTTGTTGTGTACTCATTGTATGTTATTGATGTGAGCTGTGACTGATGTACTCTGATGATGTAATATATGTAAACTGATATATTTGATTTTGAGTAAAGATTATTAATTCTCTATTATATTTTATCCCGCTGCGATGGTTAGATTCTGATGTTGATTTTATTTTCTCTTCTTCTACCTCTTCTTCTCAAACCCAAATGGTTCGTATTTCTATACAACTTGAGTTGATTTAGGTAGAATAGTGTGGACTCAAGGGGTACGGATTTGCGGGCTGTTACAGTTATACATAATATTTTATTACCGCCGAATATAATTTATATATAATACACTATTGGTGCATAATTTCATCTACACCAATACCCCGAGGTCAAAGGTATATCTTCAAAAGTCAGTTGAGCTACAGGTCATACGTATGAGGTTACCAAGAACTGATGTAGTTAATTTGGGGTTACAGATGGTTGAACTATAGAGTCACGATGGTAAATGAGAAAAAGATAAAAGTGCAAAAGGCAATAACATCAAGACCTTTATTATGGTTTAGGCCAAAAGTCTCTACGTCCATTGTCTTTTCCTTATTTTGTTACCCTTGTATAGCCGAGAGGTTTATTACATTGAGTTTATATGTCTCTTCCATTAATGAGTTTACGAATAAAAATCTAATATAGGTAAGTACTATATGATTTATGTAAGTTCTTTTTACGCCCTAAGAGATCCCATATGCCCTGGAATTGTCGCCTATTTATAGGAAATATGACGTAACACTATTGGTGGAGAGCCTTCTCTTTAGGATTGATAACCTAGCTTGCTATATGCAGCTTAGATTTAAACATTTATCATCCTCGGGTTAAGTGCATTTTAACGTGGATTGTTGATGTGATGCTTGTATATATGCCTTCTTGGATATCTTCCAATTATCCTGACAGTTGGTCTCGGGCAGGGCTATATGAGCCGTCGATCATTGATGCTTGTTGAATTGCCTTTGGTTTTGGAAGTTGCTAAGCTTAGTTAGGCATTTTTTCAGTTGAACGGCGACTTTGGTCTCGGTCGATACCTTGACTCATGATTTTGAACTATATGCTCTTGGATACTAAGTCTACTGTTTAAGCTCTCTTTGGAAACTATATAATGGGCCTGGAATTACAAGTCAACAAACTCTCTTCCTAAATGGTTATAATTTGTGCTTTGTCGAAATTATGGTGTAACACATCCCCCCATAAAAGTTCACCTCATATGGCTGGTATGAGGTGGACTTTGGAAAGAATGATTTCATATTGTGCTATGTCCTTGGCTTGTTTATTCCATTCCCATCATATAGTTCATCTTAAGCTATAGGAAAAAGTAGCATTCTGGAGGAACTTTTATGAGTATTTCTTCACTTAGACAACTTGTAAAGATCTAATCTTACCTAATGGGTTTTGAAAACTGAAGGATGAAATTTAAATTAGATTGTGAGTTCAAAAACTTTAAAATCTCTTTATTCACTTGAAGTTATCTAAGCTAGATGATAAGTGAAATTGCTAGAATGTTGAAGGGCAAAATCTAAATTAGGACATTAAGGTCAAAACCTTTAAAAAAATATGCTTTGGACTTGAAGTCATTTGGAGCGAGTGGTAAGAAAAACTTTTTTGATGCCTAGAGGCAAAATCTAACTTGTGGCCATGTATTCAAAACTTTTAAAAACTATGTTTGTCACTTAAAGCCATCTAGGTTAAGTAGTAAGCGTAACTATTTTGATATCGAGAAGAAAAATCTATTTAAAGGCCATGAGGTTAATTTTTTTGTAAACTATGGTTTTCACTTGAAACACTAGGCTAAGTGGTATGCAAAACTATTTTGATGCCAAGAGGCAAAATCTATTTGAGACCATGAGATCAAAACTTTTGAAAACTGTACTCGTCAGCCATCTAGGCTAGCTAGTAAGCAAAACTATTTGCTAAGAGGCAAAATTTAACTTTAGACTATGAGGTCAAAATTTTGGAAAACTATGTTTGTCACTTGAAGCCATCTAGGCTAAGTGGCAAGCGAAACTGTTTTGGTACTGAGAGGCAAATTCTAACTTGAGATCGTGAGGTCAAAACTTTTGAAAACTTTGCTTATCACTTGAATCCATCTAGGCTATGTAGTAAGCGAAACTGTTTTGATGTTGAGAAGAAAAATCTAACTTGGGACCATGAAGTCAAAACTTTAGAAAGTTATGCTTGCCACTTGAAGCCATCTAAGCTAAGTGGTAAGCGAAACTATTCTGGTGCCGAAAGGCAAAATCTAACTTGAGACTATGAAGTCAAAAATTTAGAAAACTATGTCAGTCACTTAAAGCCATCTAGGCTAAGCGGTAAGAAAAACTGTTTTGAGGCCAAGAGGTAAAATCTAACTTTCGACCATGAGTCAAAACTATTGAAAACTATGCTCGCCACTCGAAGCCATCTAGATTAAGTGGTAAGTGAAACTATTTTGATGCTTAGAGGAAAAGTCTAAGTTGAGAAAATGAGGTCAAGGAGAAACTTGTTTTGTGATATCTAAACGGAAGTCGAGGTTTGATTTTGAAAGGACGGGTCTTTTCGTGCATTAAATGCTTTTGCCTATTGTCACAATTTCATTGGCCTCTCTAAAAAAATGCATTCCTTTTCTCTGCTCTAGGGTGATCTCCACTTCAGTTTAGCTATATGTAATCTACGGCTAAAACTTTATTAGCCAGGTAATGTCCATCGTTGGTCTCGAAGCTTTTAATAAATTCTTTCCTTCTCTTTTTCCTTACTCATATTTCTAATTGTTGCATTCGCTACTAAAGCTTAGAGACTTCTACAAACTAATGCAAATCTTCAATTGGAATTAGTGAATTTTCGATCTTTTCTATGGTTTTATTAGTATCTTTTACTGGTATTTTTATTTTTGAAAATTTCCCTTTTATGAAATTTTTTATTTTGACCATTATTGTGATATCAAGGATTGATTTTGATTTAGGGTACTGTCTGATTAGTTAAACCATGATACATGTTATCTGTTAAACCAATACTTTGTCCCTAGACCGAACCTTTCACCTACTATGGTGTAAAATCATTTTGTTAGCAAGATGGTTCTTTGAGAGAATTTATAATTTTGCGTTTTTGGCTGTAAACCTAATTTTAGGCCTAATTCCCTTTTGAATCATAAGACCTTAAACCTTTTAGGTACAAATTTCAGAATTATTATTGAATAGCTAGTTTAACATTAGTCTCCTCTTAGACCTTTCGATGGACAAACCAATAACTGAACTAGGGGAGCTGGAGAATTGAATAGAGAGTTATGGGGTTGAGGGAGCCGAGGTTAAGGCTCCTAGTCTAGAAAATGTTTGGAGTGATCCCCTTAAAGGGTTCTATACATGGACACAAGAGCATTTGGAAAATGGGGATTAACTTCCACTTGCTCCTTTATTTGTTAATCTCCTAGAATTCTATGGACTTAGCCTAATCCAACATGGGGTGGTCTTGTATAACCCCTTATCAGCTTTGGGAATCATGTACTAGACGAAAGGGTATCACAACATGACTACTTCCAAGGTCTATTACTTATATAATTAACATAGATCATCTGGTAGTTCTGCAGTTCCCTTGTACTTCCTTTGGTTTTTGAAGAAAATGCACCTAATCAAACCACTTATCAAGGTAACAGCCACTTATCGATTTTTCATGAAGACAGATGATCCATGAGTTGTTACTGAACTATTGGAGACTTGTAAATTTTTGAATTTTTTCTATTTAGAGTGCTCTCACTTCGAAGCTTTGATTATATTGTTCTCTAATTTATTTTTCTTTTATCTCTTTAACCAAACTTGGAAAGGGAAAGGCTCTAACTCTCAAGGATCTCTTTGAGTCTAGGTATGAGGAGGTGATGACAATTTCGAAAGGGGAAAGGCTTAGACAAATTGTTCTTATCGAGGCCAATTTAAGGCTTTTGGGTTGTTTTCATCCTCGGATAGTTTTCTTGATTTTGAGCCCCCTTCAACCGAAACCATCCTCACAGACATAATTGATCTATGTAAACATGGAGAATCCAGCCGTTCGGACCCTAAAAGCACTGAGACCGAAAGAAAAGATGCTGCCCAAAAGGGTAGACCTTGATACTGAATACTTTATAACATGTATTTTAGGATATTACTTTCATGAAATATAATTTGTTTATCTAACCTGCTTTCTCTTATTTTTATGTGGCAGTGACCTTTGATGATATGCTTGCAATCAGAAAGTTGCTTTTGAACAAGCCATCCTCTACTTTCACTTCAACTCGACCGAAGTTAGCATTAAAGGATCCATCCCTAACTAAGAAATATAAAAGTAAAATCTCTTCTGCTAAAGCCGTGCATCCTATACTTCATTTTAATTTCCTCTCTAAGGGATCAGGCAGACCAGGTGATTGAGGTAACCTATTCTACTATTGATGATTATCTACCTAAGGTTGTAGGGATCTCCTAAGTGAAGTTAGTTGATGACGTTAGTTGTTTTGGGAGGATGATGGGTATGGGAATGGAGGATCACCTTAGGGTAAAAATCTTCCTCTTTCCTATGAAATATTTATCCCTTCCATTACTATAATAACCTGTTTCTTAGGCTTTATCTGATTTCTTGGTTCTACATCGAGGTTTCAAAAGATGAAGGGAGAGTTAGACAGGACTGAGCTATTGGGAGAATTAGCCAAAATAAAGAGAAGAATGAATCTATGGGGAAACATTTTGCTAAATGCAAGGAAAAGGTTAGGAAGGAGGCTCTAGTGAGAGGGAAAAGGAGCTTTAAAATACTAGAGATCTAAGTGTCGAAAGACCGAAGGTGAGTTAGCGAAATCTAAGAAAGGGGTCAAGGGCCTGGTTACTGAAGAAGATGTCGAGAAGGTGGTTGCCTCTAAAGCCTATCGAATTCATTACGACGATTACGAGTATAATTGGGACAAGGGTGTGATTCTCTCCATGAGTTTCAATCCCAAAGGTAAAAGGACAGAAGAGGGCTTTTCCTAGAGGTATTAGAAACCCGAGCTTCGGCAAGTGTTGAACATTCGGCTTCAAGAGAAGAAGGTGACAAAAGTGGAGAGGTACGTCATGATTCTGAATCCTAGAATTCTTCTATCAATGGTGTTTAAATTTTGGTTTGTAATAATCTTTGATATAACTTCTTTATGTTGTTGTTTGTTGTGACCATTGACTTTGGTGGTACTTTCATTTGGTGTTAGGTTCTTGAAAAATTATTTTCTTACTGACTTCGCCATGTCTGTTCTGAAGTACTTTTCCCTTAACTACGTTTAAACAAAGGAAGTCCAGTTTCACCTCTCATTATGAAGTTGGAAGAGGAGCCAAACCAGAAACTCAAAACTGCTAGCAACCATAGGCACTCTCAACACCTAACTAAAATCCAGCAGATTAAAGCAATGTAACGTTGTCTAATATGGTTGAAGAGATGCAGGAAATACAAGACCAAACCTATGTCTAATATGGATTAGAATTACTAGGTTAACCAATCAAATCTTAGATGTTATGGGTCAATTAAATCTTGCTTTAGGAGATAGAGATGACGTCTTTCAAGAATTTGTGCAATTCTCTAATTGCATCCAAGAGATTCATAGTTGAAAAACAAGTGGCTATCTTTCTTTAGAAGGCTCCATGATCCAGGCATAACTATAACTCCAAAGGCTCTTCCTGGTTACTGGAGTGTAACCCTACCTCCCTTAAATACTACCAAAGGGAAGACTCATGAATGCGAACATGTCTCGGAATACATTCCTCAATGCATTCTGGGAGCTAACCTTAAACGTCCCCTAGTAGACTCTTCTCCTTTGGAGCTATCTATACCAAAGGGTAGCTTGGGAAAGGATATTACTTTTTCTACTATGGACAGACCCTCAGGGTCCCTTGATGACACTAAAAATAGAGGCCTTAGGATAATTTTAGCTACAAAAGAGAAATTTTCCTATCTCAAGCACCTCTGCATTTTGTACTTTTCATTTTTCACTAGTTTTAATTTCGATGACCATCATATGGCCTTTATGATGATCTGCCTTTACTACTTTAGCTACTAAAGAGAAATAGAATTACCTTTATGATGATCTGCCTTTTCTAGTTTTAATTCAAATTTTAGCTACTAAAGAGAAATTTTAGCTACTAAAGAGAAATTTTAAGGAAATATAGGATGGGAAAATTTCTCTTTAGTAGTTAAAATTAATGAAATTTTTTTACCAATGTGGAACGAAATAGAATTACCTTTTGACGATCTTCCTTTTCTAGTTTTAATTTGAATTTTCTTTTAGGGGCAATCATGTCCAAACAACTTATAACTGGAGTGTGATTATGCCTCTTTGCAATGGAGCCTCAATGATAAAATAGCTGAACGAATGAAGTGTAGCCCTGATCTTGGTACCAACTTAAAGTGTGCTATGGATCGTGTAAAGTGGATATACGATAATACAGAGTATAGTGATGATAGCTATATAATAAATAGTGCGGAATATAAAGCAGTAAAGTAAAATGACACCAGAAACTTTTATATTGGTTCGGAGCACCGTCCTACGTCCAGTCCCAAACTCCTTCTGAAATTTCACTAAAACAATAACCCTCACTTAAGCTGGAGGAACATGTCTATACAACCCCTAAGCAGCCGAACAGGGACCTGAGCATAAGAACATGATTTCGCCTCAGCAGCCGAAGAGGACTTCATACGCCTGAGCAGTAGAACGGGACTTCAACAAATACAAAAGATTGTTTTGACTTTGTGTGTTCTAATAAAATGGATTTGTCACTTGTAGTACACCCTTCCTATAATCTTCTCCTCGAGTATAAATATATGTATTTGAAGTTTATGAAGAATAGGAAGGTATATTGCTTTAATGCAGAATAATTGAAAGTATAATAGCAAATAGAGTCCAGAGAGATAGATTAGAAAGATAAGAAAATTAGGTGATTTGGAATCAAGTTAGAGTATGTATTTATAAAGGTTAAAGAGCAGCGACTATTGACGAAGAGTTTCGATTAAAGTGTTGCGTCCAAATCTTTTCGTAAAGGTTCGTAACTCTTCACAAATAGTCGTGTCTTTTCAAAAAGTAGTCGTTGTAGAAATTCAATCAACGAACCACTGGGCCAGTCGACTGAGTATTCAAACGAATTTTTAAATATATATCTGTATATCTGTGCACCTATGCATGTTGTATAGAATTTTCAGGATCAGTCGACTGAGCCTCTTGGTCAGTCGACTGACCTGGTAAAATCTGTGCAATTTGCACAGTTTACATAGGTATAGTACTATATATAACTTTAAACACTTTTATAATATAATATATATTTTATATGCTTATATATGTATAAAATATTTAAAAATAAGACGGTTAAATATATAAGCTATTATATACGTAAACGAGGAGAGAATTTAAAAAAAATTGACCTAAGACTTTAAAAAAAATTGATGCACCGTTGTTGAAGTCTTGTCTCCTTGTAGTATATGTCCTCTTTTTGTCGTAGCAGTCGTCAAATCTTTATGCCATAGTGATAGCTTTGTGTCATGAATCAAAACCAAGTCTCAACATTCTCCCCCTTTTCGATTGATGACCTGTAAATAGATATAGATTTCGACTGTATATGTATACAAATACTTACACTCCCTCTGAATCTTTGATGCTCTATATCCTGCATTCTTAATGTTAGCGATAATATTTCTCCCCGTTTGTTATCAACAAAAAGGAATAAGGAATTAAAAGTATGAAGCCATAATGTCATAGATATTATAAAGGAAACAACCATTCATATATTAAACAACCATAAACAAGAGTCTTGAAATACGAAAAGGAGTGACTGTTTTAATACAAGCTATAAAATAAAGATTAATGTTTGCATAATATAAAATAACAACTCATGCCATCCTTTGCTTATCCCTATCATCATGCGATGTTTGACCACCACTAACGCCTCCATCTCCACCATCGTCGCTACTACTTCCTTGATCATCGGAAGAGGATGACCAAGTGAAGACGGGTTGCTTACCCGGACCGCCTAGTGTAGCCGTGGAAGTGCCGGATGATCATGAGATAGCATTCCATAACTTCGTAAAAAATCCCTTAACCTTATCAATCTTTTTGTCAACTGTAGTGATATGGGATTGAAGAATTTGTTGGTTACGGCATATCATAGAAATCGACTCATGTGGAGGTAAGCCCGGATTAGGAATCAAAATTTTGCCTTGTTGACAACGTGTTAATCTTTAGCGGGATGGGCCGTGAGATGCTTCGCCATGTTATTATGGTTGATCTTGAGATAATTGCCGTTGAGTCCATTCTTCAAAAGTAATGATAAGAGGTGGTCGAGCAACCGGTAGCTTCATTAATGCTAAAGTGCGAGAATTTAAATATTCAGTGGTTGAAACCGACGAGTTTGGTTCCGGAATCTCACATGCCTTTAGTAGTCGCATAGTATACTCACAATAATCAATGACATTCTATCAACCATTGTTGAAGATTGAGAATTCATCAAGAATTAATCGTAGCTAATTGACTTTAATGTTTTCGAAGATAGCGTACAAGACTTTAAAGTTATGTTCATAAACAAGTTCATAACTCCCGGTTCGTGGAGTTACGGTTTTCATTAAAGCACGATGTATAATTCTTGATTTTGGTCTTAAGGACATGGACTTGAGTTGGTGCATGTCATCTTCTAAAAATAAATGACTTATATGGTCACGAACGACCATATCACAATCAACATTGGTTAATTCTATACCATCATTTTCAGATCTTAAAATATGAGCCATTCTATCTAAGGAGAAAAAGATGGATTTTCCACAAATTAGACTCCATACATAATCATATTGATTTTGAACTCTTTGGTGACCCAAGTTAAGATTTGCGTAGAATAGTTTGATCATTATTTGATTAATTTTGTGCTTATTGTCATCAATATTGAATAAAGATTCCAAATTGCTCCTACGAGCCAATTCTTGTATACGTTATGGAGAGAAATCGGAAAATTTTACAAATGAACCTTCAAAGATGCGAGAATCTTGCATTCTTCTCCATCTCGTGATTGCGGTATCATCAACTAGCCATTTTTGGATTTTCTCGTTTGAAGGGGGTTGAGAAGATGAAGATGCATGTCCTTTTTTCTTAGGAGCCACTAATTTGATTGTTTGGATGTTAAAAATTGAGTTTCTAAAGAGCTAGGGTATTGGAGAAGTTGAAAAATCTGAAATGACTAAGGAGAGAGAAGGGAAAGGTAATGGTTAAAAGATGAAAAGTGAATGGGTAGGAGCAGTAATGTTGCTCAGACTCACAAATCAGTCGACTGAATCAGTGTTTCATTCGACTGAATCTGAAATTTGAAAATTTTCACCCTTTGGTCCAGTCGACTGAGTTACTGATGCAGTCGACTGACCATGGTTTTAAAAAAAAGTTTTACTTCGGTGTCAGTCGACTAACCCCCTAGTTCAGTCGACTGACCTGGGTGAATTTATACAGTCAATTTTTCTTGAGAAAATTTTTATAAATTTTCATACGTATGAACATTGTAAGTTTATTTTTGAATAATATAACTAGTATACTTGTTGATGATATGAAGAAGAAATTAATTATTCCAAAAACAAAGCATACATACTTTAGTAGAATTATTCGGAAATAAAACAAATAGAAAATAACAACTACTTTTATTTTGAAGGGTTAGGGGTTTTATAGCCCTATAGTTGTTTGCGACGAGCATTCGATGCTTCATTTCGATCCCATGAATTTGGTGACACCGGTGGTCGCGGTGAGGATAAAGTCAAAGGTCGTAGAATAGGCGAAATGACGTGTACATCTATTGGATGTGAAGAAGCACCGTAAAACTTCATAGCAACGTGCTCGATAACTTCTAGATGTCTCGAGTTGATCTTTTGCTCATAGTATATTTCACGTTGAAGCATCAGTGATTCTTGTTGATAGTGGTGCAAATCATCTATCTCTCATTTAGTGCTTGGAGATATGTCAATCGTCTTCTTGCCTTTCTTTATTTTGGGATTATATTCGGTATGATCATGATAAGTAGAGGATGGTGTAGTATGATGAACGGGAGTTTTTGGTGAATCGGTAGAGGCTATAATTTCAATGGAGTCAGTTGATGAAGAAGTTGATCTTGAGAACTAATTTGTATTTAAGTTCGATTGTATGAATAACATAGAATAGGCGTATCTATTTATAGCCTAAGGTTGAGTAAAAGAATGTTGAATTGAATGGCTTGTCCTGAATTTAGCCAAATAATAGGGTTGTTCGTTGGTTTTTCTATTATTTGATTTATCTTATGTAATGTAATATGCATAAAAAGGAGTAAAGCATATTTATAAAGATAAGTGTTATACATAATTTAGTGTATTGTTGTCACCATATAATAGAGTCCCCGACCTAGATTTTAATAGAAATAATCAATAGCTCAGGTGGTTAAGACATCTGGGCCATTCACAACATATCATAGGTTTGAGTCTCAGCATGGTCAGAAATATGATTTTTTGTAAATTTTTTTTTGAGTTTTTAGTCAAAATTTCGTATATTATTATTTATATATCTTTAATTGACATTACATCGAGTTCACGACGTAATTTTATAAAAGTATTTTCTAACAATGGTTTAGTAAAAATATCAGCTAATTGATTTTCTGATGGAACGTAGTCTAAATTGATCACTTCTTTTTCTATATTATCACGTAGAAAGTGATGTCTAATATCTATGTGTTTAGTTCTTGAGTGGTTTACTGGATTTTCGGATAGATTTATTGCACTAGAATTATTTGCAGTAAATTGTTGATTTTGATAGATTGACTCTGAAATCTTTAAGTGTCTGTTGCATATAATTACTTATGCGCAAGCTAGTGCGGCAGAAATATATCATGCTTCACAAGTTAATAGTGAGACAGAGTTTTGTTTCTTGCTAAACCGTGATATTAATGATTTACCAACGAAGTGACACATACCGCTTGTACTTTTTCTATCTATTCGTGATCCTCCGAAATCAGCATCGCTGTATGATACCAACTCGAATGAGCACTCTTTCGGATAGAAAAGTCCGAAATCTGTAATTTTACTAAGATAACGTAGTATTCGTTTTACGACTCGTAAATATGATTCTTTCGGGTAAGCTTGAAATCATGCACATAGACACACACTCATCATAATATCTGGTTTACTTGCTATTAGATAAATTAGTGATCCTATCATGCTAAGATATAGCTTTTGGTGTACACTCTTGCTATTTTCATATTTATCAAGATGTGCTGTTGTGCTCATAGCTGTTGGTTTGGCAGAAATGTTTTCCATTTCGAAACATTTGATGAGATTATTGTAGTATTTTTCTTGGTTAATAAATATTCCATTTGAAACTTGTTTAATTTGAAGACCTATAAAATATGATAATTCTCCCATATAGGACATTTCAAATTCTCTAGTCATTATTTCAGAAAATTCTTTACACAATTTATTATAGTTGAACCAAATATAATGTCCTCTACATATATTGTAACTATCAAAATATCATTTTTAGAATTTTTTTATAAATAAAGTTTGATCTACTTTTCCTATTTCGAATTCTGAGTCAATTAAATAGCTTTTAAGACGTTCATACCAAGCACATAGTGCTTGTTTCAAACCATATAAAGCTTTCTTAAGTTTATAGACATGATCTGGGTATTTTTCATGAATAAATAAAGGAGGTTGTTTAACATAAACATTTTCTTTAATATAACCATTTAAAAATGCACTTTTAACTTCAATTTATAGAGTTTAAAGTTATTAAAACATGCATACGCCAATAAGATTCGTATTGCTTCTTGTCTAGCGACTGGAGCAAACGTTTCTTCGTAGTCTATACCTTCTTCCTAGTTATATCCTTGTGCTACTAGTGTCGCATTGTTTCTAGTTATATTTCCTAATTCGTCTGCTTTACTTTTATAAACCCGTTTAGTTCCTATAACAATCTGATCGGTCGGTCTGGGTACTAGTTCTTAAACTTCATTTCGTTCAAACTGATTTAGTTCTTCTTGCATAGCAATAACCTAATTTTCATCGGATGATGCTTCCTTAATATTTTTAGGTTCTATAGTAAAGAAAAAAGCTACATTACCTATTAAACATAGTTGATTCCTAGTTCAAACATTTGAATTTATTTCTCCAATTATATTTTATGTAGGATGATTTCATAAGATTCTTCGAGGAGATCTTATTGTATTAGTAATATTTCTATTTTCTAAATTATTAACAATGTTTTCATCTTCTCTAGAATTATAAACAATATCTTCATCATCTCTTGAATTGTTTATTATTATATTTGGTTTATTATTAAGTAAATCATCGATTTGTTTTTGAAATAAGTTTAGAGTTCTCATCAAAAGATACATTGTGTGTCTCTTCAATAGTTTTAATTTGTTTATTGAAAATTCAATAAGCTTTGCTTCGATTCGAATATCCAAGAAATATACCTTCGTCACATTGTGAATCAAATTTGCTAAGCTGATCATTGGTATTTAATATAAAACATTTTGAACAAATATTTTAAAATAAGATATGTTTGGTTTTCTACCGTTAACAAGTTCGTAAGGTGTATTCTTAGTGAGGGGTCTAATAGAAACACAATTTAAAACATAACAGGCAGTTGCAACAGCTTCTACCCAAAAATGTTTTGGTAACGTACTTTCATTTAGTAAAGTTCTTACACATTCCTATAGAGTTCGATTCTTTCGTTCTACCACTCCATTTTGTTGTGAAGTTCTAGGAAACGAAAAATTATGAAATATTCCTTTCTTTTTACAATAATTATCAAAATATACGTTTTCAAATTCACCTTCGTGATCACTTCTAATATTTTTAATTCTAGTACCTTTTAAATTTTGAATTTGTTTAACAAATGTTTTGAAATTTTCAAAAATATCACTTTTATTTTTCATAAAAATAGTCCATGTATATCTAGAAAAATCATCAACTATTACAAATACGTATTTATTATGATTTATAGATTGAATTTGAGTAGGTCCAAATAAATCCATATGAAGTAATTCAAGTGGTTGTAATGTCAAAATGACTTTCTTAGATTTAATCAAGGATTTAGTTAATTTACCTAATTGACACGAGTCACATAAATTATTAACTTTAAAATTCATCTTTGGTAATCCTTTTACGAGATTGTTTTTAGAAATTTTATTTATATTTTTTGAAATTGATATGACAGAATTGTTTGTGACATATCCAAGGATCATTTTCTTTGGCTATTAAACACATGTTTGAGTTATGATTTACTTTCGTATTCAAAACATAGATGTTTTTATCTCTATTTCCTTCGAAAATAAGATTTTGATTTTGATCAAAGATACTACATTTATTTTCAGAGAAGGATATTTTAAAGCCTTTATTGCATAATTGACTTATACTCATAGATTATGTTTTAGATTCTTAACTAATAAAACGTTTGTAATAAGAGGTAAATTAGATGTACCATTATTGCTCACATTGCCTTTGCCGATGATATAGCCTTTGGAATTATCTCCAAAAGTGACAGAACCTCCATCTGAGTATGTAATATTTATCAGCATATCTTTGTCTCCTGTCATGTATTTTGAGCAACCACTGTCGAGTATCCATTTTCCTCTTTTCTTTAGTGGGACCTACAAAAAATATGAGATAACAATGGCACCCACTTTTTAATAAGGTCCTAAGAGCTAGGTCTTAGGAACCACACCCAAGTGGGTTTAGTATCCCTTTTATAAATATAATTTTTATTATTATGAACATTTTCTATGAATGAACTAATATACTTTTTCCTTATTAACTTGTTATTAGTTTAGGTACCCATATATTTATAGTTTTAGAAACTAGTCTTTTTGAAGATATGGATGTTTCATTAGACTTAACTTTGTTTAAATTACTAGATTGTGAATTCTTGACTTTCTTCTTATAACCTAAACCATTTTTATTGTTAACAGGTTGTGAATTCTCAATAATTTAGATAAATTTTCTCTTCCTTTATTAAAATTTGACATGTTTTTAGTGATTCCTTCTAGTTTGGTCCTTAGACTTGAATTTTTACTTCAACCATTTTAATATTAGTTTTTAAAAGTTGATTTTCAGAATCAAGAACATCATTCTTTTCTTTTTGAGTTTCAATTTCTTGACTCAATAGTATAATTTGAGAATTAAAATTTGAAGAGATTCTTGAGTTTTCTCAAGTTCTTCTTTCAATATTTTCTTCTCGTCTTAAGCATATCTCTTTCGAATTCTGCCTTGTTCTGATTTTCTATAGCCTCTTTATATTTTCTTTTGATACTTTTTAAAGTATTTAATAATTCAGAATTTATCTCTTTCATATCATCAAAAGTTAAATCACTAACCTCATTATCTTTGGCAATAAAGCATACGTTGGCTTGCTCATTGTCACTGTCGCTCCCACTTTAAAAAGAAGAAGAGGAATCTGAATCATCCCATGTAACTGAAAAGACTTTTCTTCTGAATTTGTCCTTCCTTTTATTTCAGTATTCTTTCTTTTGATCTGGATAGTCCTTCTGTATATGCCCCTTTTTGTGATAGTTAAAGCAATCCATAACTGATGAAGACGGTGGTTTATTGCTGTTTGAGCTTCTCTTGCGATTATTTCTATTTCCCTTTCTATATTTCAAGAATTTCTTGAATTTTTCGGCAATAAAGGCTAGGTCATCTTTGTTTGAATCTGATTCTTCTTGTTCTTCATGGAATGCTATATTCTTTTTATCTTGGGCTTGAACTCGTTTAGTTTGCAAATTTACTTCGTAGGACATTAGATTTCCTATTAAATCTTCTGGAATTAGTTTGGAAATATCGTTCACTTCTTCAATAGCGAGAACTTTTCTTCCCCATTCTTCCGTTTAAAGAGTTAAGGATTTTTTATACAATATCAAAGGCTGAATATTTTTCTCCTAATCCTACTAATGAATGATAGATATCCTGAAATCTTGAGTACATATCATTTATAGATTCATTTTCTTTCATTCTAAATTTTGAAACTGACTTTTGAGCATGGATATTTTGCTTTGTTTGACCTTGTTGGCTTCTTCGTATGGAATTTTGAGTGTATGCCATATTTCATAGGCAGTATTGCATATGCTAACACGGTTAAACTCATTTTTATCGAAGGTACAAAATAACATATTCATGGCTTTTGCATTAGCTGTGGCATCTAGTTTCTGTGTATTTGACCAAGTAGAATACTTTTCAGTAGGAATAATATATTCTATCTGAGTTATATTCCATGAATTAAAACCATTTGCTTGCATATATATTCTCATTCGTGTGGCCTAATAGTTATAATTCATGCCATTAAATAGTGGTGGACGTGCAGTGGATTGTTGTTCAATGAAGCTAGTGCTAGTGTTAGTTTCCATATTATTAGATTATCAGATAAATATGTTATGGTTATATGATGACCTTGCTCTGATACCAAATGAAAATGTGTTATGGATCGTGTAATATGGATATACGATAATATAGAGTATAGTGATGATAACTATATAGTAAATAGTGCGGAATATGAAGCAGTAAAGTAAAATGACATCAGAAATTTTTATACTGGTTCGGAGCACCGTTCTATGTCCAGTCCCAGACTCCTTCTAGAATTTCACTAAAACAACAAACCTCACTTAACCCGAAGGAATATGTCTATACAACCCCTGAGCAGCCGAATAGAGACCTGGGCAGCAGAATAGGATTTCGCCTCAGCAGCCGAAGAGGACTTCACTTGCCTGAGCAGTAGAACAGGACTTCAACAAATACAAAAGATTGTTTAGACTTAGTGTGTTCTAATAACACGGATTTGTCACTTGTAGTACATCCTTCCCATAATCTCCTCCTCGAATATATATATATATATATATATATATATATATGAAGTTTATGAAGAATAGAAAGGTATAATATTGCTTTAGTGCAGAATAATTGAAAGTATAATAGCAAATAGATTCCGGAGAGATAGATTAGAAAGATAAGAAAATTCGACGATTTGGAATCAAATTAGAGTATGTATTTATAGAGGTTAAAGAGCAGCGACTGTTGATGAAGAGTTTCGATTGAAGTGTTGTGTCCAAATCTTTTCGTAGAAATTCGTAACTCTTCACAAATAGTTGTGTCTTTTTAAAAAGTAGCCATTGTAGAAATTCAGTCAACTGAACCTCTGGGTTAGTCAACTGAATATTAAAACGAATTTTTAAATATATGTCTTTATATCTGTGCACATGTGCATGTTGCATAGAATTTTCAGGGTCAGTCGACTGATCCTCTAGGTCAGTCGACTGACTTGGTAAAATCTATGCAATTTGCACAGTTTACACATGTATAGTAATATATATAACTTTAAACACTTTTATGATATAATATATATATTTTATATGCTTATATATGTACAAAATATTTAAAAATAAACGTTTAAATATATAAGCTAATATATACGTAAACGAGGAGAGATTTTAACAAAATTGACCGAAGACTCAAAAGACAAAATAATAAAATTGATGCACCGTTTTTGAAGTCTTGTCTCCTTGTAGTGTATATTCTCTTTTTGTCGTAGCAGTCGTCAAATCTTTATGTCATAGTGATAGCTTTGTGTCATGAATCAAAACCAAGTCTCAACACCAACATCCATGCCAACTTGAAAGATAATGAATCCTTAAAGCAAACTCTCAATGTGTTACCCAGCAAGATGTCTATTAATCTAGAGGTAATGCCAGTTTCTAGCCAGACTTCAGAATCTATTATTTCTCGTTTATAGGAATCTACATCTACTCACTGATTGAAATTGGATGAAGCTCACTTAGTGCTTTTGGTAGTCAAATTACAAGAACTTGAAACTAAAAATAAGCGAACTAATGAAGTTACATTTGTTTCCTCTCTAAGTAGCGGAAGGGGTAAAGGTAGAGGTCGTGCCACTATGGGCCATTCTTCTTCTCATAGGACTACAATTGTCTTCCGAGTCTCGTTCCAAAATTTCCAATCTGAAGGGAGTTCTCGTTGGTCTCAATGCCTGATGCTTCAAACATTCTCTTTAGTTATAGAGATGGTCGAAGGATCCCATTAGGTAATTTAAGCAGGAATGGATATCTAAGACACGAGACAAGATGGAGGAGCATTTTAAATCTCGCTTAGAGAAGGCTATGAAGGAAGCCAACACTAGGGTTAGGAATGTGTATGAATTCGTACGAGACACTGTCCTTTTTGTATATTATGTTCCAAAGGTACTAATAATCATTTGGATAAACTATCTATAACAATTGAGGCCCTCTTTTTTCTTTTCGATTGACTAGTTCTTTCGCTCGAGCCATTATGCTTATCCCTTTTAATTCTATCTGATGTTCTTCTTTCCTCTTAGCATCTCACCATATTGGTGTTTTCAATGTCTATTCTTACTAGCTTGATGCCAGCCTTATGGCTTAGGTTGGGATTATTTCCCCATGCTCATTTTTACTTATGAACTTTCCTCCTAAAATTATAATTTATTAGGAATTCCATCTTTTTTTAATATTGTGCATGATACTTCTCAATCATGGATCCCTGTAGTTAGGAACCAACCCAAAGTTCTCATCTAATTGGGAATCTATAGGCTCATTATCAATGGGAATATACTCAATACTCTAATCCAATTAGGAATCGACCCAACACGTGGCACTTTTCGTCCATGGGTTACTATCAATGGGAATCTACACAAACTCTAATCTAACTATGAATCAACCTAATGCATGCTCGATATCATTTGGAATCTACTCAACGCTCTAATCTAAGTAGGAATCTACCCAATTCATGGCACTTCTCATCCATGGCTCACTATCATTTGTAATCTACCCAACACTTTATTTAAGCTGGGAATCTACTCAATACATGGTGTTATTGACCATGACTCAACTATCATTGGAAATCTACTCAACATTCTAATCTTACTAGGAATCTACACAGCACATGGTATTACTTATCTATGGCTCGTTGTCATTGGGAATCTACCCAACACTTTAATCTTTCTAGGAATCTATCAAATGCATGCACTTCTAGTCTATGGCTTAATATCATTAGAAATCTACCTAACACTCTAATCCAATTGAAAATCTACCCAGTGCATGGTACTACTTGACCATGGTCAACTATCAGTATGCATTCTACTTTCCGGTGTCTTTTAAAACCCCTATGATATTTGCCTTACACTTTGTTATACATCATAATGGATGTGCTCTTATGGCGAGGTCTACCAAGTTATTGCTGGGTCCTAATCTACAACCACTTATGGCTGGTGTTAGTTATCTATAACTATTCTTGGCTAGTGTTAGCCATCTATAACAACTTTTGACGGGTGTCGTTCATCTACAACCACTTTCGACGGTGTTAGGCATTTAAATCTATGTTTTAATTGACGACCATTCCAAAGGAAAACATGAATTTTTGAAAAGAATGCTTTTCGGATGTAAAAGATTTTTGAAATTGAGCAGTTAGTAGGTTTAATCGTTAGCTAGAAAACATGTTTAATTTAAGTTTGAAAATGAGAATTATTTAGAAAATTATCATTTTTAAGAAAAAAGTAAAGCTCTTTATCGACGTCATCAGATCAATAAAAGAGTTTTCGGCCCTTGACTCTAAATGCAGACATAATAGTTGGAAATAACTAAGAAGGGAGACATACTAGATAAAATTTTATGGTATCAAGACTAGATTGCACTTACCGAAAAAAGAAAGAGCTAAAACCGAAAGGAACGTCTTTGGTAAGATAATGGATTTCTTTAAATACAAAGATCCATATAGCATCCTATGACTTAAAAGGGGAGCGTGTATATATATTTGGTCGATTGAATCAACACGAATTTCCCCTGAAACATAGAAACAAGTTAAATTTAGTAAAGTTCTTACACATTCCTATAGAGTTCGATTCTTTCGTTCTACCACTCCATTTTGTTGTGAAGTTCTAGGAAACGAAAAATTATGAAATATTCCTTTCTTTTTACAATAATTATCAAAATATACGTTTTCAAATTCACCTTCGTGATCACTTCTAATATTTTTAATTCTAGTACCTTTTAAATTTTGAATTTGTTTAACAAATGTTTTGAAATTTTCAAAAATATCACTTTTATTTTTCATAAAAATAGTCCATGTATATCTAGAAAAATCATCAACTATTACAAATACGTATTTATTATGATTTATAGATTGAATTTGAGTAGGTCCAAATAAATCCATATGAAGTAATTCAAGTGGTTGTAATGTCAAAATGACTTTCTTAGATTTAATCAAGGATTTAGTTAATTTACCTAATTGACACGAGTCACATAAATTATTAACTTTAAAATTCATCTTTGGTAATCCTTTTACGAGATTGTTTTTAGAAATTTTATTTATATTTTTTGAAATTGATATGACAGAATTGTTTGTGACATATCCAAGGATCATTTTCTTTGGCTATTAAACACATGTTTGAGTTATGATTTACTTTCGTATTCAAAACATAGATGTTTTTATCTCTATTTCCTTCGAAAATAAGATTTTGATTTTGATCAAAGATACTACATTTATTTTCAGAGAAGGATATTTTAAAGCCTTTATTGCATAATTGACTTATACTCATAGATTATGTTTTAGATTCTTAACTAATAAAACGTTTGTAATAAGAGGTAAATTAGATGTACCATTATTGCTCACATTGCCTTTGCCGATGATATAGCCTTTGGAATTATCTCCAAAAGTGACAGAACCTCCATCTGAGTATGTAATATTTATCAGCATATCTTTGTCTCCTGTCATGTATTTTGAGCAACCACTGTCGAGTATCCATTTTCCTCTTTTCTTTAGTGGGACCTACAAAAAATATGAGATAACAATGGCACCCACTTTTTAATAAGGTCCTAAGAGCTAGGTCTTAGGAACCACACCCAAGTGGGTTTAGTATCCCTTTTATAAATATAATTTTTATTATTATGAACATTTTCTATGAATGAACTAATATACTTTTTCCTTATTAACTTGTTATTAGTTTAGGTACCCATATATTTATAGTTTTAGAAACTAGTCTTTTTGAAGATATGGATGTTTCATTAGACTTAACTTTGTTTAAATTACTAGATTGTGAATTCTTGACTTTCTTCTTATAACCTAAACCATTTTTATTGTTAACAGGTTGTGAATTCTCAATAATTTAGATAAATTTTCTCTTCCTTTATTAAAATTTGACACGTTTTTAGTGATTCCTTCTAGTTTGGTCCTTAGACTTGAATTTTTACTTCAACCATTTTAATATTAGTTTTTAAAAGTTGATTTTCAGAATCAAGAACATCATTCTTTTCTTTTTGAGTTTCAATTTCTTGACTCAATAGTATAATTTGAGAATTAAAATTTGAAGAGATTCTTGAGTTTTCTCAAGTTCTTCTTTCAATATTTTCTTCTCGTCTTAAGCATATCTCTTTCGAATTCTGCCTTGTTCTGATTTTCTATAGCCTCTTTATATTTTCTTTTGATACTTTTTAAAGTATTTAATAATTCAGAATTTATCTCTTTCATATCATCAAAAGTTAAATCACTAACCTCATTATCTTTGGCAATAAAGCATACGTTGGCTTGCTCATTGTCACTGTCGCTCCCACTTTAAAAAGAAGAAGAGGAATCTGAATCATCCCATGTAACTGAAAAGACTTTTCTTCTGAATTTGTCCTTCCTTTTATTTCAGTATTCTTTCTTTTGATCTGGATAGTCCTTCTGTATATGCCCCTTTTTGTGATAGTTAAAGCAATCCATAACTGATGAAGACGGTGGTTTATTGCTGTTTGAGCTTCTCTTGCGATTATTTCTATTTCCCTTTCTATATTTCAAGAATTTCTTGAATTTTTCGGCAATAAAGGCTAGGTCATCTTTGTTTGAATCTGATTCTTCTTGTTCTTCATGGAATGCTATATTCTTTTTATCTTGGGCTTGAACTCGTTTAGTTTGCAAATTTACTTCGTAGGACATTAGATTTCCTATTAAATCTTCTGGAATTAGTTTGGAAATATCGTTCACTTCTTCAATAGCGAGAACTTTTCTTCCCCATTCTTCCGTTTAAAGAGTTAAGGATTTTTTATACAATATCAAAGGCTGAATATTTTTCTCCTAATCCTACTAATGAATGATAGATATCCTGAAATCTTGAGTACATATCATTTATAGATTCATTTTCTTTCATTCTAAATTTTGAAACTGACTTTTGAGCATGGATATTTTGCTTTGTTTGACCTTGTTGGCTTCTTCGTATGGAATTTTGAGTGTATGCCATATTTCATAGGCAGTATTGCATATGCTAACACGGTTAAACTCATTTTTATCGAAGGTACAAAATAACATATTCATGGCTTTTGCATTAGCTGTGGCATCTAGTTTCTGTGTATTTGACCAAGTAGAATACTTTTCAGTAGGAATAATATATTCTATCTGAGTTATATTCCATGAATTAAAACCATTTGCTTGCATATATATTCTCATTCGTGTGGCCTAATAGTTATAATTCATGCCATTAAATAGTGGTGGACGTGCAGTGGATTGTTGTTCAATGAAGCTAGTGCTAGTGTTAGTTTCCATATTATTAGATTATCAGATAAATATGTTATGGTTATATGATGACCTTGCTCTGATACCAAATGAAAATGTGTTATGGATCGTGTAATATGGATATACGATAATATAGAGTATAGTGATGATAACTATATAGTAAATAGTGCGGAATATGAAGCAGTAAAGTAAAATGACATCAGAAATTTTTATACTGGTTCGGAGCACCGTTCTATGTCCAGTCCCAGACTCCTTCTAGAATTTCACTAAAACAACAAACCTCACTTAACCCGAAGGAATATGTCTATACAACCCCTGAGCAGCCGAATAGAGACCTGGGCAGCAGAATAGGATTTCGCCTCAGCAGCCGAAGAGGACTTCACTTGCCTGAGCAGTAGAACAAGACTTCAACAAATACAAAAGATTGTTTAGACTTAGTGTGTTCTAATAACACGGATTTGTCACTTGTAGTACATCCTTCCCATAATCTCCTCCTCGAATATATATATATATATATATGAAGTTTATGAAGAATAGAAAGGTATAATATTGCTTTAGTGCAGAATAATTGAAAGTATAATAGCAAATAGATTCCGGAGAGATAGATTAGAAAGATAAGAAAATTCGACGATTTGGAATCAAATTAGAGTATGTATTTATAGAGGTTAAAGAGCAGCGACTGTTGATGAAGAGTTTCGATTGAAGTGTTGTGTCCAAATCTTTTCGTAGAAATTCGTAACTCTTCACAAATAGTTGTGTCTTTTTAAAAAGTAGCCATTGTAGAAATTCAGTCAACTGAACCTCTGGGTTAGTCAACTGAATATTAAAACGAATTTTTAAATATATGTCTTTATATCTGTGCACATGTGCATGTTGCATAGAATTTTCAGGGTTAGTCGACTGATCCTCTAGGTCAGTCGACTGACTTGGTAAAATCTATGCAATTTGCACAGTTTACACATGTATAGTAATATATATAACTTTAAACACTTTTATGATATAATATATATATTTTATATGCTTATATATGTACAAAATATTTAAAAATAAACGTTTAAATATATAAGCTAATATATACGTAAACGAGGAGAGATTTTAACAAAATTGACCGAAGACTCAAAAGACAAAATAATAAAATTGATGCACCGTTTTTGAAGTCTTGTCTCCTTGTAGTGTATATTCTCTTTTTGTCGTAGCAGTCGTCAAATCTTTATGTCATAGTGATAGCTTTGTGTCATGAATCAAAACCAAGTCTCAACACCAACATCCATGCCAACTTGAAAGATAATGAATCCTTAAAGCAAACTCTCAATGTGTTACCCAGCAAGATGTCTATTAATCTAGAGGTAATGCCAGTTTCTAGCCAGACTTCAGAATCTATTATTTCTCGTTTATAGGAATCTACATCTACTCACTGATTGAAATTGGATGAAGCTCACTTAGTGCTTTTGGTAGTCAAATTACAAGAACTTGAAACTAAAAATAAGCGAACTAATGAAGTTACATTTGTTTCCTCTCTAAGTAGCGGAAGGGGTAAAGGTAGAGGTCGTGCCACTATGGGCCATTCTTCTTCTCATAGGACTACAATTGTCTTCCGAGTCTCGTTCCAAAATTTCCAATCTGAAGGGAGTTCTCGTTGGTCTCAATGCCTGATGCTTCAAACATTCTCTTTAGTTATAGAGATGGTCGAAGGATCCCATTAGGTAATTTAAGCAGGAATGGATATCTAAGACACGAGACAAGATGGAGGAGCATTTTAAATCTCGCTTAGAGAAGGCTATGAAGGAAGCCAACACTAGGGTTAGGAATGTGTATGAATTCGTACGAGACACTGTCCTTTTTGTATATTATGTTCCAAAGGTACTAATAATCATTTGGATAAACTATCTATAACAATTGAGGCCCTCTTTTTTCTTTTCGATTGACTAGTTCTTTCGCTTGAGCCATTATGCTTATCCCTTTTAATTCTATCTGATGTTCTTCTTTCCTCTTAGCATCTCACCATATTGGTGTTTTCAATGTCTATTCTTACTAGCTTGATGCCAGCCTTATGGCTTAGGTTGGGATTATTTCCCCATGCTCATTTTTACTTATGAACTTTCCTCCTAAAATTATAATTTATTAGGAATTCCATCTTTTTTTAATATTGTGCATGATACTTCTCAATCATGGATCCCTGTAGTTAGGAACCAACCCAAAGTTCTCATCTAATTGGGAATCTATAGGCTCATTATCAATGGGAATATACTCAATACTCTAATCCAATTAGGAATCGACCCAACACGTGGCACTTTTCGTCCATGGGTTACTATCAATGGGAATCTACACAAACTCTAATCTAACTATGAATCAACCTAATGCATGCTCGATATCATTTGGAATCTACTCAACGCTCTAATCTAAGTAGGAATCTACCCAATTCATGGCACTTCTCATCCATGGCTCACTATCATTTGTAATCTACCCAACACTTTATTTAAGCTGGGAATCTACTCAATACATGGTGTTATTGACCATGACTCAACTATCATTGGAAATCTACTCAACATTCTAATCTTACTAGGAATCTACACAGCACATGGTATTACTTATCTATGGCTCGTTGTCATTGGGAATCTACCCAACACTTTAATCTTTCTAGGAATCTATCAAATGCATGCACTTCTAGTCTATGGCTTAATATCATTAGAAATCTACCTAACACTCTAATCCAATTGAAAATCTACCCAGTGCATGGTACTACTTGACCATGGTCAACTATCAGTATGCATTCTACTTTCCGGTGTCTTTTAAAACCCCTATGATATTTGCCTTACACTTTGTTATACATCATAATGGATGTGCTCTTATGGCGAGGTCTACCAAGTTATTGCTGGGTCCTAATCTACAACCACTTATGGCTGGTGTTAGTTATCTATAACTATTCTTGGCTAGTGTTAGCCATCTATAACAACTTTTGACGGGTGTCGTTCATCTACAACCACTTTCGACGGTGTTAGGCATTTAAATCTATGTTTTAATTGACGACCATTCCAAAGGAAAACATGAATTTTTGAAAAGAATGCTTTTCGGATGTAAAAGATTTTTGAAATTGAGCAGTTAGTAGGTTTAATCGTTAGCTAGAAAACATGTTTAATTTAAGTTTGAAAATGAGAATTATTTAGAAAATTATCATTTTTAAGAAAAAAGTAAAGCTCTTTATCGACGTCATCAGATCAATAAAAGAGTTTTCGGCCCTTGACTCTAAATGCAGACATAATAGTTGGAAATAACTAAGAAGGGAGACATACTAGATAAAATTTTATGGTATCAAGACTAGATTGCACTTACCGAAAAAAGAAAGAGCTAAAACCGAAAGGAACGTCTTTGGTAAGATAATGGATTTCTTTAAATACAAAGATCCATATAGCATCCTATGACTTAAAAGGGGAGCGTGTATATATATTTGGTCGATTGAATCAACACGAATTTCCCCTGAAACATAGAAACAAGTTAAATTTTTATAAAGATGAGATATTTAAATAACTATTTAATAAACTTAGCCAATCTCCCTTTCTTTATGAAGTTTTCTATGGCTTGTGAAAGTGTTCAACATTTGTCTATTTCATGCCTATTCGCTTGATGATAAACACAGTAATTCTTTCCTTTTGGATCTTCTTTGACAGGTAAGGGATAGTTTGGATGATGGAGTTCTCCAAATGTTTCGAGAAAGATCCAAGACAGGCTCTGGTTGAGTAGAGTAAGGACTTGGTCTTGCCGGACCTTCTTGCGTTGTCGAAGAGTAGAGGTAACTGGGAGGGTTCTTTTTGTAAGGAGAGAGGAACCTTTATTTTCATTATCACGATACTCAAATCATTAATTTCATTTTCCATAGATTTGACCGGTCCTTGAAGTTGAGAAGATTCTTGGAGAGACTTTGGAAGATACTCCGAGAGTTGTTTGATCAGGAGAGCATGATTTTCATAAATAGAATCGTATTCTTCACCGTTCTCTTTCTCCAAAATGAAAGCAACTAATCTCTCATTTTTATCCTCTTCAATAAGCCAAATATGAAGCTTGAAGAGCAAATTATGGTTAGCTTCTCAAAGTTAGTCGTGGTTGGAGAGACGATGTTACTGGGTTTTCCTAGAGAGAAAAAATATTGGAGGTTCGGGCCCTTCTTCAAGCGCCAAAAATGTTAGTGCAGAATTTCATCTACACTAACACCCTGAGGTCAAAGGTATATCTCCGAAAGTCAATTGAGTTATAGGTCTCAAGTATGAGGTTACTAGGACTTGATGTAATTAAGTTGGAGTTACGGATGTTTGAACTATAGAGTAACGATGGTAAACGATAAGAAGATAAAGTGCAAAAAGTAAAAACATTGAGACTTTTACAGCGGCTTAAGTCAAAAGTCCCTATGTCTACTGTCCTTTCCTTATTTAGTTACCCATGTATACCATTAAAAGTTTATTACATTGAATTTAAGCATTTCTCCCAATAATGGGCTTTAGAATAGAGCTCTAATGCAGGAAAGTAGTATATGATTTATGTAAGTTCTTTTTGTGCCCTAAAAGATCCCTTATGCCTTGGGATTGCCGCCTATTTATAGAAAATATGACATAACGCCATTGGTGCGGAGCTTTTTCTTTGGGATTGATGACCTGACGTGCTTTGTGTGGCTTAGATTTGAACATTTGTCATTATCTGGTTGAATGCATTTTGACGTGGATTGCTGACGTGACACTTGTATTTATAGCTTCTTAGATATCTTCCATTTATCATGACCACTGGTCTCGGCTTGAGCTATCTAAGCCGTTGATTGTTGATACTTTTTGAATTGCCTTTGGTTTAAGAAACCACTGCCCTTGGATAAGCTTCTTGTTTCAGCCGAACGGTGATCTTGGTATTGGCCGATACATTGACTCGTGCTTTTGAACTATGTGCTCTCGGATACTATGTTCAATGTTTAAGCTCTCATTGGAAACTAAATAATTGGCCCCAAAATTACAAGTCAAGGGATTTTCTTCATAAATGGTTGTAATTTGTGCTTTGTGGAAATTACGGTGTAACATAGACTATATATAAAATTTACATAACATTTATATACTAAGTATGATGAAGTAATTAGTTATGAACAATATTTGTATGCATATATTTACAATATATATTTTATTAACATAAAAAAAAATTTGGTTTTTTAATTTCTGAGCCATGTCAGAATATATATTGATATAACAAATTTTTTATAAGTATATACACACATACAACAAAAACAATTATGATAATATAATTTGAATATCAAAAGCACCTAAGTAATATATATATATATATATATATATATAAATATATATATATATATATATATATATATATATAAATATATATATATATATATATATAATAAAACATTATATATAAGCATGCATTCCTTTCAATATACATAGGCATGGATACTTATATTTTGGTTAGAGATATACCTTACTTCCAATGCCTGACGTACGCCTTGAAATGATGAAATATGCTCCTAGAAATAATTTCCGATCCAAAAGGGTGCTTTTCCATGAACCGTTGACCATAAGCAATCAAATAGTAGTTGAATTGATTTGATTTGAGCTTGAGAATATGGAGAGATGAGAGGGGGAGTTCAACCAACAAATTCTAGGGATGGAGGCTTCAAAAAAATCAATAGCAAATAAAGGTAGTGATGCTTAAATAAAGGAAAGAAAGGAGAGGATTTCATCTTTTACTCAATTTCCTCTTATCTGATGCATCCAAAATCAAGCCTCTCTATACATGTATTAGCCACCCATAACCCTATGTTGCTGTTGAATTTTCTGATCCCTCCCTTGGGCCATGATCCCATCTATAGTCCAAACAGATAATTTGCTTATCGATATTGTATGTCGATTAATATAGTTATAACTCATAAATACATTTAATAATTGTTTACCAAATCAAAATCAAATTTATAAATAATATCTCATAAATATTAATTAATTTAATTAGTTTATAACAAATGTAATTTAATTAAATCATTTGGTCATACGAAAATTCATCATTTCGATTGTGTGACTCGTAAGGTGTAAATATGGTCAGCGATTAATATCAAACTATTGGAATATCAATGTTCGCACGTCACTTAATAGGTAGTGTGACATTTTATCTAAATCTATCTCTTACTTGGTTTTGGTAAAATCTAATTTTACTTTGCTAAGAAATACCCGTTTGTTACTTTTATTCACACTAATTCTCTTCGTCAAAACTATGTCGCTTTAGACTTATGGAATTTGGTAATGGCTAAAATTCCAAAATCATCAAATTCAGTTCCATAGTCCAAACACAAAGTCACTGTTTCAATAATAGTAATAATTATTAACTAAAATACTCTAACCAAAGATTTTAACTTTGAGTTGAAATGATTGACCGTGATAATAACCCGATATAACTAAGGAGATGGATCCTCTCTTGACATTACAAGAAAGAACGTCATTTTTGATGGTTGAAAATCGTCGACGGTCGTTGGAAAAAGCCATCGAAAAACTCTCTATGGGATTTAAAAAGATAAAGCATACTATGCACCAATTTGTTTATATATCACCGTTACATAATTTTTTATTAATTACATAACATACTAGCATTTGTATAATAATTTGTTTATATTTTAATGTTTTATTAATTATATAATATATATAATTTTTAATTTTTTATAAAATCTTTTAGGTTTTAGAATTCAACGAATTATGAATATTATATTTTATTTTATTAAACTACAACATACTAGTTTATCGCATGCCACACATTCTAACAAACGAGGTTTTATATATAGTTAAGAGTCTAAACTAACAAATGATTATGTAAATAAATTACTATTATTGACATTTATAGAAAACACGCACATATGCTAAATTATATGCATCTACACTAATTAATCCAAGCTAGCCCTAATGTGCATATACACTAATTAACGCATATACACATATACTAGATTATACATTAATTTTTGGATTTAAACAATAAAAACTTTAATTCGCATTCAGTGTGGTATAATAAACAATCAAAGGATAATATAAATAACTAAAACCACAAATTAACGCTAATTTGGCAAATGAAAATTAATTAGGGTTAAGGGAAAAAAACCTAATTGGAGATGAATTATCGGTCTAAGGTTGTGGAGAGTTCAGAATAATGAACTTGTTGACGGTCGGGGAGTGGTGCAGATTTGATGGGGACGGAGAGGGGATGAAGAGCTAGGGCTTTGCATGCTTCGGGGGAGGTAAATGAAATGAAGTAGCTCTTGGCCTGGTGGCTGAATGCACGTGACCTTCTAACGGCTTTCGACGGCTATCGACGGTTTTAATTAGCGACAACATTCGACGACGGCTTAATTTTGTATTCCATTTTCACATTTTTTAAAATAAATTTAATATACATTTGTTTGTTTGAAAATTTTAATTTGTAGAAAAAATTGAATAGTTTATATTAGTTATTAGTATATTTGAAATAAATATTAATAATTACAGACTCTCTTACTTGCCTTTTCAAATTAATTTAAAAGTTTTAAATTATAGTTATACACAATGTTTATAAAATAATTCATAAAACTATTACATATCACAATTTCCATCGAAATTTTATAATTGATAGACTGCTTGCAAAAAATGATTGTTTATTTTCGATTTTCAACAATATTAATTATCAGATATAATTATACAACAAAAAACATTACCGACAACACTAATTTAATTAATCAGGAATTATCATAAAATTTGAATAATTGAATAGAAATATATTTATAAACTTATTAAGATTTGAATTATTAAATATTTAATCAAATTTCCAATTTACATAACTAATATGGAATAATAAAGTAATAAGTAAATAAACAAGTTGATGGTCCATCGACAGCCATCGAAAGTATAATGATAAAGCCATCGGCGACCATCGGAAGCTTCAATCACAAGTTTCACTAGTCCTTGTAGTGTCGATAGTGCTTCACTTCCAATACTTCGACTCGACCGAACTATAGTTGCTCGATGGACATCGTATCATGATTTGACTTTAATCAAAGCGGAGCTTTCATATTGAAGATGGACAATATTCTCAAGTGGAGAGAACCGTGGAAATCAATCACATCAATATTTTCTGTTTGACCTTAGTTATATTAACAAGCAGGAAAGCATCGAGTGGGTCGTTATATAGTTATTCAACAACTATCAGTGCGTAACTCGGAGGTGCCCAACAGTCATGAGTAATAAACTGCCTAATATTTGGAGAGCGTTATGTACTCATCTCAATGGATTAATCAGTCTCGATGTATTTTGATTTGAAACATTTAAAATGATTTGTTTTACAATATTTTGATATAATACTTATGATTACAACTATTTGTAATTATTATCACAAACACATCATTTATGGATTTTTTGTTAAATATATTTTAATTAAATATTTAACTATTTATAACCCATTATAAAAATATATACAACTGAAGGAAAATTATTTTTATTACGAACGAGAATTGATTACAGAGTTAACTAATTTACAATAAATTACAGAATTTCATCCAAGGACATATTCCTAATATATCATGATACAAATACGGTTGTAAATCACAATGATCACATATGTGCACTGTCATTTTATTTTTATATATTTTTAGGTTAATACACACACGTGCGTGTATGTATATACATGTATATATACATGTACATGTATATATACATGTGTGTGTATGCATACCCTATGATACTATTAGTGCTTATATTTTCTACGCAAATACAATGTTTAGTAATAAATATAACGCAAAATAGTCTAATTAACATTTAATTAAATTAATTGTTAAACTACCAAACTCTCCATGCATCGATTAAAGTTAAATATTTATTCTCTACTGTAATATGAATCAAATATTTCAATATAAACTCATGGCTGATATCGAAGGCTATAAATAGTGCTAAGTAGGTGGTGCTATTGATCACACACACTAGAAAGGCGTCTGAAGATAATTGTCAAAAGAATGCATTTAGAAAAATTAACATACTAACTATTGATGATGTAGGAATGATATGAAAAAATATGACATATGAAAGAAGTCAAAATATCCCTTGCGTCATACAAAAGCATGGAAATTATTTTCCTGCAGTCGAAAAATAGATTTCTCACGGTGCACAGATGTCATGCTGGCACTGGAAAACCATTACTGTTTTTGTACTGAGTTGCACTAAAATCAAGTAGGTTTGTTCCAGTTTTGAATCGTGCAACACGTATGACAGTATAAATTGATGGAGCAAGTTTATTCATTCAAGTTGATAAAAATCATCCAGCTTAATTATGTTATAGATGCAAAATAAATCCAAAAATGTTAAACAGCGTGTTGGAAGCACCCAGACGTACATTTGACTGCATAATAATCTTTGTTTCTTTGGTTAAACTTCTAACCAATATGTATCTTCATAACCAAGCAAAGAATCTGCAGGCACAAATTCCAGAGGTTATGTTAGTAATTCATATTCAAAGTGCAAATGTTGTTTCACATTAATTTTATGCACTTGACCCTTTCCCACTGCAAAAAAACTTCTACTCCTATATTACAGCTACCAGCACTAATTGTGAATTAACCAATAAACCGACTATACAAAATGAAAAAAGAAAGCCATAATCATGAAGATATGTTCTAGATAAAGTCATCAATCTTTGCTAAGGTGGTGGTTATCATCTCATGCCTTCTTTCATCTCTTATATCATCCCTTAGCTGTTTCTCTTCTTCTCTTTCTCTCCATCTTCTCTCCACTGCATTCCTCTCCTCATATGCCGCTATTAGGTCCTTCTTCCATTCCTCTTCCTTGCACCATCTTTCGGCTTCTCTAGCTTCTAAAGATTCCATCATTCTCGTTTCCATTTCTATTTGCTTTCTTCCAAATTCTCTTAAAACTTCTACAGCGTCGGTGCACATGGCTTTCTTTCTCTTTTTCATGCTAATGCGCTTATCCTCTTCTTGCTCATCTCCGTCATCGGCTTTCATCTTCCCTTTAGTTAAATGAATAGATCTTTCCATTCTTTCAGAGAAAATGCTTCTCATTTCCTCGTGGAATGGGAATTTCCTGTCAGATTTACCCTATATATATGTTTGTTATACCAATTTATTGCAATATGTTAGGACATAACTATATAAGATGGATTGATATCTTGCAAAGTTTATTTATTTATTCTATTAGCCAAATTTTTTTTTACTTCATTTGTATGATGCAATAAAGCAATATTCTCATGTATATTACATCAATACATAGATCAAATGTTAGAATAGACATACAGATAAGTGAACAGAAAATATTTTTCTGTGAAAGAAATTTTTTAATAGAAAATCGTACTGTACAACAATGATATATCCATGAAAAACCAAAAAGAAAAGGAGAGTAAATATTCTAAATTTCTAATTGACCACATGCAAATCTTAATAGCAACGGAGACGAGTGTACGTAATAAACCTTGTAGCAATTGACTAAGTTCTTCCACTTAGATTTACACTGCTCTGGGGTTCGGTTGTACCCTATTTGCTGCATCTGTGTAGAAATCTCAGTCCAAAGCGCTTTATTTCTTTTGATCTCAGTGAACTTCCTATCGAGTTCAGCCCTAATATTCAAAAGAGCTTGTGCTTCTTGTTGACTCCATTGAGGAATCCGGTTTTGATTTTGAATGGTTTGTAGCTGACTGCCGACTGTAATTTTATCTATGTCAGAAGAAGAGAAGGTGGGATTTGGTATGAAGTAGTAATTAGGGTTTTCATAAGGAAAGTCCATAGTGTGAACGAGGGAGAGAGAAACGTGGAAGCAAAGTCCAAGTTGAAAAAAGTGGTGGAAAATCAAGCTGTTAGAAGACGGATAGAAGAAGTGTGACATCTCTATCTTATGCGATGTGTCATTTTCTTTACCCACAACCCCACTCATGTGTTAATTTATCCACTCAACTAACACAGTGGTCAATTTACAGGAAAATTGAAAGAAGGAAAAATTTCAACCACGATTTTAAATAACAAACACGATTTAAATTAGCCCAAAAACACTAAAAACTATATTAGTATAGAATTAGATAAAATAGATGTTATATGAACAATGAAAATGAATACTATATAAATTTAGCATTATTTATTTGTAATGTTATACGAACTTCACATTATATTTGTGTAGTGATATATTAATTTGACATTTTTTAACTATTAAAAATAAACGTTATCTTAGATCATCTAACATAGTTCATCTGAAGCTAAGCTAATTTGTATTTCATTTATTTGATAGTAATTTAATATAGCATTATATTTTATCCGATGCTACATTAACATAACATCTATAACAACCCATCCTTTTAATACCCAAACGTATGCGCTTTACATCATCGAACGACTTTCGAATACCATAAAAGATAGATCGTCGGGGTAAAATTAGAACAAAATATAAAACCAAGACATTTATAAGATCTCACAACAGATTGACAACATATAATATGTTGAATATACATGAACATAATAGATTAACGATATATAGAAAACTACACAAGTGGAAACGATCGACAAATAAATATAGCATAGAAAATCAAAATATCAACTCCAAAAGCACAGAGTTCCAAATAAATGTATAATACAATAGTCTCATATACAAACAACATATCTGTTATCTGTTATGTACAAATAAAGTAACAAGTATATTATCCCAAAATATCGATGCTAGCCCTCCATGATGCTCCAACTGCGTACTTTGCTGGCGTATCCCTAAAACACCTATCTCTCGAACTACTCAATCAAGTATCCGAGAGTTGTCATGACATAAGTAGACAAAGAAAAAAAAGGGTCGGACATATGTTCTGGTGTGAGAGAAACTATCTCAAAATATTGTATATTAAACTATACAAGAATAAATAGGAACTACTAAATCACAGTCGACTCTCTCCACAAATGTGGCCCAGGGAAAATCTGGACTACATATAAACAAGTACAGTAAATCTATCTGAAAAGTAAGGAACCATACTATAACCCGCTCTTCTCCTGTAACAACAAGTTAACTCAATATCTTCTATTGCACTACACTAGTCCAAAACTACTAATAATTTAGTACAAATATACTATGATCAAATCATGATTTGAAAACAACGATCACTACTGCAAATATTGATACGAAATGCCTCAATGTGTATGGTCACTACTACTAAGATCGAACAGTATGCCACAATGTGTATGGCCACTACTGCTAAGACCAAATAAGTATGCTACGACATATATGGTCACTACCGCTAAGACCCAACGTTTGTAAGATTATTAAAGTAGAACCCAAGAATGTCCAAGAGATCACAACAAGATATAGTTATTCACGGTTTCTCTAAGACCATGTTGAGTGTGTCATGGTCATCAACAATACTTTAGGTGCACCACAATAAGGTTGATACCTGGGTAGGTCACATAAGTTCATATCCTTCGGTAGGTTACATATGTCCGTACCCTTGGTGTATCACAACAAGTCAACATCAAATAAATTATACATTACTTAAGATCAAATCTTAGAGTACAGACCCCTTCCATATGTAATGTACGGAATTGCCACGCATGGCTCCAATCTTCAGGGCCTAAAGACCAATCAGACAACTCTAACAAAACCTTATACAAACCCAGAACGCATTCAAAATAGAACGCTTAACCTCAATGTTATAGTACTCTTTCAATGATCCTCCCGGTCAATCTCAAAATCTGCAGTTTTGGAATACATGTCGCAGCAGGTCCCACGTAGGCCTCAAAATCAAAGTACTTTAATACCCGTCAAAATTTAAAACTTATAGCCTAAAAAATAGTGAACAATGGTCCAAATGCCACCTAAATCTAACTTCGTATGCGAAAGTTATCGTGTCTTGAAGTTTGCACAACACACGACAAGTCGACCGACTAAAGGGACATTCAGTCGATTGAACCAGGGCAAAGACGGACTTTTTTTCTCAACCAATCGACTGAATAGACTGGGTCAATTGACTGAACTGATAATTTCTAAGAAATGAGCTTGTATAAGGAGTAGATTCCCTAAACGGATGCTGATTCGTGGGTCGTTCCAATGCATCGCCCGATGAGGCGCCTTGCTACTAGAGCCTTCCTCCATCCCATCATATGTCAGGATTCATTTGTAGATTTTTTTGTAAGTTAATTGCATAAGTATTCAAAAACCAGTTTCGATACCAAATCCACTCTTCGGACAAGTAGATTTTTACGGGTGATTATGGCGACCTGGCTTCCTCTGAAATGCCAAAATGACATACCCAGCCTTGTGTGCAGCCTGTACGTGTGTCGATGCACTCATTTTTGCATGCCTATGCACACTCACTTATGTAAAACACAACCAAACACAAATTACAGTTTGGACTTCACTGGGATGAATTCTCGCCCCGGTATACTCTCATGCAACTTAGCGCAAACGATAGTCGCTGTGGTTACATGAAATGATCGCAACAGACTTGTAATCAATTATAACTCTATATAATCAAACAATTGCAAACATATATAAATAACCAAACATAAAACAATCTAATTACATGTGACGACCCAGAATTTTTGAGCATTTAAAATTGGAATATTTAATTGATTTTAAATATTCAAAGGAGTAATTTTAACTTGAATTACGAAAATCACAATTTATATAATAATTGAATTATTGAATTAAATAATTTGAAGTTGAGTAAAATGTTGAATCCGGAGTTTTAAGCTTGTTGGAAATAAATTGAAGGCTTATGAAACTTATATTGATAATACTGAAGACAATAGAAGTGTTAAAATTGAAATTAATAGTGATCTGTGCAGAAATTTATATCGTTTAAATTGAATTTAAAAATAGCCTTTCGAGGCACAGTCTCAGAATTAGACGAAATCAGTTCCATTGGGTCTGTAATATTTAATTATTATCGGATTTCAAATTTCGTATTGATCGGAGTTAGTGTGTGAGCGTACAACTTATAAACGCGTTGAAATTTATATCAGATCCAACTTAAACTTATATTTATATTGGGTCAACTTCAGCTGTAACTTATATCTACATCAACTTTTTTTTCCCGTCAGCTTTTCTTTTATTTCCAAGACACTGTCGCCAGATATTGTTGGCACGCTGTCTCCACTTTCCAAACATCGCCGTCTTCTCTCTGAAGCTCTTAAATTGCTACCTCCAGTATACTTCAATCCATCCCCATCTTAAAACTCAAATTCACAGCTCCAATCTCTCTTTCTCGAATCGATTTTCAATGGCCGTAGACTTTCGCATGCCCTTTACTTCTTCGGGCACAACTCGCATCCTTTTCCCCTCCATCCAAAATCACGAAAGTAATAGATGCCCTATTTCAAATCCCTAAATTCTTTTTCCTCTTCAGAATCAAAACGAAAAAATAAAATAAAGAGAGAGGACCGCTCGCACGCACGACTCAAGGAGGAAATTCGCGAAGCTCGTGACATTCGAGGGCTTCGTTTCGTGACTAGGAGGCGGTGCCGATTTGGGAAGGAATTTGCTGAGTTCGAGGTTGTTGCATACGCGTAGGCTTTGTGGAGGAAGTCGCGGCGTTCGCGAACTGTTGTTACGACGAGTGATGGTGGGAATCAGCGACATCGCGAGGCAAGGAGAGTCGGCAACGAGACGCGTGAGGGAGGCGGCCGTCGAGCGACGTTCGTATCGCTACTAGGTTTCAATTGGGGAAGTAGGCTCGTCGTCATGGGGGCTCGCAGCATCGATCAGGAAGACGCGATTTTGGGATATTAGGCAGGAGCTCGATAGTGTTGTTTGCCTGATTCGAGTTAGGTAATTTAAATTTATACATTTTTAATTTATTTTAAGTTTAAAGCTTGGGATTTATATTTTTTCATCGGTAAATTTATGGTAAAGTAAGTAGCTACTTTATTAGCGACTGAGAATATATTTTTCTTATGCGGTTTGGAGATGGAATATATATATATATATATATATATATATATATATATATATATATATATTAATCAAGAATCAGTATTTAGAACCAACACTGGATATTTATGTATACATATAATTTTGAGAATATAAGTCAGCCTACTGTTAACTTTGAAATATGTATAGGAATTTCAAAATGATTGAAGTGTTAGTTAAAAATTTAGTTTTTAAATTGGTATAAGTCATTTTATAAGTATATATACATATATGAGGTTTCAAAAAGAATAGGTATACTCACTTATTTTTATTTAATTTTAAATATAAGTATTTAGGAGGTTAGCTTATTTAATTAGCATATCTTTTTATTTTTGGAAGTAATTTATAAAAAAAGGGAAATTAGTTTGAATAAAATTCTTAGTTACTTCAATTATAAAAGGAAAAATATCTTGTTTGATTAGTTCAAAATATTAATGAATAGTATAATATTTATACAAGGCCT
Source organism: Allium cepa (assembly GCA_030765085.1). NCBI lineage: Eukaryota > Viridiplantae > Streptophyta > Magnoliopsida > Asparagales > Amaryllidaceae > Allium > Allium cepa. The sequence continues at coordinate 978,900,105 of CM060939.1, forward strand.
GAAATCGTGGAATCAAATCGAGAATGAAGTGGATTGCGAATTTAAGAAACAAAGGTGAGTTAATCTCACTCAGTTCAATTTAAATTTAAATTTAAATTTGAACGATTAAATTTAAATAATTATTTGAATGGTTGAATTGATTGATGTGCTATAGTACGGTATATTTTGGAATTGGTATTATATGTTGTGCTAACGTCTGTGGATGCAAGGAAAGCAGGTTGGAGGGATCCAACTGGATCCCTCAACATTTATTTAAATTATTTAATTCCCCTGTTGTGATGATTTGATATTCTATGATGAATTATGTTGAAATATTGAATTGCTATGGTTTGATTAGATATAATTGGGTATATTGAATTTCTAAAAATATATAAATTGGATTTTGGAAAGAAAATAAAGTAAGTGAATTTGTAAGTAAAATAATTATGGAAATTTGAATAAATTTAAGAATGAATGAAAAAAAGAAATAAAGTGACATAAGAATTCTAATAAATAAATCTTGAGTATAGAAAGGAAATTTTTGAATAAACAGAAAGTTAATGAATGTTAAACTTCAATGCTATTATTTAAAAGAACAAAATTTATTTTAAATTTAGGATTTTAAATTTTGAAAAGAACAAAGAAAAAATTGGAAATAGCCTGAAATTCGTATATTTCAGTTAAAGGGTTTAAAATCAAATGGAAAATAACAACAACAATAATAATTAAATCCATAATTAATGAATTTTGAAATGAGCTGAGTAATTAAAGAAATTTATTTCAAATGGAGTAAATTGGGAATCAATTTGGAAAATTGATTTAAGTGATTGAGATTGGAAATTCTCCCTGAATAACCAAGTACATTTTCAAAGTAAAATTTTAAAAATACGATAAAAGTTTTAAAGTTGTTTTAAAAAGTATGTTTCGAAAAAAATTATTTCTAAATATTTAAATTCTAAAGTAGGTATTTCCTTTTAATCTATTATGGTAGTAATTATTTTAAAAGTGACTTAGTATTTTGTGTTTTTAAAAGTGAAAACCTAGTTTTATATTTTATTAAGTAACCTTAGTTTCATATAATCGTATAGTATGTATTTTTAACAAATTATTGAAGTATTTTTAACTTAAATGTTTTAAAATATATTTCAAAGTAAAGTGTTTTAAATTATTTTAAAAATCTATTTTTGTGCTTGGTGATTTCAGTGGAGATAGAAAATATTTGGGAAAGTTTATTCTGAAAAGAAAGATATTTTGAAAACTGTTTTCAAAGGATTGAAAATAGAAATATATCTTGTGAAATGTTTTGAGGTAAATAAATAATTTGGGAAATTATTTATTGGTTGATGGTTGTTTGTGAATATTAATTGATAGTTAAATCACCGACTATCAATATTGGACAAATGCGTTGATCGTTTCGAAGAGACCGGGATCGAGATTTATTTCTCGAAAACCACTTCGATCCGGTTTGTACGTTTCGTGGAAACGAGTTTGGATTCGAAGATGGAGCAGTGAAGTGCAAGGGCTAGTCGCTACTAATCTTGAGGATATTTCCAAAATGGATGTAGTAGGAATAGTGCCTTCGGTTCCGTTTAAGAACCTGGGACGGACTTGTATGGATGAATGCTTACGAAACATCGTCAGGTGGACGATGGGAATTCAAAGGGATATGTTCTATAAAGGTAACGCTTAGCCTCAAGCCTCATCAAATGGGAATGAGTGAAAATCAGGGGTTATGCAGCAAGGCTAGGTGGGTAGCACCCAAGCAGGGTGAGGTCATTCCTGTCTAGATGTCCTTTTTATTTCGGCTTAGTGGACGGTTGATGATCCCAACCGTGGGGTGATCTCACTCGGGATTATCCAGTAAGGGGTAGTCCCCGTCTTGTGTTGCAGGGGAGCGGGCGTACTCCTCGGTACTGTGATCTAGGCCACGTACTGTGACAGATGGTATCCCAGTACCTAGTCATTAGTTGGAAATCCATTCTCCCTACGAGCCTTGTACGAGTTTTGTTTGTATTACCCACTCTGTGGCTAGTAGCTGGAATTTAATAATGTAACAATTTTGGCTATTTTATAAGTATTTGTATATAGACCCTAATATAATATCAGAGGATTTTATAAAAATTGTTTTAGCTATCGTAAGGTAAAAACTCGACATGTTTATTTGTGGCGTGGTCTAACGAGATGCTTTTGTTTTTCAAAGGACTTTTAAAACTTTAATAATCAATTGAGTGTGATTTTCTCACGCTGGTATTCCAGACTGACTCGGGTGTTATTTAACTGTAATGCTCGGGTCAGACCGAGTATTATAGGATACAGGATATGATGCCGTGGAGCTCAGGAGATGAGCTGGATGATGATACATACTCCCGTACTTGTTTATATATATACCGCTGTGTTGAGTTGCTGTGTATCCATTTGTATGTTGTTGATGTTGAGTTGTGATTAATGAACTCTGATGATGTAATATATAAACAGAGATATTTGATGTTTGAGTAAAGATTATTTATTTTCTATTATATTTTATTCCGCTGCGATGGTTAGATTCTGTTGTTGATTTCTATTTTCTTCTTCTACCTCTTCTTTTTTAACCCAAATGGTTCGTATTTCTGTACAACTTGAGTTGTTTTAGATAGAATAGTGATGACTCAAGGGGTACGGATTTGCGGGCTATTACAGTTGGTATCAGAGCTTAGGTTGGTGATAACCTTGGCTCTGGTGGCAATTACTCGTAAAATAGAGTCTATGGTACTGTAGAATGAGTTTGAGCGCATTAGTAGATATGAGCGCGTATTTGTTAGTGAATACAAAATTGTTTTTATATTGTGTTGATTTATCGGTTGAGTGTTTATGGATTCTGGTCGATATATGGGACGCCATATCATCGATAGGAATTTCTAAACTCTTAAACAAGGTAAACCTACACAGTATTGTTTAAATAGGGTAAATAAAATAATTTTAGCCAAAATTATTTTGTATATGAAAGAAATGATTTTTTTTCGTAAGTTATTATAGTTATATATGGGTGCTTGGTTGATGGGAGTGATAATATTTAATTATTATCATTATCGTATGAAAATTGAATAAGAAATCGAAATAATAACCAAGATTAAGGGATGAATTAATAAATTAATGGGATTTGTAAATGTGAATTATAATTGGATAAGATATTGAAACCATAATTAAAAAAACTAAGAAACCAATTTGTATACAAATGAAATTTGTAAAGATAAACTAAAAGTAAATTATAGTGTGATTAATAATTAAAATAGGATAAAATTTCAAAGAAATGTTTGAATTTAAATTTAAAGGATTTAGAATTTGAAATTTTAATTCCTTTGAATTTGGAAATGTTTCTCAAAAGTTGAGAAGGTAATATATATTGAGAAATATTTTGAATCGGATTTGAAATCTAGTGAGATTTGGAATTTAAAGGGTTTTAAAAGAGATAAAACCATCGAACTCTTTCGGTCGTTGGAAAATAATTTCGATGATGACTGCAGCATCATCGATGTTTATTTTCGAGTCTCCAAGGAGAAATTGCTACCAGGATGTTTTGGATTAATGTTTGTTGAAGGAATTTAATTGATTTTGAAAATGCAAAGGAATAATTTGGTGAGATATATATGTGTTTTCAAAATTGAATGTTGAATTTAAGTTTGGAAAAGAAAATTTAGTTAAGTTGGATTAAATAAACAAAGTTTTAAGATTAAAATTTATAAGTAACTGATTAATTAATATGGTATGCAAATGAAATGAAATAAAATTGAAACTTTAATTGAATTAAATTAGATTATAATTGAAAGTGTTGTTGAATGAAAATTTGAGTTGGATTAAAATGGTTATAGTGTGAAATATAAACAAATTCAATTCAAGCATAAATTGAATAGCCTTATTATTAATAATTCAACAAAGAATTGTTATATGTAAATTAAAATTTAAAATGGATAAAAGAATAGACTAATCGAATAAATTAGTGAAATGGTTGGGATTTGATCAAAGGAAAATCAAATCAAAGATTGTGAATATGTAATAGAGTCTGGAAATAAAGCTTGAGTTGTATGGAATTGGATTGAAATAAAAATGATTTGTGATGAAATAAATCCAATTCGAGTATGAATAAATTAAAACGAGAATGAACTTAAGTTATGAAATGGTGGTGAATTGAAGTAAATTAACTTAAGTTTAAAGCTAGTTTGAATTTTCAAATGAATCCAATTCGAGAAAGAATGAATTAAATATGGCCTTGGGTATAATTCTAACAAAATTTAAATGGATGTATGAGAATGGCTAATTAAAGTAAATGGAATTTGATTACATGAGTATCAAATAAATTGGAAATGAAATTAAGTATGAAGTTGAAATAAATAAATTAACTTAAGATTAAAATTTATGGAAGGGTGATTTCGAGGGAAGTGGAAAATTTATTAAATAAATGCCTGAATAATTTAAGTTGAATGAAATAAAATCCTTATTCGAATAGAAATAGTTGGATAAGGATTAAATTGAATAAATAAACTTCGATTGCTTATCAAAAGAAATTTAAATGCTTGAAATAAAAGTATGTTTGGCTTGATAAAGGTAAGGTCTTGAGTTAAAAGTGAAAGATAAATGTGATTGAGTATAAATGAATGGAAGCGGGGGAAAATAAATGAGTGTGCGACTTATAAAATTTTAAAAGTGGAATAAATAAGTCAAAATAAAATATTTTGTATCTTGGAAATGAAATTGACATCCAAACTTGAATTATAAAATTACAATTGAACTCAAAAAAATATAATGAAGTGATTTTGTAATAAAAATCAACATTTAATTGAAAATGGAAGTAAACTAATTTGGGATAACTTAATAAGTTGAATTGAGAGTTAATAAACTTTGATTATGACATAGAATTGAGTTATAAATAATATTCAATGCATATTGTCAGTAAACTAAATTGAAGTACTGTCGAATGAAAGAGTTAGATTATGGATTGAATTACAAATAAATTCAAGAGAGTGGAAATAAAATTTTGAATTGGCCTTATAATTAAATAAATAGATGCAGAAAAGAACTGTGAATGTGAACTAAATTTTTTCAAATGAATACATGAATAAACAAAGTGAGTTAAGTTAGTAAGTGAAATGGGTTTAGTAAATAAAAATCAAATCAAGAATATAAATTAGAGATTGTTTATAAAAAAATATAAATAAATAAATATAAACTTGGGTTATAAAGCTGGAAAAAAATAAGTAACTTAAGCAAATAATTGAATGGAAGTTCGGCTTAAATAAATAAGTTGAATGGTTGCTTAAGGGAGTGTTTCCAAGCCAAATAATATGGTTTGAATGAAACCAAGGTAAATATGAAATAAAATGCAAATCTATAGTTGTAAATAAAAATTGGAATGGAATTAAATATAAATTGAGTAGGAATCAATTTTAAAATGATTATAAAATTAAAGAAATTCTTTATTTAAATAAATATCGTCGAGATTACCTATCTTGGCTGTTCGACGTAAACGAAGGAAAATAAAATTCCATGGATTAATAAAAGTAAATAAAATTGATTTTTGAATCAATTATAGTAAATATGAGTTGTTTAGATTATAAATGAATTGAATGTGAGGAAATGAGTTAGAAATTGTTTCAAACTGGATAGGATGATATAAAAATCGAGTAAAGCAACTGAATTAATTTTAAGACCTTACCAGTTGTTTATAAAACTGCTTTGTGTGTATTATTTGTAAAAGAAGAAAAATGAAATATATCCTTGTTGTTATTATAAACTGATAGTAGTAGCAGAGATTGATTTTTTTGAAATCAATTAAATCGAAAATGAGTTGTTTAGACATAAATATGAATTGAAGATAAGTAAATGAGTTGTAACTCACTTGTGATGAATGAAAATGGTATATGAATCGGTTAAAAGCAAATTGAACTAGTTTGGAAACTACACAAATTGCTTATGGAAGTATTTATAATGCATTACTTATGTTGTTGATATGTTGTAGCAGTCTAAATGAATGAAATGTTATAAATTTCATAGATATGTTACTTATGTGTTTAAATTGAGTAAGTACAGGTACCAGAAGCCGTTTAGCGGGATTTTGGATGCGCAAATTGCTAAAATATAAGCCGCTTGCTTAAAATGCTAAATAAGGTACGCCTATGCAATAAAAATAGGAAATATGAAATGTTTTTGGTTTTTTTCGACCGTGTGGGTCGATGTATATATATATATATTTATATCTTTTGTCAAATTGCGAAAGCTCCTCCGTACAAAGAGGACTCTGCCAAAATTTTCCGAAAATTTTGGGAGTTAGAAAATTTTTGAAAATTTTTGTTAACGACAAAACGGTTTCAAACTGGAAATTGAAATAAATTAGTAAATGAAACCAATTTAAAATAAAGACATGAATTAGTTATAAATGAAAAATAAAATTTAAATATCCAGAGTTAAAGATAAATTGAATTCATATGGAAATGAAAGAATCTACTTGAATAGAAATAGATATAAACTAAAGTGGTAAGGTGAAAATAAATATAAGAAGCATATAAAATGCTTATACTAAATTAAGAAAAGAATGGTAAATTCCTGACTGGAAATTGATCTTACAAATATAATCTAAGTCAATATATGAATGAATAAACATTGACATTTGTAAGGAAGTCGATAAAATGTTTTTGGAAAATTGTGATTGGATATTGGTGCTAAGCAGGATATGCAGGTATTATAAAGGGAAAGGAGAATTGGTTTTGATTTCAAAAGAAAATTTTGAATTGCTCGAAAAAAGGTATGTGTTTAAATTTCTGTATGAAATTTGATTGGGTTTTTGATCGAGCCACTTGGCCTTTTTGTTTTCTTTTGGGATTTGGGAGCCCATAGAGGCCTTTTGTAGTTGTACCGAGCTAGCCGCGCAAAGGAGACGCTGGCGAAATTTTTCGAAAATTTAGAGAGTTAGAAAATTTTTGAGGAAATTTTGATAATTCAAAATTTGGTTTTAAATAGAAAACTTGAATGGTAAAACAAATAATATTGTTTGAAACTATTGGGAGGGTTTGGAAAGTTAGTAAAAAAAATAATGGGTCTTCTATATAAAGATAGTTGGTAAAATGTTGAATTGTTTGGTTTTGAAAAAAAAAAGTAAACGGGTATTGGACCATTCTTCCTAACTAGTAATTTCGGGGACGAAATTCTTTTAAGGAGGGAGGAATGTGACGACCCGGAATTTTTGAGCATTTAAAATTGGAATATTTAATTGATTTTAAATATTCAAAGGAGTAATTTTAACTTGAATTACGAATATCACAATTTATATGATAATTGAATTATTGAATTAAATAATTTGAAGTTGAGTAAAATGTTGAAACTGGAGTTTTAAGCCTGTTGGAAATAAATTGAAGGCTTATGAAACTTATATTGATAATACTGAAGATAATAGAAGTGTTAAAATTGAAATTAATAGTGATCTGTGCAATTCTGAAATTTATATCGTTTAAATTGAATTTAAAAATAGCCTTTGGAGGCACAGTCTCGGAATTAGACGAAACCAGTTCTATTGGGTATGTAATATTTAACTATTATCGGATTTCAAATTTCGTATTGATCGGAGTTAGTGTGTGAGCGTACGACTTATAAACGCGTTGAAATTTATATCGGATCCATAATTAATGAATTTTGAAATGAGTTGAGTAATTAAAGAAATTTATTTCAAATGGAGTAAATTGGGAATCAATTTGGAAAATTGATTTAAGTGATTGAGATTGGAAATTCTCCATGAATAACCAAGTACGTTTTCAAAGTAAATTTTTAAAAATAAGATAAAAGTTTTAAAGTTGTTTTAAAAAGTATGTTTTGAAAAAAAATATTATTTCTAAATATTTAAATTCTAAAATAGGTATTTCCTTTTAATCTATTATGGTAGTAATTATTTTAAAAGTGACTTAGTATTTTGTGTTTTTAAAATTGAAAACCTAGTTTTATATTTTATTAAGTAACCATAGTTTCGTATATTCATATTGTATGTATTTTTAACAAATTATTGAAGTAGTTTTAACTTAAATGTTTTAAATTATATTTCAAAGTAAAGTGTTTTAAATTATTTTAAAAATCTAATTTTGTGCTTGGTGATTTCAGTGGAGATAGAAAATATTTGGGAAAGTTTATTCTAAAAAGAAAGATATTTTGAAAACTGTTTTCAAAGGATTGAAAATAAAAATATATCTGAGGTAAATAAATAATTTGGGAAATTATTTATTGGTTGATGGTTGTTTGTGAATATTAATTGATAGTTAAATCACCGACTATCAATATTGGACAAATGCGTTGATCGTTTCGAAGAGACCAGGATCGAGATTTATTTCTTGAAAACCACTTCGATCCGGTTTGTACGTTTCGTGGAAACGAGTTTGGATTCGAAGATGGAGCAGTGAAGTGCAAGGGCTAGTCGCTACTAATCCTGAGGATATTTCCAAAATGGATGTAGTAGGAATAGTGCCTTCGGTTCCGTTTAAGAACCTGGGATGGACTTGTATGGATGAATGCTTACGAAACATCGTCAGGTGGACGATGAGCATTCAAAGGGATATGTTCTGTAAAGGTAATGCTTAGCCTCAAGCCTCATCAAATGGGAATGAGTGAAAATCAGGGGTTATGCAGCAAGGCTAGGTGGGTAGCACCCAAGCAGGGTGAGGTCATTCCTGTCTAGATGTCCTTTTTATTTCAGCTTAGTGGACGGTTGATGATCCCAACCGTGGGGTGATCTCACTCAGGATTATCCAGTAAGGGGTAGTCCCGGTCTTGTATTGCAGCGGAGTGGACGTACTCCTCGGTACTGTGATCTAGGCCACGTACTGTGACAGATGGTATCCCAGTGCCTAGTCATTAGTTGGAAATCCATTCTCCCTACGAGCCTTGTACGAGTTTTGTTTGTATTACCCACTCTGTGGCTAGTAGCTGGAATTTAATAATGTAACAATTTCGGCTATTTTATAAGTATTTGTATATAGACCCTAATATAATATCAGAGGATTTCTATAAAAATTGTTTTAGCTATCGTAATGTAAAAACCCAACATGTTTATTTGTGGCGTGGTCTTACGAGATGCTTTTGTTTTTCAAAGGACTTTTAAAACTTTAATAATCAATTGAGTGTGATTTTCTCACGCTGGTATTCCAGACTGACTCGGGTGATATTTGACTGTAATGCTCGGGTCAGACCGAGTATTATAGGATACAGGATATGATGCCGTGGAGCTCAGGAGACGAGCTGGATGACGATACGTACTCCCGTACTTGTTTATATATATACCGATGTGTTGAGTTGCTGTGTATCCATTTGTATGTTGTTGATGTTGAGCTGTGATTGATGTACTCTGATGATGTAATATACAAACAGAGATATTTGATGTTTGAGTAAAGATTATTTATTTTCTATTATATTTTATTCCGCTGCGATGGTTAGATTCTATTGTTGATTTCTATTTTCTTCTTCTACCTCTTCTTTTTTAACCCAAATGGTTTGTATCTCTGTACAATTTGAGTTGTTTTAGATAGAATAGTGATGACTCAAGGGGTACGAATTTGCAGGCTATTACATTACAATTCACACAACGTATTGATTGTTTTATATCTTCAAATATATATATATATATATATATACGTATATTTGCACAAACTCATATACATACACGTATATTTTAAATAAGTAATTCGTCTATTGCTTAATCAATTCTTAATTAATTTTATTTACTTAGTCTTCTTAATTAATGTTTGAAATTGATTCTTACTATTTTATAAAATCTTACTCCTATTTTATAAATTATCTCATTAGCTTATATATCCTTTTTAAGCCTTCAAATATTTATTTGCCTAATTTGAAATTGAGTATACTTCATATTACTATTTTATAAAATCTCTGTTTCTATTTTATAGAATATGTACTTCATTTATAAAATCATACAACTATTTTATAAATACAATTTAAACTCTATTTGCTATTTTATAAAATATCATATCTTTTTATAAAATACCTTCTTTGCTTATAAAAATCATTCTTCAACTTAAACAATGTTGCTAAATATTAATGTAGCTTCATTAACCCTCTAATCACAATAATAATAAGTGTAGAATTAAAAAATAAATAAAATATCTTGCTAACTATTTCCCAAATCATCTGAATTAGTTTAGTTATGGCCAACTAATGACATGCACTTAGTTATAGCATGTAACTAACCTCCAATCTATCACTATAACATTTGCTAGCATTCAATTAACCTAAAAATTAATTTCTTAGGTTACTAACTAATTTCAAAAATAGTTATTAAGGGCCTAAATAATTAACGAGTATATATAATCATGTTTATAAAAGAAACATAAGCCCAAATCAACTCGAACAATGTCCAAATCACTTCTATAATATCAATAATCAAATACATAAAGTATAACACTTAAGTTAATAAGGAGAATCTTCCCACTTGCCTTAATTAAACCAAAGCTAAGCTCAAATCACCAAAACCCATCTCTATGTTATCATGAAATCCAAAATGAAATCCAAAACTTCAAGTCAAACAAATTCCTTCGTGGGTTTTACAGATAATACCATGAGAATATTTTATTAGAATTTATTGGATTTTATCTGGGCAGGATTAGTGGATATATTGTTAAGGGATTAAGGGGTAATTAATGGAGTGATTAGAGAAAGAGAAAGAAAGTGAACATGGAAATGAAAGTGAGAATGAAAATAATGAAGGGGTTAGCTTCATATAAGCTAAGTAATTGGACATGCCCTAAATTCATTTCCTTTCCAAAATCACTATTCCAAAAAGCCATCGATTTCAAATATGGACCAGCGTATACTAATTTAACTCGCTTTGAAAAAGCAAGTCAACTATGGATATATCGACCCTAATTCGGTCGTTTGTAAAAACCGAATATAAGAGGCATTCCGTCGCTTAATGATTAAATATTTAAATTAATCATTTAAATATTCGATTATCAAAATTGTAGGATGTTACATTCTCTCCCTTTAAAAGAATTTCATCCCTAAAATTTCCATGTGTACGAGAAAGTAATAGGACTGACCAAACTTCTCGAATCTCAATTTCGAAAAGTTCCAACAGTACCTTCCCTTGTGCTTCATCACAATGCAACTCTCAGATTATAATGCATCACACAATTTGAAATAGGCTATGACCAACATCATCCCACATTTTCCAAAAATCCATACCTCCATTAAGAAAGCTTCTCACCATTTGAAAACCAATCTAAGAAAATAAGCACTTAAACAGATATACATCAGCTCTCAAGTACATAATTATACTATACAAAGAGGATTGTGCACTAACACAAAATTCAAACATGTATAACCTTAGCATAGCAATTGATACTATTATAGTCATATATGAAAATCAATTAGGGAGTAAGTTCAAGTGAGTTAGTCTCAAAGTATATCATTGACTCCAAGTCACATCAAATGGCAGTGGACTTGTATAGATCCCATCTCGCCTCATAGTGGGTATGGATGATATGGGTTCTATTCTAGATAGCTAAGGAATATAAATTGATAATCGTCATTACTGATAGGTTGAATCAACAATGAACACTTATTGCAATCTAATGATTTTAGATAAACAGTGGCAGTACATTAATGTACCAAGACATTCTTCACGATCAAATTATAAACAGTGTCAGTACACTAATGTACCAAGACGTCTATCAAGATCTAGTAATAGGTATGGCTAAAGGCCTATACAATCTATGATCATTAATATAAGATCAAAACTGTGTACAATCACTAATGTAAGAATGATACGATATACAGTCACTAATATAAGGCCGATACAATTTATGTAATTGCAAACCCCCGAAGGCACAATCCATCATTGTCAATCAAATGATATGCATTTAATTATCTCATATAATTAACCCCTAATCAATCAATGACTATAAGAAGCAAGAAACCATCCATCAATAGCCGATAATGATATGCAACAACGGTTAGCATTCTAACTATCAAACATGCAAGCAACAAAATCAGTCGTAACCAAATCAACCAACATCAAAGTCAAACAAAAGCAAAAAACAAGATCAAATAATCACAACAAAAACGACCAACAAGCAATAACAAACAACAAACAAGAATCCAAAAAATGAAATATTTAAAGGAGTCCATACCAACATGCTCAGTAACCACCAAGAGTCAAACGCGCATGTTGAACCATAAACTCTAATGAATGTGTTCGACATTCAGTAGGATCAAATGCCTAAGTGTACAACTCCTTTCTTTAATATAACACACGAATGACAAGTACACCTCTCGGTTATAAAGAGAAAAACCTAAACGATATGTAGGATCATCGAGTCTCTAAACTCTCGAATGAATCCAACACTCAATCTCTAATTTTCTTTTCTTCCAAACAAAACTCATCCTCCAAAGGAGAAAATTTTACTAATAAATCATCATTGAAAAATAAGATTTACATTGCCTGGGTCTGCCTAGGTTCAAACTCACCACGACCACACAATGTTAATAAGGATAATATACCAAGTGTTATACGACGCTCACCTAGGCAAGTGTCATCTCGTCACTTGAAAGTTTATCCGCATAGGCACAAAACTACTCTAGAAATCCTTCGTCGAACAATCCCATGCAATAATAATTACAATACACTAAGATTTTATAATTTCCAAAGATTATTCCAAATGGCACGATACGTAACAACCCAGAATTCTAGTTATTTGAATTTAGAATATTTAGTTGAATTTGTGACGACCCGAAAATTTTGAATATTTGAAATTAGAATATTTAATTGATTTTAAATATTTGATAGTTAGTTTTAATATGAATTTTCAATATCACTGTTTATTTGACAATTAAATTATTAAATTAAATAATTTGAAATTGGATAATTTATTGAATCTTTAGTTTTAAGCTTGCTAAAAATAATTTGAAGGCCTGTAAAATTTATATTGATAATACTGAAGATAGAAAAAGTGTTAAAATTGAATTTAAGGGTGATTTGTTCAGTTTTGAAAATATATTGTTTAAATCGATATTTAAAAATAGCCTTTCGAGGCGCAGTCTCAGAATTCGACGAAACTAGTGCCATTGGATCCGTAATATTGAATTTTTATCAGATTTCAATTTTCGTAGCATTTGGAGTCGTTGTGTGAGCATACGATATATAAACGCGTTGAAATTTATATCGATGATTCAAATAATAACTGATCCAAAAAGCTATCTTTTCAATACGATCGAATTAGGCCTTGAAACCTTTTCCAGTGCGTTCGGAATAGGGTTATAACATTATAAACGCCTAGAGGCATGCCTAAATATGAGTTCAAATTTTTACAGTATATAATTTGAGATATTTAAAAAAAATATTCATATAAAAGCAAAATTGAATCATTAGTCACACCTTCTCATATACGCCACGCCCCTCAACTTAAATTTGTGTCTATCCTTATCTTCTAATCGAACAAATAAAAAAAAAATCGGCAGAACAAAGAAGGTAAAGTAAAATTATGAAGGCCGAAATCCTTTCCTCATTCGAAATCAATTCGAAAAAAAAAACAAAATCAAGTCTCATTCGAATCGAAATCGAATGCTGTAGAGAAGGAACTCAAATTAGTTTTTTTTCAACCTGGACGCGAGTTTAAGGGGTCGGCGGCGCAAGTTTATGCGAGGTAGGAGGCCACGTCGTTGAGTGGCGCTCGCGTTGGAAGGGGGATGAAGGTGCAGAGGGTAGGGCTATTATTTGTTAGGGGTTATAGCAGTGGAAAGCTCGAGCGAATAATGGGAGTGGCCGATCTATTTGCAATCAAAAGGGGATCTCGATCGCGCTCGCCTGGGAGGGTTCAAGCTTCTGACGCATGCTCAGCAGTTAGGATTGTCGACGTTGAGGATGGAGGCTGTTCACAGGAAGGTGGAAAATCGCGACATCGAGTTCATCAGTAGGTGCAGATCTTCTGATTTATGGTTCTGGTTCGATGTGAGGTAAACTCAACTCTTAAAACATTTTAATTAAACATTTTCTCAAGTAAGCTTGTGAATAAATTATTATCACTTATCAGGATTAGCAGTAAAATATAAGATAGTTTTGTTGTGAATCGTTTCGCAATGGGCAGAAGTACATAGATGTAGATGTTTCAATTTAATATATGATCTTGGACAATAAATAGGAATTTTTAAAAATGTTGAAGGGTTGTTTAAAAATTGGATTTTTGAATCCATATAAGTTATTTTATATATAGTTTTAAGGGAAAAAGAAAATAAATATACATGTGCTTATTTTAAATTGCTAGTTTATTTTAATAAGATATTTGATGAAAATGGTTTAACAAACTTATTTAATTATCTTAATTACTAAAAGAATTTTTTTAGTCTAAAATAAAATTTTAGTTAACACAATTTTAAAAATGGAAATTGATTTTTAGATTTTATTTCGAATATTAATATATCGCATAAATTATTTATTCAAGGTCAACCGGGAAACCAAGACAAGAGGGAAGGGGATTGCAAATTAAAAAGAAATGGTGATCTCATCTGGGTTATTTAAATTTAAATAGTTAAATTTAAATAATTGATTGAATGATTGAATTGTTTTGATGTCCTATATTATATATAGTAGTATATAGTATATTGGAGTGATTGATTTCCCGCATTATATAGCGGATGAGACCCTATGCGCCGCATAATAGCGGATGATATTATATCAATCCTATATACCGCGATATTCCACCTTGAAGTGGAATTGGTATTGTGCTAACATCTGTGGATGTAGGGAAACAGGTTGGAGGGATCCAACTGGAATCCTCAAAATTATTTAGTTGGTTTAATATTCTGTGTTATGAATATTTGATATTCTATGATGAATTATATTTGGAATATTGAATGCTACAGTTTGCTTGAATATATTTCGGTACACTGAGTTATCAAAATATATAGAATTGGATTTTTGAAAGAAAATTAAAGAGTGAATTTTTAAGTAAAATAATCATTGTGAAGTTGAATAAATTTAAGAATGAACTGAATAAGAATAAAAGTGATTTTAAAATTTTAATAAATAATTTCGAGTATGGAACAAGGGGATTTGAATAAAAAGAAACATAATGAATTATAAAACTTAAGTGATATTATTTAAAGGGATAAAGAATTATTTTAAAATTTAAGGTCTAAATTTATTAGAAAGGATAAAAAAGGAATTTTGGAAATCTGAAATTGGTATTTTTCAGTTAAAGATTTTAAATCATAAGTAAGAATTAAAAATCTAAAGTTAATAGGTTTTGAAATAAACGAGTAAGTAAAGGAATTTACTCCAAAATGGAGTAATTTGGAAATCAATTTTAAAATTGATTTAAGTGTGTAAAACTTGGGTTTTTAAAAGAGAATGTGACTAAGAAATTTATAAACTGGGTTTATAAAAGTGAAGTAAAATATCAGTGGATATTTGAAGAATAAATTCACGATGGGAATTTATTAATGGAATGGGAAAATTTGTTTAAAATAAATAGTGATTTATTTTTAAAAGATGTGAAAGAAAAGCTTATTTCCCTGAATAGCTAAATACGTCTTCAAAACAAATTTGAAGGTAAAGTTAAAAGTTTTAAGTTGTTTTAAAGTATGTTATATAAAACTTATTATTTCTAATTGTTTAAATTCCAAAGTAAGTATTTTTCAAATCTATTATAGTAGTAATTATTTAAAGGTGACTCGATGTTTTATTAAAAGAGAAAATATGGTTTTATATTTTATAAGGTAACCTCATTTTAAATATTCCTAAATATATATTTTTAATAAAGTATTGAAGTAGTTTTCAAATTAAATGTTAAAGTATATTTTGTAATAAAATGTTTTTAAATTATTTTCAAAATCTAAAGTTTTTGTGCTTGGTGTTTTCAGTGGAAATAAATATTTGGGAATTCATTCCACGAGAAGAGTAGGTTGGAAAACTGTTTCCAAAAGAGTGAAAATGGAAATATATCTTGCAAAGCATTTCGAGGTTAATAAATAATTTGGAGAAATTATTTATGTTTGATGGTGTTGTGAATGTTAATTGGTAGTTAGATAACCGACTATCAATATTGGACAATGCGCTGATCGTTTCGAAGAGGCCGGGATTGAGATTAATTTCTCGAAAACCACTTTGATCCGGTTTGTACGTTTTTGTGGAAAAACGAGTTCGGAGTCGAAGATGGAGAAGTGAAGTGCAAGGGCTAGTCGCTAATAGTCCTGAGGATGATTCCAAAATGAATGTAGTAGGAGTAGTGCCTTCGGTTCCGTTCGAACCTGGGATGGACTTGTATGGATGAATGCTTTTGGAAAATCGTCAGGTGGACGATGGGCATTCTAAGTGAAACGATCTAAAGGTAATGCTTAGCCTCAATCCTCATCGACTGGGAATGATTGAAAATCAGGGGTTATGTAGCAAGGCTAGGTAGGTAGCGCCTATTAGGGTGAGGTCATCCCTGTCTAGATGTCCCTTTTATTTCGGCTTAGTGGTGCGGTTGCTGATCCCAACCGTAGGGTGATCTTACTCGTGATTATCCAGTAAGGGGTAGTCCCGGTCTTGTGCTGCAGGGGGTCGGGAGTGATCCTCGGTATGCTGATCTAGACCAGATACCGTGACAGGTGGTACCCCAGTGCCTAGTCATTAGTTGGAAATCCATTTTTCCTACGCGCCCGTACAGTTTTGATTGTGCCCAACTATTTCTGAAACGTGAGATGCAAGCATTTCAGCTAGGTTCTATTTTACTTTCTATAGACACTCTTATAATATCAAAGCATTTTAATAAAAAATGTTTTAGCTATCGTAAGGTAAAAACCTGACATGTTTATTTGTGGCGTGGTCTTACGAGATGCTTTTATTTTCAAAAGAATTTTAAAACTTTAATAATCAATTTGAGTGTGGTTTTCTCACGCTGGTTTTCCAGACTGACTAGGGTGTTATTTCACTATAATAATCGGGTCAGACCGAGTGTTATAGAATACAAGATATGTTGCTGTGGAGCTCAGGAGGCGAGCTGGATGGCGACACGTACTTCCGTACTTGATTATTGTTCCGATGTGCACTCAGTTTTGAGGACAAGTTTATAAGACTGTCCAGATTGTATGTTATTGATGTTGTTGAACTATGATGGTGTATTCTGATGATGTATCTGCAGGATCGATTTCACCCTAGAGGGGGGGAGGAATAGGGTGATAGTATAAATTATAAAAATTAATCGCGGAAGCTCATAAAATAATTTCAACACAGATCACATAACAATAGCAGCACAGATAATAGAAGAATAATAAATGCAGAAATAGAACGACACAGAATTTACCCAGCTTCGGCAAAACCCTGCCTACGTGCTGCCCCCAAGGTTTCTACTAGAAATTAGATAGTCCCTCGCTTACACACGTAAACTCGCGACACCCGCTATCGACTAAATCTAACTCTACGTTCAAAACCCTGCCACAACTCAGCCACTGAGTAGTGAATTCTCAAGCTACGCCACGTAGCTTGTCCCCTAGTCACACGACTAGAAAACTAAAACGGTTTAAAAATAAAATTACAAATTAAAAACAATTTAAAATAAAATAACCCTAATTTTTAAAACCTATAACCCTTTAAACATAAAATAAAAAGCCCTTTTATCAAAGTAGAATAAGGTCGGCCCTCTCCCCTTTTTCTTTTATTGTGTCGGCCGTTCCTTTATCTTAAGAATGGCGGCTGCGTCTTTGCAAATTAGGGCTTCATTCGATCTCGTTCCTTTTTGCTCTTAAATTAGGGATTTGGACATTTCAAAGAAGCCGGCTTTTAGTAGCTAGATCGAAAGGAGGAATTATCACTTTGTTTGCTTCTTCGATCGCTTGCTTCTCTGTTTTACTTACGGCTCTTTGAAATTGATCGAGTTTGATTACAATTTCGGTAAGTACTTTATTCCTTTTGCTTTGCTGGTTTTGGCTTGCTTGAACTCGATAATTTTATTGCCGATGATGATTGTAGGTTTTTATAGGGATTCGAATACCTAATATTTCGTCATATATTCTTTGCTTGAGTTTGTCATCTGATATAGCTCGGCCATTGATTTTCGTTTGGATGTTGAGATTTATCTCTGACTTTTTCAAATTCGTATATATTCTATGTTACGTGGTTCTCACGGCTTTGAATGATTTCTTGATTGCCACGGTTTTCATTCCTTTTTTTTATTTTATTATCACAATGTAGTTGACATCGGCCACTGACTTGTTCCACATGAGTCCATTTGCATTGCTCCATGTATTTGTGTAGTCTGTTTAGCTTGTCACTGTGTTGCATTGAACTTTGAGTTGTAGTCTCGAGCTCTGTCTTCACTGCAACCATATGTATGCTTTGGGTCTGATTATTGTTGTTGCTTTGCACTTGTAGTCTTTGCTTCCACACTGCTGTGTTGTATCTGGACTGGTCGATATTGCATGTTGACATTGTTTCAACTCCACTGTTAGCTTGATTCTTGTTTGCTGCCAGTTCTGGTATATGAATTTGTGTGCGTTGTCAACTGCTCGACTCGAAGTCTGGTTGCATTTGTGTTCCACTGGTGCACTTGATTTGAGTTCATTTCTGTACTTGGTCATGCTGTTATTGGCTTCACTTGATTATGAAACTGGTTTTGACTTTGTACACTGACATTCATATACATGTTACAAATGTTCATGTATGGTTTCATTTTTGCTGTGTCATTTACTTGGCGAGTCTTCAAGCATTGTTGTGAGTAGTTTGAATCACTGCCATTTGTTTTTGAATACGAAACTTGCACTGTTTCTTGTGTGCTTGACCTCGAATAAATAATTGCCAGTGATGTTAACATTTGCATTTGTTGTTGTACATTAATGTGCCTCTTTGTGTATGCACTTGCATACTGCTGCTTATGTTGGCTTGATGGTTTCCTTCTTTGGTTGTAGCCTGGTTGTTTGGTACATTCCTGTAGCTCCATCTTGCTATTCACGGCCATTATATCTTTACTGCCATATTTTTTGCTTCACTGTTGCATTCATTGGTCATTGATTCATTTCCACTTGATATGTCTTGAACTTGACTGTTTGGTTTCATGTTGCTGTTGATTTTTTTTTTGGAATTTCACTTGTGTTGAATCTAGTTTCAAAAACTCGGGTTTGACCTTGTGCTGTTGACGAGATTTTGAATATATTGCACCTGAGTTGAACCTGTCTGTATATTTGGGTTTGACCTTGTGCTCACCTGTCCCTGTAGCATTATCAAGTGTATATCGGTGTGCACGGCCTTGTGGCATATTCAGTGATACACTGTGTATGTCACAAGTTGTTCGTGTATGACGAATTCAAACATAAATGATGACGAACAACCCAAATAACTGAGGCAAACAATATTTTCGAAAACCATATTTTATTTTATATTGCAAAAATATTTCCTTTTCAATTTTACTGCGTTAGTGAATATTTTTGCAGATTGCTCAGATGCTGGATTCAAAATGGAATGCAATTGAAGATAAATACGAGTGTGAGTGATATGTAGTGAGGTCAACTGTAAATGTAAAATTGTGATGTAATTGAATTTGTATCAAAGTTGTATAGTGAATAGCGAGAGCTTGAATTTGTACTATTCAAAATTGTAATAAATATTTGTTTGAATAAAATATTCGTTTGAATTCAAAATCTGTGTTATTTATTTTATTCAGCAAATATTTATTTAATCTGTGAAAATAAAATAGTATATTAACAAATACATTTAAATGAATGTATATATGTTTATTATCATCAAACAAAAATCATATAAGCGCAAAGCGCATATTCAACAATCTCCCCCTTTTGATGATAACAAACATATATTTAAGATTTTGAATATGTCAAATGTATTTGATCGTTCAATTTTCTCCCCCTATTTAAATGCTCCCTCTCTACACAATACTCCCCCTACATATATGCATACAAATAAAAATATGCAAGTGAGCCTAGATGCAAATAGAAAATTATTTGACCATTGCTTGATTTTATTTGACAAAATCTTAACTTTTCTCTCCCCCTTTTGTTATCAGCAAAAGAGTAATAGTAATAGAAAAGTAGAGATATAGTGATCGATATTAATTCAACATCAAAACTCAATTGAATATAAATATTAAATTTCAATAAAAAATCAAACAAAAATCATAAATATTTTGTTAGGCGCATATTCCACTTTTAAAATGATGGAAATGATGTCATCATATAAAACCATACAGATGTGTCTATTCGTGGTAAGTTATATCAGGAATTTGAATATCTACTAACCATGCATAACCGTTCGGACTTTTAAATGAGATTAGTAGTATTCCAATTTTATTTTTTTTAAAAATGAATTCAAGTATCTTCTATACACGCATAACCGTGAGGACTTTTAAATGGGATTAGAATCAACTTGTTTATTTTAAAAAATCAACTTTTGATATGCGTTCCATACATGCATAACCGTGAGGACTTTTAAATGAGCATGGAAGCACATAACAAATTCCAAGTAATTCACCCATGCATAACCGTGAGGACTTTTAAATTAGAGTGAATACATTGGTATTTATTTATTATTACTATTATTATTATTATTTTATTTTTTTATTTTTTATTTTTTATTTTAAAACAAATGTGAAAATGAAAAACGAACGACTCCTGTTTAAAGTACCACATATTGACAAACTATATAGAATTTTGATGAGTGATGGTTGTTAGAAATATGATAGAGATAGAGATGGTCATGGAATTTTTACCAACAAAAAGTTTCATAACTCTTGTTTAAATTTTTAAAGAAATTTTCTAATTATACTTTCTCGAGTTATAATATATAAGCAATATCAACACTCATCACTTTTTCAATCACTATTTGTCTTTTCAATAATCATTAGGGAGTCAAATTAGTCAAAATAGTCATTTAAAAAACAAATTCAAGAATAATTATGAAATCAATTTTTCAAGATGACTAATTTGAAAATATGGTCAAAAATGATTTTCTCGAGTGGGTTTTATAAGAAAATTTTCTGCTATTTGAAAAATATTTGAAATGAAGTATATGCAGATATTTTCTTTGAAAAACGATGCAGTACTAAATGTCTCAAAAATCACGTTCAACCAGTAATTTTTCTATCAACTAGATTACCAGTGTAATCTGCATCTGAATTTCTTTTTCACTCAAAATTATCATTAATTGAATTTGATTGACCAAACCATGAAGCATGCATCAAAAATTTCAAACTCAATTTTAACAACATTTTAAATGACATTCTTTTGAATTTGAAATGAAGCCGTGTAAATAATCAAAAATCGTGAATATAGAGTTAGCTGTATTATAACCAATTGTATTATCCAACAAAACACTATTTTTAATCCAAAATGATATATATGAAGTAATTCAAAGAATCTAGAGATTATTATAGTGCTTTTGGCATAAGAATATAATTGGCCAACTATGTTGAATAAGTCAGAGTCAAAATCATCATCTTTTCATCATCTCAATATTGGCTGATTTTAATTCAGAATGCGGTGTAGATTATCACATTTAATATATCGTTTAAAACATACCATTACATGTTTTACCTTTACGATATTTTTCGATGTTGTCTATTGTGATTCTGTCACCTTTGAACTAGGCTAAGGAACTTTGCTTCGTCGTCCGTTGTGTTTCTGGAACAGCCAAAAATCCAGAGAACACTATTGTTGTTCCTTAGCCTGCCACCACACCTACACGATGAAAGATTTATGTGACCTATTTGTTTTTATAGGTCCATGGTTGTTAGTGGCAGAAAATTTTGAAAAACAATTTTGTAAAGACCTAAAACTATTAATAATTGTTCCCTTCGGCACCCAAATTTGTTTAACTTTGAGAGATTTTATATTTGAGCCTTTTGGAACCCAAATCGGTATAGTTTTCACATGTTTGGGGTCTATATCAACAATTATTGTGATTGTGTCCACATTTTCTACAAATTGTGCACATAGAATTAACTTGATTAATATTGCTTTCAACAATTTTCGAACTATTATATCCAAGTCCTTGTCTAACCGAATTAACCGTTTGCTTTCCTAATAGCATACTCAACGATTTTTCACTTTTGGAAAATTTATCTAAAGTAGTAGATAGTTGTTGGACTTGTGATTTGAGAGATTCATTTTCGTTTAACAATTGTGTGCACTTTTTAATAGAATTCTCTCTCTTAGTATTTTCATTCTCCTTTAAAATCAGAATTTCATTTTCAAGTGATTTTATATTGATTTCTGATTTTTTAATTTCCTCTTCGAATGTTGGACACTTATCACACTTAGGGATTCTACGTTGATAGTTCTTAACTAATTGATCAAGCTGTTCATTGCATTCTATCAAAGTATCCTTTTGAGATTCAAGTTTGGCGTATTTTTCCCTAAGTCGTTCAAAACAGCCATTTACTTCGTGGAAATAAATAAGTAATTCAGAGTGAGTAAGTTTTGATACCTCGCTTGGCTCGTCATCGTCGCTATCAGTTATATTTCCTTGAAGGCACATATCTGCTTTCTCACTCTCACTGCTAGTACTTTTATCATTCTCATCCATTTCATCCCAAGTGGCTGCAAAACTTTTCTTTTTCTGTTTCTTTCCAAAGTAGCGTAGATTTCGAGGACAATTGGGCTTGATGTGTCCGGGTTGGTTGCACTTATGACAGATGATCTCCTGTTCTTCTGAGTAGTCAAGTGCTTTGCCTATTCTGCTTTTCAATTCATGATTTCGAGCTGGATTTCCGTATTTGCGATTCCACCTTTTGAATTTCTTTATTAGTAGCGCCAGCTCTGCTGGTCCATCATCATCATCATCGTTATCATCATCACTTTCGGTTGTTCCTTTGAGTGCTACTGATTTCTTTCGAGTATCTCCTCCTTCACGCTCTTCCTTGAATTTCATTTCTAGCTCATAAGTGGTGAGATTTCCGATGAGTTCTTCGACTTTCATTTGTTTCAAATCTTTTGATTCTTGAATGGCAGTCACTTTTGCTTTAAATTTCCGTGGAAGGACTCTAAGGATTTTTCGGACTATCTCCAACTCTGTGTATGATTTTCCAAGAGCTTTTGATTAGTAAACGATATTGAAAGTCGTCCATGCATCTCTTTGAAATTTTCTTCCTTCGCCATTGTAAAGTTCTCATATTCACTGCATAGCATAGCAAGGTGGGATTCTTTGACTTGAGATGTTCCTTCGTGAGTCACTTCGAGTGTGTGCCATATTTCCTACGCAGTTAGACAATGTGAGACACGATTAAATTCAAATTGATCCAATGAATAGATAATAGAATTCATAGCTTTAGCATTAGTATTTTGTAATTTATTTTCTAGTTCTGTCCATTGTTCCTTTGGTTTCTCTATTTCCTGATTATCTATAGTTATAGTTGGTATTCTATAACCTGTCTCAACAATATTCCATGCGTCAATGGTTTTCAGAAAAATTTTCATCCTATTTTTCCAGTAAGCATATTCACCATTGAACATTGGTGGTCTAACTATGGATTGATCCTCTGCAAAAGCATTATTAAAAGAAGCCATTTTAAAAATTCAAAATTTTAAAACAAAAATTGATTTTTTTCAAAAAAAATCGAATTTTTAAAAAACAAATGTTGACTTCTATTCCTAGCTCTGATACCACTTGTAGGATCGATTTCACCCTAGATGGGGGGGTGAATAGGGTGATAGTATAAATTATAAAAATTAATCGCGGAAGCTTATAAAATAATTTCAACACAGATCACAGAACAATAGCAGCACAGATAATAGCAGAATAATAAATGCAGAAATAGAACGACACAGAATTCACCCAGCTTCGGCAAAACCCTGCCTACGTGCTGCCCCCAAGGTTTCTACTAGAAATTAGATTGTCCCTCGCTTACACACGTAAACTCGCGACACCCGCTATCGACTAAATCTAACTTTACGCTCAAAACCCTGCCACAGCTCAGCCACTGAGTTGCGAATTCTCAAGCTACGCCACGTAGCTTGTCCCCTAGTCACACGGCTAGAAAATTAAAACGGTTTAAAAATAAAATTACAAATTAAAAACAATTTAAAATAAAATAACCCTAATTTTTAAAACCTAAACCCTTTAAACATAAAATAAAAAGCCCTTTTATCAAAGTAGAATAAGGCCGGCCCTCTCCCTTTTTTCTTTTATTGTGTCGGCCGTTCCTTTATCTTGAGAACGGCGGCTGTGTCTTTGCAAATTAGGGCTTCATTCGATCTCGTTCCTTTTTGCTCTTAAATTAGGGATTTGGACATTTCAAAGAAGCCGGCTTTTGGTTGCTAGATCGAAAGGAGGAATTATCACTTTGTTTGCTTCGTCGATCGCTTGCTTCTCTGTTTTACATACGGCTCTTTGAAATTGATCGCGTTTGATTACAATTTCGTAAGTACTTTATTCCTTTTGCTTTGCTGGTTTTGGCTTGCTTGAACTCGATAATTTTATTGCCGATGATGATTGTAGGTTTTTATAGGGATTCGAATACCTAATTTTTCGTCATATATTCTTTGCTTGAATTTGTCAGCTGATATAGCTCGGCCATTGATTTTTGTTTGGATGTTGAGATTTATCTCTGACTTTTTCAAATTCGTATATATTCTATGTTACGTGGTTCTCACGGCTTTGAATGATTTCTTGATTGCCATGGTTTTCATTCCTTTTTTATATTTTATTATCACAATGTAGTTGACATCAGCCACTGACTTGTTCCACATGAGTCCATTTGCATTGCTCCATGTATTTGTGTAGTCTGTTTAGCTTGTCACTGTGTTGCATTGAACTTTGAGTTGTAGTCTCGAGCTCTGTCTTCACTGCAACCATATGTATGCTTTGGGTCTGATTATTGTTGTTGCTTTGCACTGGTAGTCTTTGCTTCCACACTGCTGTGTTGTATCTGGACTGGTCGATATTGCATGTTGACATTGTTTCAACTCCACTGTTAGCTTGATTCTTGTTTGCTGCCAGTTCTGGTATATGCATTTGTGTGCGTTGTCAACTGCTCGACTCGAAGTCTGGTTGCATTTGTGTTGCACTGGTGCACTTGATTTGAGTTCATTTCTGTACTTGGTCGTGCTGTTATTGGCTTCACTTGATTATGAAACTGGTTTTGACTTTGTACACTGACATTCATATACATGTTACAAATGTTCATGTATGGTTTCATTTTTGCTGTGCCATTTACTTGGCGAGTTTCGAGCATTGTTGTGAGTAGTTTGAATCACTGTCATTTGTTTTTTAGTACGAAACTTGCACTGTTTCTTGTGTGCTTGAACTCGAATAAATAATTGCCAGTGATGTTAACATGTGCATTTGTTGTTGTACATTAATGTGCCTCCTTGTGTATGCACTTGCATACTGCTGCTTATGTTGGCTTGATGGTTTCCTTCTTTGGTTGTAGCCTGGTTGTTTGGTACATTCCTGTAGCTCCATCTTGCTGTTCACGGCCATTATATCTTTACTGCCATATTTTTTGCTTCACTGTTGCATTCATTGGTCATTGATTCATTTCCACTTGATATGTCTTGAACTTGACTGTTTGGTTTCGTGTTGCTGTTGATTTTTTTTTTTGGAATTTCACTTGTGTTGAATCCAGTTTCAAAAACTCGGGTTTGACCTTGTGCTGTTGACGAGATTTTGAATATATTGCACTTGAGTTGAACCTGTCTGTATAT
Source organism: Allium cepa (assembly GCA_030765085.1). Lineage (NCBI taxonomy): Eukaryota > Viridiplantae > Streptophyta > Magnoliopsida > Asparagales > Amaryllidaceae > Allium > Allium cepa. The sequence goes on from CM060939.1 coordinate 978,925,731, forward strand.
TTGGGTTTGACCTTGTGCTCACCTGTCCCTGTAGCATTATCAAGTGTATATCGGTGTGCACGGCCTTGTGGCATATTCAGTGATACACTGTGTATGTCACAAGTTTTTCGTGTATGACGAATTCAAACATAAATGATGACGAACAACCCAAATAACTGAGGCAAACAATATTTTCGAAAACCATATTTTATTTTATATTGCAAAAATATTTCCTTTTCAATTTTACTGCGTTAGTGAATATTTTTGCAGATTGCTCAGATGCTGGATTCAAACTGGAATGCAGTTGAAGATAAATACGAGTGTGAGTGATATATAGTGAGGTCAACTGTAAATGTAAAATTGTGATGTAATTGAATTTGTATCAAACTTGTATAGTGAATAGTGAGAGCTTGAATTTGTACTATTCAAAATTGTAATAAATATTTGTTTGAATAAAATATTCGTTTGAATTCAAAATCTGTGTTATTTATTTTATTCAGCAAATATTTATTTAATCTGTGAAAATAAAATAGTATATTAACAAATACATTTAAATGAATGTATATATGTTTATTATCATCAAACAAAAATCATATAAGCGCAAAGCGCATATTCAACAATCTCCCCCTTTTGATGATAACAAACATATATTTAAGATTTTGAATATGTCAAATGTATTTGATCGTTCAATTTGCTCCCCCTATTTAAATGCTCCCTCTCTACACAATACTCCCCCTACATATATGCATACAAATAAAAATATGCAAGTGAGCCTAGATGAAAATAGAAAATTATTTGACCATTGCTTGATTTTATTTGACAAATCTTAACTTTTCTCTCCCCCTTTTGTTATCAGCAAAAGAGTAATAGTAATAGAAAAGTAGAGATATAGTGATCGATATTAATTCAACATTAAAACTCAATTGAATATAAATATTAAATTTCAATAAAAAATCAAACAAAAATCATAAATATTTTGTTAGGCGCATATTCCACTTTTAGAATGATGGAAATGATGTCATCATATAAAACCATACAGATGTGTCTATTCATGGTAAGTTATATCAGAAATTTGAATATCTACTAACCATGCATAACCGTTAGGACCTTTAAATGAGATTAGTAGTATTCCAATTTTATTTTAAAAAAAAATGAATTCAAGTATCTTTTAGCCACTCATAACTGTGAGGACTTTTAAATGGGATTAGAATCAACTTGTTTATTTTAAAACATCAACTTTTGATATGCGTTCCATACATGCATAACCGTGAGGACTTTTAAATGAGCATGGAAGCACATAACAAATTCCAAGTAATTCACCCATGCATAACCGTGAGGACTTTTAAACGAGAGTGAATACATTGGTATTTATTTATTTATTTATTATTATTATTATTATTATTATTATTTTATTATTTTATTTATTTATTTATTTATTTTTTTTTAAAAAATGTGAAAATGAAAAACGAACGATTCCTGTTTAAAGTACCACATATTGACAAACTATATAGAATTTTGATGAGTGATGGTCATGGAATTTTTACCAACAAAAAATTTCATAACTCTTGTTTAAATTTTTAGAGAAATTTTCTAATTATACTTTCTCGAGTTATAATATATAATCAATATCAACACTCATCACTTTTTCAATCACTATTTGTCTTTTCAATAATCATTAGAGAGTCAGATTAGTCAAAATAGTCATTTAAAAAACAAATTCAAGAATAATTATGAAATCAATTTTTCAAGATGACTAATCTGAAAGTATGGTCAAAAATGATTTTCTCGAGGTGGTTTTATAAGAAAATTTTCTGCTACTTGAAAAATATTTGAAATGAAGTATATGCAGATATTTTCTTTGAAAAACGATGCAGTACTAAATGTCTCAAAAATCACGTTCAACCAGTAATTTTTCTATCAACTAGATTACCAGTGTAATCTGCATCTGAATTACCAGTGTAATCTATAATCTTTGAGAAGAGTTTATAAACACCTGACACGATAAATTGACAAAGTATTGTTTTAAAGGTGGGTGAATGAAATAATTTTACCCAAAATATATTTTGATATAAAAGAAATATTTTTCTTAAATTGTTATACAACTTGGATGTTTGGATGATAATATTTTAAACAAATAAGATTATAAAAATTGGAATGACTTGAGTAATCAAAAAAGGGAATCTGTATGAGCACAAATTATCCAAATGAATTATAGTTAAAATTTAATTTAAATCAAAATCTGTAAATTTAAAACCCCAGAGATTTTGGAAGTGTTTTCGAAGTGTTTTGAAGGTAAATAATAGCATTATTAATTTGGAGTTATTTCTGAAAGGAAATTGTTTCAAGAAATTTTGGAAAGGGATATAGCATTGAAATCACTTCAGTCGCTGGAAAATTACTTCGGTGATTACTGCAACATCATCGATTTTCATTTTTGAGTTTCTAAGTGAAGGATTTTCGCCAAATCAATTTATTCAGAAGAACTAGTTTTGTTATTTAAATTTCAAGGAAATTTGTTGGGAATAAAAACCAGGATTGGTTTAAAATTTTGAGAAGTGTGATTTTGAGATAATGGTGATTTCAAATGATTTGAAACCAAAAGTTGGGTGTTTAAAAATCCTGATGAGATAGGTTATAAGCTTATTGAGATGATTTTTAAATCAGGAAGGAAATATGAGCTTTGAATGTTGGAATTTAAATTTAAAGTGATACGTTAAAAATGAAATTAATTTAGATTGAGGAAGAAAATTGAATCGAATTGAATCAAATAAATCTGAGTTAAAAAAGAATTGAATTGGAATAAAACTCAGTTGAGTTATGGGTGATATTGAATGGAAATAGATCCTACTTAAATAAATGGAAGTTAGTTGGATAAGAAATAAGTTGGATAAGAATTGGATTGGAATAAATGAATTAGAATAACTTGTAAAAGAATTAAAAATCCATGGAATAAAAATATGCTTAGGTTATAAATAAGCGTAAATCTTGAGTTAAAAATAAAAGATGAATATATTCAAGCCTAGAATGAATGGAAGTAAAATAATAAGCTGTGACTTATAAAAATGAAAAATGGAATAGAAAACCCAAAATAAATATTGTTTGATGTTTTGGAAAATGAAACAAAAATCCAAACTTGAATTATAAAATAAATTGAACTTAAGAAAATTAATTGAAGTGATTTTTGAGATTAAAAATCAAGTATTGAATTATAAATAGGGGGAGAACTAATTAGATAATAAATTAGTTAATGAAATATGTAAATGGAACCTAATGTAGTTAAATAGTAGCTGAATTGTAAGTTAATAATGAAGTTTGGAAATAAAACTCGACTTATAAATCAAATTCGACTTGAATCGTTAGTGAAGTAAATAAAATTGAAAATGGCCTTGTAATTAATTAAATTAATTGAGAATGAATTGAATCCGGAAATTTAAAATTTATACGAAACAGATGAACTAATCAAGTAAATTTGTAGTTTGAAATGAGATTTGATTGAAATAGAATCAAGTTAAATTGAAAAGGAAGATTTATTTGCAAAATGAAAATGAGCTTAAGTATGAAATTTGAATAATTTGAAGTAAATTAATTTAAGTTTAAAATTAATGGAAGCTTGGCTTCGAGAAAGGGTAAAAGTCTGTAAAATAAAAGCTTGGGTAAATTTAAATTGGGAAATGGTTATTAATATATAAGCATGGAATGGTTCAAGCTTAATAAAATGGTCTCAAATGAAATGAAGGCAAATATGAAATGAAACGTAAATGAATGGATCGTGAATAAAATTGAAAAGGAATAGAATTGAAATAGAATGTGTCGAGCTAAATAAAATGGTTGTGAATGGATTAAAATAGGAGGAATTAAATATAAACTGAGTTGGAATTAATTTAAAATGGTTATAAGCTTAAGTAATTATTTATTCATATGAATATTGTCGAATTGCATAAGAAAATGGGTCGTTCGATGTAAACGAGATTAGATAAAATCTTATGAGTTATTAGAAGTGAAATAAGATAATTTTGAAATCAATTGGAATGAATATGAGTTTGTTTTGCCTAGAATGAATTAAATATAAGCGAGTAAGTTGTAAATCACTTAAACTGAATGGAATGGTTTGAGAATTGGTTGTAAGCAATTGTAATAAGTGTCAGAACCTTGTATGTGCTTATGGAAATTATATAACATGCATTATATGTGAAATTTATGTGTTAGCTATATTGAAATAAGTGAAATACTAGTAAATTGCATATATTTAGCACTTAAATGTTTTAGTTGAGTAAGTAAAGGTTCAGGGAAGCCGTTGGGTTGGATTTGATCGTGCAAATTGCTAAAATAATAAGCCGCTTGCTTAAAAATGCTAAATAAAGGTACGCCTACGCAATAAAAATAGGAAATATGAACTGTTTTTGTTTTTTCCGACCATGTGGATCGATGTATATATATTTATATCTCTTGTCAAATTGCAAAAGCTCCTCCGTACAAAGGAGACTTTGCCAAAAAAATTCAAAAATTTTGAAAGTTAGAAAATTTTTGAAATTTTTTGGGAAAATTTCGTTAGCAACAAAACGATTTCAAATTGGAAATTGAAATAAATTAGTGGATGAAACTAATTTAAAATAATGATATGAATCAGTTATAAATGGAAGATAAAAATTCAACATTTAGAGTTGAAGATAAATTGAATTCATATGGAAATGGGAAAACTAATTTGAATAGAAGTAGATATGAAAACTTCTGTAAGGAAATGTATAAATTGATTTTAAAAAGCTATGATTGGATATTTTTGCTAAGTAGGATATGCAGATATTATAAAGGAAAAGAAAAATTAGTTTTGATTTCAGAAGATAAATTTGAATTGCTCGACAAAAAGGTATGTGTCTAAATTTTTGTACGAAATTTGATTGGGTTTTGATCTAGCCACTTGGATTTTTGTTTTCTTTTGGAAATTTGGGAGCCTGTAGAGGCATTTTGTAGATGTACCGAGCTAGCCGCGCAAAGGAGACGCTGGCGAAATTTTTCAAAAATTTAGGGAGTTAGAAAATTTTTGTGAAATTTTGAAAATTTTAAACTTGGTTTTGAATTATAATTTAAATGGTTGAATAAGTAAAGATGTTTGGGAACTATGGAAAAGTTTGGAAAGTTAGTAAGATGGACAGTGTGTCTTTAATAAAGATTGTTTGGTTGTGGTTAAAATCTGTTTAGTTTTGGGGAAATAGTAAACGGGTATTGGACATTCTTCTACCTTAGTAATTTCGGGGACGAAATCCTTTTAAGGGGGGAGGAATGTGACGACCCGAAAATTTTGAATATTTGAAATTAGAATATTTATTTGATTTTAAATATTTGATAGTTTTAATATGAATTTCCAATATCACTGTTTATTTGACAATTAAATTATTAAATTAAATAATTTGAAATTTGATAAATTATTGAATCTTCAGTTTTAAGCCTGCTAAAAATAATTTGAAGGCTTGTAAAATTTATATTGGTAATACCGAAGATATTAAAAGTGTTAAAATTGAATTTAAGGGTGATTTGTTCAGTTTTGAAAATATATCGTTTAAATCGATATTTAAAAATAGCCATCCGAGGCGCAATCCCAGAATTTGACGAAACCAGTGCCACTAGATCCGTAATATTGAATTATTATCAGATTTCAATTTTCGTAGCATTTGGAGTTGTTGTGTGAGCGTACGATATATAAACGCGCTGAAATTTATATCAAAGATTCAATATAATAACTGATCCAAAAAGCTACCTTCTCCATTCAATCGAATTAAGGCTCGAAACCTTTTCCATTGCGTTCGAAATAGGGGCATAACATAATAAATGTCTAGCGGCATGCCTAAATATGAGTTCAAATTTTTACAGTATATAATTTGAGATATTTTATAAAAAAAATATTCATATAAAAGCAAAATTGAATCATTAGTCACACCTTCTCATATACGCCACGCCCCTCAACTTAAATTCGTGTCCATCCTTATCTTGTAATCGAACGAATAAAAAAATGGCAGAACAAAAGAAGGTAAAGTAAAATTATAAAGGCCGAAATCCTTTCCTCATTTGAAATCAATTCGATAAAAAACACAAAATCGAGTCTCGTTCGAATCGAAATCGAACGCTATAGAGAAGGTGCTCGAATTTGTTTTGTTTCAACCTGGACGCGAGTTGGGAGGCCGCGTCGTTGAGTGGTGCTCGCGTTGGAAGGGGGCGAAGGCGTAGAGGGTAGGGTTGTTCATTATTAGGGTTATAGCAGTGGCAAGCTCAAGCGAATAATGGGAGTGGCCGATCTATTTGCAATCAAAAGGGGATCTCGATCATGCTCGCCTGGGAGCGTTCGAGCTTCTGACGCATGCTCGACAGTTAGGATCGTCGACGTTGAGGATGGAGGCTGTTCACGGGAAGGTGGGAAATCGCGACATCGAGTTCGTCAGTGGGTGCAGATCTACTGATTTATGGTTCTGGTTCGATGTGAGGTAAACTCGACTCTGAAAACATTTTAATTAAACATTTTCTCCAGTAAGCTTGTGAATAAATTATTATCACTTATCAGGATTAGCAGTAAAATATAAGACAGTTTTGTTGTAAATCGTTTCGCCATGGGCAGAAGTACATAGATGTAGATGTTTCAATTTAATATATGATCTTGGAAAATATATAGGAATTTTTAAAAATGTTGAGGGGTTATTTAAAAATTGGATTTTTGAATCCATATAAGTTATTGTATATATAGTTTTAAGGGAAAAAGAAAATAAATATACACGTGCCTATTTTAAACTGCTAGTTTATTTTAATAAGATATTTGGTGAAAATGGTTTAACTAACTTATTTAATTATCTTAATTACTAAAAGAATTTTTTAGTCTAAAATAAAATTTTAGTTAACACAATTTTAAAAATGGAAATTGATTTTTAGGTTTTATTTCAAATATTAATATATCACATAATTTATTTATTCAAGGTCAACCGCGAAACCATGACAAGAGGGAAGGGGATTGCAAATTAGAGATAAAAGGTGAGTTAATCTCACACATCTGGGTTATTTAAATTTAAATAGTTAAATTTAAATAATTGATTGAATGATTGAATTATTTTGATGTCCTATATTATATATAGTAGTATATAGTATATTGGAGTGATTGATTTTCCGCATTACATAGCGGATGAGACCCTACGCGCCACATAATAGAGGATGATATTATATTAATCCCATATACCGCGATATTCTACGTAACGACCCGCAAATCCGTACCCCTTGAGTTAACACTATTCTACAACAATCAACTCAAGTTGCACAGAAATACGAACCATTTTGTTATAAAAAAAAGGGTAGAAGGAGAGAAAACAGAAAACAACATCAGAATCTAACCATCGCAGCGGAATAAAATATAATAGATAATAAATGATCTTTACACAAAAACAAATATCTCTATTTATATATTACATCATCAGAGTAACTCAACATCAATGACATGCAACTGGATACACCACTACGCAGCACAGCAGAATATATATATAAAAAAGTACGGGAGTACGTATCGTCATCCAGCTCGTCTCCTAAGCTCCACAGCATCATATCCTGTATCATATAATACTCGGTCTGACCCGAGCATTACAGTTAAATAACACCCGAGTCAGTCTGGAATACCAGCGTGAGAATATCACACCCAATTGATTATTAAAGTTTCAAAATCCTTTGAAAACAAAAGCATCTCGTAAGACCACGCCACAAATAAACATGTCGGGTTTTTACCTTACGATAGCTAATTTTTTTTTTATAGAAATCCTCTGATATTATAATAGGGTCTATTTACAAATACTTATAAAATAGCCGAAATTGTTACATGACTAAATTCCAGCTACTAGCCACAGAGTGGGTAATACAAACAAAACTCGTAAAAGGCTCGTAGGGAGAATGGATTCCAACTAATGACTAGGCACTGGGGTACCACCTGTCACAGTACGTCGTCTAGATCACAGTACCGAGGATTACTCCCTTCATCCCCTGCAACACAAGGCCGAAACCATCCCTTACTGGACAGTCCCGAGTGAGATCACCCCGCGGTTGGGATCAGCAACCGCACCACTAAGCCGAATATAAAAAGGGACATCTAGACTGGAATGACCTCACCCTGCTTGGGTGCTACCCACCTAACCTTGCTGCATATCCCCTGATTTTCAGTCATTCCCATTTGATGAGGCTTGAGGCTAAGCGTTACCTTTAGAACGTTTCACTTAGAATGCCCATCGCCCACCTGACGATGTTTCGCAAGCATTCATCCATACAAGTCCATCCTGGGTTCGAACGGAACCGAAGGCACTACTCCTACTACATCCATTATGGAAATATCCTCAGGATTAGTAGCGACTAGCCCTTGCACTTCACCGCTCCATCTTCGACTCCGAACACGTTTTTCACACGAAACAGACAAACCGGATCGAAGTGGTTTTCGAGAAATAAATCTCGATCCCGGTCTCTTCGAAACGATCAACGCAGTTGGCCAATATTGATAGTCGGTTATTTAACTATCAATTAATATTCACAACATCCATCACACAATATATAATTTCTCAAATTATTTATTAACCTCAAAATATCTTCCCAAGATATATTTTCTATTTTCAACCCTTTGAAAACAGTTTTCAAAACCATCTTTCTTTTCAGAACAGACTTTCCCAAATATTTTCTATCTCCTCTGAAATTACCAAGCACAAAGCTAGATTTTAAAAGTAATTTAAAAACACTTTACTTTCAAATATATACTTTTAAAACATTTAAATTAAAACTATTTTAATAGTTTGTTAAAAATACATACTATATGAATATTTGAAAATAAAGTTACTAAATAAATGTAAAAACTAGATTTCCACTTTTACAAAACAAAACACCAAATCACTTTTTAAATAATTACTGCTATAATAAATTAAAAGGAAATACTTACTTTAGACTTAAAATATTAGAAATAATAATTTTTTTTTCAAAACATACCTTTTTAAAAACAATTTTAAAACTATTAACTTATATTTAAAATTACTTAAAAAACGTTCTTGGTTATTCAGGGAGAATTTCCAACTTCAATCAATTGAATCAGTTTTCCAAATTGATTCCCAATTTATTCCATTTGAAATAAGTTTCTTTAATTACTCAATTCATTTCAGAATTCATTAATTATGCACTTAATTTATTATTGTTATTATTTTCCATTTGATTTTGAATCTTTTAACTGAAATATGCAAATTTCAGCTTTTCCCAATTTCTTCTTTATTCATTTCCATAGTCTAAATCTTAAATTTAAGATAAAAGCTTTGTTCTATTAATTAATAACACTGAAGTTTAAAATTTATTAACTTTCTGTTTATTCAAATTTCCTTTCTATACTCAAGATTTACTTATTAGAAATTTTAAAGTCACTTTATTTCTTTTCCAATTCATTCTTAAATTTATTAAAATTTCTATAATTATTTACTTACAGTTTCACTTCTTTTATTATCTTTCCAAAATCCAATTTATATATTTTTGGTAATTCATTATACCAAATTACATCCAATCAAACCATAGCATTCAACATTTCAATATAATTCATCATAGAATATTAGATAATCACAACAGAGGGTATTAAATAATTTAAATAAATGTTGAGGGGTCCAGTTGGATCCCTCCAACCTGTTTTCCCTGCATCCACAGACGTTAGCACAATATAAGATATCTTCACAACAAAATGAGGGAAATCAATCATTTCAAGGTGTAGTGTATACTACTATATAACCCAGCAATCAAACCAACCATTCAAACAATTATTTAAATTTAATCATTTAAATTTAAATTTAACTGAGTGAGATTAACTCACCTTTATTTTCATTCGCAATCCACTTCAACTTTGCCCTGGTTTCACGGTTTATCGACCTTGAATAAACATTAGATGATTTTCATTAATATTTGAACCAATCGAAAAACTAAATTTCCATTTGGTAAATTTAACTAACTAGTGATTTTATTATAAAAGTTCTCGTTTTACAAATTTTCCTTAAATAAATTTATTTTTAGTGACTACAATAAATTAATCAGTTTATTAAACAAGTTAATTACTTATAATACATTTTTAAAACTAGCTAGTAAATTTAAAATATGTACATACATGTTTATTTCTATTTTTGAAATCACTTATATATATATATATATAAATAATTTATGTTGATAAAAAAAATCAGGTTTTATACAAATTCTATATTTTCAAAAGCTATATACCCAAAAACATTTCTGTCTACTATATATTATAAAATATGTGTAAATGTATATATATTTTTATTCTATGGGGTATAAATGTTCAAATAAAAAGTATGTGTATTTAATTTTTGTTCTGTTAATTTCTGTGTATATATACAAACTTAGAATCTGCATAGATATATCCTACTGCATATATTTTCTGCTGTTCATTCACATACCATTTTTTTTTTTAAAAAAATACAAATTTGAAAAGAAAAATGAAGCCATACCCTAAACCTCACGAGCTGCCCAGCCTAGACCCCAAACCCTTGCCGTCACAGCCTCAGGTTGGCACGCGAACCCAGCTGCCTCGACTACGGCCATCAAAGAACGTCGCCAACTCCTCAACGATGCTGAGCTTCTAGGCATCGCATGCGCGCACTTGGATTGCGTCCCACGCCATTACCGCGTTGCTTTCTTCGAGCTCAGGCCACCTCTCCACCTTCCCGCGAACCATGAAGTCGCGATTTGATTCGACTTTGAAGGCCGACGCGGTTATGGGTTCGCTCGCGACCTGAATTTGGATGGAGACAAACCCTAGTTGTTTGTTTATGAACAAGCAAGAACAAACCCCTTTTCAAAATCGAATTCGATTCGAATTTTCTGTTCCATCATTTTTTTTAAAGATAGGGCTTCGGCCATTTTTTGATTATAATTGAAAAGAGGAAGAAAAATGGTGAAGGCTTGTACGTGATTTTGTTTTGATTTTAGAATGCAAATGAGAAAAGGAACCGGTTGAAAGAGAAGGGAGGAGGTTGCGTGAAAGAATTCTTTTGCTTGCTGAAGATGCTTCGCGTGCCTGCCAGCTACAGTGTTTTGAATGGGACATAAGAAGAAGTGTGATGGCGACAGAAAGTAGGCTGATGGAACGAGAATTTCAACTGCTGTCCTAGGGTATAAACTTATATATTAATTCAAATTCAATTTGTCTCGATAAAATTTCCAACGCGTTTAAATATCGTACGCTCACTCAACAACTCCAATCGCTTCGAAAATTGAAATCCGATAATAATAACATATTACGGACCCAATGAGACTGGTTTGGTCGAATTCCGAGACTGTGCCTCGGAAGCTATTTTTAAATTCAAATTTAAACTATAAAATTTTAAAACTGAACAAACCACTTCCAAATTCAATTTTAATCCTTTTACTATCTTCAGTATTATCAATACAAATTTTATAAGCCTTTAAATTATTTTTAACGAGCTTAAAACTCCAGATTCAAAATTTTACCCAACTTGTACTTATTAAATTCAATATTTAATTATCCAATAAATACTGATATTTGAAATTCAAGTTAACCCTTGAATACTTAAAATAAATTAAATATTCCAATTTCAAATATACAAAAATCCCGGGCCGTTACATTCCTCCCCCCTTAAAAGAATTTCGTCCCCGAAATTACCAGTTAGGAAGAATGATCCATAACCCAGTAACCATTTCCTAACCCAAATAGTTCTTAGCAACTCACCAAACAAATCTTTTATCAAAGACATACTAACCCTCTATCAATCCTTTCAGACTTACCTATAAGTCCCAGACACCATCTCTTACTTAACAATTCAAAGTTACATTTAAAACCAAATTTGAATTATCAAAATTTTGTCAAAATTTTTCTAACTCCCTAAATTTCCGAATTTTTTTGCCAGCGTCTCCTTTGCGCGGCTAGCTCGGTACAACTACAAAACGGCTCTATGGCCTCCCAAATCCAAAAAGAAAACAAAAAGCCAAGTGGCTCGATCCAAAAACCAATCCAATTTCATATAGAAAATTAAACACATACCTTTTTGTCGGGCCATTAATTTTATCTCCTGAAATCAAAAATCCCAATTTATCTTTTGCTTCAATAAACCTGTACATCCCACTAAGCAATAATATCCAAATACAGTTTCAAAACCATTTTATACATTTTATTTCAAATTTTCAATATCTGCTTTGCTTAAGCCCGTACGATGCACATATATCATCCGTACGCAATATCTAATTCGATCGCTCGCTCGATCACACAATTTCACTTCCGAACTAGTATCGTCCACCCGACTTCCTAGTGCGGACTCAGATCTAGTCTCTTGATCAGAAGCCGTCATTCTCCTTGCATAGCCGTAAACTACGATAGAGAATTTTCAGAATCAATCAAAACTCCATATCCAGGTTCGCCGTCGAAAATCGAGTGAAAAAATTCTAACTCGGATCGACAAATTTATCTCGAAATTCTGTGCTCGAATCCTGGATAATTGCTATGCGAATAAATAATATACGTACACTCTACGTATTAAGCCCAATTTATTTTTAGCTATACCTATTCTCTTTTATTCACATTCATTTTGATTTTTATTCACTTATTCACAATTTCCCCTGTCACTACTTCCAGTTTTATATCTTTATTCAATTATCCACTTAGAATAATTTTCTCAATACTAAATTTACTTAAGAATTTCATTTTTCATCCCTTAAGTTCAATATAAATGGTTTACATACTTCTTATATTTATTTTCACTTTACTATTGAAGTTCATTTTTTTTTCATTCAGTTTTATTCACTTTGCCCTTACAATTCCATTTGAATTCCATTTGGCTTCTACTTCGAATATTGTATTAGTTTCACTTACTAATTAATTTAAGCCTCAATTAAAAGTTTATTTACACTTTACTTCTTTAGTTCCTTCGATTTCACTTACTTTACAATTACACATTGTAAATTACACTTAAATATTCAGTTCCAGTTCTATGTGCTTAACAAATTTAAATCATTTGTTATTAGTGAAAATTTGCAAAAATTTCAAAAATTTTCTAACTCCCAAAATTTACGGAAAATTTTGGCAGAGTCTCCCTTGTACGGAGGGACTTCTACGATATCGCAGGATGCACAAAAACACATATACATCGGCCTCAGGCCGGAAATCAATATACATCGACCCACACGGTCGGAAAAACAGAAAAACAGTTTATATTTCCTATTTGTATTGCGTAAGCGTACCTTATTTAGCATTTTTAAGCAAGCGGCTATTTATTTAAGAAATTTGCGCGGCAAAACCCGTCAAACGACTTCCAACAACCTGTACTTAATATGAACATGTAAGTGACAAATATACAAAGCTTATTAACATTCCACTTAATTTCAATGGCTAAACACATACGCACATAAGCAATATCCACTAAACACAATTTTTATAAGAAATATACCCACAATAATTTTCATAAGCAATCTATATGATTTACATGCTTCCTTATCATTTTAGTTAATAACCATGCCAATTAAATCCCGATTCATTATTATATTTAATTTCATCTCATATCTAATTTATTCACAACTCTTCACTTGCATTTCATTTCATTTCCATAATTATTCCATTCAAAATAATTTATTAAGCTGGCACATTCCATACATATAAAATAATGACCCTTTCCCAAATCAATTTGACCCAGATTTTTTTTATGGTCTTTCACTTTTGCTCGAAGCCAAACTTCTTTTAACTTTAAACTTAAGTTAATTTACTTCCTTCAATTTATCTCAACCTCTCGACTTAAGTTCACATCTATTTAATTTGATTCTCAACAAATTTAATTTATAATCCCAAGTTTATAATGTATACACATATTCATTTCTAATTCCATAACCCAAGCTCATTTGAATAATATTTTCGAAGTCACATTCCATTTATTTATACTTGAATGGAATTTATTCACAACTTAAACCATCAGTATTCCAACTCTATTTTGTTTAACTTGAGTTCATTGTTAGCTCCATTCGCCTAAATTAAATTAGTATATTTCAATGAATAAATATGAATTCTAATTCACATTCAATAATTTATTTCTGAATTCCTTTCATTTTATAACGAGGCCATTTCCAATTTACCTCTACTTAGATTTTTATTTGCAATACAAATCATTTTTATGTTAATTCAATTCCTTTCATCTTCAATTTAAATTTAATTCACTTATGATTTCAAGTTGAATTTCTATTAATAACTCAAGCTTCTCTTTCAAATTTTATCATTTATTCACAACTCAAATTTTATTAACCAATTCGAGTTCCATTTCCATATTCCATTAATTAATCTAGGAACATTCCATATTTCATTTACTAATTACTTATCAATTTGTTTATTCAAATTTTATACCCAATATTTGATTTTCATTTCAAAAAAATCACTTTAATTCTTTTACTGGAGTTCAATCTAAAGTTTTGGATTTTATTCACTTCCCAGAATTCAAAACTATCTTATTTTGGCTTATTTATTCCACTTCCAATTTTTATAAATCACAACTTATTTATATCCATTCTTTTATCCATTAATAATCAATCCCATTTACATCTTTACCTTTAACTCGGAATTATACATTTTATTTAGCCAATATATTTTTATTATTGTTCCATAAACATTTTAAATAAGATTCTAGAGTTAATCAATTTCCCAAAATTTCAAAATCACCTTTGAAATAAACCACATCCAAAATCCTTTTGAATTTCAAAACCAAACCCAGTTTTGCAACAAACACCAACCCAAAACATCCAGGTAGCAATTCCTCTTTTGGAAACTCGAAAATGAACACCGATGATGTCGCGATCATCATCGGAATTATTTTCCAGCGACCAAAAGAGTTTAGTGCTTTTATCTCTTTAACAACATTTCAAATATTTGTAATTTCCAAATCTCTCCAGATTCGATTTCAATTCAAAAATATTCCTGAAATAATACCACTATTATTTCTCCAAAACTTTGAAAACCATTTCCAAATCCAAAGGAATGTAGATTTTTTTTTTTCCAAAAATTCCAAATTGCAATCCTTTAAATCAATATTCAAACATTCTCTGGAACTTTATCCCATTTCAATTTCAAAATTATAATCACCTTTATAGTTTACACTTAAAAATTTCATTTGTATATGAAGTTTATTTCAATTTATAAATTACATTTATAATCTATATTTCAAATTCCATTTTGTTATAAAAATTTATTCTTCAACTTTGGTTATAAGTAATCAAGTTCTTATTCAATTTCTACACAATAGTGTTAATAATTTAATTATTATCATTCCTTAACAATCAAGCATCCAAATACTATAATACTTTACAAAAATTTATATCTTTTATATACAAAAATAATTCGGGTAAAATTATTTCATTTACCCTACTTTAAAACAATACTGTGTCGAATTGTTCTATTCAAGTGTTTAGAGATCCCTATCAATAACGTTAATTACTCGTATTTACCAGAATCCATAAACTACTCAATAAACCAATCGACACAATATAAAACCATCTTATATTCACTAACAAATACGCGCTCATATCTATTAATACACTCAAACTCATTATAGAGTACTACGGACTCTACTTGAGTAATTCCCACCAAAGCCTAGGTTGTCGCCAACCTAAGCTCTGATACCAAGTGTAACGACCCGCAAATCCGTACCCCTTGAGTTAACACTATTCTACAACAATCAACCCAAGTTGCATAGAAATACGAATCATTTTGTTATAAAAAAAGGGTAGAAGGAGAGAAAACAGAAAACAACATCAGAATCTAACCATCGCAGCGGAATAAAATATAATAGATAATAAATGATCTTTACACAAAAACAAATATCTCTGTTTATATATTACATCATCAGAGTAACTCAACATCAATGACATGCAACTGGATACACCACTACACAGCACAACAGAATATATATATAAACAAGTACGGGAGTACGTATCGTCATCCAGCTCGTCTCCTAAGCTCCACAGCATCATATCCTGTATCCTATATTACTCGGTCTGACCCGAGCATTACAGTTAAATAACACCCGAGTCAGTCTGGAATACCAGCGTGAGAAAATCACACCCAATTGATTATTAAAGTTTCAAAATCCTTTGAAAACAAAAGCATCTCGTAAGACCACGCCACAAATAAACATGTCGGGTTTTTACCTTACGATAGCTAAAACAATTTTTATAGAAATCCTCTGATATTATAATAGGGTCTATTTACAAATACTTATAAAATAGCCGAAATTGTTACATGATTAAATTCCAGCTACTAGCCACAGAGTGGGTAATACAAACAAAACTCGTAAAAGGCTCGTAGGGAGAATGGATTCCAACTAATGACTAGGCACTGGGGTACCACCTGTCACAATACGTGGTCTAGATCACAGTACCGAGGATTACTCCCTTCATCCCCTGCAACACAAGGCCGGAACCATCCCTTACTGGACAGTCCCGAGTGAGATCACCCCGCGGTTGGGATCAGCAACCGCACCACTAAGCCGAATATAAAAAGGGACATCTAGACTGGAATGACCTCACCTTGCTTGGGTGCTACCCACCTAACCTTGCTGCATATCCCCTGATTTTCAGTCATTCCCATTTGATGAGGCTTGAGGCTAAGTGTTACCTTTAGAACGTTTCACTTAGAATGCCCATCGCCCACCTGACGATGTTTCGCAAGCATTCATCCATACAAGTCCGTCCTGGGTTCGAACGGAACCGAAGGCACTACTCCTACTACATCCATTATGGAAATATCCTCAGGATTAGTAGCGACTAGCCCTTGCACTTCACCGCTCCATCTTCGACTCCGAACACGTTTTTCGCACGAAACGTACAAACCGGATCGAAGTAGTTTTCGAGAAATAAATCTCGATCCCGGTCTCTTCGAAACGATCAACGCAGTTGGCCAATATTGATAGTCGGTTATTTAACTATCAATTAATACTCACAACATCCATCACACAATAAATAATTTTCCAAATTATTTATTAACCTCAAAATATCTTCCCAAGATATATTTTCTATTTTCAACCCTTTGAAAACAGTTTCCAAAACCATCTTTCTTTTCAGAATAAACTTTCCTAAATATTTTCTATCTCCTCTGAAATTGCCAAGCACAAAGCTAGATTTAAAAACTAATTTAAAAACACTTTACTTTCAAATATATACTTTTAAAACATTTAAATTAAAACTATTTTAATAGTTTGTTAAAAATACATACTATATGAATATTTGAAAATAAAGTTACTAAATAAATGTAAAAACTAGATTTCCACTTTTACAAAACAAAACACCAAATCACTTTTTAAATAATTACTGCTATAATAAATTAAAAGGAAATACTTACTTTAGACTTAAAATATTAGAAATAATAATTTTTTTTTCAAAACATACCTTTTTAAAAACAATTTTAAAACTATTAACTTATATTTAAAATTACTTAAAAAACGTTCTTGGTTATTCAGGGAGAATTTCCAACTTCAATCAATTGAATCAGTTTTCCAAATTGATTCCCAATTTATTCCATTTGAAATAAGTTTCTTTAATTACTCAATTCATTTCAGAATTCATTAATTATGCACTTAATTTATTATTGTTATTATTTTCCATTTGATTTTGAATCTTTTAACTGAAATATGCAAATTTCAGCTTTTCCCAATTTCTTCTTTATTCATTTCCATAGTCTAAATCTTAAATTTAAGATAAAAGCTTTGTTCTATTAATTAATAACACTGAAGTTTAAAATTCATAACTTTCTGTTTATTCAAATTTCCTTTCTATACTCAAGATTTACTTATTAGAAATTTTAAAGTCACTTTATTTCTTTTCCAATTCATTCTTAAATTTATTTAAATTTCTATAATTATTTACTTACAGTTTCACTTCTTTTATTATCTTTCCAAAATCCAATTTATATATTTTTGGTAATTCATTATACCAAATTACATCCAATCAAACCATAGCATTCAACATTTCAATATAATTCATCATAGAATATTAGATAATCACAACAGAGGGTATTAAATAATTTAAATAAATGTTGAGGGGTCCAGTTGGATCCCTCCAACCTGTTTTCCCTGCATCCACAGACGTTAGCACAATATAAGATATCTTCACAACAAAATGAGGGAAATCAATCATTTCAAGGTGTAGTGTATACTACTATATAACCCAGCAATCAAACCAACCATTCAAACAATTATTTAAATTTAATCATTTAAATTTAAATTTAACTGAGTGAGATTAACTCACCTTTATTTTCATTTGCAATCCACTTCAACTTTGCCCTGGTTTCACGGTTTATCGACCTTGAATAAACATTAGATGATTTTCATTAATATTTGAACCAATCAAAAAATTAAATTTCCATTTGGTAAATTTAACTAACTAGTGATTTTATTATAAAAGTTCTCGTTTTACAAATTTTCCTTAAATAAATTTATTTTTAGTGACTACAATAAATTAATCAGTTTATTAAACAAGTTAATTACTTATAATACATTTTTAAAACTAGCTAGTAAATTTAAAATATGTACATACAGGTTTAAAACTAGCTAGTAAATTTAAAACTAGCTAGTAAATTTAAAACTAGCTAGTAAACTAGCTTAGTGTTTTCAGTGGAAATAAATATTAGGGAATTCATTCCATGAGAAGAGTAGGTTGGAAACTATTTTCAAAAGAGTGAAAATGGAAATATATCTTGCGAAGATATTTTGAGGTTAATAAATAATTTGGAGAAATTATTTATGTTTTATGGATGTTGTGAATGTTAATTGATAGTCAAATAACCGACAATAAATATTAGACAATGCGGTTATCGTTTCGAAGAGACCGAGATCAAGATTAATTTCTCGAAAACCACTTCGATCCGGTTTGTATGTTTTCGTGGAAAAACGAGTTCGGAGTCGAAGATGGAGCAGTGAAGTGCAAGGGCTAGTTGCCACTAATCTTGAGGATGATTCCAAAATGGATGTAGTACTAGTAGTGCCTTCGGTTCCGTTCGAACCCGGGATGGACTTGTATGGATGAATGCTTTCGGAACATTGTTGGGTGGACGATGGGCATTCTAAGTGAAACGATCTAAAAAGGTAACATTTAGACTCAAGCCTCATCGATCGGGAATGACTGAAAATCAGGGGTTATGCAGCAAGGCTAGGTGGGTAGCGCCCATTAGGGTGAGGCCATCCCTGTCTAGAAGTCCCTTTTATTTCGGCTTACTGGGTGGTTGCTGATCCCAACCGTAGGGTGATCTTACTCGGGATTATCCAGTAAGGGATAGTCCCGGTCTTGTGTTGCAGGGGGTCGGGAGTGATCCTCGGTATGCTAATCTAGACCAGGTACTGTGACAGGTGGTACCCCAGTGCCTAGTCATTAGTTGGAAATCCATTTTCCCTACGCGCCCGTACGGTTTTGATTGTGCCCAACTATTGCTGAAACGTGAGATGCAAGCACTTCAGCTAGATTCTATTTTACTTTCTACAGACACTATTATAATATCAGAGAATTTTAATAAAAAGTGTTTTAGCTATCGTAAGGTAAAAACCCGACATGTTTATTTGTAGCGTGGTCTTACGAGATGCTTTTGTTTTCAAAAGAATTTTGAAACTTTAATAATCAATTTGAGTGTGGTTTTCTCACGCTGATTTTCCAGACTGACTTGGGTGTTATTTCACTATAATGCTCGGGTCAAACCGAGTATTATAGAATACATGATATGTTGCTGTGGAGCTCAGGAGGCGAGCTGCATGACGATACGTACTTTCGTACATGATTATTATTCCGCTGTGTATTCATTTTTGAGGATAAGTTTATATGACTGTCCAGATTGTACGTTATTGATGTTGTTGAACTCTGATGGTGTATTCTGATGATATATGTATAAAACAGATATAGTTTTCTTTTTTGTAAGGATCTGTTATTATCTATTATATTTTATTCCACCGCGATGGTTAGATTCTGATGTTGTTTTATTTCTCTATTTCTACCTCTTCTTCTTTAACCCAAATGGTTCGTATTTCCGTTCATCTTGAGTTGATTGTTGGAGAATAGTGTCGACTCAAGAGGTACGGAACTACGGTCGTTACAGAATTCAAATATTAAAATGTTAATTTCTTAAGTTAAATAACTTGAATTTCAAATATAGTGATTTATTGGGCAATCAATATTGGAATTTTTTAAATAATTTAATCCTAAATTTAATATGAATAAATAATGAGTTTGAAAGTTGAATTAAATTCTATCCAAATATTAATGAAGGTAGTAAACTTTTAATTTAGATTTAAAAGTGATTAATTTTGTTTTTATAATACTTCGTTTTAATTAACATATAAAATAGTCTTCCGAGGCACTATCTCGAAATTGGTCGAAACCAAATTCATTGGATTCATAATAATGAATTATAGTACGCCGTTGAATTTCATGGTGATCAGATGTATCGTTGGTCGTGCGAGCCCGGAATGCGTAGGAACTAATAAAAGGAATTTAAATTGATATAATTTGATTCTGAAAGCTATCCACTGTATATGATTGAATATGTCCCAAAACTCGTTCTATTATGCTTGAAATAGGGGTATTACATATAGAACGCCAGGTGACACACCTAGTTCGGAGTTCGAGATTTTTGACTGCTACGAGCTGGATATTTTGAATATATATATATATATATATATACATCTATATGTATATGTATGTATGTATATATATGTATGTATGTATGTATGTATGTATGTGTGTGTGTATGTATGTATGTATGTATGATATTAATCCATACTAAGGCTCGTACCCTAAGCCATACCCACTCCACACTTTGCAATGTTCAAACCATACCATTTTTCTCCTTATAGATCATGTTCAAATCAGAAAATTGGTTCCTTTTTGCAAAATACAAGTGCTCTCAATCCTACAACTCGTATTTGTTTGAGCGAATCGAGGCGATATCAACATTCGACCATAACAAGGAATTTCTAAAGGAAGGACGCTCAACTTATTGGATGGTAGAGATTGCTACTGGTAGAGACCGACATCGTAATTTGGACGATGGACGGAAAATGGGTTCGAGGTAAATTGACAGCGGCGGTGGAGCTATAGGGGACCGAACCATCGTCTTAGGGTCGGTGGTGATAAGGGAAGGATATTGTAAGGTTGCGGCGTCTAAAGTGGCATTGGGTGGCGACAATGGGGAGTTGAACAGGGGCGGAATGGTCAAGCTCATCAACGAGCTATAGGGGGAGATAGGTATGAGCTGGGTGTCAAAGGGTAGCTCAACGTTGTGGGAAGCTTGGGGCGGGGTGCAACGACTACAGGTGGTCGAAGGCGGCACTATGGTGGAAGGAAATGAATTTGTGAAGTGCGGCCTAAATTCGACTTTGTGATTAAGGGATTAACAAAGGTTGGTCATTTAAAATAGGGTTAATTAAGAATTAATATTATTATTTAAATATTATGATCATGATTATGATTGGATTTTGAAATTTTCCCCATTTATGTTGAATTGTGTGACGACCCGAAATTTTCAAACCTGAAAATTCCAGATAGTTAGAAAAAGAAGAGAAGAGATAGAAGAAGAAAATAGAAAACAAGACACAGAATCTCACATTCACAGCGGATCAAAATATAATATCAAATAATATCAGTTATATAAAAGAAAACTGTATCTGTCAATTTATATTTATATACATCAGAGTTATGACATCTCATAAAAACTGCATAGTATAACAACTTGTCCAGATAACAACAGCAATACCATGGCAGAATACACTCTATACGTTCCTGCCATCCAACTCGTCTCCTGAGCTCCAAACGTCCTAACCTGAAAATCTGTAGTACTCGGTCTGACCCGAGCATTACATCAAAGTAGCACCCGGGTCAGGCTGGAAACCAGCGTGAGTAAACCCACATAATATGAAATACCAAACCATAACACATGAGGATATCAAGGTAACTCGTACCCTTTTACGAGTTGTCTTAGTCAACATTTATCACACAATAATTTCAAGTCAAATATCCATATTACACAATTCATTCCATTCCAGCCTGTTTAACCACATATCCAATATAAAGAATTTTGCAGATTACAAATCAAAGTGGTTCCGGGTATTTACTGATACCCGGCTCCGGTCTCTTCGAATCTCATGTCATCTTAACCCAAGTTATTCAATTAAATCCAATTCAACTTTTTAAATACCGGATGTCACTTTTACACAGCAATTCATCATTGATAGATAACCATATTATCACAGTTCAAACCAAACATATTATATCACAAATCATTTCATATCAAAGATATCAACCAATTCAAGGCATTTAACATTATTCAATCATTCATAAACAAGATTGATCACTTTCCAATTAATTTAATTCATCTCTAATTAAATTAATAACTAACATTAATCACTTAGATTACCATTACTTAACATTAATTAATTATAACTAATGAATTAATCATCTTTTGATTATCCATAATTGCCAGTTAATCAATCCTTAATTTGATTAATCCTTAATTACCCTTGATTAATCTTTAATTACCCATGATTAATCTTTCATTATAGACTAATCATGCTTTAAGTATAAATTAATAAAACCTAGATATTAATTAATAAAACATAATTCCACTCAGAAATTAACTATCCTTAATTACTTCATTAATTAAACCAACTCCTTGATTAATTACCTTAATTAATCCTTTAATTACACCGAGTAATTAACACTTAATTACTTCCACTAAGTAATTTTTATTTAATTACTATTCATCAAGTAAGTTCCATTAATTAATTACATTCAGTAATTATCCATTACTTCACTAAGTAATTACACTTCATTAATTACATTAAGTAATTATACTTAACCCATCATCAAGTAATTCTCTTTAATTAATTAAACTTAATTAACTAACTAAAATTAACCACATTAACTTAATTAATTACACCGAGTAATTAATCCTTTTAGTTACTTCATTAAGTAATTACTCTTACTTAATTCATAAGTGATTATCTTTAATTAATCACTAATTAATTATTTAGTTAATTATTAACTAATCATTTAAAATCAATTAAATAATTTCTTAACTACTTATAATTAAAAGATTCTTAATTAAGAAAATTATTTATCTTAATTTAATTATTAACTATTCTTAAATCATTAACAATAATTGAATTACCCTTGTTAATTTCACATAATAATTATCTTAAATTAATCAAAACTCTTAGTCACTTAAAGGTAAACTCTTTGTTATAATTGATTACTAAACTCTTATCATTAAACTTTATTTTAAAAATAAAACATCTTAGAAATCAATTATAATTTAAACAATATAAACATCTAATTTAAACCTTTAAAATCTTTGAAAACTTTCAAAGTTATTAGATAGATTTTAATACAAAGTCATTTTGAAATCCACTTTCCTATTCTTTAAAAATTCCTCTATTGAAATATATTTAAAACTTGTTAAACAATTATTTTTGAAAACAATTTATCTCCATAAGTAAAAACCCGATTTAACTTTGTCTTTAGACTTAGAAATACTTGCAAATCAAATTCCTCTGTTTTAAAAACTTAATACTTCCTATACAATTCTTAAAGCCTGAACAACTTGAAACTACTCAACACATCGAGCAAAACCCCTATCATTCCCGATCAAAACACGGAACCATTCACATTCTACCTAATTCGAGAAAAACACCAGCCTACCCGAGCTTAAACCCGAGCGCCTACTTCCTTCTCCAAACCCAACATTCTAGTTGCACGAAAATGTGCACATCCACATGCATACTACCCCTGGTCGTCAAAGAACCCTACTCCGGCCTCCGACCAGTCGACTTCCACCACGGCAACAACATGCGAACATTCAACTGCCACGATTCGATCGAGAATCAAATTCGACCCTAAACACACTCAGCCTGGAAACGTACATCACCAGAAATCGACCACCTCTGACAATCTATGCCTCGAGACACCTTGCCGTTCTCATCATAGCTTCACCACGTTTCCCGCACCCCCAGAACAACTCGCGGTCAACTCCGGTCGCTTCTAGGCATCGCGAAATCCGATTGAACGTCGATGACAAACCTAGGGTGTTAAACCCTACCCCAACGATTTTCGGCTATCACGATCAATGATAAATCACCATAGTTTTTTTCGATGATCCTTGTTTCCCCCCTCGGCCTTCAAGCCCAATCACGTCGACCAGTTCGTCGTTGATCGACGAAAATCGATCAAAACATCACAAACGTTCAACTCAGGAGAACTCACAAATTTCCAAACTAAAAATCATGATTTACACACTAAAATTCATGATTTACTATGACAAATTCTATCATGCAATCCACTCTTAAAAATGAATTGATTAATTTTTGACCCAATTTTATTTTTCACCGTTCATTAGAAATTTTCGAGCCAAATATTCATTTTAAATTCCTGTAATTATTTTTAGGCGTGATGTTACTTCATTTACAAACCATAAGCTAACTAGGATTCAATGGTGAGATATTGAATTAAATGGAGAAATCCAAACCTGTTAAAAACAACAGAGTTCATTTTTGTACATATACAGGCATTACACAGGCATCAAACACTCATATTCATACATGCATTCATTTTAATTCAAGCATTTCAGGTAACAACATGATTTTTCATTCACAGCATCAAAATGAAATCCAGGATTAAACTGTTTTTAAAATAGGTTTAGTCACCTGTCTAGGACTGAACAGAGGAGCAAATTCACTTTGAAAAACAGGAAGTTGTCTGGATATAGAAAATTGATTTTTTTTTTTGTCTTGGGATGTTCTGATATTTGATTCTGAAGTTGATCCATTAGCTTCCAAGTTTGATTATGAACTGAACTTGTTTTAAAACCGAGTTTGACTTGAATTTCCAGGTTTTAATTTTGAACAAATTTTTTCACTTTATTTTGATTTGTTTTCTAGGTTCAGATGATGTGTATAGATTTTGAAACTGAAAAGAAATGCTTGATCTCTTTGAAAACTTGAAGGTGATACAAATTGAAGAAGATCACATGCTACAGATTGAAAATTGTTTTACAGGATTTGATTTCTGGTTTTAGTTTCTGATCTTGATTTCTTATATTTTGTTTTCAGGTTGTTTTCTTGTTTGAAATTGAGGATCAAAAGAACTGAGAAGGGAGTAGAAATGTGTATATATCTTCCTTTATCTTTTATTTATAAAATAAAAATAAAAAACAAAATAATGACACTTATATTTGTCTAATGCAATTAAGCTACACTTGTACTTTACATGACAAATCCACTTAACACTTGTTAATTCTTGTATATAAATCCTTACATTTGTAATTATGTATGCGTATACTTTTTTTTCTAACACTTGTAATTTCATTTTAGTAAGAGGTTTTATATTAATTAAAATATCTTAAGGATATAAATATTTAAACTATCTCTATATTAATCAATATAAAGTTTTAAAGAAAAAGATAAAAATTCCAATCATACACTTAGAAATAATTATACTAGTTTAATATATCTTTTATAAAATCCTTTAAAGAGAATGTTATAAGCAAATCATATATACATATTATTTTAAAATCAATTTATTTTTAAAATGTTATATTTGAATTTCAAATTCAGATTCTCTTTTAAAACTACTTATATGTTTAGATATTTTTATTTATCAAATTTTATTTATTTAACCAAATGGAATCAGTATCTCAATTATTTAAAATCAGTTAATTGTCTAATTAACAAATATTAAAAATCCAGATTATCACATTCCTCCCCCCTTAGAATCTTTTCGTCCTCGAAAAGGTACGAAGCCTGAATTGATTAAAATGCTTATTTTAGAAAAATTATTCTTTGATCACTTTTAAAACACTTTTAAGATCTAAATAATAATAGTTTTTATAAAACTACTTTTTATAACTCGATGTCTCAACCAGTCCATCCTTGTTCTCATAGAATTTTGATCATAAGTTGATCAGGCATTGGACTAAAAATCTATAAGTACTTGGTAAACCCATTTTCAACATCCAGTGAAAATACTTAGAAAAATAATTTTATTGAAACTATAGAAAACATTTTTGAAAATAGAAGAAATATCTTTGGTGAGAATGCTTTGGAAATCATCACCCTCATCCATGGTCGTAGTTAACCCGATGGTTACGTTGCCATTCCGGCAAAATCCATAGATAACTATAGGCCTCCACGCCCCTCGATTACGCCATGGAACCCGCTACAGATCGCAGTTACATCTAGGGTTACGTTGCCATCGCAGCAAAAGTCCTTGTAACTGTAGACATCAGCGCCTTCGAATTTCAATGCCAAAAGAATGAAACTTCTCCACTCCCACATAGGTCGTAGACTACATCGGTTAAATCCCAACATAGCCTTAGGCTCTCACGGCCTCTCGACTTTTGCAATGTTACCATAGGTCAAAGTCTACAGATGTAAAATCAAACGTAGAATGTTGGCTCTCAGCAGTACACACGACTTTCGCTATAGTCTACAGTAGATCGCAGTGACATCGAGTTACACTATCGTCACAGCATAACCCAAATGCCTTTGTAGGCATCAGCGCCCTCGATTTTCGCTATGCACTACACAAAATCCTCAGGAACTAGTTTTGTCCGGACTCCTCACAGGATCAACTTTAGAGGCTCCTCCTTTTGAGGCTCAAGGTAGTACCAACCTATGGTACTTCTGAGAAGTTCATTCAAGGGAGCGCCTTTTTCTCCAGAGTCATTTTCAAAACACTTTATACTATAACACATATAGTATCTTCCGAATCATACACCTAGTATGAATCCCATATAAATCTCCTTTCTCAAAATCGATTATTCCAAAATCGATAATTCTCAAACTAGGCTTTCCAAATTCCAATATTGATTTTACGCAAAAATCAAAAGCCTTTCCAAAATCCATAGGTTTCAAAAACCTTCCCTACAAAATCATTCTCATAAGATCCTTTATATATATGTATATATATATATATATAACCTTGAAAAATCTTTGGATCATTTCAAACTTGTATAAAACCCCTTTTTATACTTCAAATACTTTTCAAAAAACCTTTTTCTTCCTGCAATAGATTCAACAAGGGGAAATTTATCTTACATAACAAAGATATATAACTTTACTTATTCCAAATCAAATATTCAAATTTGATTACTCAATAAAGTTACTTACCAAACTACTTACTTCCGTAAAGTAAATTTCTACCATAGAAATATCCAATTTCTACTTATACTTCATCATATATTTCCACTTCAAAAACCATTTTACATTTCTTATCCAAAAACTTTCAATATCAATTTCATTCCAATCCGTACGATGTACACATATCATCTGTACGCAATATCAATCTGATCGCTTAGTCGATCAACAATTTCTTTTCTGAACTAGTATCGTCCACCCGACATTCCTAGTGCGGACTCAGATCTGGTTTCTTGGTCAGAAACCGTCATTCTCCTTGCATAGCCTAACTATGATAGAGAATATCCAGAATCAATCAACAATCCATATCCAGGTTCGCCGTCGAAAATCGAGTGAAAAATCCCAACTCGGTTCGATATACTGTCTCGAAATTCTATGCTCGAATCTGGATCAAATCACCATGTGAACGGAATAATATATGTACATCCTATGTATTTATCTCCATTGATTATTAACTAAATCAATTTCTCCAATCTATTCGCATTCACTTTAATTCTATCCACTTATTTACAATTGTTTCAATTCCATTTGGATTATCACTTTAACCCTTATCTCAATTGGTAATTAATCATAAACAGTTTGCACTCTAGCCAACTTTTAAATTTAGAAAATAGCTTGAGAAGTTTAAAATAGATAAGTAGTTGAAAAATAATTATTAGTTTGTAAAATAGCTGTAAGTAGTTAAGTAATTTTAAAATAGTTTGTAAAATAGCTGTAAGTAGTTAAGTAATTTTAAAATAGTTAATTTCAATCCCAATTCCAATTAACTCAAATCAAATTCAATTTGAACTACTTCAATTCAAATTATTTTAAAACATCTATTCATTTCCAATTACCAGATCTTAAACCCATTTTGAGATCACACAAACTCCCAATTCGAATCAACCATTTAACTTCCCTTGTTAAATTTTAATTTCATCTTGAAATTTCCAATTCAGGTTGCTTGTTACATTATTTAACTTTTCCAAAGTTAAATTCGATTTACTTAATCCAACCAACCTTACCCAATTTGAATTCCCATTTCAAATTTTAAACTTCACATAATAATCTTCCCACTTATAAGTTTAAAAACTTATCACTTTGGGTTTTTCATCACATTTCAGGAAAAATCAAAACCCATCACTTTAGAGTTTATTTCAATTCAGCTCTAATGTTATGTAAATCCCACATACATACATATTTATTTCCTTTACACGCCAAGTTATCCTTAAATTTTAAACCACCTTTGGTTTTTAATTCAAAACAAATTCCTTTAAATTTTCAAACAATTCTCATTTGAAACAGGACCCTTCATTCAGATACATTAAATGATATTATTTATTATTTCTTTATCACTTTGTAACAATTTTCAAATTTCTGGACCTAGATTTAAAACTTCACAATTTAGATCATCTTCGGTTCCAACTATAAGCCATACTTGCCTAAATGTTTTACTTCCCTAAAACATTTCATTTTGCTTGCTCATTAATACACATTTTATTATTAAATACAACATCCATTTATGATAATAACCATGATTACCATATCTGGAAACCAATTCATTATGATCTTATTCTAAAACTCCTTCCCAAATTCAAGATTTAAATTTTAGTTTGAATCCATTTCAAACTTAACTTTCAATTTGGTTGTATTTCTATTACCACTTAATTTAATTCCAATAATTTAACAACCAATTACCTTAATATTTATTAGAAAGAAATATTACTTTATATATCAAAATATATTCTTATATAAAATCATTTTAAATCTTTATATAAGAAAATAACAAGTGCGCTCTCATATATATAGATACACTCAACTCATCCTAGGGTTCCATTGACCCTATCCTTAATGAGTAATCCCACCAGAGCTAAGGTTTTCGCTTAACCTTCAGCTCTGATATCAAATGTGACGACATGAAATTTTTGAACCCGAAAATTCCAGATAGTTAGAAAAAGAAGAGA
Organism: Allium cepa; assembly: GCA_030765085.1. NCBI lineage: Eukaryota > Viridiplantae > Streptophyta > Magnoliopsida > Asparagales > Amaryllidaceae > Allium > Allium cepa. The sequence continues at coordinate 978,954,850 of CM060939.1, forward strand.
AGAGATAGAAGAAGAAAACAGAAAATAAGACACAGAATCTCACATTCGCAGTGGATTAAAATATAATATCAAATAATATCAATTATACAAAAGAAAATTGTATTTGTCAATTTATATTTATATACATCAGAGTTACAACATCTCATAAAAACTGCATAGTATAACAACTTATCCAAATAACAACAACAATACCATGGCAGAATAAACTCCATGCGTTCCTACCATCTAGCTCGCCTCTTGAGCTCCGAACATCCTAACTTGAAAATCTGTAATACTCAGTCTGACCCGAGCATTACATCAAAGTAACACCCGGGTCAGGCTGGAAACCAACGTGGGTAAACCCACATAATATGAAATACCAAACCGTAACACATGAGAATATCAAGGTAACTCGTACCCTTTTACGAGTTCTCTTAGTCAGCATTTATCACACAATATGTAACAACCCGATATTTTCAGCCATTCGCATCCGCACATGTCGGACTTGAATTGCTCAAAATACCGCGTTGTAAATAAATTTGGAGAAAATGAAATACAATCACAGAATCACAGACACAGAAATATCAGAATATCACGCAGCGGAAATTAAAATACCATAGTAGTTCATGAAGCTACTATAACAAACTCTCAAAACATAATACATAATATCAGTCTGAAAAACATATACAATAGAAATCTCAATTACATAGCAGTTTATCAATACCAAAGCTGAAATAGAACAAATGAAACTGAAGGGATAGATAACTAGACAAGCAGAATCTCCAGCAATTCCTAGCTCCAGAAAGAAATCCAAAGCTAAGCTGTAAATACTCAGGCTGACCCGAGCGTAAAGTAAAACACAAAACACTCGAGTCAGGACAATATATACTTATATAATGTAAAATAACTCAAGTGAACTATAGTAGAAGTGCACAATAACTTAAAGGATGCTTGGGATCGCCCATACTTTAAGAATCAGTTAAACTATAAATTAAATACATCCCGTGGTTAAAATTTCAAAATGGTAACTTATACTTCAAAATAAAATATCATTTCAAAATTCAATATCATTCAAAATCCATTTCATAATATCAAAATATAATATCTTCCAAACCACATTCATTTTTATTTAATTTAAATACCATTACAAAACACATTTCAAAATAGTTTATATTTTGAAACAAATTGCTTCATTTTAAATCATAAAATGAAGTTATTATATTTAATAATTAAATTATTAAATTTACAAAATTTTAGTCTTTCAAAATTCATTTATCCACTTACTTTATTAAAACAGATGAAAATTCAACTTTCACAGCATTTAGAAATTGCTACGGAAAGTTACATTCAAAACAGTTCAATTTAATAAAAGATAGCATTTAAAAAGGTTGTAATAGGGTTACATTAGAATTAATAGCATTTTTGACATGCAGTTAATTAACTTCAAATATTCAGTATAATTTCACAAACAATTATATTTTTATTTAAATCATATTTAACTTATAAAATCATATAATTTCACTTTTAAAACAATCATTCAAATACCCTTATATTCATGATTTTATAAAGTTAAATCTCCATTCAAAATCAAAATTTAATAATAATTCACTTATTAAATTCCAACATAAAATTTCAAATTCATTAAATTAAATTTAACTTAACACTTAAGTTTAAATTTTTGAATATAACTCAATTTCATTTTTATTTACTTAACTTAAAATTCACTTTTAAGCCAAATTCACAAATTTCCAATTTTAGTTATATTTCAAAATTTCAACTTAAATATTCATTCATTTCACATTTAACTATATAAAAAAATCATTAATATATTATAAAATCATTTTAAATTCTTTTAAATTCAAAATACCAAAAATTTATCATATTTTCATATTTAATTTAAATTCCATTTATCACCAAATTATAATTTCCAAAATAACTTACATTTCAGATTTTCTAACTTTACCATTTATTTATTTCACTTATAAATTTTCATAAAAACAATAATGCTTTTCAAAAAACCATTTGTAATCAAATTTAAATCAAAATATTATAATATTTACATTTCTAAAATATTTTAAATTTTTTTTTTGAAAGCGGGTTCAAATTTTCTATTAAAACAAAGGAAGATATACAAGATCAAAAGACAAAAGTCTCAACATACTAAAATCCAAATACAAGACAAAAACAAACAATTGCATTAAAGCTAAACCCAAGGCCTGCTTCGTCCAGCCCAATAGAACAGAAGACTCGAGAAGGATACCGAAACAAAAAAGGACATTTCGTAGCTTCCCGACCAAACTTTATGTCTTCTCCTCTGCTTCCTTTAATGGCGACGAGAGTAGGGATTTTTTTTTTCATTTCCTTTTCCTCTTCGTCCTCTTAAAAACTAAACTCATCTACTTACAGCTTACAGATCAGAGGAGTACTACAAACTATCTGATGAAACTAGCAGCTCCTATATAGTCAAACCTTCTCGATTCTCTTCAAGATTAGTCTTCAGAAACTATATCTTTGTATACTCTAAGCTTTAGTTAGAAGACTGACTTAATTCTTTGCAGAAATAAGGAGAATCCCTTCAAGATCTGAAATTTAGAGTTCCAGATCTAGTCTCGTTGAGTTCAGAACTTGATAAGGTAAGTTCTAACTCTTCTAAAGATGTTGTCTTTTAGCTTACAACTCTACTGATTGATTATTATTGGCCAGGTTTCGTTGAGCTATTTTCAGATCTTGTCTCAGATATTGGCAAGTTAAGTTTCAAACTTTCTTTTAAACTTCTGGTTCTTCTGATTAAGAATATAGTTAGTGAAGGATCTGTTACTTCATATCATCTCAAATCCATAGGAGAATCAGAGCTTATTCTAATGAATTTTGTTCACTGCAGGGAAAACATTCTTCAAGAATCCTGGGTTATCTGCATTCTGCAACTTATCAGACTAAATCAAAATTATTGTTAATTGTAAATTTATAATGTAAAATTAAAGAGAGGAGAGTGAGGACGATGTAAAATAATACAGGTACACTTAGTCTAAGCCAAGAAACATAAAGCTCCAGAGTAGCAGGTGAACAGAAACACATGATAGCGTATCCCCAATTCAGCGTTGGGAGGTATAACCCCATTTCATAGCTAATTTTTCATCTGTGCCTGAAATGTTCTTAAAATGCTTTGATTTAGTCATTCTGATGAACATAGTCTGGTAGATGTTAGAACAAATCTGCGAACTAGCTGAAAACCGATTCTGAAATATCCTTTCATTTCTTTCTCTCCATATATGCCAAACACACATAGATAGTGATAGTTGAAACAAATCTGAACTTAAGCTTTTTGTTCGGGAGAAAGAAACGATTTTATGTAAATCCTCCTTCAAAGAAAAAGAGAACAGACTTTTCGGAGCTTTAAAGAACTTTTTACAGCTCCAAAGCCAAATCTTACCTGTATAATCACATTGAAAAAATAGGTGAACTATAGTTTCAATATGATTATTACAGAAGACACATAAAGGGTCAACGACTATTTGTTTTTGCAGAAGTCTTTCTTTTGTTAGAAGATAGTCATTTACGGCTTTGAACAGGCATACCGCCATTTTTGGGACATGGATTTTATTCCAAACCAGACACGACCAAAATTTAATTTCGAAACTAGTTCTAGTCGTGTTCCAAATGTTTTTGAACTGATATGAACCATCCCTGGTACATTTCCAAGCCCAGAAGTCCTTTTCCCTGTCTTTGTAAATATTCACTCCTTCTATTTCTGCATGGATTTGAAATAAAAAACTATGCGAATACCATTTCCACTCACCATTATTTACAATCTTACTAAGTAGCATGTTTTCCGTACCAGTTCTAAAAGCTGTATCTCTCCCAATACGTTCCATGATTGAACACCCGTTCAACCATGGATCATACCATAGGGAAGTCGTTTTACCATCAGCAATGTTAAGGGAGAGGCATTTCAACGCTATTTTCCTATTTTTCAGGACATATTTCCATACTCCCGAATCGTCTGCCCGTTGCGCAATTTCCCAGAAACTTTTTTGTCCAACATATTTATGATGCATGTGGTCAGCCCAGATCCCCTATGAATTAATAATTTTCCAAATCAATTTGATATATAACACTCGATTCATCTCTTCTAGATCTCTCAATCCCATTCCTCCTTCTTCTTTTTGTCTACATAAGATTTCCCAGGGAATCTTACTACTCCGACTTTTCCAAAGGAAGTTCAAAATCAAATGTTTAATTTTTTGAACAGTGGTAATTGGGAGGCAAAAACATTACATCCAATATTGAATTATTGGGTATATGGTTGATTTAATCAGTTCCAGTCTCCCAGCCAAACTAAGCATTTTGTTCTCCCATCCCCCAAATTTTATTTTTATCTTCTCTAACAGAGAGGAACAATCTTTATCCCTTAAATTTGCACTTGACAAGGGAATTCCCAAGTACCTTACTAGGAGTTCCGATTGTTGAATGTTAAGTATGGAGCAGATATCAGTACACTGGTTTACCCCTTTTCCAAAGAATACGTTAGATTTTTCACAGCTTAGTTCCAATCCTGTAACTCTCTTCATAGTTTGAAATACTTCTCTAATAGCAACTGCATTTCCTGTACTTGCTTTTGAAAAAATAATAACATCATCAGCATATATGAGATGAGTCAACTTGTTATCATCATCTAAGATTGGAGAAATATGACCATCCCTAACCTTTTCTTCCATCAGTAACGTGAAATATTCCATAACCAAAGTAAAGAGTAAAGGGGAAAGAGGGTCACCTTGTCTAAGGCCATTTGTACTTTTGAAATACCCGTGCGATTCCCCGTTCATTATGATAGAGAAAACTGGAGTAGATATGATATTTCCAATAATTTTCACCCATTTGTTTGAGAAATCCAGGCTTTTTAACATATGTACGACAAAATCTCGATTAATCGAGTCGTAAGCTTTCTTTAGATCTACTTTAATACACATATGCTTATTTCCTTTTCTTCCCAGACCTCTGATCATTTCATGAGCTAGCAAAATGCCATCCCCTATTGATCTCCCTTTTATAAAAGCCGTTTGGTTTGGTGAAACCAGTTTTTCCATAAACGGGGCCAGTCTGTTGCATAAAATTTTGGTGAAAACCTTATATAAAGTGTTACAACAGGCTATGGGTCTAAAATCTTGAATGCAAGTGTTGTAAGCTTTCTTGGGAATCAAGTGCAAAAAAGTATGATTCTACTCATTGATAACTAAACCTTTATGAAAAATATCATTCAGAGCTTTGCAAATAAGTTCTTTGAATAAATTCCAATGAGTTTTGAAAAACTTAGAATTAAAGCCATCCGGACCTGGAGAAGTTGTCTCTTTAATGTCCCACAAAGCTAGTTTAATCTCTCCTATCGCTATTTTGTCATTCAAAAAATTTGCTCCATAATTCGAAATGATTGTCTTACAAATTACTTCAGGGAATTGATCTCCGGTAGACTGGTTAAACATTTGTTTATAGTAATTAATAGCCGATTCTGCAAACATGTCTTCCGAAACAGCCTTTCCGTCTATTTCTATACTAGTCAAGCGATTTCTATTTCTTCTGCTAGACATTTTAGCGTAAAAGAATGAAGAAGCCTCATCACCCATTGTGAGCCATTCACATTTAGCCTTTTGTCTAGTATCTAGAAACTCTTTTTTTAATGCCAATTCCAGATTTAATTTAGCATTCTGAAACTCAGAAGCTAAATTTGGGTCTTTTGATTTTTCCATGGGTTTCTGAAGTTTAGCACATTTCTCTCTTTGAACTTCAGTCTCCTATTTGGTGTTCCTTATTTTGGAACTCCAACTCTTAAGTTCTCTTTTAATATTCCTAAGGATATATATGATTTGATAAAGGGGACTGTCTTGTTGTTTAGAGATCCAGTTGTTCTCGATAATCTGAAGGTAATGATCGCATATCGGCCAATGATTCATAAACCTGGAAGGTCTGTTCTTGACTCTAGGCTTACTAAAAAGAGAAACAAGAATAGCATTGTGATCGCTAACTGATGAAGGTAAATATTCAGACGACAAATCTGGGAATAAATTAATCCAGTCGAAATTTGCAAAGACTCTGTCAATTTTTGAGAATATGTTGCGCCTAGGACCCGACCACCAGGAAAACTCATATCCTTTAATATTGATCTCTTTTAAACCTGTGTGATTAGACATATTGTCTAGTTCGAAAAGGTTTCCAAGCGTTACAGGGTTGCCACCTTTTCTATCTGATAGATTGCGAATACAGTTGAAATCCCCAAGGACCAACCAAGGTCTGAAAATGTTAATAGCGTCTTCCCAAAGGTTCTTCCACAGACTTTTCCTTAAGAGAACAAAATTCTGAGCGTACACAAAAGTTAAAATACATCTGAAGCTCAGTTTGTTTATAAGTTCGATAGTTAAGTGTTGGTCACTCATGCTAATGTAGTTGAAATCCCATGTATTTTCATTTATGAAAACTAATATTCTACATTTAAAATAACAAGAGACATTACTTATTATTTTCCAACCTTCTTCCAAACAATTTTCCAAATTGATTATATCCGAGTACGTCAGCTTATTTTCCAAAATACCAAAACAGCTAATGTTATACTTTCTAATAAGCTTTCTCACTTCTTCCATCCTGTTAGGGTTATGAAACCCTCTAACATTCCAACAAGCGAACGACATTAAGTTGCTTTGAAGTTACGGGTCCTCTGTTGCCTATTGCTAGAGGACTCCACTTTCCCTTCCGCAGTAATGCCTAACATCTGAACCCACTTAGGGTTCCTACGAACAAGTTTGTCCTTCTGAATAGTGTCTACTTCCGTATCCTGGGACTCTGAAATGGATTGTTCCTCTTGAAATGAGTCTGCATTATCATGTGTATTCTGTTCCTCTGCCACATCCGTCGTTCCTGAATCCTGGTCCTGATTTACCTGTACCTGTAAGTCAAAACAAGGTTCAGTCCCTCTTTTAAGATTAACATTATTGATTGTACAATCTTCAATACAAATATCATTAGCGAGAAAAGTATTAGAACTAGACGACAGGTTTTCTGAAGGAATAGAACTAGACGGCTCTCTATTTCCTGAATCAAGAAGGACTTGGACTCCCCTGCTTTCTATATCCATTGATCTTCCCTGTGTCTCGTTAGATGGTGATCTGTTGGAATTTAGTTCCTTGTCCTTTTCTTGCACCTGTGTATGCTCGTCTTCGCTAGGAACCTCCTTCACATTCTTCCTCAAAACTTCATCAAATTGACTGCCTTTATTCATTTGCTCAGTAAGTTCCACCGGACTTCCAACGTTCCTCTGAACTGGGTTGTTTGGAGTCACATTACTGTCCTCTTCCCTTACTATTTCCTGACATCCAACAGAAGATGGGGCCTCTATAGTCTTTTCAGAGTCTTTTGCTTGAGGTTGCTTAGGAACCCAAGATTTGGTCATTGGGCATTCCTCAGATACATGGCCAAAACAGACACACTTGCCACAAATAGGAGGAGGATTCTCATATTCTACTTCCTAAATAAAACTCCTTCCTTCGTCATCCATTCCTTCTATGATGTTAGGCAGTCCATAAGTAGCGTTAACCTCTACCAGAACTCTGGCAAAGGCTAATCTGGATTTATTTTTGGTTGCCTCATCCATCTTTATAGGGATCCCTAACGTACTAGTCAGAGCACTTATAGCTTTATTTCCCCACAGTTTGAAGCTTAAGCCGGGAAGTCTAACCCACATTGGTAGGGATGTTAGAAGATCTCTGTCTGTATTCATATCAGGGGATAGTCTCTTCATTATAATCAGGTTCCGGTCCATGAACCAAGGCCCTGATTTCAGGATTTTATTACAATCCTCTTCACTTCCAAATCTCACTACAAAGAAACCGTTATTCCTTGAGTGAACTGTAAACGGCTTCGTTGTTGACCAAACTCTATTGGCATAGCCTTCAAAAGTTTTGAGCCATGGTTTATATCCGACAACATACAATAAAATACATAGGTCCCAGCCTCCCTCCGCTTCTTTAATAGCTTCTGATGACAGGGAACCTATTCTTTTTCCCTCCGTTATTTTTGGTTCAATAAATTCCAGATCTAGGTTGCTTATGTCACCTACCGCTCCAATTTTTACAGCCTCACTGTAAGAGAATTTTTTAGCATCCTCAGGAACAGTGAATTTGATATTCAGATTATTTCCGTTACTAGCTTTCGGCTTAGTAAATTTCGTGACTTTGACTGGCCTAGAGTAAGCCGATTGTTCCTTCAGCGAAATCTGCTCTGGATTAGATCTTGATCTGCTCTGCCGATTATCACCCAAATTAAGTCTAGATTCAGGTCTCGAAGAAACTAAAGCCTTGCCCCTCTTCCTTCTCACCTCCTCCCAGCCTTCATCGTCCATCAATCCCATAATTAACGCTGACGTCCAGAATTTGAGGAGATAGAATTGAAGAAAAAAAAGAAAAACAAGCAGTTAGAGGAAAGAAACAGAAAAGAAAGGAGAAAAGGGAAGGGAAATCCTAATCTCCAGATCTAGATCTGGAAACCATTAGAGCAGCAGCCGCTTAGAAAAACATATTTTTAAAACGGGTATGTATTTCATTTTCTAGCCTAGGTAAAGTGATACGGGTATTATATCATTTCAACCCGTAATTTACAAAGAAAACCCGGGTTTGATCATTTCAAACCCGCAATCCCAAGTAAATGAAAAGAATTGAAAATCATTCAAGCCTATCATTTCAGCCCATAATGATTTTCTCCTATTCTAAAGTCCGTTCGGGTATGTATCATTTCAACCCTTAGTGATTCTAATCTAAAGGGAACTTGCAGTGTGATAAACTGATAAAAATAACAGAGCAGCATAATATAACAGTAACAGATGTTATAACAGGTGTATAAGCATGGGTGAATATCATATAATCATAATATAGCAGGTGTAACATGATAATGCATTTTACAGATTCAAAAGGGGTCAATTTACTAGTTATATATGTACATATTGTCTGGTGAGAATAACTCACCGGTATAAGCTGAAGACAACAACCAAAGCACACAACTAGGATCTTCAGAGGCACGATAACATGAATAAGATTTGAGGTTGAGAGTGCCAAAGATAAATTTCCTTGAACACATTCAAACAAGACAATACAAATAACATAAGTTTCAACCCAAATTACGATTAACACTGTTAGGAATAAATGCATAAAACGAAACCAAAGTCTTTGCACTTGCTTTCTACCACTAATGCTTCAGCTATAGGTCAGGAACACACAGCTAAGTAGTGGGTTTGGATCTGGTTTGGGTTAAAATGGGTCGGCCATACATAGGAAAAGATGATGCAAAGGTATGTGTGCATGGAACTAACACTACAAGGCAACCACCATGGATTCTATGCAACATATGGGCTCGGACACAAGCTAGCATGGTGCGACTAGGTCTGTAGTGGGTCGGGTACAGATGTGGAAGTGGGTTTCAGTTCGTCTATGGGTGGTGGAGGAGGAGTAGGTGGCGGCCAAAGGAAGGTTTAGAGGTGGTGGTGATGTATGGTGCTCGGCTAGGCATATAGGGTGAAGTTTGTTCAAGTTTTGGTGGCGTTTGATCAACTATAGTGCACGGCCAGTGGCTTGGGGCTAGATTGGAGGAGGTGATGGTTGGTTCTGGTGATGGAGGAGGCAGCCATGGTGATGTGGTGGAGAGGAGCCGAGCCTAGAAGGTGAAGAAAGCAATGCAAATAACATAAGAAACAAGAAGGAAAACATGAAAAAGAAATAGAAATTTTACCAAAACTTTTTCTTAGGTTGATGGCCGATCTTTTGGAGTTGGGAAGCTTTTTTTTTTCGTGAAAATGGAGGGAAGTAATTGGCTGAAGAAAATGATAAGGTTAGCCAATAGTAAATGCAAGAGTTGGTTGAAAATGAAAAGCCAAGAATACAAAAAGACTAAGGCAAATAAAGAGTTACAAAACCTTTCAAATTTCAATATTTTCTTTTGGAATTTAAATAACTGAAAAATACTTATAAATTTAAATAAAAACACGAAAATTTAGTAAATAAACAAAAATAAAATAAATAAATATTAAATATATATAATTAAATTAAGAAAAATAGCAAAAATTGTAAACTAGTCTTGAAAATTTGAAAATAAATGAAATGAACTTTTGGAAAAATTTTATGTACTTGAAAAAAATATTTATAACAAAGATAATAACATAAAATAAAAATTCATTCACAAAATAAATATATAATTTTTTATTAAATATAATTTAATTGAAGAAAATAGCAGAAAAATAGAAAACAGCCTTTAAAAGTAAGAAATAAATACAGTAAATTTTGAAAAAAAATTATTATCACTTTAAAAATATTAAAAGACAAAATATACATAAAATAACATATTAACAAATATTAGAATAAAATATAACAAAGAAAATATGATTTATATAATTTAAAATAGACAAAATTGCAAAATAAAACAAATTATACTCAAAATTGAAATGTACATAACTTTCACAATTTAAATCCGTTTTCAACGAAACGAAAAGTAGTATTCAATTTATTAAATCTATTTTCATAATAAAAGATAAAATTTAAGAATTTAAATATTTAAATTTGAAATTTAAAAATCAAAGTTTGACCCAAATTTACAGAAATCAACATTTCAGGAAAATATTCAATTTATACCATTTTGGAATTATAAATCACATAATAATCAAAGTTTATATTTAAAAATGAAAAGTTTGAAATGGAACCAGTTAAAAATCTTAAAAATGAAATAAATTCAAAATTAAAATATACATAAAATCTAGTGTTGTTACACTCTCCCCCACTCAAATCTTTTCGTCCTCGAAAAGGAAGGAATTGGAGAAACAACTAGAAAGAGAAATAGGTTGGAAGACATTCGAAAGAAGGTAGGGAGAAAGTAGCTAGGAAGGAAAGCAGGTTGAAAGACAAGGATGAACCATTATTTAAACCATTATGCATTTCAATTAAAATTTCATAATATTTTAAACATTTTATAATATGATGAATAGTCATTTGATTCAAATCTGATGGTTCAAAGTAAACAATTTTTAGACATTTTAAAATCTTTAGAAGGGAAAATAACTGATCAAAATATTCTTTATATAGTACTTTATCAAGATACTTTTATCAAAATACTTTTATAACTCGATGTCTTAACAAGTTTACTTTCGTTCCTGCAGACTCTGGCTATGCGTTGATCAGGCGCAAAGCTAGAATTCTCCAGGTACTTGGTAGACTTGTTTCAACACCCAGTGAAAATAATGAAAACACTTTTAAAAACAGATATGGAAAATACAATCCAAACAAATCAACCAAACCGAAACAGTTGTCTAACCATGGATCGCAGATACACAATGGTTACGCCTGGATCCCCCAGGAAACAATCCGTATCCGTAAGCTTTCTTAGCCCTGTGAGTTACGCCATGATGACGAGTAGAATGCAGGATACACAATGGTTACGCCTGGATCCCCCAGGAAACAATCCGTACCCCTAGGCAAGGCTCATCCAGGCACTTGCGCTACTCTTCGCGACCTACACAGATTGCAGGATACACAATGGTTACGCCTGGATCCCCCAGGAAACAATCCGTACCCCTAGGCAAGACTTAGCCAGGCAGTTGCGCTATGTAGTCGCGATCATAAGACCACGGGGATCGCCGTGGAATTCGATGGACACTCGAGTATCATATCTGGAAAACCCAAATCAAAGAGAGAGAATAATATCGATAGAATGAATCCACAGTGTGGCCACAAAGCGGATATCGAGCAGAAGGCACTTTCCATATCTTTACTTCGAAAATATGTATCATATAGTACCTTTCAAAATCACTTTCAAATATCATACTTATATAAAGTCCAATTTATATAAGATTTCATTTCAAATCAAATACTTTCCAAAATAATAGTATATCAAATCACACTTATATAAATTTCGATTATATAAGATTTCATTTTTCAAAATTGAGTACCTTTTCAAATCAACAGTTCTCAAATCAATGGTTTACTTATACAAATCATTTTTATATAAGTTCGATAGCTCCCAAATCAAGTATTAAATAAAACAGGTTCTAAATTTTAAACCATTTCGATATCAAATAAATTTTAAAATCATATATGATGTCACCAAATCATTTCTTTCAAGTTATACATATTCAGTTTCATAATTTCTTAAAACAATAGGTTTAGAAAATAATCCAAATTTCCAAATCAACAAAATTTAGGTCAAATAAATCCATTTCCATTTCAAACATGTATTCACTTCAAAAGTCATAATACTTTCAAAGTTATGAATCTTTCGAAACTAAAATACTTGAAATCATTACACTTTGAAAATCATAACATTTAGAAATCATGCATTTGAAATCATAAAACATGCCCTTAATTCTTTACATTTCAATTTTTTTTCAATTAAACCACAATCTAAAATTTCCAATTTTAATTCAATTCAAACCATCAGTTTCAATTTAGTTTTCCAACAAAACCATTTCAAATATTATCAATTTCAAATATAGATTTGATTTTCAAAATAAACTATTAAATCTTAAATAGGCTTAAATATACCATATTTCAAAACTAAATTTCATAATTTCATATATCTCAAATTTTACTTCATTATTACTTACATATGTCATTATTTCGCAACATTACATTCGATCGCTCGCTTGATCACACAAGTTCGCTTTCGAACTAGTATTGTCCATTCGACTTCCCTAATGCGGACTTCGATATGGTTTCTTGACTAGAAGCCATCAGTCTCCTTGCATAGCCATATACTATGATAGAGAATTCTAGAATCAAGCCCAAAATCCATATCAAAAGTTCGCCATCAAGAATCAAATGAAAAATCCTAACACGAAATGGTGTAATTCACCTTGAACTTGTGTACTCAAACTTAGATCAAACTAATTATGCGAATAAAACAACGTACGTACAACTTATGTATCTATTCCAACTTGTTAAATAAATACTTTTATAAAGATGTTACTAAGTTAAAACATTTAAAACCAAAATTTTCTCAAACATTTGAAGACTAATTTTTATCCAAAACATTTCAAAACTAAATTTCATATTAGTATAATTCAAAATAGTCTTATTTATTTACTTAACAAAACAGTTTCAACTTATAAAAAACCATATTATTTCATACTTGAAACATATAAAATAAACTTATATTCTTTATCAAATACCTTATACCTTTCAAAAAATTTAGCTTTGAAAAATTAACCTTGATTTGGAAGTGCTCGAATCTTAAAATAGTCGAAGAAGTCATATTTTCAATCCAAGAGTTGAAAATCAACACTAAATCAGTAAATCAATTTCAAAAGTTAGGTTTCAAAATCTGAAACTCGAGAACTGAACACCGGCTTACTTTAAATCTTTTCAAATATATATATATATATATATATATATATATATATATACACAGATCTATCTTTCGAATATCAAACCATACTTCGAAATCTGAAATCAAAATTGGTTTCACAAAATCACTCGCAGAGCAAAGCTACTAGAGTGGCCTCTCTCTCACTCAGAAACTCGAAAATCAATGTCGATGATGCATGCATTCATCGCCGAAATTATTTTCCAGTGACATAAGTGAGTTCTGGACTTCAATTAACTTTGAAAAACTTCTTTGAAATTCCTTCGAAATCATTGAAATTCATTCGAATACATTTGAAACATTTCTTATTTGAAATATATATATATATATATATATATATATCTTTAAACAATATTACTATATATATTTTCCAAAATCTTAAAACCGATTTCAAAATACCGGAATTCGATTCCTCGAAATTCAAATTCAAAACCCTTCAGTTATAAATCATTTTTGTATAAATCAAGTTCTTATAAAATTTTCAAATTCTTTCGAAATTTCAAATTTTCATTTTTGAAAGGTATATAATCCTTATCGAAAACATTTCACTTTTATATACAAAATATGGTCATCCTTAATAATTTCGATGTATGCACAATTTCAAAGTACAACCAAACACAAATTTCCAAAGGATGATTCAAGGAAGGATTTCAAACAAACAAAGGTTCAAAATTAGAGGAACTCTAATCGAATAGAATTCTAGTTCGAAGATAAACTCAAACGAAGATGAGATAATTTAATTACCAAATAGAGGATAGATAAGCCTATATAAATCGCGGGCGAACTTAACCGGTCAACCGAGACTTTAGAAATATAATCAATACGGAAATCTAAGGCAAATCGACCTTCGATCGCCAGAGATAGAATCCGGGTAGAGCAGGAGATAGATAGCATCGACATCCGAGGATACAAAAATCTTCAGTGAATCAATGCCAATTGTAAAGGGGTTTCACCCCTTTACAAATCATTCAAAGATTTACGGAATCATCGCTCTTTAGAGAGGTCATTCCAAAGTAGAGTTACGAATGCTCCAAAATTAAAAGGAAAAACGGGGAAAACAAGACTGGATTCCAAAACAAGTGGGAGTGTTCCAAAGTTCAAGGAATCCTAGTCGATAAGAATCTTAACCAAAAGATTTCTAACAAGGTGGATAACGAAGAGATGAAGTTTAGAAAATCTTGATTTCGAAATAAGAACATTTTTATTCCAAAATTATCTTTGAAAATCTTTTAAAAATCATTTGGAAATCATTTTATACTTCGAAAATACGTACTCTCACAAAGAAAGGATTCTGAGATTGATTTCACTCATTCTAGAGTATTTCTACCCTATCTCTAATGAGTTTTTGCTCCGCAGGCTAAGGTTTGCCTAAAACCAAAGCTCTGATACCAACTGTAACAACCCGATATTTTCAACCATTCGCATCCGCACATGTCGGACTTGAATTGCTCAAAATACCGCGTTGTAAATAAATTTGGAGCAAATGAAATACAATCACAGAATCACAGACATAGAAATATCAGAAAAACTCGCAGCGGAAATTAAATACCATAGTAGTTCATGAAGCTATTATAACAAACTCTCAAAACATAATACATAATATCAGTCTGAAAAACATATACAATAGAAATCTCAATTACATAGCAGTTTATCAATACCAAAGCTGAAATAGAACAAATGAAACTGAAGGGATAGATAACTAGACAAGCAGAATCTCCAGCAATTCCTAGCTCCAGAAAGAAATCCAAAGCTAAGCTGTAAATACTCAGGCTGACCCGAGCGTAAAGTAAAACACAAAACACTCGAGTCAGGACAATATATACTTATATAATGTAAAACAACTCAAGTGAACTGTAGTAGAAGTGCACAATAACTTAAAGGATGCTTGGGATCACCCATACTTTAAGAATCAGTTAAACTATAAATTAAATACATCCCGTGGTTAAAATTTCAAAATGGTATCTTATACTTCAAAATAAAATATCATTTCAAAATTCAATATCATTCAAAATCCATTTCATAATATCAAAATATAATATCTTCCAAACCACATTCATTTTTATTTAATTTAAATACCATTACAAAACACATTTCAAAATAGTTTATATTTTGAAACAAATTGCTTCATTTTAAATCATAAAATGAAGTCATTATATTTAATAATTAAATTATTAAATTTACAAAATTTTAGTCTTTCAAAATTCATTTATCCACTTAATTTATTAAAACAGATGAAAATTTAACTTTCGTAGCATTTAGAAATTACTACGGAAAGTTACATTCAAAACAGTTCAATTTAATAAAAGATAGCATTTAAAAAGGTTGTAATAGGGTTACATTAGAATTAATAGCATTTTTGACATGAAGTTAATTAACTTCAAATATTCAGTATAATTTCACAAACAATTATATTTTTATTTAAATCATTTTTAACTTATAAAATCATATAATTTCACTTTTAAAACAATCATTCAAATACCCTTATATTCATGATTTTATAAAGTTAAATCTCCATTCAAAATCAAAATTTAATAATAATTCACTTATTAAATTCCAACATAAAATTTCAAATTCATTAAATTAAATTTAACTTAACACTTAAGTTTAAATTTTTGAATATAACTCAATTTCATTTTTATTTACTTAACTTAAAATTCACTTTTAAGCCAAATTCACAAATTTCCAATTTTAGTTATATTTCAAAATTTCAACTTAAATATTCATTCATTTCACATTTAACTATATAAAAAAATCATTAATATATTATAAAATAATTTTAAATTCTTTTAAATTCAAAATACCAAAAATTTATCATATTTTCATATTTAATTTAAATTCCATTTATCACCAAATTATAATTTCCAAAATAACTTACATTTCAGATTTTCTAACTTTACCATTTATTTATTTCACTTATAAATTTTCATAAAATCAATAATGCTTTTCAAAAAATCATTTTTAATAAAATTTAAATCAAAATATTATAATATTTACATTTCTAAAATATTTTAAAATTTTTAGAAAAACATATTTTTAAAACGGGTCTGTATTTCATTTTCTAGCCTAGGTAAAGTGATACGGGTATTATATCATTTCAACCCGTAATTTACAAAGAAAACCCGGGTTTGATCATTTCAAACCCGCAATCCCAAGTAAATGAAAAGAATTGAAAATCATTCAAGCCTATCATTTCAGCCCATAATGATTTTCTCCTATTCTAAAGTCCGTTCGGGTATGTATCATTTCAACCCATAGTGATTCTAATCTAAAGGGAACTTGCAGTGTGATAAACTGATAAAAATAACAGAGCAGCATAATATAACAGTAACAGATGTTATAACAGGTGTATAAGCATGGGTGAATATCATATAATCATAATATAGCAGGTGTAACATGATAATGCATTTTACATATTCAAAAGGGGTCAATTTACTAGTTATATATGTACATATTGTCTGGTGAGAATAACTCACCGGTATAAGCTGAAGACAACAACCAAAGCACACAACTAGGATCTTCAGAGGCACGATAACATGAATAAGATTTGAGGTTGAGAGTGCCAAAGATAAATTTCCTTGAACACATTCAAACAAGACAATACAAATAACATAAGTTTCAACCCAAATTACGATTAACACTGTTAGGAATAAATGCATAAAACGAAACCAAAGTCTTTGCACTTGCTTTCTACCACTAACGCTTCAGCTATAGGTCAGGAACACACGGCTAAGTAGTGGGTTTGGATCTGGTTTGGGTTAAAATGGGTCGGCCATACATAGGAAAAGATGATGCAAAGGTATGTGTGCATGGAACTAACACTACAAGGCAACCACCATGGATTCTATGCAACATATGGGCTCGGACACAAGCTAGCATGGTGCGACCAGGTCTGTAGTGGGTCGGGTACAGATGTGGAAGTGGGTTTCAGTTCGTCTATGGGTGGTGGAGGAGGAGTAGGTGGCGGCCAAAGGAAGGTTTAGAGGTGGTGGTGATGTAGGGTGCTCGGCTAGGCATATAGGGTGAAGTTTGTTCAAGTTTTGGTGGCGTTTGATCAACTATAGTGCACGGCCAGTGGCTTGGGGCTAGATTGGAGGAGGTGGTGGTTGGTTCTGGTGATGGAGGAGGCAGCCATGGTGATGTGGTGGAGAGGAGCCGAGCCTAGAAGGTGAAGAAAGCAATGCAAATAACATAAGAAACAAGAAGGAAAACATGAAAAAGAAATAGAAATTTTACCAAAACTTTTTCTCAGGTTGATGGCCGATCTTTTGGAGTTGGGAAGCTTTTTTTTTGTGAAAATGGAGGGAAGTAATTGGCTGAAGAAAATGATAAGGTCAGCCAATAGTAAATGCAAGAGTTGGTTGAAAATGAAAAGCCAAGAATACAAAAAGACTAAGACAAATAAAGAGTTACAAAACCTTTCAAATTTCAATATTTTCTTTTGGAATTTTAAATAACTGAAAAATACTTATAAATTTAAATAAAAACACGAAAATTTAGTAAATAAACAAAAATAAAAAAAATAAATATTAAACATATATAATTAAATTAAGAAAAATAGCAAAAATTGTAAACTAGTCTTGAAAATTTGAAAATAAATGAAATGAACTTTTGGAAAAATTTTATGTACTTGAAAAAAATATTTATAACAAAGATAATAACATAAAATAAAAATTCATTCACAAAATAAATATATAATTTTTAATTAAATATAATTTAATTGAAGAAAATAGCAGAAAAATAGAAAACAGCCTTTAAAAGTAAGAAATAAATACAGTAAATTTTGAAAAAAAAATTATTACCACTTTAAAAATATTAAAAGACAAAATATACATAAAATAACATATCAACAAATATTAGAATAAAATATAACAAAGAAAATATGATTTATATAATTTAAAATAGACAAAATTGCAAAATAAAACAAATTATACTCAAAATTGAAATGTACATAACTTTCACAATTTAAATCCGTTTTCAACGAAACGAAAAGTAGTATTCAATTTATTAAATCTATTTTCATAATAAAAGATAAAATTTAAGAATTTAAATATTTAAATTTGAAGTTTAAAAATCAAAGTTTGACCCAAATTTACAGAAATCAACATTTCAGGAAAATATTCAATTTATACCATTTTGGAATTATAAATCACATAATAATCAAAGTTTATATTTAAAAATGAAAAGTTCGAAATGGAACCAGTTAAAAATTTTAAAAATGAAATAAAGTCAAAATTAAAATATACATAAAATCTAGGGTTGTTACACAATAATTTCAAGTCAAATATCCATATTACACAATTCATTCCATTCCAACCTGTTTAACCTCATATCCAATATAAAGAATTTTGTAGATTACAAATCGAAATGGTTCCGGGTATTTACTGTTACCCAGCTCCGGTCTCTTCGAATCTCATGTCATCTTAACCCAAGTATTCAATTAAATCCAATTCAACTTTTTAAATACCGAATGTCATTTTTACACAGCAATTCATCATTGGTAGATAACCACATTTTCACAGTTCAAACCAAACATATTATGTCACAAATCATTTTATATCAAAGATATCAACCAATTCAAGGCATTTAACATCATTCAATCATTAATAAACAAGATTGATCACTTTCCAATTAATTTAATTCATCTCAAATTAAATTAATAACTAACATTAATCAACTAGATTACCATTACTTAACATTAATTAATTATAACTAATTAATCAATCATCCTTTGATTATCCATAATTACTAATTAATCAATCCTTAATTTGATTAATCCTTAATTACCCTTTATTAATCTTTAATTACCTCTGATTAATCTTTCATTATAGACTAATCATCCTTTAAGTATTAATTAATAAAACATAATTCGACTCAGAAATAAACTATCCTTAATACTTCATTAATTAAACCAACTCCTTGATTAATTACATTAATTAATCCTTTAGTTACACCGAGTAATTAACACTTAATTACTTCCACTAAGTAATTTTTCTTTAATTAATATTCATCAAGTAATTTCCCTTAATTAAGTACATCTAGTAATTATCCATTACTTCACTAAGTAATTACACTTCATTAATTACATTAAGTAATTATACTTAGCCCATCATCAAGTAATTCTATTTAATTAATTAAACTTAATTAATTAACTAAAATTAACCACATTAACTTAATTAATTACACTGAGTAATTAATCCTTTTAATTACTTCATTAAGTAAGTACTCTTACTTAATTCATAAGTGATTATCTTTAATTAATCACTAATTAATTACTTAGTTAATTATTAACTGATTATTTAAAATCAAATAAATAATTTCTTAACTACTTATACTTAAAAGATTCTTAATTAAGAAAAGTTATTTATCTTAATTTAATTATTAACTACTCTTAAATCATTAGCAATAATTGAATTACCCTTGTTAATTTCACATATTAATTATCTTAAATTAATCAAAACTCTTAAACACTTAAAGATAAACTCTTTATTATAATTGATTACTAAATTTTCTAAAACATTTTAGAAATCAATTATAATTTAAACAAACATCTAATTTAAACCTTTAAAATCTTTGAAAATTTTCAAAGTTATTAAATAGATTTTAATACAAAGTCATTTTGAAATCCACTTTCCTATTCTTTAAAAATCCACTATTTAAATTTATTTGAAACTTGTAAAACAATTATTTTTGAAAACAATTTATCTCCATAAGTAAAAACCTGGTTTAACTTTGTCTTTAGACTTAGAAACACTTGCAAATCAAATTTCTCTGTTTTGAAAACTTAATACATCCTGTACAATTCCTAAAGCCTGAACAACTAGAAACCTACCCAACACAAACTCGAGCAAAACCCCTATCTTTCCCGATCAAAACACGGAACTATTCACATTCTACCTACTTCGAGAAAAACACCAGCCTACCCGAGCTTAAACCCGAACACCTACTTCCTTCTCCAAACCCAAAATTCCAATTGCACGAAAGCATGCACATCCACGTGCACACCGTCCCTGGTCGTCGACGAACCCTGCTCCAGCCTCCGACCAGTCGACTTCCACCACGGCAACAACACGCGAGCACTCAACTGCCACAATTCGATCGAGAATCGAATTCGACCCCAAACCCACTCATCCTGGAAACGTACATCACCAGAAATCGACCACCTCCGATGATCTATGCCCTGAGACAACTTGTCGTTCTCATTATAGCTTCAACATGTCTTTCCGCACCCCCAGAACACCTCGGGATCGACTCCGGTTGTGTAACGACCCGTAATTTCGCTACTTCGAAAATGAGAGACTTTACTTATCTTTAAATTTAAAAGGAATTTAAATATTAAAATAAATATGTTGTATATAGTAAATAAATTATCTATTCTTATAGTTAATAAATTAAAAAGTATAAATTTGGATTTTAGAACAAATCGATAAAAGTTAAGTATTGTCAAAAATAAATAAAGGCTTAAATAAATAGGTATAAATATTTATTTGAAAAGATAAATCTTATTCAAAACATATAATAAAGATAATATAAGTATATTAAAAGATTTAAAAGAGTATTGACAATCGTTTTACAAAAATAACCAAATTTATCGCATTTTGTCAGTTTTACACACACTGTAAAATTATAGATTTTGATATTAATTAAATATGATTTTAAAATATAAAGAGACATTTTTTCATTTATTTAAAGAAATAAAAAGTTTATTTTAAAGTTTGGTTTACTTTAATATATATCTTAATAAAAACGTCAAATTTTGACAGTAAAATTTGTCGACAAAAACACCGTTTTCAACCAAAAAGTTGTCGACAAGTTGTTGCAACTTGATACATTTTATAACTCATAAATATAACTTTATAAACTATTTAAACACCTTAGCATAAAAGACAAAAAGAGTTCACTTTTGAAAAGTTAAGTTAAAATATGTAAATTTAAAAAGACATGATTTGACATAAAAACAACATCATTACTAAACCATCTTTCTCATTAATGCATAAGACTTATCTTAAATGGAAAAGGAGCAAATGTTATTTTAACACTTTAATGATTAAGAAAAAGAGACAAACATCATTTCATTAAGTACAAACCATTAATGCAAATCAAATCAAGCAAAAGTCTTCTTTCTTTTTAATACAAAGTTTAAGAAAAAAAAGAGTAATCATTTCACAAATTCAAAACACATTAAAGAGATGTTACTAATTTACATGGAAAAGGATCAAATTTTATTTTAACATTTTAAAAGTTTAAGAAAAAGAGGCAAACATCATTTCATTAAGTACAAACTTACATCCTACCATCATTTCACCATTACTACACTTCTTATAATGTTAAGCAAAAGTCAAAAAGTAAGGCAAGGGTACTTAGGACATTAGCCACTCAAACACCACTTATAAATACAAGCCTAAACCCTTCTTTCTTCACTATATTCTCATTCTACAATATTTCTAAACTCCATTCTCTTCCTCTTCCATTACTTCCTTCTACTTCGTCTATTTCCATGGCTTCTTACCTCTCCATTTCCCTTCTACCTTCAAGCTATCACCTCCATACTTCAAACCATTACCTTGCATCACCAAAACAAAGCTTGACTTCCTCCTCACCCAAAACCCACACCATACCCCCTACATCCCCACGGCCGAGCCCAAAACCCACAAACTCGAGCACCCTAGCCAAGCCGAACCCCTACACCCCAAAGCCGAGCACCACACACCCCAAACCCGAGCCTACACCCTCCTACGCGCCTAGACCCAAGGCCACACCCTCCTCTACACCAAGGCCATACTCCCTCTCATTTGTATAAAAAAAAAGAAAAAAGAGAAGAAAAGAAAAACAAAAGGAAAACAAAAGCGTTCGAAAAGGAAACGGCTAAAGGCGAGACATTGGAAATAGCACGTTAGCGAGAGATGGAAGTCTTACATTAAAGTTTAACGGAGTGGATACGAAGATGAGAAATTCTCACCGCTTTTTGAATTATATTGATTATCATGTTTAATTGTTATGTTAGATGATCATTGCTTGATAATATGGATGTTTGATTGATTATTTCAATATGTTGGATAATACATAGTAATGTTATGACATTTACCGTATTGAATATCGTGTTATATGATTGCTGTATAGTTGTGATGATAATTTGGACATCAAATTTCTATTAATTAAGTAATCCCTTTGATTAATAAGACCACATTTTAGTAATATGAGATATTGTGGAAAAATAAGTCTCTTTTCATTTAGAAGTGAAATTAAAGTTAAAATAGAAGAGAATTTGAAATTTGAAGTGAAACAGATTTGAAAATAATAGTTAAATTGAAATTGAAATTGAGATAAATAGTGAAATTGAAATTGAAATCGATTTTGAAAAAGTGAAGTTTAGTTTGAGGTTGAGTGGAAGTTTAAATTGAAGTTGGATTTGAAATCTAAGTTTTAAATGAGTTTAATTTAAGATTAGAATTGAAATTGAGTTAAAATTGGAATTTAAAATTTAATATTAAAATAATGGGAATATAATAATATTGTAAAACGGAAATAGTGAAAATATATTTTAAATACTTTAAAAAGTGAAAATATTGATTTAAAATGATTTGTAATGATTTTATAAGTGTTGAAATCCAATTTGATAAGATTATTTCAAATATTTAAAAATAAGTTAAAACTAGGTGCGTCGCGCAACGGTAGTTCGCGATTTCGCGTCGAAAAGTTCAAATAAGTGCATATAGTGGAATATAGCTCGAAATTCTTCGAGATTATAAAATTCTGGACTATTATATCCATATCTCCTAAACAAAGAAAGAAAATCAAAGTTTCATCGAGTATATTTTGAAATAAGTCCAAATCAATTTTCCAGAAAAATCGCGCTAGTGCAGTTAAGTGACCGTAACAGGAAATCTGTTTAAATGGATGCTTTTAATTATGAAAAAATATGAAATAAATCTGATAAATCTATTTAAATGATTTAAAATAGATTTGGATTGAAAAATATGAATTATCGAATGTTTAAAAGCTGTTTAATTCAAATAAGCTTATTTAGCACTTTCCGCAGCACTTTTCTATTGCGAATTCTATAACTTTTGGAATATGAGTTTAAATGTAACGACGTTTCGCAGAATAAATTGTGAATATTTTAAAAAGGATAATTAAGCTTTTTTTAAAGACAAATTGGAATATTTATAAGCAATTCTAAAATATAGTTGAAAATCTGAGAATGCGGAAACGACTAGTACATTTGTCCCGCCTGTGAGATTTGGGAAGATAAAACAAGGTGTTTAACTAAGGTTAGGGATGGAGCAACTAGCGCCCTGAACTTACCTGGCCTATGTTTTCTTTTCTTAGGTAAGGGATGAAACAGATCGAAAGGAAAGCCCAAATGCTCTTAAATGAAAAGATTCTGTTAAGTTTCCAAAATAAAAGAATATTGGTATTATCCAAAAGTTAAGCAATCTCCAAAAATGAATGATTTCTATGATCCTATTTACTTCAAAATGTTTGTTAAGATTGATTTAGGGTTTATCGTAAACGATGTCTTAAATAACATTGCTTTTTAACCCGACAAAAAAGTAAAGAAATTTGGATCAAGAATCAAGGAAATTTGAGATATTTTCCAAAGAAAAAAGAATGAATTTCTTAGAAATTTTCCTAAGTCAAAAGAAAGAGATTTCGAAATCATCCGAAAAGAATTAAAGTGAAAATAGACTTAATAAATCCTGTATACTCATATTCACTTTTTATCGATAATTGGATTTCGAAGAAACCGGGGTCGGATTTGCGAAATTCCATTCCGAAAACCACTTTGAAACCATGTATACGTTTGAATGTGAAGACATGTTGAAGACGATGATTATTGAAGACCGTGGATCTTCATAGCGTGAGGACTGCATGTTGATTTGCTCGGGGTTGCAAATATTATAGAGTTATATATAGTAGTGGTCTCCTAGTTGTGGAGATTTTTTGGATTGCAAGGACTACTCGCTACTAGTGGTAGTAGGAAAGTGCGTTCCGTTTGTCCTGTTCCTGGACACCTTGTATGGACGTTTGTCTGACATTACATTTCTGAAGATTACGTACATTGATTTTTACAAACGTACATCAGCGGTGGCGGAGAAGGCAACTTCTCTTAGCATAACATCCTCCTTGAGATGTGCGAGCTCAAGGGTTGTATTTTTGTGGAAGGCAATTAGTAGTTAACAGAAATGGCAATGTGGCATTTAAAGATGTGATATGTGCTTTGTGAAAAGGTAATCATAGCCTCAAGCCTCATCAAACCGGAAATGACCGAAACAGGATTAGATGCATCAAGGCTAAGTGAGTCATTCCCAATTAGGGCATGGTCATCCCCTTCTAGATATATTTCTTTCCGCTATGACGTCGGGGTGTTAATTAATGTGGTGTATGCTATAAGGACCCTCGAATAAAGGTCGGTAACGACCGGTGGATGACATATTCGTACAGAGGTAGGTCGGTCTTGTATTGGTAGAGGATCCTTTGTGATGGTCCTCGGGACATCCATCTAGAGGTGTACCCCTTCGGAAGGTAGATCCTGCGTCCGGTCATTTGTATGGAAATCCATTCTCCCATAAGAACCTACGGTTTTGTTTGTATTGGCGTAATTAATAACTTCGAAATTCTATATGGGTAACCATTTCAGATAAGATTAATAAGTTTATTTGCAAATGTTTTCAAAGAGATGTCATTAGAAATAATACCAAATGTTTTGATATAAAAGTGTTTTAGTTATCATAAGGTAAAAAACCCGTCTGTGTTTATGTGTGGGCATGGTCTTATGAGACTCTTTATTTTTAAAGGATTTATAAAAAAGCTGATATATGACACTGTGATCTATTATTGAGTTTTTCTCATGCTGATTTATCAAGCCTGATCTGGGTATTTTCAATACTCGAGTCAGATCCGAGTAGTTTCAGGTTTAGTCAAAGATGGTTGGAGTTTCCAGAGGAGAGCTGGAGATATTCATCGAAGTATGGACATATTCTATTATCCGCTATACTTAGTGTATTTTGTTTGATGTTTGTCAACATTTGTAAGGGCAGGTTTTATAACCGTCCAAGCTGAATCTAGATTAGACTCTGATATTTTATTTTAAAATTTTCCGCTATAAAGATTATTATTGAAATAATATATGTTATTCCATTCGTGTGAGATTCTGTTCTGTCCACTTTTCTTAATTACCCTTAAAGATCCGTCTTTTCGTGCAATTCGAGTTAGACATGTGTGGTTTATTGTCAATTCAAAGAGTACGGGAAAACGGGACTTTACATTTGGTATCAGAGCTTTTGGTTGAGCGAACACCGAAGCCTGATAGGGTTAAGTCACATCAGAGATACGATTGGTAATATCCTAGGATGAGTAACTCATTAAAGATAGGGTTAGTAACACCTTAGAATGAGTTATGAGAGTATTATATATATGAGAGTGTATTTGTTAATTTTATGAAAATGGTTTTGTTTTTAAAAGAAGTTGGTAAATGAAATAATTTTACCTTGGGTTTATATTATAAATATTAAAGGGGATATTATTATTTTTGGTTAGAAATTAAGGATTGATTGTAATTTTGCTTAGCAAAACTAAAATATGAATATCTTGTGATTAGAATTGCACAATTGGACTATAAGATATTCTATATAGAATCAATTAGTTGAAAGCTAGAATTTAGAATTTTGATCATATACCCCTAGACCTTTGGTTATTAAGAAATAATAAGGATTAAGTGACTATCATAATGGATGGATTTAAAAGCTAAGTACAAATATCTTGTGAGGTAAAATTCACAATGTGACTGTAATATATTTGATGATAATACTGAAGCTACAAGTTGTAATTAGAGAAAGTAATGAGAAAATGTACACACATAAAAAAAATTATTATCAATAAAATAGAAAAAGATAAGCCAAAATTGAAATTTTGGGTAAATATAATATGAAAGGGTAAATTCTATAACTTATAAAGGAGTTAAGTTAATTTGAAATTTAGAATCAAAGTGAAGTTTAGGAACAAAAGGTATAAGGAATATCATCCTAATATAAAATTTTGAATTAGTGATACATTTAGGGTAACATTTGTAATTCATGATGAAGTAAGATTAGAATGAGATAATTTTAAATAATATGGTTAGTAGGGTGATTGTTGGATGAAAAAGGTTAATAACAAATACCATGTGAATTAAGTTTCACAATTTGACTATAAGGTATTTGATGGATTTAAGGTTAAGAAATTTGATTTAGAAAATGGATAGGTAAATAAGTTAAGATTAGTAAGGAAAAGGTGTACGCTTAGTAAAGTTGCCTTATTAATATATGGATTGGATAAATAATATTGGCTAAATGAAAACCTTAGATAAAGAAAACTAAGGGTTGAGTTTTATAACTTATTAATTAGAGATAACAGTAGAGTTCCATATTAGTTAAACACCTTAGTTGAAGTAATAACAATTTGAAGTTTGGGGATATG
Source organism: Allium cepa (assembly GCA_030765085.1). Classification (NCBI taxonomy): domain Eukaryota; kingdom Viridiplantae; phylum Streptophyta; class Magnoliopsida; order Asparagales; family Amaryllidaceae; genus Allium; species Allium cepa. Next base: position 978,981,664 of record CM060939.1, read on the forward strand.
TGTATATACTCTTGAGAAGTAAAGGTATATTATACAAGTTTAAGTCATATCTATATGCTTAAGTAATAATGTATTTAGAAGAAAGTAAATAGTTGTGAAATAAACTTGGATTAATAGAAATTTTGAAGAACTGTATTAGGTAAAGACGAATGTGAATAAGTACATAAGTTAACATAGATCATTTCAACACATAAATTTTGATCTAAGATTTGAGAACATAACTTTGAGGTGTTTACACCAATCCGAAAAAGGATTTATTATTCAATCCTCGACGGCGAGCATTGACGGGAGTTTATGATTATGTACACGAGTTTTCTATCATAGTTAAGAGCTATGCAAGGAAAGCAAGAGTTTATGATCAACAAGTCTGATCAAAGTCCGCACTAGAAAATCGAGGGATCGATACTAGTTCAAAAGAAAAGTTGTGGATTCGAAAAATAGATCGAATCAAATATCACATATAGTATGATGTGTTGGGTCTGTCTACTTAGTAGTTAGATAGTTATCTCAAATAGTAGGCACTAAGATATAGTGGTTGGACTGATGTTTTGGTATGCATATATATACACCACAGATATAGTACATGCTCAGGACAGGAAATGAGTTATGTGGTTGTATTCGTTTATCTTGATATAGTATCAGTATGTTATTTTTATAATATTTTTTGGTTGTTGTATATTCTATCTTAAGTGTGCAGTATGCAATAGGATGAGTACAATAGAAGTTTGACATGATGTATGTGTATATAATCGTAAGTACGTGATACGTACTCAGGTTAGTATGGGAAATCTCTGTATGTATGTTTGACATCATTTGCTTTTAGCATTATTATGATATCGACCTTCTTTTTTTCTATCATCAGTAGAAATAAGTCAAATTATTTGAGGATATGAGTATGAGATAGATTCTTTTAGGGTATGTTTGACTCACATCCCTAATAAGTTTCAAAATAGAGAAAACATCCTTCACAACCAATACTTACGTTTCCGCCCTCTGTTTTCAAATTCACGCACGCAAAAAGACCCAAATACCCTTTATGTTTTTAACACTTCAAACGCGTATAACTTTATGTACAAAATCCGGATCAACATACCATTTTCACCAGAAAGTCATAAATTTTATGATCTTTAAAATGAGATCCATTGTTGGTACCAAAAATTCTAATTTGCAGTAAAGATGCAATTATTTCAAATATTTGCAGACAATTCAATAATTTTTGAACAATTTTAATTTTTTTCAAATGTACAAAAGTTGCAGATAATTATAGACATTTCTGCAACTATATGGTATAGTTGCAGAAAAGTCTGCAACTATTCCATATAGTTGCATAAATTTTTACAACTATATGGTATAGTTGCAGAAATGTCTGCAACTATTGCATATAGTTGCAGACATTTCTACAACTATTGTATATAGTTGCGGACATTTCTACAACTATATGGTATAGTTGGAGAAATGTCTGCAACTATTGCATATCGTTGTGGACATTTTTGCAACTATTGCATATAGTTGTAGAAATTTCTGCAACTATATGGTATAGTTACAGAATTGTTTGCAACTATTGCATATAGTTGCAGTCATTTCTGCAACTATCGCATATAGTTGTATAAATTTCTGCAACTATATGGTATAGTTGCATAAATGCCTGCAACTATTGCATGTAGTTGCAGACATTTCTGCAACTATTGCATAGAGTTGCAGACATTTCTACAACTATTGCATATTTACAGAAATGCAATTATTGCAAATAATAAACCGAAAATATGATTTATATGATTTCAGAAAGTGGATCGATAAATGGAAACGAAGATCTCAAAACCGCGATGAATAAACGAGGGTATTTATGGGAAAGAATTAAGGCGATGTAATAATAGGGACCGGATTTATAAAGTTTCAATCGGAAGGAGTTTTTGTGTATTACGTTTGGTTTTAGGGATGTGACCCCAATTTTCACATTCTTTTATCTAACTTTCATTTCGAGGACGAAATGCTTTTAAGTAGGGGAGAATGTAACGACCCGTAATTTCGCTACTTCGAAAATGAAGACTTTACTTATTTTTAAATTTAAAAGGAATTTAAATTTTAAAATAAATATGTTATACATAGTAAATAAATTATCTATTCTTATAGTTAATAAATTAAAAAGTATAAATTTGGATTTTAGAACAAATCGACAAAAGTTAAGTATTGTTAGAAATAAACAAAGGCTTAAATAAATACGTATAAATATTTATTTGAAAAGATAAATCTTATTTAAAACATATAATAAAGATAATAAAAGTATATTAAATGATTTAAAAGAGTATTGATAATCGTTTTACAAAAATAACCAAATTTTGTCGCATTTTGGCAGTTTTACATACGCTGTAAAATTAGAGATTTTGATATTAATTAAATGTGATTTTAAAATATAAAGAGACATATTTCTATTTATTTAAAGAAGTAAAAAAATTATTTTAAAGTTTGGTTTACTTCAATATGAAGCTTAATAAAATCGTCAAATTTTGACGGTAAAATTTGTCGACAAAAACACCGTTTTCAGCCAAAACATGTCGTCGACAAGTTGTTGTAACTTGATACATTTTCTAACACATAATACGACTTTACAAACTATTTAAACACTTTACATTTAGCACTAAAAGACAAAAAGATTTTACTTTTGAAAAGTTAAGTTAAAATAAATAAATTTAAAAAGACATGATTTGACATAAAAACAACATCATTACTAAACCATCTTTTCTCATTAATGCATAAGACTTATCTTACATGAAAAAGGAGCAAATGTTATTTTAACATTTTAAAGATTAAGAAAAAGAGGCAAACGTCATTTCATTAAGTACAAACCATTAATGCAAATCAAATCAAGCAAAAGTCTTCTTTCTTTTTAACACAAAGTTTAAGAAAAAAAGAGTAATCATTTTACAAATTCAAACCACATTAATGATATGTTACTAATTTACATGGAAAAGGAGCAAATATTATTTTGACATTTTAAAAGTTTAAGAAAAAGAGGAAAACATCATTTCATTAAGTACAAACTTACATCTTACCATCATTTCACCATTAGTACACTTCTTATCATGTTAAGCAAAAGTCAAAAAGTAAGGCAAGGTTACTTAGGACATTAGCCATTCAAACTCCACTTATAAATACAAACCTAAACCCTTCTTTCTTCATTACATTCTCATTCTACAAAATTTCTAAACTCCATTCTCTTCCTCGTCCATTACTTCCTCTTTCTTCCTCCATTTCCATGGCTTCCTACCTCTCCATTTCCCTTCTACCTTCAAGCTATCACCTCCATACTCCAAACCATCACCTTACATCACCAGAACCAAGCTTAACTTCCACCTACCCACCTCCTCCTCACCCAAAACCCACACCATACCCCCCTACGTCCCCACGGCCGAGCCCAAAACCCATAAACCCGAGCACCCTAGCCAAGCCGAGCCCCTACACCCCAAAGCCGAGCACCACACACCCCAAAGCCGAGCCTACACCCTCCTACGCGCCTAGACCCAAGGCCACACCCTCCTCCACACTAAGGCTGTACTCCCTCTCCTCCATATAAAAAAACAAAAGAAAAAAGAGAAGAAAAGAAAAACAAAAGGAAAACAAAAGCGTTCGAAAAGGAAACGGCTAAAGGCGAGACGTTGGAAATAACACGTTAGCGAGAGACGGAAATCTTATGTTAAAGTTTGACGGAGTGAATATGAAGGTGATAAATTCTAACCGCTTTTTGAATTATATTGATTATCATGTTTAATTGTTATGTTAGATGATTGTTATTTGATAATATGGATGTTTGATTGATTGTTTGAATATGTTGGATTATACAAAGTAATGTTATGACATTTACCGTATTGAATATGTTAGTGTTGTATGATTGTTGTATGGTTGTGATGATAATTTGGACATCAAATTTCTACTAATTAAGTAAACGCTTTGTTTAATAAGACGACATTTTAGTAATATGAGATATTGTGGAAAAAAAGTCTCTTTTCATTTAGAAGTGATATTAAAGTTAAAATAAAAGAGAATTTGAAATTTGAAGTGAAACGGATTTGAAAAGGATAGTTAAATTGAAATTGAGATGAATAGTGAAATTGAAATTGAAATCGATTTTGAAAAAGTGAAGTTTAGTTTGAGATTGAATGAAAGTTTAAATTGAAGTTGGATTTGAAATCTAAGTTTTAAATGAGTTTAATTTGAGATTAGAATTGAAATTGAGTTAAAACTGGAATTTAAAATTTAATATTAAAATAATAGGAATATTATAATATTATAATATGGTAATAGTGAAAATATATTTTAAATACTTTAAAAAGTGAAAATATTGATTTAAAATGATTTGTAATGATTTTACAAGTGTTGAAATCCAATTTGAAAAGATTATTTCAAATATTTAAAAATAAGTTAAAACTAGGTGCGTCGCACAACAGTATTTCGCGATGAAAAGTTCAAATGAGTGTATAGAGTGGAATATAGCTCGGAATTTTTCGAGATATGAAAATTCCGGACTATTATATTCATATCTTCTAAAAAAGAAAGAAAATCAAAGTTTCATCAAGCAGATTTTGAAATAAGGCCAAATCAATTTTTCAGAAAAATCGCGCTAGTGCAGTTAAATGACCAGAATAGGAAATCTGTTTAAATGGATGTTTTTAATTATGGAAAAATATGGAATAAATTCGATAAATATATTTAAATGATTTAAAAGAGATTTAGATTGAAAAATATGAATTATCGAATGTTTAAAAGTTGTTTAATTTAAATAAGCTAATTTAGCACTTTCCGCAGCACTTTTCTGCTGCGAATTCTATAACTTTTGGAATATAAGTTTAAATGTAACGACATTTTCTAGAATAAATTGTGAATGTTGTGAAAAGGATAATTAAGCGTTTTTGAAAGATAATTTGGAATATTTATAAGCAATTCCAAAATATAGTTGAAAATCAGAGTATGCAGAAACGACTAGTACATTTGTCCCGCCTATGAGATCTGGGAAGATAAAACAAGGTGCTTAACTAAGGTTAGGGATGGAGCAACCAGTTCCCTGAACTTACCTGGCCTATGTTTTCTTTTCTTAGGCAAGGAGTGTAACAGATCGAAAGGAAAGCCTGGATGCTCTTAAATAAAAAGATTCTGTTAAGTTTTCCAAAATAAAAGAATATGGTATTATCCAAAAGTTAAGCAATCTCCATAAATGAATGATTTCTATGATCCCATTTACTTCAAAATGTTTGTTAAGATTGATTTAGGGTTTATAGTAAACGATGTCTTAAATAACATTGTTTTTTGACCCGATAAAAAAGTAAAGAAATTTGGATCAAGAATTAAGTAAGGAAATTTAAGATATTTTCCAAAGAAAAAAGAATGAATTTCTTAGAAATTATCCTAACTCAAAAGAAAGAGATTTCGAAATCATCCGAAAAGAATTAAAGTGAAAAGAGATTTAATAAATCCTGTATACTCATATACACTTTTTATCGATAATTGAATTTCGAAGAAACCGGTGTCGGATTAGGGAAATTCCATTTCGAAAACCACTTCGAACCAATGTATACGTCCAAACGTGAAGACATGTTGAAGACGATGATTATTGAAGACCGTGGATCTTCATAGCGTGGGGACTGCTTGTTGATTTGCTCGGGGTCGCACCCATTACAGAGTTATATATAGCAGTGGCCTCCTTGTTGTGGAGATCTTTCGGATTGCAAGGATTACTCGCTACTTGTGGTAGTAGGAGAGTACCTTCGGTTTGTATGTTCATGGACAACTTGTATGGACGTTTGTCTGACATTACATTTCTAAAGATTACGTACATTGGTTTTCACAAACGTACATCAGCGGTGGCGGAGAAGGCAGCTTCTCTTAGCTTAACACTCTCCTTAAGACGTACGAGCTCATGGGTTGTTTTTTTGTGTAAGGCAATTAGTAGTTAACAGAAATGGCAATGTGGCATTTAAAGATGTGATATGTGCTTTGTGAAAAGGTAATCATAGCCTCAAGCTTCATCAAACCGGAAATGACCGAAACAGGATTGGATGCAGCAAGGCTAAGTGGGTCATTCCCAATTAGGGTATGGTCATCCCCTTCTAGATATATTTCTTCCCATTATGACGTCAGGATGTAAATTAATGTAGTGTATCCTATGAGGACCCTCGAATAAAGGTCGATAACGACTGGGGGATGACATATTCGGTACTATCAAGTTACAGAGGTAGGACAGTCTTGTGTTGGTAGAGGATCCTTTGAGATGGTCCTCTGGACATCCATCTAAAAGTGTACCCCTTCGGAAGGTAGATCCTGTGTCTGGTAATTTGTATGGAAATCCATTCTCCCATAAGAACCTACGATTTTGTTTGTATTGGCGTAATGAATAGCCTCGAAATGCTATATGGGTAACCGTTTCGGATAAGATTAATAAGTTTATTTGCAAATGTTTTTAAAGAGATGTCATTAGAAATAATATCAAATGTTTAGATATAAAAGTCTTTTAGTTATCATAAGGTAAAAACCCGTATGTGTTTATGTATGGGCGTGGCCTTATGAGATACTCTTTATTTTCAAAGGATTTATAAAAGGCTGACATATGACACTGTCATCTATTATTGAGTTTTTCTCACGCTGGTTTATCAAGCCTAATCCGGGTATTTTCAATACTTGGGTCAGATCCGAGTTTCAGGCTTAGTCGAAGGTGGTTGGAGTTTCCAGAGGAGGGCTGGAGATATTCATCGACGTATGGACATATTCTATTATCCGCTGTACTTAGCGTATTTTGTTTGATGTTTGTCAGCATTTGTAAGGGCAGGTTTTATAACTGTCCAAGCTGAATCTAGATTAAACTGTGATATTGTATTTCAAAATTTTCCGCTATAAGGATTATTATTGAAATAATATATGTTATTCCATTCATGCGAGATCTTGTTCTGTCTACTTTTCTTAGTTACCCTTAAAGATCCGTCTTTTCATGCAATTTGAGTTAGACATATGTGATTTATTGTCAATTCAAAGAGTACGGGAAAACGGGACTTACAGGTTGCTTCTAGGCATCACGTAATCCGATTGAACGCCAACGACAAACCCAGGGTGTTAAACCCTACCCCAACGATTTCCGGCTATCACGATCAACGATAAATCACCATAGTATTTTTCGATGATCCTCGTCTTCCCCTCGGCCTTCAAGCCCAATCACGTCGACCAGTTCGTCGTTGATCGACGAAAATCGATCGAAACATCACAAACGTTCAACTCAAGAGAACTCACAAATTTCCAAACTAAAAATCATGATTTACACACTAAAATTCATGATTTAAGATAACAAATTCTATCATGCAATCCATTCTTAAAACTGAATTGATAAATTTTTGACCCAATTTTATTTTCACTGTTCTTTAGAAGTTTTCGAGCCAAATACTCATTTTAAATACCTGTAATTATTTTATGGTGTGATGTACATGATTTCAAACATTTTTCATTTACAAACCATAATCTAACAGGGATTCAATGGTGAGATATTGAATTAAATGGAGAAATCCAAACCTGTTAAAAACATCAGAGTTCATTTTTGTACATATACATGCATTACACATGCATCAAACACTCATATTCATACATGAATTCATTTTAATTCAAGCATTTCAGGTAACAACATGATTTTTCATTCACAACATCAAAATGAAATCCAAGATTAAATTGTTTTTAAAATAGGTTTACTCACCTGTCTGGGCTTGAACAGAGGAGCAAATTCGCTTTGAAAGACAGGAAGTTGTTTGGATATGGAACTTTGATTTGTTTTTGTAACAACCCGCATATTTATTGATTTTATATTTAAATATTTTGTCGATACTCGGAATTTAGTCCGAAAAGCTACTTTTTGCATACGGTCGAATTAGGACTCGGGACCACTTCCATTGAGTTCAAAACGTCGTTTGCGATCTTTTTGAGTATAAACTTTGATATGTTTGGAATTAGTGGAATTTTGCTACTTTTCACTTAGGGCTTTGGTTTGGGCTGAGCCCTCTAACTCCACTTATTAACTCAGTCCCAACCCTCTCCTCTTCATTTACTTCCTTTCTATTTTCCTAATACTCAAGCTTTTATAACAATGGAAAGTGGAATGGGAAATTGAAACTCAAGCCCTAGTTTTCTTTTGCAAATCAAGCTCTAGCTCCAAACTAATAGATGAAACTTTGGTAAGCCTCTTCTTCTTCTCCAACTCATTCTCTTATCAATTTTAGAAATTTCTAAACCTAATTTGGGGAATGTTCTTCTTTTTTAGCATAGATTCAAGCTCGTTTGGGTTGTGTTGAAGAGTGGTTGATTCTTCCTTTGCTTTCAAGCTTCTTCTTCATTGTTTTTGTGAAAAGGTGAGATTTTTATCTCACATCTTAGTCTATAACTAACTTCGATTGTTAGGTATGAATTCCTAACGCTTATTCTTGTACAATTGCTTTTGGTTTGGATTGATTTGGTGAATATCAATTTTTGGTGTTTTGGGTTCAATTCTTTAAAAATCATAACTTTGATGTTTTGATCATGTTTTTGGTGATGAATCGAAGAGCTTATATGGCCGGGTAGTCGATGGCGTAAACCCTTAATGTCGTTGCTCGACCGATTGCAATTCGGAAGGGATTGACATTCATTAGATAGGCATAGGAGCCCTGGCAACAGGCTCCTGTCGACCGAGCTCAGGGTCCGGTCGACCGACCTGCTACCCGAGCACTTCCTGCCTCTGGTTTGGAAGAGCAGGTTACAGGCTCTGGTCGATCGAGCTCAGGGTCCGGTCGACCAACCTGCTACTCGAGCACTTCCATCTTTGGTTCGGTCAACCGACTCAGGGAGCCCGGTTGACCGACCTGCTCCTATTTGCCAATTTTTCCTATATTGCCTATTTTGTTGAATTTCCAACTTTAATCGATTCGTGTTGTTTCTCTTTTGTTGTTATCATTTATTATCGACTTTGATGACATTTTCTTTGGGAATTTTCGAAATATCCGTTTTGATGGATTTGATATTGATTTCTTTAGATTTTATTCACGTCTTCGAATGTGAATTTCGGTGATTGATTGTTTTACAATCATTTTTGTGGTTTGTCACTTTAAAAATATAAAGGTTTCAATACTAGTAGTAAATATCGAAATTCTTTCATCAAAGCGATTTCAAAACTATTTTATTACTAAGCTCTTTCCTTAAACCGTTTTCCAATCTATTAGTATATACAAACCTTCACCTCACTCGTATGAGAAATCTAATTAAACGGCTTAGTAAAACGAGTGGTATGAAACGCTTTCGTTTGCTTCGTCGGTTAATTCTTGGACTTATTCGATTGAACCTCTTGTGACAATTTTCTAGTGGAGATCTACAATTTGTTCGTAAATCTTTTAGTTAAGCTAGTGGTTATGGGACATGAAGCTAAATTCATATATTTACTAGCTTAGTGTAATTGACACTTTCTTGATGATCAACGACGACATTTTTGTGATTTAGACTAGCAATGTGCGATGTCTCTTTGTCTGCGAGGGAGACTAAACCCCGTTTTGTGGAGTTTCGACTCAAATTGGTAGGGTAGCAACCCATGGTCTTCGGGCCGTTTTGGAGCTTCGGCTCAATTTGTGATGGTTAGCAACCATGGAATTAGTATTCCGTTTGTGATACACGTGTTGGTGAGCTTTATGCTCCCGTTTTTGATAGGCCCTTCCCCCTTTTTGTGATTTTTGGATTTCGTGTGTTGATTTCTGGAATTTGTGCTTCACCAATTTTCGTGATTTTCATTGATAAGTTTTATCAATTTTTGTGCATTGGTGAATTCGTGTGTCATTACCTTTTTGTGGATTTGGATCTTTGAGAAGGTTCCTGTGATATTGTTTAAGCTCTTGTTGATTATCATTTACACACTTATAGTAGTATGCCATTATGGTTATTATACGCTTATGCCATATCTTTTATTCTATATCATTTCATCTGATATTTATAGCTAGACTGATCCGTTTATTATTTTCTTATTAAATAATACTCGGGTCAGACCGAGATGTTACAGGTGCTTCTGCTTAACTTCTCACCAGGGATCATTGTCCTAACTTTTGGCTAACTACTTAGATTAGTAGTTTTTGGTTGTATACATTTGAGATGTAGACTCATAGTTTTGTACTTATTCTTTTGTATAGCACATGTTGCTATTCTTTTGTGTCATTGTGGATCTTTTAGACCACTACTCTAATGAACACTTTTATGTGTTATATATATTCATGTCTATTTCCGCCTTTGTTATATGAATTATCTGTGACTGATTTGTGTTATGTTTATTTCTATATTTGTTTCCGAAGACATTATAGCCACTGTGTAGTAGCCTTGAGGTTGTGTCGGTATGTCGGATTTCCTCTTGAAAAGAATGCAAGTTATATTTTATCTGGCATATCGGTACTCGCACAAAGCAATTATACAGACGGTCGCTCCTCAACAGCCTTATTCTCCGTGCTAGTTGACGGCGTTACACCGTAGTGTCCTTGGCTAGCGTGGGTATAGAGGTGGGGCGTCACAGCCTGGTATCAAAGCCAAACTTCGGAACAATGCAGAATAATCTAGCAAGGATCATCGTCCTAAGTCCATCTTAGGAATTGTGCTTTAGGATTTAATTCGAGTCTTCGTATCGATTCATCCTATTTTCTCTATGATTCCTTGTTTTATCTATCAAGATTGCTTGATATTCATTTCGTGAATAACCTTTTTCTTCTTCTTTCTTTCTTTCTAAAGGAAGAGAAATGGTTAGACCTGGCCGTCCCAACGCCGGTCAATCTAGTGCTACTCCCCAAGATGGAGTTTTTATGTCTGCTCGACAGCTTTTAGATCTCGTGAAGAATGCTCAAGCTGCCGGACCCAATCCAGAGCCTACTCATCCTAGATCCGGTTTTGCACGCTTGTGCAGAGACTGCACCGATTTGGGTGGAAGGCCATTCATGGGATCCGAGAGTGTTATTGAAATTCAAGCTTGGCTCGAATCATGCGATCGTATCTTTTCTCGCATGAACCCTATTGATCTGCATCGAGTCCAAGTGGCTTCTAGCATGCTCCAAGAAAGAGCATTAGATTGGTATGAGCTTTTGGTTTCTGAAATCGTTGAAGCAGATCTTACTTGGGAGCAATTCCGGGGAAGATTCGAATTGAAATTTGTGCCGGAGGCTGAAAAAGTAACTTTGGCCCGGCGTTTTATTGACCTTGTTCAAGGTGAATCTTTTGTGACAGATTATGTCGCATCTTTCGAATCTCTTTCTAAGTATGGGGTTGAGTATATTAATACCCATTGAAGAAAAATCAGAGATTTGTCTATGGCTTGAATAAGAACCGTAAGAAGCCTTTACTTCTGAAACTTGAAGTTTCTTTTGATCAGCTTATTGATATCGCTCTTCGTCTTGAAGAGGCCGATAAAGAGTGTGATGTTGAAGTTGTGGTTGTCAAACAGAACTTCAACAACAACATGAAGAGGCCTATTATGTTCAAAGGCCCCAATTCCAATAAGAAGGGGACAAATTCTGGTAGCAAAGACTCCTACCTTTAGTCGTGGTCAATGCTACGATTGTGGTTCCACGGACCACTATGAAAGGGAATGTCCGAAACCTCTTTATTGTCGCTATTGTAAAAATTCGGGTCACCATATAACTGCATGTCCCTTACTTCAAAGTAGTAAGGAGGGAAAGCTCAATGTAGTGCAAGCTCCTAACAACCTTCTCTTGGTCAAGGTATTTTACATTCAATCCTTGATGCTATTGTTTTATTTCATGATCTTTCTATTTGAGTTCTTTTTGATATGGGTTCATCTCATTATTTTTATATCAAAAGAACTTGTCGATTCTTTTTCTTTGAATATTTTGGGCTTGATGACTTCTTTGAGAATTGGGAATCCGGTTGGTGGATCCGCAACGCTCAATTTTCTTTGTTTTGATGTCGATATTATTTTATGTGATTTTTCCTTCTGAACCGATTTGCATGTTATGCGTTACTTAGACTTCGGAATTGATTTGTGTGAACGGATTGGCTTAATTATTATAAAGCCATATCCGAAGTCCCGAGTGGACTATTCATCCTCGACATTTTTAATCTGTTAAGCAGATTTCTATTTTTCTTTGTGATTTCAATTCCAACTTGATGGCATCATTTTATTCTTTAAGCCCACGTGATGAGGAAAGTTTTATTTCTCTAATTCATATAGTTTGAGAATTTTTCGGTATTTTTGGAGTTTGTCTTAGGATCATCGCCTAAGCAATATCTTGTGTGGTGTTAAGGTCTTTTCAGCTCGACCTTGCCACCAGTTTTCATTTGCTATGAGTTGTGGCTGTTAGCATTCCACATACCGCATTCCGCACTCATTATGATTCTTATGAATGACTTATTATGTCATTCAGTTTATTCAGCTTATTTCATCCATTTTATAAATCGAGTATTCTATGAATATTTCGATGAGACCATCCTTGTATATATTAATTTTGGATGAAAATAGCAATTTAAAATTTTTTACAAATCTTTTTCATAAGATTTATTTATAAGAATAATTGGATTTTGTTCTTGAAACGAACAAAGAATATTCGTAAAGCTTTTAAGAGATATTTTCATCATATAGAAGATAGTTTTGTGATTGTATTGCCCATTGAGTGCTTTAAGAATTCTAGTCGATACGCTTGATCAACGTTATCGATAGGAATTTCCTAAACGCTTAGATGAGACAATCAGACACGATATATTGACTTGTAAAATGTAAATTTTTCTAGGAAGATTATTACATAAGGGTAATTGTGATTTTGAAAGTTTTAGCTTTTCGGGAAAGAAGATTATTTAAAAGAAATTCTTTCTTTTCGATACTCTTGTTCTTGTGATTCCTGAGGGGAATCAAGATTTTATTGTTTATACTGATGCTAGTCGCGTTGGTTTGGGTGCCGTTCTTATGCAAAAAGAACGTGTTATTGCTTATGCTTCTAGGCAATTGAAGCCAGCAGAGACTAGATATGCCACCCATGATTTAGAACTCGTGGCTATCGTTTTCTCCCTTCGAATTTGGCGTCATTATCTTTTGGGAGAAAATTTTTTTCTCTACACCGATTATAAGTCTTTGAAATATCTATTTTCTCAAAAGGAAGTTAATTTGTGTCAACAGCGTTGGGTCGAATTTCTTGCACCTTATGATCTTGATATTCTTTATACTCGCGGAAAGGGAAATCGAGTTGCCGATGCACTTAGTCGCAAGCAACAAGCGGTTGTTTCTATGATGATATCTGAATGGAATGATCTCGGAATTTTATCCACTTGTGAAATTCGAGATCGAGTTTCCGATTTATGTTCATCTCTTGTTTTATGTAGTCTTGAGGCTCATCCTTCTCTTTTAGACCGCATTCTTGAAGCTCAAAAGATAGATCCCGAATTGGCTCTTCTTGGCCAAAATTTTAGGGAAAAAATCGATATTGAAAGTATGAAAGACTTTGATATTGATCCTCGTGGCGGCATTCGAAAATTTGGTAGACTTATCGTACCAAATATTAGTGATCTTCGTAGAGATATTTTAGAAGATTCTCATCGTTCGAAATTTACCATTCATCCCGGTAGTAGTAAAATGTATGCGGATATGATGCGACTTTATTATTGGGAGGGAATGAAGTCTGATATTGCTAACTTTGTTAAGTGTTGCATGACTTGCTAACTTGTCAAAGCCGAACATCAAAGGCCCGGTGGGTTATTGCAACCTTTAGAAATTCCAATTTGGAAGTGGGACCAAATTTCCATGGATTTTATAGACGACCTTCCCCGTTCTCGTTCGGGTCATGATAGCTTATGGGTGATAGTTGATAGACTCACTAAATCCGCCCATTTTATTCCCGTTCGGTCCAATCGAACCGTTCCTCTCTTGGCCAAACTTTTTATCAAAGAAATTGTTAAATTGCATGGAGTTCCTACTTCTATTGTTAGTGATCGTGATCCATTGTTTACTAGTGGATTTTGGATGAGTCTTCAAAAAGCTTTAGGAACGAAGCTTAATTTTAGCACCGCTTATCATCCTCAGTCCGATGGACAAACCAAGCGTGTGAATCAAACTCTTGAAGATCTTCTTCGTGCATGTGTTTTTGATTTTGGTGGAAGTTGGGAAGATCACATTTTTCTTGTTGAGTTTTCCTATAAAAATAGCTTCCAATCTAGTATTGGTATGGCTCCTTTTGAGGCACTCTATGGAAGGCCATGCCGTTCTCCTTCTTATTGGCTTGAGGCTGGTGAGAAGCTGGTTTTAGGTCCAGATTTTATTCGTGATTCCACAGAAAAGATTGATCTTATTCGTCATAGGATGAAAGAAGCCCAGAGTAGACAAAAATCCTATGCCCGATAACCGAAGAAGGAGGTTAGAATTTTCTGTGGGAGATTTGGTGTTTGTTTGTGTTTCACTATGAAGGTGTTGTGCATTTCAGTCGATCGGGAAAGTTTGCACCTCGATATATTGGTCCATTTTCCATCACCGAACGTATTGGTTCCGTGGCCTTATCGCCTTTTGTTACCGGCTCAATTTTCTGCTATTCATGACGTGTTTCACGTTTCTCAATTGCGGAAATGCCTTCAAGATTCTAATTCTATTCTTGAGCCTGGTGTTGTGAAAGAAATTGAAGTTTCGCCTAATCTAACTTTTAAGCAACATCCTATTCGTATTATTGCTTCGGAAGTCAAACGACTTCGAAATAAAGATGTTCCGCTTATGAAAGTTCAATAGTCCTCAAATCCTAAAGATTGCTCTTGGGAATCTAGATATTTCATCGAGCGAACACATCCGGACTTACTTTCCCGTGCTCTTTAAGGTGAACCTTTTATTTCAAATTTCTTTTGTGATGAATATGCTCTCATGGTTGTTACTATATACCTTTTCTTAAATATTGCGAGGACGCAATTTCTTTAAGGAGGGGAGTCTGTAACCACCCGCATATTTATCGATTTTATATTTAAATATTTTATCGATACTCCGAATTTAGTCCGAAAAGCTACTTTTTGCATATGGTCGAATTAGGACTCGGGACCACTTCCATTGAGCTCAAAACGCCGTTTGCGATCTTTTTGAGTATAAACTTTGATATGTTTGGAGTTAGTGGAATTTTGCCACTTTTCACTTAGGGCTTTGGTTTGGGATGAGCCCTATAACCCCACTTATTAACTCAGTCCCAACCCTCTCCACTTCATTTACTTCCTTTCTATTTTCCTAATACTCAAGCTTATAATAATGGAGAGTGGAATGGGAAATTAAACTCAAGCCCTAGTTTTCTTTTGCAAATCAAGCTCTAGCTCCAAACTAATAGAAGAAACTTTGGTAAGCCTCCTCTTCTTCTCCAACTCATTCTCTTATCAATTTCAGAAATTCCTAAATCTAATTTGGGGAATGTTCTTCTTTTTGAGCATAGATTCAAGCTCGTTTGGGTTGTGTTGAAGAGTGGTTGATTCTCCCTTTGCTTTCAAGCTTCTTCTTCATTGTTTTTGTGAAAAGGTGAGATTTTTATCTCACATCTTAGTCTATAATTATCTTTGATTGTTAGGTATGAATTTCTAACGCTTATTCTTGTACAATTGCTTTTGGTTTGGATTGATTTGGTGAATATTCCAATTTTTTGTGTTTTGGGTTCAATTCTTTAAAAATCATAACTTTGATGTTTTGATCATGTTTGTGGTGATGAATCGAAGAGCTTATATGGCCGGGTAGTCGATGGCGTAAATCCTTAGTGTCGTTGCTCGACCGATTGCAATTCTGAAGGGATTGGCATTCATTAGATAGGCATGGGAGTGCTGGCAACAGGCTCCGGTCGACCGAGCTCAGGGTCCGGTCGACCGACCTACTACCCGAGCACTTCCTGCCTCTAGTTTGGAAGAGCAGGTTACAGGCTCCGGTCGATCGAGCTCAGGGTCCGGTCGACCGACCTGCACCCGAGCACTTCCATCTTTGGTTCGGTCAACCGACTTAGAGAGTCCGGTTGACCGACTTGCTCCTATTTTCCAATTTGGCCTATATTGCGTATTTTGTTGAATTTTCAACTTTAATCGATTCGTGTTGTTTCCCTTTTGTTGTTCTCATTTATTATCGACTTTGATGACATTTTCTTTGGGAATTTTCGAAATATCCATTTTGATGGATTTGATATCGATTTCTTTGGAATTTATTCACGTCTTCGAATGTGAATTTCGGTGATTGATTGTTTTACAATCATTTTTGTGATTTGTCACTTTAAAAATATAAAGGTTTCAATACTAGTAGCAAAAATATCAAAATTCTTTCATCAAAGCGATTTCAAAACTATTTTATTACTAAGCTCTTTTCTTAAACCGTTTTCCAATCTATTAGTATATACAAGCCTTTACCTCACTCGTATGAGAAATCTAATTAAACGGCTTAGTAAAACGAGTGGTATGAAACGCTTGCGTTTACTTCGTCGGTTAATTCTTGGACTTATTCAATTGAACCTCTTATGACAATTTTCTAGTGGAGATCTACAATTTGTTCGTAAATATTAAGTTAAGCTAGTGGTTATGGGACATGAAGCTAAATTAATATATTTACTAGCTTAGTGTAATTGACACTTTCTTGATGATCAACGACGATCATTTTTGTGATTTAGACTAGCAATATGCGATGTCTCTTTGTCTGCGAGGGAGACTAAACCTCGTTTTGTGGAGTTTCGACTCAAATTGGTGGGGTAGCAACCTATGGTCTTCGGGTCGTTTATGGAGCTTCGGCTCAATTTGTGATGGTTAACAACCATGGAATTAGCGTTCCTTTTGTGATACACATGTTGGTGAGCTTTATGCTCCCGTTTGTGATAAGCCTTGCCCCCTTTTTGTGATTTCTGGATTTCATGTGTTGATTTCTGGAATTTGTGCTTCACCAATTTTCGTGATTTTCATTGATAAGTTTTATCAATTTTTGTGCATTGGTGAATTCGTGTGTCATTACCTTTTGTGGATTTGGTTCTTTGAGAAGGTTCCTGTGATATTGATTAATCTCTTGTTGATTATCATTTACATACTTATAGTAGTACGCCATTATGGTTATTATACGCTTATTCCATATCTTTTATTCTATATCATTTCATCTGATATTTATAGCTAGACTGATCCGTTTATTATTTTCTTATTAAATAATACTCGGGTCAGACCGAGATGTTATAGGTGCTTCTGCTTAACTTCTCACCAGGGATCATTATCCTAACTTTTGGCTAACTACTTAGATTAGTAGTTTTTGGTTGTATACATTTGAAATATAGACTCATAGTTGTGTACTTATTCTTTTGTATAGCACATGTTGCTATTCTTTTGTGTCATTGTGTATCTTTTAGACCAGTACTCTGATGAACACTTTTATGTGTTATATATATTCATGTCTATTTCCGCCTTTGTGATATGAATTATCTGTGACTGATTTGTGTTATGTTTATTTCTCTATTTATTTTCAAAGAAATTAAAGCCACTGTGTAGTAGCCTTGAGTTTGTGTCGGTATGTCGGATTTCCTCTTGAAAAGAATGCAAGTTATATTTTACCTGGCATATCGATACTCGCACAAAACAATTATACAGACGGTCGCTCCTCAACAGCCTTATTCTCCGTGCTAGTTGACGGCATTACACCGTAGTGTCCTTGGTTAGTGTGGGTATAGAGGTGGGGCATCACAGTTTTGTTTTGAGATGTTCTGATATTTGATTCTGAAGTTGATCCATTAGCTTCCAAGTTTGATTATGAAGTAAACTTGTTTTAAATCTAAGTTTGACTTGGATTTCCAGGTTTAAATTTTGAACAAAGTTGTTCACTTTATTTTGATTTGTTTTCTTGGTTCAGATGATGTGCAGAGATTTTGAAACTGAAAAGAAATGCTTGATCTCTTTGAAAACTTGAAGGTGATACAAATTGAAGAAGATCACAGGCTACGGATTGAAAATTGTTTTACGGGATTTGATTTATGGTTATAGTTTCTGATCTTGGTTTCTTATATTTTGTTTTCAGGTTGTTTTCTTGTTTGAAATTGGGGATCAAAAGAAATGAGAAGGGAGTAGAAATGTATGTATGTGTATATATATATATATATATATCTTCCTTTATCATTTATTTATAATGAAAAAATAAAAAATAAAATAATGATACTTGTATTTTTATAATGCAATTAAGCTACACTTGTACTTTACATGACAAATCCACTTAACACTTGTTAATTCTTGTAAATCCTTACATTTGTAATTATGTATGCATATACTTTTTTTTCCAACACTTGTAATTTCATTTTATTAAGAGGTTTTGTATTAGTTAAAATACCTTAAGGATATAAATATTTAAACTATCTCTTTATTAATCAATATAAAGTTTTAAAGAAAAAGATAAAAATTCCAATCATACATTTAGAAATAATTATACTAGTTTAATATATCTTTTATAAAATCCTTTAAAGAGAATGTTATAAAAAAATCATATATACATATTATTTTAAATTGAATTTATTTTTAAAAATGTTATATTTGAATTTCAAATTCAAATTCTCTTTAAAAAATACTTATATATATGTTCATATATTTTTGTTTATCAAATTTTATTTATTTAACCAAATGAAATCAGTATCTCAATGATTTAAATTCAGTTAATCATCCAATTTACAGATATTAAAAATCCGAGTTATCACAAATTGTGTATTTTCCATAGTTTAATTTGTGGGAAGAACATCCGGTTGATTTTTAAAAAATGGTTTATTTCTCTACTTCTGATAGAAAAAGATGATGTTGGATTTAATAAGGAAAATATGCAAATAAAAAGGAAGAGATGTGTAAAGTACAAATTTATTCTTTGTAGTTTACACTTTCTATTCCAAATAAGAATAAATTATTCATTCCTTGTAATTTCAAACGGAGTCAATCTTTCCAATTGTTAAATCATGTGTTTTAAGCTAATTTATGAAAATTATAACAGAGAATCATCCTAAGAATCTAAATCTAACAAATTACATATGGAATGCATATTCTAGTTAAATATTAATATCTAGTGTATTTTGGGTAGTAGGTAGTTTATACATATTTATGGCCTAAAAAAATAAGAATAAAAACTATTTATGCATATTTTGTGTGTAACGCTCGTTTAGCGTAGGTTATTATTAGATTGAATGCGAAAGTGAATGGGAGAAATTAGGAAAAGGTACTAATTTCTATAAACGAGCGATAAAATTAAGAGTCGCCAATAATTAATAGGATATAAAAGATTATAACCTCAATTAATGGGCAATAAATGTGAACTGAATTGGGGGTGATAATTAATTAGTATGGCTAAAAGATAGTACTCCAATTATTGGGCAAACAAACGAGGAATGAATTAGGAGCTACAATTAATATGTGTAAATGGATTAATGAGATTGATAAAAATGGAATAATTATAGAAAGGCTAATATTTGGAAATTATTAATTATATAAAATTTGTCCTATTGAATATCCGTTAGGATTATTATGGACAAAATAACGTTTATGGATAATTAGAAGAAGATTTATAGGTAATTAAGTAGGCAATTCTCCTTTCCTTAAATAAAAATAGGATTAGTAAACTTGGACCAATATTCAACGTAGGAATAATACTAAGACCTAGGATATATGACCTAATTTTTCATAGGTTTAGGATAGTTATTTGGACTTAGTAGATTGGAATGCAAGGTCGGTAGATTTGCATGACGAATGGCTGTCCTTCACTCAAGGGCTACCCATAGTCGTGTGCACTTACTAATAACGTGAGACATTACTAATCGTAGGACCTGTGACTACACAAGAAGTAGGACCAACTTTGGAGTTAGAGGTACTAAGTGGTTGTTTGAGGGCCTGCCTCTTTTCTAATTAAAAGATATTAAGTGGTCCAAATTAGCGATTAAGAGTGGTGAGAGATATCACCATAGGGGTTCGCTTTAGGTTTAAGGTATTAAGTAGCCGTAGGGTCCGCCTCTCTCCTAAAAAGAAGCATTAAGTAATCTGGCGAGATTCGAAATTAATAATTAAGAGTGATAGTGGATATCTCGAAAAGGGTTCGCTTTAGGATCAGGGTTTTAAGTGATAGTTGGATTATAGGGTCCACCTCTCTTTTATAAAAGAAATATTAAGTAGCCCAATGAGGTTTCGAGTGACATCAGCTAGGTAGTAATAGTGAGGATCCCGCCTTGGTTTAGATATTGAATGACAAAGGCTTGCCCTATAAAGAGGTATTAAATAGTCAGGGGTTTGCCTTGTCCTTATTAATAAGGTATTAAGTTGCTTGAGTATAGTATCTTGCATGGCTAAGATTGTAATAACGATAGATGTGTTGGTAGTATGGATATTATATATTATGAATTATAAGGCCATAAGTAGTGGCTAATGGTCTCTGTAGCTACGGCCAATAGGCTAATGATGACGATGCTAGGAGCCCGCTTCACATTTGGGAGTATTAAATTGCTGATAAACTTACATTAGTATTTTATACCTTGGGAATGGTAGGTTGGTAAATTGTGCTAAGAAGGAATATCATGTATGCAATATTTGGTTAGGTTAGTTAACCTCAAAATAGTAGACATGACAATTATATGGAAACCGATCGGTATAAATTTATGTTATGGACACTATAGATTTTCCAATCAAGGGAATGTTGTTCTGACCCCTTTCTTATAACAATCTAAATGATAGATTTAGATGAACAGGTTACTGGAGCTAGATGTGATTAGTTGTTGAAGAAGTCTTCTTTTCTCTCATGCTTAGTGCTAATGTGGAATTTGATATCCAAGGAATACCATTAATTCAAAGGTAGCAACCATAATTAGTGTTTATAACCTATTTTTTCCGTTACTAGTTTAGATTTTATCAATCTCTGATAGTGTTCATGCTTATTTATAGGTATTAAATCCAACGATCTATGCTTTGATGGACTTGGGTCTCGATTCTTGTCGAAATTATGCTCACTAACGTGTGGGTTGTTACATTTGGTATCAGAGCCTAAGTTAGAATATCACGGGAATTAGGACAAGTTGAGAGAATGTATTCATACTTTCTTATCTAATGTTATTATATTTTTACGCTAGACTCTAAGAATCTCGAATATAAAAGTAGTTGTAGTCCCACTCCGTTTGAATGGGAAAAGCAAATATGAGTTGAATATATCGTAGAGTTAAGATTTTCATGTCGACTCCGAAGTATCCCATAGAGCGTTGGCAATAGTAAGGCGCTGATGATGAAGAGCATGAGCATAACATAAGGTAGAATCCCGAAGACCGAGAGTGTTCGACTTGATGGTTGAGATATAACTACCTTGTGATTTTGGATTTTGATGATGACTTGTATTCAAAGAAACACTATTGTTCCAGATAACTGGGAAATATAATTATGTATGTCACAAACATATGGAAACCAGTTTTGACAAGGGAATGTCAATCGATCACCTTTAGATGGCAAACTAGATTTAGATAATTAAAGTAAATTCCTTTGTCTAAACCATGAGATAATTTTTATAAAATATATTATCGAAATCCCTTATATTTTCGAAAAAAAAGTTTCCAAAGGATTTCTTTTCTCAAGGATTTATTTTGGAAAATCTATTTTGGTAATGTTTTGAAATTTTAATTTTCAAGAAACCCGTATACCACTAAGTTTGGCCGTATTAAGAAGTTTTTGGTTCATAAAGGAGTAATTTCTGAAATACTTAAATATTTATACGTGTGCATATATATATACATATATATATATATATATATATATATATATATCAATAAAGGATTGATTTTGATTTTTGGTAAGAAAATATTATTCCTATTTGAATTGAGTTTCAAATGGTGAATATTTAGCCTAATGATTTCCTATTTTTGAATTTTTAAAATTTTCTCTCTTTTAGAGGATGGACAAAATAGGAATGACATTTAATTTTATTAGGGTATGTCACTAGAAGTGTTGTTGTACCCGCCAGCTATTGGAAGAAATAATACCATACGAAGTACGTAGGAAATAGCAGTTTAAATATTATCAGGTTTTTAGTGTTGCTAATGATCAAAATAGTATAAGGTAGAAGTACTTTGAATCGCCGGAGAATGGTTCGAAAGCTAGGTGGTAAATGTAGGCACTGTCATGATGAGGGCAAGGAATATTTTGGATAGTGTCGAATCGAAGGAGACGGCACAAAATGATTATTATCACTATTATTTAATCCAACCGCAATTGGGACTGAGTTCAACCAATGCCTAAAGTTCGCTTAGTGGTTGACAACCTAGCGGTAAACCTTGAGTGGTCTAGTAGTTAAAGGGTTTTGACACAACTTGAACTAGAAACGGGATTATAAAAGTCGTGTTTGAATTCCCTTAGTTGCTTCTTCTGTTCCTCTTTCCTCAACCAACCGAACCCAATCTTCACCCCACTCCTCTAAAGTAGCAGCCTCTCTCCTTTATTTCATCACAAGGTGGCAACATTTTTCTCCCTCTCCCAGGAGAAAAAGCCTCGCCTACCCCTCGTGCTGGTTTTTACGTGTTAGATCTCTCCCCACCACCACTGCGAGTCTACATCCTATTTCTTCCCTCTAACCACGTCATAGCCCATGGATCTTCCCTACACTTCCATTTCTTTTTCGCACCATCTTGGTCTCACCACTCAAGTGACCGCCTCGTTGGACCGGAGTGAGCAAAAGATTTTGCCTCTTTCAGGCTAGAGATTATTTGTCGTGTTAGGACTTGCATCGATCCTCCTCTTCGAGACCTTTGAGCGGGAATGTTACCCACATTGCATCTTCCTTTTTGATGACCTACATGCATGGAATTTCAATAAAGGCAAAAATGTGATTTGTTCAGGGGTGATGGGAGTTTGATTGAGCTGGTTGTTGATGATCTTGCTGAGATTTTGAAAGTTTCCACTAAGGATGCAGACTTGATAATTTAAAAGTGATCGACTCAAAGATTTTGCTACAGGTCTCTTCTTAGAATGTTTATGTTTGGAAGACGGATAACCTAGGTCTGTTTGTCTATATGGTTGTGTGATCATTCAACATAACATCATCCCGAAGACAGAAAGTTACAACCGGATTTATCCCATGGAACAAAGGCCACCTATGCTATTATTGGCGACATCGATGCCAATTGGACCCCTACCCTTATGGCTCATTTTATCGATCAAGAAGTTGGCACTCCATGGAGTCATTTTTGTATTTTCACATATCCAACCTTTAGGCAATATAGGTGAACCTCTATGGAGAGATAGTTTAGAAGAAGGTTTCTTCTACAATCATTAGATCCTCCCTTGGGAAGATGGAGATTCAAAATCCACTACCAACACCACAAAGCAATAGGCATGAGATTGGGTGTATAGCCGCCATGCTATGACCACTCAAAGCTTGCAACAATGGATCGACTCCAACAATGAAGCAATATGTCTCATAGTCTATAGGCAATATTTTAGGATTTATAGTGCAGCTTTTTTCTTCTTTCAGCATTTGTTCTTTTCATTTAGGTTGTTTGGGTTGTAATTGTTAGTTGTTTCCTGTAAAAAGGGACATAGGATATTATGAGAACATTCCTATTTATTTACTATGCTATTATTTCTGGATATGTGAGCCATCCATACATGCATGGTGAAGAAACAATATAAATATGGAAATATCATAAGGTACTTAATAATAGTAAATACTATATAAGACCGAAAGTTTAGAATAGTTGGAAAATTTTAACGAAGGGTAAAGTTGTTTTTGTATCACGGGTCATTGCTCCTATTATAAGAGCAAAATTTTTTTAGTAACAAGGTATGATGACATTTTTAATTAAAATGTCAAGTTTTATCGATTAAGGCTATTTGTTGAATGTTAGAATTTAGTTTATGCATTGAGCGCATAACTGATTTCTGCCTACGCGAAATTATGGCTTGATTTATCAAAAAAATTTAGAAGAAAAATATTTTGAAAGTTTCCCTTGATTTAAAAAGTTACTCTTTTGAAACAAAAAAGTTTGGGTATTAATTATTTTTTGCTCTTAAATAATTTTTAGAGTTTCTGTCCAAAATTCGATTTTAAGGAAAAATGCGTGTCTAAATATTTTAGGATTTTATTTTTCAAATGACATATAATGTTGAAAAGTGAGAAAGATTTATATGGAATCTTTACTTTGAAGGCAACAAGTTAAGCGTAGGGAAGGCAAATAGAGCTATAATTTGCAAATTTAGTGGTGTATTAGGATCAACGATATGATAAAACGCGAGCGCCAACAAGGGAAAACCAGTTTTAGCCTTGGAATTTCTATTTCCATACCTTGTTGACGAAGCGTGCAAGTAAATATTTGGACTCGATTTTGTTTTTGAGCTTGGAAGCAAGTCTCCTTATATGTATTGTGCGTGGAAAATTTGAAGTAAACTGATAGCAGTGAGAAAATTCCACTGCCCGAAGGAGAAATGGGTAGCTATAGAGTGGTAAGAATGTAAACCTCTCCACCTAAATTCCTTTTTCCAACATGGGATTGATGTTTTGGAAGCGATATTTCGATGCATTAGAATTTTTGTTTTTAGGAACTCGATGCAAATTGGTATCACCTTACTTCTATTCGTAGGAGTTTGGGATTTTTTGGTGGAAAGATTTTTTAAAATCTATATAAATATATAACTACCGATATATATATATATATAGGTTGTTTGCATCGTATTATTTCAAAAATGTTTTCAAAGAAGTGCAATCATATAGGAGGATCAGAGAATCATTCTACATACATTGTTTTCTATGATGTGATTCACTATGCACTTATGCACGTTAGTTGTAAAATTGGTTATACTCTAATTAATTATGAATTTCAGGATAATTGCAACCTTGAATCTTGACTTAGTTATTGGTATAATTCTGGGGATAAAATTCTTTTAAGAGGGAAAGAATTTAACACGATGTAATTTGGCGTTGTTATTTAACTAGTTAATTAGGCTGCAAAAATGGAATTCATGCAAACGATGGAATTGGACCATGAAACTTCCCCCATTGCGTTTATGGAAAAGTTCTGTGCAACTTTCATATTAGAAGTTTTGCGACCAGAGTCCAAAAGAAGAAGTTATCGATGAAAACCGAATTCGAATCAAAAATAATTAAATTAACGTTTATATATAATTACCGGGACCCATAGACCGACACGTCCATTGCGATCGATCGACATTTAGTGGTCCACTGATGCTTTAGAGCGATCGATCGGTTGGGCAAACGGTGGTGGGGGTTAGCCTTGGCCTAAAGGCCCAGATTAAATATTTTGAATCTAACAACTGTGGTTGATTCTAGCGCTTATAAATTGGAGCCTAAACATCTCCTTTCTTCTTATATTTTTCCGGAGCTAGCAGCGAATCTTTATCATTTCCCTTCTCTGCTATTCTTCTAAATTATAAATAATTTATACAAATTGAAGAGAAACGGAAATTAGAAGAAAAGGAAAAGTGTCAATCAACAATACGCACGAGGTAGTTTACATACATTTATATATTTGTGTCTATTTTCTCTCTTGATTTTAAATCTCTTCACGGATCTGAAATTCTAACATATGCATATACCCTTTCTATACATATTTCTTGAATTAAAAGGATTTGAAGATGAATCAAAGATTCTACCTTAAATCTCTAGATTTGGATCACTTTTAAAAGATGAGTGGGAAATTTTATATATTGTTTTTTATTTTGAATTTATGTCATTTGCATACATCTGATTATGCCTAAAGCTATCTTCTTTGTGAATTGTAGGCTCAACTTTGTGTAGAAAATCTTCGTCTACATATTCTTGTTTTAGATCTGATTTGAAATATTGTTACACTTTCATTTGGAAATCAGTCCTAAAGATTTTTTTATTCAGAATGATGTATATTTATTCTAGATCTGTACTTAGGGTATAAAATATCGAAAGGATTTTGAATATTTCCGTATTTATGTTAAAATGTTTCCATAGTTTAATTTACGGGAAGAACAGTCATTTGATTTTTAGGCATTGGTTTATCTCTCCACTTTTCATAAAAAAGAGTACGTTGGATTTAACAAGAAATATGTACAAATAAAAAGGAAGAAATGTGTAAAGTATAGATTTATTCTTTGTAGTTTACACTTTCTATTCTAAATAAAAAGAAATTATTCGTTCTTCGTAATTCCAAACAGGGTCAATTCTTCCTTATGTTAATTTTTTGTTTCAAACT
The DNA here is from genome assembly GCA_030765085.1 of Allium cepa. Classification (NCBI taxonomy): domain Eukaryota; kingdom Viridiplantae; phylum Streptophyta; class Magnoliopsida; order Asparagales; family Amaryllidaceae; genus Allium; species Allium cepa. The sequence continues at coordinate 979,007,826 of CM060939.1, forward strand.
AATTTATGGAAATTATAATGGAAAATCTTCCTAAGGAATCTATTTCAGCAAATTAAATACGGAAAGCATATTATGGTTAAATATGTGTGACTAGAATATATTTTGTCTAGGAATAAGTGGTTTATACGTATTTGTTACATTAATAAATAAGAATAGTGTCTACTTATGCATTATTTATGAGTAACGTTCACTTAGGATAAATTATTATTAGATAGAATGGAAAAGCAAATAAGAGAAATTAGGAAAGGTAGTAATTCCTATTAATGGGCAACAAAATTAGGAGTTACCAATAATTAATAGGATCTAAAATGCAGCAACCACAATTAATGGACAATAAATGTGAATTAAATTGGTCATTGCAACTAATTAATATCGCATAGAAGGCAGTAACTCTAATTAATGGAAATTAAACGAGGAATGAATTAGGAGTTAAAATTAATAGGTGTAAATGGATTAATGTGACTAATAAAGATGGAATAGTTATAAAAAGGATACTAGTTGGAAATTAGTAATTATACATAAATGTCTTAGGGAATGTCTGATTATTATAGATAAACTAATATTTATGGATTATTGGATAGGGATTTATGGGTAATTAAGTATTTAAGGTAAATCTCATTGCCTTAAATAAAGAGGGATTAGTACACTAACTCTAATATTCAACCTAGGAATAATACTGAAACCTAAGGGCCCGTTTGGTTTCATTTTGTATTTTGAGTTTTGTGTTTCCAAGTTACATTAAGAAATAGCAAAAAATAAGAGAAGAAGATGTATAATTCTTAGCCATTGCAACAGACAACGGAGGAATTGGATAGTTCTCCATGGTTTTGTTATCTCTCAAAACACGAAAAACAAAATAAATTTGTTTTCTATTGTACATGTTAATTTCATTCTTCAAAATTGTTTGTTTTTCGACAATATGTACAACGGACGTGGACGTGCTTTTATATAGACAAAAATACAAAACTAAAAACGACAAGCCAAACGGAGCCTAAAATACATGACCTAAATTTTGTATAGGTTTAGAATAGTTATTTAGACCTAGTAAATTGGGATGCGAGGTAAATAAAGTAATACGATAAAACATTGTCTTTCACTCAAAGATTACTAGTAGTCGTGTGCACTTACTAATGATGTGAGACATTACCAATCATAGGACCTGTGACTATGCGAGAAGTACGACCTACTTTGGAGTAGAGGTACTAAGTGGTTATTTGTAGATCTTCCTCTTTTCTAATTTAAAAGTATTAAATGGTCCAAATTATTGATTAAGAGCGATGATGGATATCCCCATAAGGGATTGCTTTAGGTTTGAGGTATTAAATGGGTCACCCATGAAAGTGGCTTTGTGATGCGACTTGTATGCGAAAATTGGAATGACCTACAAAATGAAAAAAATAAGCTAATAATATAAGTTAGGTAAAAGAAATCGGTAAATCAAAGATTGCATCAGAGATTTTTTTATCCTGGTTCAGACCTTCCATCCTACGTCCAGTTCCAGACTCTTTTTGCAGTTTCACTAAATAATCCCCACTTCACCCAAAGGAACATGTTTATGTATGACTGCCCAAATAATAGAACAGGTCTTTAGCACCTTACCTAAAGATCTCCAACAGGACTTCACAAAAATAGAATAAGCTTTAACTTTGACTTTGATGTGCTCTTGACAACATGGATAAGTCACTTTTCAGTCATCCTTCCTATAATATCCTTTGATGTCTTTGTAAGTTGAATGTGCATTGATATAGGAAGAAGAGAGTGGTTTTTGATCGCTTTTGATTTCAAGAAAGCAATAGATTGATTATGAATTAGAGAGCAAGAATTGGTGAAATCAAAGAATGGAATAGGCCTATATTTATAGTACTGAAAAATCTACTAAAGGGCAATGATTATTCAGTATAAGCATTAGAAACCAAGTTAATTTTATTATTATTATTATTATTATTATTAATACTACTATATTGTTATAATTATAGACTCGTTTAATTATTATTATTATTATACCTAGTTAATTTTCCATAAAATTTATTACTATTATTTAGTTATATTTTTGTAATAGCTATTTTATAAACTGATTGAATTTTTATAAAACTTAGTTAATTTTTACAAATTTGGTTAATTTATTATCATTATTATTATAGACTCGTTTAATTATTATTATTATTATTATTATTATTATTATTATTATAAATATTAGTTAACTTACTATTATTATAAATTTTAGTTAATTTTATAAAATTATTTATTATTATTATTATAGTTAGTTATTTTTTCATAAAATTTATTATTCTTCTTGTATAATTATATTTTTTAAAATACTTAGTTAATTTTATAACTTATAAAATTTAGTATAAATTTATACCCTATGGACAGCGTATTTAAAATACAAATGTATTGTGAATTTTGCCCGGCATTTTAAGGCTGAATTTTGCCAGCGTTTTTTACAATCAGTTTTTAGTTGTTCTGACACATAAATTTATTCATATAGGTTTAATAAAAATTTCATTTAAACCTTTAACTCTGGAAGGACTACCAGAAAGTTTTATAGCTGCTTTAAGAGATGGTAGAAATTTAGATTGGAAAAAATCATTAATGGGATTAATACAGTCAAGTCTGGCACATGGTCCAGTCTATTTTAATGTTTATCCAAATTTACAACTTTCTTTATCTGATGTTAATATTTTAGAAGCTATTACTTTAAATGTTGAGACCCATGGATATAATTATATTCCAGGATCTGAAGTAATGTGTACTCGTTATAGAATTTATTATAAACCTTTATATACCCTAAATCCTCAGTGTAAATTGGTTGATAAACCTTTAAATGAAACTATTTTAATAGAAACAAATTTTAGTCAATCTAATATAACTATAAGAAAAGCAATAAAATGGGAAGAAATTCCTCTTTCAGAAAATTAGAAAATAGAAAAAGCCATTCCTTCACAACCAGTGAAAAATAATAATATTACTAATATCATACAAACCCCTGAAGGAACTATTCAAATACAAACGGATAATAATCATTCTAGACCCAGTTCTAGTAATTTATATTTATCAAGAGCAAAATCTTTTCACTCTCATATTTCACCTTTTGATTATACTTTTGAATCTCCATCAAGAATGTCCACATCCCAAATTAGAGAAACTGAAAGAAAGCGTCTAATGATGAATCTATACAAGATAATACTGTAGAAAAATTATATGTAAACAGAAATAATATTGTAAAAGGTATTTACAACAACCAAGAAGCGGATATAACCGAATCAAAAATGAATTTCTCTATTTAATAAATAATATAACTAAAATTGACTTTAGCCCTGGCTCTCAGGCCAGACAAAGAATTAAATTAGAATTTAATCTTCCAAAATGGGAACCATTTAGAAAATGGTTTTTTGAAAACTTTTCGATAGAAGAAGAGAAACATTTTCAAGAAGAATTTTATAAATACAAAACTGAAAGGAATATAACATTTCTCTTTATTCCTTGGCTTACAGCAAATTATATTGAACAATACATTTCTGTAATAGAAAGAGACTAAAGACTATCAAATGGGAATCTACTAAAAGTAGTCTATCCTCCCCAACAGTCTTTTCAAATAGAGAAAAATGGGAAATACTTAAGTTTTAATGCACTTTCTAAAATACTAGAAAATGACATGTTACAGATTACTGTAAGACAAATAAATCAAATATTTGAAGAAAAAAATTATGCAAATTTGTATTTAGCCGTTATTGGTGAACAAATTACTTCATTACATAACAAAATAGAAAAAATATTTTCTGCTATTAATAATATAAAACCCACTGTTTCAATTACAACTGAAGAAGTAAGTGAAGTAATCGCTACTTCAAGTCTTCAACCTCCTCCTGAAATTAAAGGATTTAAATTAAAAACAGAATCAGAATTAGAAAAGGTTTTCAAATTAAAATTCGAATCTGATTTAGAAAGATTTCTAAAAGAGAGAATGGAAAATCTCAGATTAAATACTCTTGAAGAAGAATCTTCTCAACAAAATAATAGCTATCATACAGTCCAAGATGAGGTAAATAAACTTGAAAAATATGCATATAAACCTTCATAAAAATGATTTTACTACAGGAGACCTTCTCCTATGGATACTTTACCTGAAGAACCAGATTTTATTACTAATAATAGTTATAAGGGAAAAAGTATATATGAATGGAATATTGACACATTCAGTGAAAAACAAATATTTAATGTAGCCCATCGAATGCTGATGTATAGCACGATATGAAAAAATAATGGTAATAATGACGTTACTGTGGGTAGAATGATAGTCGCTGGTTTCACTGGCCAGCTCAAAGGATGGTGGGATAATTATCTTCCTACATCTCATAAAAATGAGATTTACAACACAGTAAAACAAGAAGATGGACAAATGGTCCAAAATGCTGTATATACTTTAATAGTTACTATTCTAGAACATTTTACTGGAAGAGTATCAGATAATAATGAAAGTGTTCGTACACTTCTACAAAATTTAAGGTGTAAAACATTAACCGATTTTAGATGGTACAAAGATACGTTTTTAAATAGAGCAATGGAATTACCAGAGAGTAGTAGCTCTCATTGGAAATCAAAATTTATTGGTGGACTTCCCTCCTTGTTTGCTGAAAGGGTAAGAAAGTCCAAGAAGGCTTATGGTAAGCTTATTGGAACATGCATGTAACGACCCGTATTTTACGTGTCGATAAAACGTAGAATTTGCAGGTCGATAGTGTTGTTTGTGTGGCCTCTAGCTTGAGTTGTTTAGGAGTTGACCCGAGTGCAAGTGATGAGTCGTGACCGACTCATAGATAAGTCGTAGACGACTTAAGGGGATGGACCGAGTTAAGGGATAGAACGGCATAGTAGTTGCCGACTTAAGAAGAGGGGCGAAATAGGGGTCAAGTGATGAGTCGTGGCCGACTCATAGAGGGCCGACTCATAGGATAGGTCGTAGGTAGGGGTGAGCGACCTAAGGAGCTAACGGGTTAGGATGTTAATGTGTTGAGAGTTAGGTCGGTTGAGCGACCTAGGATAGAGGAACGACCTAAGAAAGTGACCGACCTAGTGGAGAGCGACCTAAGAGGGGGTAGCGACCTAAAGGTTAGGCGACTTAGAGATGGACCGACCCAGGAAAGTAGCCGACTTAGGGTTTAGAGAGGCATGCTTGAGTCGTTGGTAGATGAGTCGTTAGGTCGCTAGCGCGACCTAAAGGAAATAGGTTGAGTCGTGAGTCGGCTATGTTGTTAGGTCGTAGCATGATAGGTCGGCAACGACCTAAGTTAGGTCGGAGGCTTTTGTATTGTGTGTTTGTTAGGTCGTTGGGGACATAGGTCGGCAGGGGTTTAAGTCGGCAGGGTGTTGTCTCGTGAAGTTGTTGAGTCGTGTGAATGGCTTGTGTTAGGTCGGCAAGGAGTTGAGTCGGCAGGGTCTTAGGTCGTAGGTTGGCATGCTAGTTAAGTCGTCATGCGACCTAGGACTTAGGAAATGCGGCAGTGTGTTGAGTCGTGTGACAGTTGGGTCGGCAGTACGTTGAGTCGTTAGGTCGGCCTGTGTTTTAGGTCGCGTCTGGGTTAAGTCGTAAGTCGGCCTTGGTTGTATGTTGTGTTGGTTAGGTCGTAGGTCGTAGGGGCTGATGAGTCGGCAACGACTCATAGTTAGGTCGGGGACGACCTAAGGGGCGACGACCTAAGGGGTTTCCAGCCTATAAATAGAGGGGTTTGGCTCACTTTTTGGCACCGGTTTTTGAAGCGACGAAGTGCTGCCATTTTGAAGACTCGACTACAACATTTCTTCATCTTCTTTTCTCCATTCCAATCTAATTCTAACATCCATCCAAGATCGAAGATCAAGATCAAAGATCAAGAGCCAAAGTTGAAGATTTTCATCCGAAGAGGCTAGATTTCACCGTTTCAAGTGAAATTTCTCCGGATCAAGTCCAAGTCCTTGCTGTCCAGATCTGTAGTTGATTCATTTTAGGTTGTTTTGGTGATTTGGTGAGTGGTAGTTATCTCTCACACGGACCCAAAGGAGTGTAGTGGATTGGTGATATGTTTATGTGTTAAAGTTAGCGTTTTCTCGCATTTTCCTTAAGTCTGCATGTAGATCCATCATATTTGAAGATGTTTATCTATGAAAGTTATTTATCAAGTATTAGAGACAAAACCCATGTTTTAGATTTGATAGATCTATGCTAAAAACCATGATTTCACGTATGTTGGACTTTTGCTCACTTAATTACGAAATTGCCATTATAATTGATATTGCTTAATAGATCTTGTTTGAATGGTTGAATGTTTGAATGTATGTTAGATTTGATTGCTCCAAGTTAGCTTGTAGTTGATTTGGAACAAGATGGTTGAAGATGATTCAAAAGCTAAGTGGAAAGGCTCTTGAATGGTGAAAGCTGCCAATGGCATATGAAGCGGATGTGGAAGCTCATATGGATGGATTCGAGGATGTGGGATCTTGCCATGATGCGAGAAGGCAAAGCATGGTTGAGTTGGGACTTTGCGATGATATGATGAGGCAAGGCTTGTGTTGAGATGGGACGGGTCATGATGACGTTCCAAGTTGAGAGACTTTGCTATGATGTGATGAGGCAAGACATATGTTGTGATGGGACGGGTCACGAAGACGTTCCAAGCACGGGTCATGACGACGTGCAAAGTTATAACTCGGTGATGCGGTCCGGGTTGGGGTGGATAATGGTTAGCTTGAGAGGCGCTTGAGCTAGTATGGAAGTAGTCGTCGAGGAGGATGACTAGGAGGCTAAGATCTCATCGTTGTTGAAGGTTCTAGCATACTCAAAGCAAGGGTACGTTGGAACGGGTCACGATGACGTTCCAGGCACGGGTCATGATGACGTGCTAGTACTCTGGGCTGATGCGTTCGGCTTAGGCACGGGTCACGATGACGTGCGGAGTTATGGCTAAACCGGGGTTACCATTAGCCCTTGACAGGCGGTCATTCAACTAACGGTGAAATCAAGGCAATGATAACAGTGATAGCCAGAGTCATGGATGTTTGGATGTTTGGTTGTATCATCATTCGGCTTCAAGAGCGGTGTTTTCTGGGTGCTTATCTGATCTTGGTTTAGGCCTTGGGGGTTTGTATTTGGAAAACATCGTCCTTGACTCGAGTGATTATTGCTTTACCTTACTTATCTGCTATGTTATGCTTACTTCTCCTTAGTGTGTGTCTGGGGGCTATCACTGAAGAAAGAGGTGGAGTGGGATGGTTTGGTTCCTATTCCTTTTATCCTTTATACTCTTTTGGTATGTTTGATAGTTAATTTACTGCTCACTAAGACTTTGTCTGACTCAAGGTTTTATGTCTCCTCTTATTACCTTGGGCTGTTCATCCATGTTTGGGATGGGCAGACTAGGTAGCAGGTGACAGGTGCTGTGCTAGGAGTTCTACGCTAAAGATGACGAAGACGAGCAGGAGGCTTTGCATATTAGTTTTCTTACTATATGTACTGGGTATCCGCTGCTGTATTTGGTTGAGTGATTTGTAGTGAGGCTTTCATGTATGGATTTGAGTAGATGATTGTATGAAACTACTGTGATGCTTATATGATGATGTTCTGTTCTATGGAGCTTCACTATATTATATTTCTCTATTGTATTTTATCCATGCGCTGTGAGTTATGCGATAGAGATTCTTCTGTTTTGTTTTACCCTGACTATCGTCCATGGCTGCCTGGCACACCTTTTAGCGCATTGTTTCCTTCATTTGGTGCGGGAGTCATGGGCGGTCGTCACATTTGGTATCGGAGCTTTGGTGAATCGATTTCAGCCAACGCTCGCTGACGTAACTACGTATGAGAGACGTAATTGTATTTTGATGGATGATTACTATATATAATATAGTAGCCTAGAAGGATTTGAACTCCTTATGCAGTTGTTTCTTAAGGTGTTCTAATCATTCTTATTACAGATATTAAGGATGAGTCGAAGAGGGAGACCAGCTGCAAGGGAAAGCCGTGCTGATGAAGGAGCTGTTGATTATGGAACTATGTTCGAAGCGATGATGACTTCGATCATGAGAAGGATACCAGCTTCAGGATCATCAGTGGATGTGGGAGTTCAAGTTCAAGCTCCAAGACCGGTGGATTTTGCTAAGCTTTGCAAGGATTATACTTCTCTTGGAGGAAAAGCTTTCTTGGGGACGGAGTCGACTATTGAGGTGCAGAGATGGATTGATGCTTGCAAAAGGATCTTTGGTGACTTAGGGATTGAGGATGCAACTAAGAGAAAGCTTGCATCGAGACAGCTTCAGGGAAGAGCTGCTGATTGGTGGAATTCTATCACCATAGATACACCAGAAGAGGATATTACTTGGGAGCAGTTCCAAGTTAGATTTGAAGCCAAGTTCATCTCTACTGCTCAGAGGTCTGTTTTGTTCAAGAGATTTGTGGAGCTCAAACAAGGCGGAAGGCCTGTTCTGGAGTATATTTCTGAGTTCGAAGCTTTGTCTAAGTATGCCAGATCATATATTGATTCTCCCTACCAGAAGAATGAAAAGTTTGTGACTGGTCTGGATGCTTATCTAGGAAGGCAGTTAGTGGATCATCTGGACGATCCATTTGAGAAGCTGGTGGAGAAAGCTCTGAGGCATGAGAGTTTGTTTCCTAGGGAAAGTTCTGTTGTTGCAGTAACCAGGGAAGGATCTAAACCACAGCAGAGTGGGAATAAGAAGAGGAAGCAGCAGCAACAGAAGGGAAAGGATGGTCAGAAGAAGCCAAAGGGCGAGGTGACTTGTTATAACTGCCGTCAGAAGGGTCATCTTTCTCGGGATTGCAAGAATCCGAAGGTGCAGTTGAAGTGTTACAACTGTGATAAGCTGGGACACATTAAGAAGGATTGTCCAGAACCGAGGAAAGATAGGCAGGTTGTGCAAGCCTATGCTTTGGGGGCTGTTCCATCGTCTTCAAAAGCTCCGACTGCTGAAGAAAAGGGGAAGAGTGTGGTGGTTCAAGGTACTCTTTCTATTTGTGGTGTTCCAGTTAGAGTGTTGTTTGATACTGGAGCGTCGCATTCTTTTGTTTGTGATGATTTGGTAAGCCGGTTAGGTATGAAACCGGATATTGTTGATAGGCCATTGGTTGTGACTAATCCAGTGGGGGGTTCGTCATGTTTGTGTATGATATGCCGTGGTCTAGTTGTGTCGAGTCATGATTGCTCGTTTGTTTGTGATTGCTTTGTTCTGAACTTTGCGGGGTTCGGAATTATTTTGGGTATGGACTGGCTTAGGAAGTATGCGGCTAGGATTGATTGTGAGAGGCTTGAGGTGACAGTCGGGAATGTGGAAGGGCGAAAGGTTGTGATACGATGTAAGCATGAAGAAGGCGTCTTCATGAGCTTCATGTATTCGCTAGTTGTTCCACGGGATGGACTGTCATCGGTGCCTATTGTGAATGAGTTTGAGAATGTCTTTGAGGAAGTCAAAGGGTTGCCGCCGCATAGGGAGATCGAGTTTCGTATCGATCTAGTTGAGGGAGCCAGACCTGTTGTGATGCCTCTTAGGCGGATGGCACCGAGGGAGCAGCAAGAGCTGAAGGTGCAAGTTGATGACCTTTTGCAGAAAGGATTCATTCGGAGAAGTGTGTCCGAATGGGGTGCGCCAGTTGTGTTCGCAACCAAAGCGGATGGATCGTTGAGGTTGTGTGTGGATTATCGTGAGCTGAATAAGGTGACTAAGAAGAACAAGTATCCATTGCCGAGAATAGATGACTTGTTTGATCAGCTTCACGAGGCTAAGGTGTTTTCTCAGATGGATTTGGCAACGGGATTTCACCAGTTGAGAGTGGCGAAGGATAGTGTGCCGAAGACTGCTTTCAGGACACCATCCGGGTTTTATGAGTGGCTGGTAATGCCGTTTGGATTGACTAACGCACCAGCATATTTTGTGGATCTTATGAATAGAGTGTTCAGAGATCAGTTGAATAGGTTCGTGCTTGTGTTCGTGGATGATATTCTGATTTATTCCAGAACTGAGGGAGAGCACAAGACACACTTGAGGATTGTTTTGGGGATCTTGCGGAAACATCAGCTGAAGGCTAAGTTTTCGAAGTGTCACTTCTGGAAGAATGAAGTGAGGTTCTTAGGTCATGTTATCTCTGGAAATGGAATAGCGGTTGATCCCGCTAAGGTGGCAGTGATCCAGGATTGGGTTAGACCTAAGAATGCATCTGATGTGAGAAGTTTTCTTGGATTAGCAGGATATTATCGTCGGTTTATCAAAGACTTTTCCAAGATAGCTGCACCGTTAACAGGATTGACAAAGAAGAACCAGGTGTTCAGATGGGATGATAAGTGTGAGCAAGCTTTTGTAATCCTGAAAGAGCGATTGACGAGTGCTCCTGTTTTGACTATTCCAAGTGGGAATGATGAGATGGTGGTTTACACCGATGCATGTGGCACTGGACTAGGAGCGGTGCTAATGCAGAAGCATAAAGTTGTTGCGTATGCTAGTCGACAACTAAAGCCGCATGAAAGGAATTATCCGACTCATGATTTGGAGTTAGCGGCGATTGTGTTTGCTTTGAAGATGTGGAGACACTATCTATTGGGAGTTAGATTCGAGCTGTTTACAGATCATAAGTCGTTGAAGTATCTGTTTTCCCAAAAGGATTTAAATCTTCGACAGCAACGGTGGCTAGAGTTCCTAGCATCTTATGATTTTGGTATAGCCTATACTCCGGGGAAAGGTAACGCAGTGGCTGATGCGTTAAGTCGAAGACATGCAGGATTGGGAGCCATGTTTTCAGAATGGAAGAGTCTTGAGTATTTGGCTGGATTTGATTTCAGGCCTAGATGTGAATTGGAACCTGAGATGTTGGCAAACTTATCAATAAGGCCTACTCTTGTGGAAAGAATTGGTGAGAGCCAAAGGCGAGATGATAAGCTTGTCAAGATTATCCGTGATTTGGAATCCGGATTGGATCAGGAGAAGGATAAAGGATTCGAGGTCGATCGAGAGGGTTGGCTTCGAAAGCAAGGACGATTAGTTGTTCCCGATGTAGATGGATTGAGAGATGAAGTTCTGAGGGAGAGTCATCACTCGAAGTTGACAATTCATCCAGGTGGAAATAAGATGTATCGGGATATGAAGAGAACCTACTACTGGGAAGGTATGAAGAAGGATGTTGGAAATTTTATTTCCAAGTGTATGAATTGCCAGTTGGTGAAAGCTGAGCAGAAGAAGCCCAGTGGATTGCTTCAGCCATTAGAGGTTCCTACATGGAAGTGGGAGCAGGTGTCGATGGATTTTATCGATGGTCTACCTAGGACAAGAGCGGGAAATGAAGGGATTTGGGTCATCGTAGATCGTTTGACCAAGAGTGCAAGATTCATTCCTGTTCGATCGACTAGGACTGCATCGAAGTTGGCTGAGTTGTATGTTAAGTGGATAGTTCGTTTCCATGGTGTTCCGAAGAGTATAGTGAACGATCGAGACCCATTGTTCACTAGTAGATTTTGGAAGAGCTTCCAGGAAGTTTTGGGAACCGAGTTGTGTTTGAGTACAGCTTATCACCCTCAAACAGATGGTCAGACTGAGAGAGTCAACCGAGTTTTGGAAGATCTTCTTAGAGCATGTGTTTTGGACTTCGGAGGATCATGGGAAGATCACCTTCATTTGGTGGAGTTTGCTTATAATAACAGTTATCAGTCGAGTATCGGTATGGCACCATATGAGGCATTATATGGAAGACCGTGTAACTCTCCGACATGTTGGTTGGAAACTGGAGAAAAGCTGATACTTGGGCCAGAGATGATTCGACAGACTTCGGATTGTATAGAGATCATTCGACAAAGAATGAAGGCAGCCCAGGATCGTCAGAAAAGTTATGCAGATAATCGTCGGAAGGATTTGGAATTCGACGTGGGTGATATGGTTTTTGTGAAGATTTCTCCATTGAAGAATGTTATAAGATTCGGGAACAAAGGAAAGTTAACTCCAAGATTCGTTGGACCATTCCCGATTATCGAGCGAATTGGAAAGCTCGCTTATAGATTGGAGTTACCGGAAAAGATGGCGGGTGTGCACAATGTTTTTCATGTATCTTGTCTACGGAAGTATATGCACGACCCAACTACGGTGGTTTCTGCTGATAGCTGTGAAGACTTAGAGGTTGATCCTGTTGTTTCGAGACCTCGTAAGCCGCTTCGTATTGTTGAAACCGATACGAAACAGCTTAGGAGGAAGACGATTACGTTGCTCAAGGTACAATGGAGTGATGATGTTAACGACTGTACGTGGGAGGAGGAAGAGAGGATGAAGGCAGCTCATCCCGAACTCTTCGAGGTATGGCCCTAAAGTGTCGTGACATCTCATGAATTTGTAGCTTGTTCTAAGTCTTAGAATTCTGCATGCTAGGTTAGAATTGGTTGCATGGATTGTTGATTGCCATGGATGATAGGCATGCGGAATAATTTTGATTGCTGTTGTTTGCTTGGAATTTCGGGGGCGAAATTCCTAAGGGGGAGAGAATGTAACGACCCGTATTTTACGTGTCGATAAAACGTAGAATTTGCAGGTCGATAGTGTTGTTTGTGTGGCCTCTAGCTTGAGTTGTTTAGGAGTTGACCCGAGTGCAAGTGATGAGTCGTGACCGACTCATAGATAAGTCGTAGACGACTTAAGGGGATGGACCGAGTTAAGGGATAGAACGGCATAGTAGTTGCCGACTTAAGAAGAGGGGCGAAATAGGGGTCAAGTGATGAGTCGTGGCCGACTCATAGAGGGCCGACTCATAGGATAGGTCGTAGGTAGGGGTGAGCGACCTAAGGAGCTAACGGGTTAGGATGTTAATGTGTTGAGAGTTAGGTCGGTTGAGCGACCTAGGATAGAGGAACGACCTAAGAAAGTGACCGACCTAGTGGAGAGCGACCTAAGAGGGGGTAGCGACCTAAAGGTTAGGCGACTTAGAGATGGACCGACCCAGGAAAGTAGCCGACTTAGGGTTTAGAGAGGCATGCTTGAGTCGTTGGTAGATGAGTCGTTAGGTCGCTAGCGCGACCTAAAGGAAATAGGTTGAGTCGTGAGTCGGCTATGTTGTTAGGTCGTAGCATGATAGGTCGGCAACGACCTAAGTTAGGTCGGAGGCTTTTGTATTGTGTGTTTGTTAGGTCGTTGGGGACATAGGTCGGCAGGGGTTTAAGTCGGCAGGGTGTTGTCTCGTGAAGTTGTTGAGTCGTGTGAATGGCTTGTGTTAGGTCGGCAAGGAGTTGAGTCGGCAGGGTCTTAGGTCGTAGGTTGGCATGCTAGTTAAGTCGTCATGCGACCTAGGACTTAGGAAATGCGGCAGTGTGTTGAGTCGTGTGACAGTTGGGTCGGCAGTACGTTGAGTCGTTAGGTCGGCCTGTGTTTTAGGTCGCGTCTGGGTTAAGTCGTAAGTCGGCCTTGGTTGTATGTTGTGTTGGTTAGGTCGTAGGTCGTAGGGGCTGATGAGTCGGCAACGACTCATAGTTAGGTCGGGGACGACCTAAGGGGCGACGACCTAAGGGGTTTCCAGCCTATAAATAGAGGGGTTTGGCTCACTTTTTGGCACCGGTTTTTGAAGCGACGAAGTGCTGCCATTTTGAAGACTCGACTACAACATTTCTTCATCTTCTTTTCTCCATTCCAATCTAATTCTAACATCCATCCAAGATCGAAGATCAAGATCAAAGATCAAGAGCCAAAGTTGAAGATTTTCATCCGAAGAGGCTAGATTTCACCGTTTCAAGTGAAATTTCTCCGGATCAAGTCCAAGTCCTTGCTGTCCAGATCTGTAGTTGATTCATTTTAGGTTGTTTTGGTGATTTGGTGAGTGGTAGTTATCTCTCACACGGACCCAAAGGAGTGTAGTGGATTGGTGATATGTTTATGTGTTAAAGTTAGCGTTTTCTCGCATTTTCCTTAAGTCTGCATGTAGATCCATCATATTTGAAGATGTTTATCTATGAAAGTTATTTATCAAGTATTAGAGACAAAACCCATGTTTTAGATTTGATAGATCTATGCTAAAAACCATGATTTCACGTATGTTGGACTTTTGCTCACTTAATTACGAAATTGCCATTATAATTGATATTGCTTAATAGATCTTGTTTGAATGGTTGAATGTTTGAATGTATGTTAGATTTGATTGCTCCAAGTTAGCTTGTAGTTGATTTGGAACAAGATGGTTGAAGATGATTCAAAAGCTAAGTGGAAAGGCTCTTGAATGGTGAAAGCTGCCAATGGCATATGAAGCGGATGTGGAAGCTCATATGGATGGATTCGAGGATGTGGGATCTTGCCATGATGCGAGAAGGCAAAGCATGGTTGAGTTGGGACTTTGCGATGATATGATGAGGCAAGGCTTGTGTTGAGATGGGACGGGTCATGATGACGTTCCAAGTTGAGAGACTTTGCTATGATGTGATGAGGCAAGACATATGTTGTGATGGGACGGGTCACGAAGACGTTCCAAGCACGGGTCATGACGACGTGCAAAGTTATAACTCGGTGATGCGGTCCGGGTTGGGGTGGATAATGGTTAGCTTGAGAGGCGCTTGAGCTAGTATGGAAGTAGTCGTCGAGGAGGATGACTAGGAGGCTAAGATCTCATCGTTGTTGAAGGTTCTAGCATACTCAAAGCAAGGGTACGTTGGAACGGGTCACGATGACGTTCCAGGCACGGGTCATGATGACGTGCTAGTACTCTGGGCTGATGCGTTCGGCTTAGGCACGGGTCACGATGACGTGCGGAGTTATGGCTAAACCGGGGTTACCATTAGCCCTTGACAGGCGGTCATTCAACTAACGGTGAAATCAAGGCAATGATAACAGTGATAGCCAGAGTCATGGATGTTTGGATGTTTGGTTGTATCATCATTCGGCTTCAAGAGCGGTGTTTTCTGGGTGCTTATCTGATCTTGGTTTAGGCCTTGGGGGTTTGTATTTGGAAAACATCGTCCTTGACTCGAGTGATTATTGCTTTACCTTACTTATCTGCTATGTTATGCTTACTTCTCCTTAGTGTGTGTCTGGGGGCTATCACTGAAGAAAGAGGTGGAGTGGGATGGTTTGGTTCCTATTCCTTTTATCCTTTATACTCTTTTGGTATGTTTGATAGTTAATTTACTGCTCACTAAGACTTTGTCTGACTCAAGGTTTTATGTCTCCTCTTATTACCTTGGGCTGTTCATCCATGTTTGGGATGGGCAGACTAGGTAGCAGGTGACAGGTGCTGTGCTAGGAGTTCTACGCTAAAGATGACGAAGACGAGCAGGAGGCTTTGCATATTAGTTTTCTTACTATATGTACTGGGTATCCGCTGCTGTATTTGGTTGAGTGATTTGTAGTGAGGCTTTCATGTATGGATTTGAGTAGATGATTGTATGAAACTACTGTGATGCTTATATGATGATGTTCTGTTCTATGGAGCTTCACTATATTATATTTCTCTATTGTATTTTATCCATGCGCTGTGAGTTATGCGATAGAGATTCTTCTGTTTTGTTTTACCCTGACTATCGTCCATGGCTGCCTGGCACACCTTTTAGCGCATTGTTTCCTTCATTTGGTGCGGGAGTCATGGGCGGTCGTCACAATGCATCCAAAAAGGCTTATCATTGTGTAATGAAATAAAATTGAATCAACAAATTAAACGACAAAATTTAACTGAAAGAAGTCAATTAGGACAATTTTGTAGTCAATTTGGGATGGATGTTCCAAACATTAAAAAATCCCATAGAAAAGATAATAAATCCAAAGATTTTTTTAGAAAAAAGAAGAAATTTTATTCTCATAAAAAGATGGAACGAAAAGCCCAAAGAAAAGAGGAAAGATTAAATAAGAAGAAAAACAAAATTATCCATTGTTATAAATGTGGAAAAGTTGGACATTATGCAAACAGATGTAAACTAAAAAAGAAAATTGATAATTTACAAATTGAAAATAAACTAAAGGAAACATTATCAAAACTTTTGCTAGACTCTAGCTCTGAAAATGATAAAGAAATAGAATCTGAAAATGATTCAGATTATTCAGTTACTACTGAAAAAATTAAAGGTCTTGAGGAAGAATCATCATAATCTGATGAATGCTGTGAGCCCTATGGACAGGGAAAACCCTGTCTAAACCCAATAATAGAAAAAGAAGACGAAAAAGATGAATTTTATAAAATCCTTTCACAATTTCAAGATTTAAATATAATTGTATTAACTAATAATAATATTATAGAATTCTTAAAATTGGTTAAAGACCCGGAGTTAAGATCAAAAATGATAGATCAAATGGAAGATATTCCAGAAACAAGCAAAAATAATGAATCATCAACAGAGACATTTCAAAATATTGAAAATTCTAAAAATCCATATTCTATGAATGAAGTTCATAAACTTTTGAAAGAAAGACAAAGAATACAATATCCTACTACTGTAGAAGACCTTAATATTGGAATCCAAAATCTTAAAAAAGAAATCCAAATAATAAAAATTGAAAATAGAAATCTTGATTATAGACTCTCTTTTCTAGAACAGTCAAAAAAAATTATCCCTATTGCAAAAAATCAAATAAATTGTTCTCAAGAAGGATTCCTTTCAAAATTGGATATTATAATATCCTAAAAATGGTTTATCAAAATAACCCTTCTAATTGACAATCATTTTAAAAAGGAATTAACTGTGCTTAAGATAGCGGTGCAGACATGAATGTAATTCAAGAAGGAATAATTCCAACTAGGTATTTTCATAAAACCACTAATTCATTAAGCTATGCAGATGAAGGAAAACTTGATATTAAATTTAAATTACCGCTTGCTTATATATTTAAAAATAAAACTTGTATTCCTACAAGCTTTTTACTAGTAAAAAATATTACTAATCAAGTCATACTTGGAACACCATTTATAG
Source organism: Allium cepa (assembly GCA_030765085.1). NCBI lineage: Eukaryota > Viridiplantae > Streptophyta > Magnoliopsida > Asparagales > Amaryllidaceae > Allium > Allium cepa. The sequence continues at coordinate 979,024,721 of CM060939.1, forward strand.
ATAAAATCTATCCTATAAAAAATATTGATAAAAATGGAATAACAGGTATTTATGAAAATAAAACTATTACTTTCAAATTTATAACTAAACCCTTTACAAAGGTTTTACATGAAATAAAAGATCTCTTAACTCAAAAAAACCTATCATTTAAACTATCTAAAACAAGAAGTTGTTTCTCTTAATATAGAAGGAAAACTCCAAAATTCAAAATTTCAAGAAGTTGATTTATAACAAATTTTCTATAGAAATTTGTAATGACCATCCAAATGCCTTTTGGGATAGAAAGAAACATATTGTTAGTCTTTTATATGAAGAAAATTTTGACGAAAGAAAAATTCCTACTAAAGCAAGACCATGTCAAATGAATTCTGAATATCTGAAATTGTGTAAAAAAGAAATTGAATCATTATTACAGAAAGGCTTGATAAAACCATCTCGACCACCCTGGTCATGTACTGCATTCTACGTAAACAAACATAGTGAACAAGAAAGAGGAGTACCCGGATTAGTAATAAACTACAAACCTCTTAATAAGGTTTTGAAATGGATTAGGAATCAAATTCCTAACAAAAAAGATTTATTAGATAGACTATATGATTCTATCATATTCTCTAAATTTGATTTAAAGACTGGCTATTGGCAGATTCAAATTTTAAAATCTGACCAATACAAAACTGCTTTTAATGTCCCAATTGGACATTATGAATGGACAATAATGCCTTTTGGTTTGAAAAATGCACCCTCTGAATTTCAGAAAATAATGAATGACATATTTATTCCATATAGTGAATTTATTATAGTTTATATTGATGACATTCTAGTATTTTCAAAAGATATTGAAACCCATTTTAAACACTTAGATATTTTCAAAAAAGTTATTATTCAAAACGGTTTGGTAATATCAAAAACAAAAATGTCTTCGTTTCAAACAAACGTAAGATTTTTAGGCCATAATATCGAAAAAGGAAAAATAATTCTTATAAATAGAAGTATAGAATTTGCTTCAAAGTTTCCTGATATAATAACCGATAAAACCCAGTTACAAAGGTTTTTGGGCAGTTTAAATTATATATCCTCTTATTATATTAATTTAGCAACAGATGCTGCTATCTTATATGATAGATTAAAAAAGAATCCAGGCCCATGGACAGAGCAACATACTCAAGCTGTTAAAATTATAAAAGGAAAGGTAAAGAATTTGCCTTGTTTGATGCTTTCAAATCCAAATTGGATAAAGGTAATTGAAACTGATGCATCAGATATAGGATTTGGAGGAATTTTAAAGCAAATATGCCCAAAAATAGAACAAGAATATCTTGTTAGATTTCATTCAGGAAAATGGACTAATAGTCAAAAGAACTACGCAACTATAGCCAAAGAAATTCTTGCTATTGTAAAATGTGTTTTAAAATTTCAAGATGATTTATACAATCAAAAAATTATTATAAAAACTGATTGTAAATCTGCTAAATATATGTTTAATAAATATTTTAAACATGATGTGTCAAAACAAATGTTTGCCAGATGGCAGGCTCATTTGGCGCCTTTTGATTTTGAAATCTTTTATAAAAAGGGCGAAGAAAATACTCTTCCTGATTTTTTAATTCATGAATTTTTACAGGCAAATGAGCCCTATAGGAAGGGGTAATTTCCCCTACATAGGAGGCGGAAGAGGAAATATCCTGGCCCAACACGGTAACAGAAAGATGATAGCAAATAGTTTAACCAACTCAGGAGGTAATAGCTCAAATGATCCTCTATACAAGGAATTTCTAGAATTCAAGAAAAGGCAAGAGGCTAATAGCCAAACAACATCCTCTTCATATGCTAGCATAACTGGCATTGATGAAAATGAAGAGAGTATAACCACATATGCGGAAAATCCTCATAAGGAAGTCATAATTCTTTCAGAATTTGATGATCTAAAAAGAGAAAACGATCCCTGGAAGTTAATGCAGAGATATCTGGATACAGCATCATTTGCTGTTACGATATATAAACAAAGAGGATATTATGAGGCAATATTAAAAGCCTCTGAAACTTATGAAATAACACGTTTTAATGCAGGAGATCCTAATGTTTATAGCTTTAGCAAAATAATTATCAAAAGGCTTATATTGCCAGAAGAATGGGGGTTACCTACCCTTAAAGAAAAGGAAATGTTTTTACCTGATAAAAAGGTAGGCACTATCAAGTATAATTATTGGGATTATGCGGATGCACTAAATAAAGTATTCCTTTATGAAAATAACAAAAAGAAGCATTCGTGGTTCATTAAAGTCTGTGCGGAAGTTTATAAACGTCCTAGACCAAATTGGTTTTACGAATGGTGGATAAATTATGGACCACCTCTTCATATTCTCCCTGAAAAAAATAAAAGAATTATATTCTGAATGGGTTGTTGTCTCACCCGAGCTTAATAATCATGACCAACACCTTATGATATCAGGATGTGCTTCGATATATTTCTTTATTGAATTTTCTATTCCTTGGTTATGGAAATGGAAACCTGAAATAGGTTATACTGAAAAGGAAATCCCATGTTTGCAAAGATGTTTCTTTACTAAATTCTGGGATAAACTAACCAGAATTGATAATAGCATAGGTCAACTATTTGGCCAAGAAATGATATCTGAAATAAGCAACAAAATAAAGCTTTATCAGGAACAGGAAGATGTAATCCAGCATAAAGAAGCTCCAAGCACGTTCCAACAATTCATCAGTAAACTAAAGATGCAAAAGGAATAGCCACTAAAAAAGATATTCTTCATGCATATATTGCAGAAGTAAAAAAGGATCTAATAAGAAATTTTGGCAAAGAAGACACGAAATCAGACACGTCAATGGCATCTTCAAAAGCAAAGGACATAACCGGAGAAGATAATTATTCATATCTAAATGATGAGGATTTTGCCGAAATATTTGACAAAATTGAGAAGGAGGCCCACAATATGGGAAAAGACAAAGCAAAAATGGTGCTGGATTAAAAGCTTTTAACAAGTGGCCAGAAACTTTAATAATTGAAGACAGGTGGCCATATTCTTTAAAGATAAAAGACAGGTAACCTACTCTACCTAATACTTTAACAAAGTAAAAGGATGCTTTTTCGGATTTGAAGCTTTTGGAATCCGAAGTTAATCAACTTGAATTATAAGTTGATGTCCAGCCTCAGCTATATAAAGGGAGGCATTTCATTTGAAGAAGGTAGACAGAATTCCATCCATCCTCTTCTCTACTTCAAGCTTTCTGCCATTAATAAATAGTGTAAAATAAATAGTGTGTAATAAATAAGTGTGTACTGAAGAAGAAGGCTGATTCTTCTGGTTTATATTTGTAAGCTGTATTCTGTAAGTTTTTTTTATTTTTGTATAATATAAGCCTGAATGGCAGGTTAGTTTAATTATGTGTTGAATTACTTCTATCCTATATGTATGTTCGCATGTATTCGTAATTTTTGAGGAATACAGGCTAAATTAAAAATACTGAATATGGGTTAAGAATAGCATCAAGAAACAGTAATTACTAATTAACTATAGTCATGTGCTTATGCCCGTTTTAGCCATCATAAGGCGTTTTAAGTACTTTCTTTTAAAATATTTGTTAATAAGTACTTATTGTTATTAACAAATCTTGTAAAAGAAAGCCCTTACAACTCCTTATGATGGCTAAAACGGGCATAAGTACATGACTATAGTTAATTAGTAATTACTGTTTCCTGATGCTATTCTTAACCCATATTCGGTATTTTTAATTTAGCATGTATTCCTTAAAATACAAACACATAAGAACATACATATAGGATAGAAGTAATTCAACAATAACTAGACTAGCCTGCCACACGGGCTTATATTATACAAAAATAAAAATAAAAAACTTACAGAATACAGCTTACGAATACAAACCAGAAGAATCAACCTTCTTCTTCTTCAGTACGCACTTATTTATTACACACTATTTATTATACACTATTTATTAATGGCAGAAAGCTTGAAGTAGAGAAGAGAATGGATGGAATTCAGTCTGCCTCCTTCAAATTAAATGCCTCCCTTTATATAGCTGAGGCTGGACATCAACTTATAATTCAAGTTGATTAACTTCGGATTCCAAGAGCTTCAAATCCCAAAAATCATCATTTTACTTTATTAAAGTATTAGGTTAAGTAGGTTACATGTCTTTTATCTTTAAAGAATATGGCCACCCGTCTTCAATTATTAAAGTTTCTGGCCACCTGTTAAAAGCTTTTAATCCAGCACCATTTTTGCTTTGTCTTTTCCCATATTGTGGGCCTCCTTCTCAATTTTGTCAAATATTTCGGCAAAATCCTCATCATTTAGATCTGAATAATTATCTTCTCCGGTTATGTCATTTGCTTTTGAAGATGCCATTGACGTGTCTGATTTTGTGTCTTCTTTGCCAAGATTTCTTATTAGATCCTTTTTTACTTCTACAATATATGCATAAAGAATATCTTCTTTAGTGGCTGTTCCTTTTTACATCTTTAGTTTTCTGGTGATATGTTGGAAAGTTCTTGGAGCTTCTTCATTCTGGATTACATCTTCCTATTCCTGATAAAGCTTTATTTTGTTGCTTATTTCAGATATCATTTCTTGGCCAAATAGTTGACCCGTTCTATTATCAATTCTGGTTAGTTTATCCCAGAATTTAGTAAAGAAACATCTTTGCAAACATGGGATTTCCCTTTCAGTATAACCTATTTCAGGTTTCCATTTCCATATCCAAGGAATAGAAAATTCAATAAAGAAATATATCGGACCACATCCTGATATCATAAGGTATTAGTCAAGATTATTAAGCTTGGGTGAGACAACAACCCATTCAGAATATAATTCTTTTAGTTTTTAGGGAGAATATCAAGAGGGGGTCCATAATTTGTCCACCATTCATAAAACCAATTTGGTATAGGGCGTTTATAAACTTCCGTCCAGACTATAATGAACCACGAATGCTTCTTTTTGTTATTTTCATAAAGGAATACTTTATTTAGTGCATCCACATAATCCCAATAAATATACTTGATAGTGCCTACCTTTTTATCAGGTAAAAACATTTCCTTTTCATTATGGGTAGATAACCCCCATTCTTCTGGCAATATAAGCCTTTTGATAATTATTTTGTTGAAGCTATAAACATTAGGATCTCCTGCATTAAAATGTGTTATTTCACAAGTTTCAGAGGCATTTAATATCGCCTCACAATATCCTCTTTGTTTATATGTCGTAACAACAAATGATGATGTATCCAGATATCTCTGCATTAAGTTCCAGGGGTCGTTTACTCTTTTTAGATCATTAAATTCCAAAAGAATTATGACTTCCTTAAGAGGATCTTCCGCATATGTAGTTATACTCTCTTCATTTTCCTCATTGCCAGTTATGCTAGTATATGAAGAGGATGATGTTTGGCTATTAGTTGTTTGGCTATTATCCTCTTGCCTTTTCTTGAATTCTAAAAATTCCTTGTATAGAGGATCATTTGAGCTATTACCTCCTGAGTTGGTTAAACTTTTTGCTATCATCTTTCTGTTACCGTGTTGGGCCAGGATATTTCCTCTGCCGCCTCCTTTGTAGGGGAAATTACCCCTTCCTCTAGGTATCATTTGCCTGTAAAAATTCACGAGTTAAAAAATCAGGAAGACTATTTTCTTTGCCCTTTTTATAAAAGATTTCAAAATCAAAAGGCGCTAGATGAGCCTGCCATCTGGCAAACATTTGTTTTGACACATCATGTTTAAAATCATTATTATACATATATTTAGCAGATTTACTATCAGTTTTTATAATAAATTTTTGATTGTATAAATCATCTTGAAATTTTAAAACACATTTTACAATAGCAAAAATTTCTTTGGCTATAGTTGCGTAGTTTTTTTGACTATTAGTCCATTTTCCTGAATGAAATCTAACAAGATATTCTTGTTCTGATCTGGGCATATTTTCTTTAAAATTCCTCCAAATCCTATAGCTGATGCATCAGTTTCAATTACCTTTTCCCAATTTGGATTTGAAAGCATCAAACAAGGCAAATTCTTTCCCTTTTCTTTTATAATTTTAACAGCTTGAGTATGTTGCTCTGTCCATGGGCCTGGATTCTTTTTTAATCTATCATATAAGATAACAGCATCTATTGCTAAATTAATATAATAAGAGGATATATAATTTAAACTACCTAAAAACCTTTTTAACTGGGTTTTATTGGTTATTATATCAGGAAACTTTGAAGCAAATTCTATACTTCTATTTATAGGAATTATTTTTCCTTTTTCGATATTATGGCCTAAAAATCTTACATTTGTTTGAAACAAAGACATTTTTGTTTTTGATATTACCAAACCGTTTTGAATAATAACTTTTTTGAAAATATCTAAGTGTTTAGAATGGGTTTCAATATCTTTTGAAAATACTAGAATGTCATCAATATAAACTATGATAAATTCACTATATGGAATAAATATGTCATTCATTATTTTCTGAAATTTAGAGGGTGCATTTTTCAAACCAAAAGGCATTACTGTCCATTCATAATGTCCAATTGGGACATTAAAAGCAGTTTTGTTTTGGTCAGATTTATTTGAATCTGCCAATAGCCAAACTTCAAAATCAAATTTAAAGAATATGGTAGAATCATATAGTCTATCTAATAAATCTTTTTTGTTAGGAATTGGATGCCTAATCCATTTCAAAACCTTATTAAGAGGTTTGTAGTTTATTACTAATCTGGGTACTCCTCTTTCTTGTTCACTATGTTTTTTTACATAGAATGTAGTACATGACCAGGGTGATTGAGATGGTTTTATCAAGTCATTTTGTAATAATGATTCAATTTCTTTTTTACATAATTTCATATATTCATAATTCATTTGACATGGTCTTGCTTTAGTTGGAATTTTTCTTTCATAAAAATTTTCTTCATATGGAAGACTAACAATATGTTTCTTTCTATCCCAAAAGGCATTTGGATGGTCATTACAAATTTCTATAGAAAATTTGTTATAAATCGTTTTAATTTTTTCTTGCAATTTTGAATTTTGAAGTTTTTCTTCTATATTAAGAGAAACAACTTCTTGTTTTAGATAATTTAAATGATTGGTTTTTTGAGTTAAGAGATCTTTTATTTCATGTAAAACCTTTGTAAAGGGTTTAGTTATAAATTCGAAAGTAATAGTTTTATTTTCATATATACCTGTTATTCCATTTTTATCAATATTTGCTATAGGATAGATTTTATCTATAAATGGTGTTCCAAGTATGACTTGATTAGTAATATTTTTTTACCAGTAAAAAGCTTGTAGGAATACAGGTTTATATTTTTACATATATAAGCATGTGGTAATTTAAATTTAATATCAAATTTTCCTCCACCTGCATGGCTTAATGAATTAGTGGTTTTATGAAAATACCTAGTTGGAATTATTCCTTCTTGAATTACATTCATGTCTGCACCGCTATCTATAAGCGCAGTTAATTCCTTTTTAAAATGGTTGTCAATTAGAAGGGTTATTTTGTTAAACCATTTTTGGGATATTACAATATCCAGTTTTGAAAGAAATCCTTCTTGAGAACAATTTATTTTATTGTTTTCAATAGGGATAATTTGTTTTGACTGTTCTAGAAAAGAGAGTCTATATCAAGATTTCTATTTTCACTTTTAATTATTTGGATTTCTTTTTTAAGATTTTGGATTTCAATATTAAGGTCTTCTACAGTAGTAGGATATTCTACTCTTTGTCTTTCTTTCAAAAGTTTATGAACTTCATTCATAGAATATGGATTTTTAGAATTTCCAATATTTTGAAATGTCTCTGTTGATGACTTGTTATTTTTGCTTGTTTTTGGAATATCTTCTATTTGATATATCATTTTTGATCTTAACTCTGGGTCTTTAACCAATTTTAAGAATTCTATAATATTGTTATTAGTTAATACACTTATATTTAAATCTTGAAATTATGAAAGGATTTTATAAAATTCCACCTTAAAATAATGATACTTATAAATTTTAGTTAATTTTATAAAATTATTTATTATTATTATTATAGTTAGTTAATTTTTTGTAAAATTTATTATTCTTCTTGTATAATTAAAATGCTTAGTTAATTTTATAACTTATTGAATTTTTTATAAAACATAGTTGATTTTTATAAACTTGGTCAATTTATTATTATATTGTTATTATTATAGACTCGTTTAATTGTTATTATTATACCTAGTTAATTTTTCATTAAATTTATTATTATTATTATTATTTAGTTATATTTTCGTAATACTTAGTTAACATTATAAACTTATTGAATTTTTATGAAACTTAGCTAATTTTTATAAACTGCGTTAATTTTTTATTATTATTATTATCATCATCATTATTATTATTATAGACTCGTTTAATAATAATAATTATTATTATTATAAATCTTAGTCAACGTATTATTATTATAAATCTTAGTTAATTTTTATAAAATTATATATTATTATTACTGTACGTAGTTAATTTTTCATAAAATTTATTTTTCTTGTTGTATAATTATATTTCCATAATACTTAGTTAATTTTATAACTTATTGAATTTTCATAAAACTTTTCATAAACTTAGTTAATTTATTATTATTGTTATTATAGACTCGTTTAATTTTATTATTATTATACCTAGTTAATTTTTCATAAAATTTATTATTATTATTATTATTATTTAGTTACATTTTTGTAATACATAGTTAATTTTATAACTTACTAAATTTTTATAAAACTTAGTTTATTTTTATAAACTTCGTTAACTTTCTACTATTATTACTGTAAACTCGTTAAATTTTCATTATTATTAATATAACTCTTAGTTAGCGTATTATTATTATAAATCTTAATTAATTTTTATAAAAAATTTTATTATTATACTTAGTTAATATTTTATAAAATTTATTATTCTTGTTGTATAGTTATATTTTATAATACTTAGTTAATTTTATAACTTATTGAATTTTTATAAAACTTAGTTAATTTTTATAAATATAGTTAATTTATTATTATTATTATAGACTCGTTTAATTAACATTATCCTTGTTAATTTTTCATCAAACTTATTATTATTTATTTATATTTTTGTATTACTTAGTTAATTTTAAAAACGTATTGAATTTTTATAAAACTTAGTTAATTATTATAAACTTGGTTAATTAATTTATTATTATTATTATTGTAGACTCGTTTAATTATTATTATTATTATAAATCTTGGTTAACATATTATTAGTATAAATCTTAGTTAATTTTTATAAATTATTTATTATTATTATTATACTTAGTTAATTTTTAATAAAATTTATTATTCTTGTTGTATAATTATATTTTTATAATATTTAGTTAATTTTACAACTTATTGAGTTTTTTATAAAACTTAGATAATTTTTATTAACTTAGTTAATTTATTATTATTATTATTATTCTACCTAGTTAATTTTTCATAAAACTTATTATTATTCTTATTTAGTTATATTTTTGTAGTACTTAGTTAATTTTATAAACTTATAGATTTTTTTGTAAAAGTTAGTTAATTTTTATGAATTTGGTTAATTTATTATTATTGTTGTTGTTGTTATAGACTCGTTTAATTTTTATAAAACATAGTTAACTATTTATTTATAAACTTATTGTATTTGGATGCTCTTACAAGTGAAAAATTATAAACTACAATATTATGGCCATACTGGGTGATACTTGACAACTATGGAAAAAAGGTAGAAATGTTCTACATTATAAGGAAAAAGAACAAAGAAAGAAAGAAACAAAAGACCTGGAACTGAAATCAGTGCTTAGCAACACTAGATGTCACTAACATGATCTCAAATTTGCCATTGCTGAATTTGAAGATAAAGTAGTCCAAAAAAGATAATGGAATCACTGCTCATTCTCCATTCAATAGTGCTAAGGACTAGAATTTCCATTCTTTGCACAATTTTAGATTCAAATATATATTTGCTTCACCCAATCATTTCATCAAATTCAAATAAACAATCAACAAAGAATGTCATAAAGAAATAAGAATAGAAAGTATAGAAATAAGTATAAAAAGTATCACTGATTAGGTTTTGTCTGTGGTCACTCCCGGTAAATATATAAGAAGGGGAACTTCAGTCTCCTCTATTTTGGCAGCTAAAGATAAGCAAGCTACAGATAGTAGTTGCGTCATCCATTCTTATCTTTCTGATTATAAGAGGTAGTGATTGAATTAAAGGCATTTAGTTAGTTGTTGCTATTCAAATTCATACAGATTCAATTGAAATTAATATACTGGGAGTTCATAATGGAAAAGGAACCTATCCAAGTAGTTAATGGATAAAAAATGGTCAAAGGCCCAAAACTGAATTGAGCTCGAACTTGTCAAATTCAAGGTCAATGAGAACCAGTAGCAGATACATGAAATAGAATGATGAACAATTTATACAAAAAGAATGTTCTTGTAATTATAAATTGCATGCAGTACATTAAACTGTGAATTTAACAATATATTAGTATGGTTTTATGTACTGTATAGGTCTAAGAATTTGGATTTCTCGGTATTAAAATGGTATTTCCATGAGAGCTGCTAGTGCAAAAGCAGCCTCCTTTTTGTTTACTTCTGTGTTTGCGGACATAATCCTTGTGAAGTTCACAAACTGTAAAATAATTTGAATTGTGATTAGTAAACAAAATATCATTTGCGTATGGCTCTATCTTCAGCAACTAAAATTTGGAATACAAATATGAAGGACACAACCATATAATGTATATTATAAATGTCAGCAGTTCTATGAGCTAACATTCATGTATATGGATAGATATATTTGATTTCATAGTATACATTTTAAATTATTATTACAAAAGTTGATTTACTTGAATATTATCAATTCGCATTGAGGTAAGCAGTCATCAATATATATTTAGGAACAGTAAATTGTGTCACTTGTGTGTGAATGTAGTCGAGTTTCTTCATGGGAGAGCACAAGCTGCACAGTGATCATTTTCTCAGTTGTACTCCACTGAACTGTGCTTTTTGATTCCAATATTATCTCTGACACTATAAGATAATAAATTCACATAATCTCACAATGTGCTATTGACAAAGCTATATGTATTTTCACTTCAGAGATACGGGATAGAAATCCACGTGCGTTTATATTCATCTAATTAAAGCTCATTTTAGATAACAATTAAAGCACTCTTAAATCAAGCATATGGCTTGTTGTCTACATGCATTCTCAACTTGATGTAGCAGATATATTACATTGCCACCGTCTTCATATTCATATGCGCCTTTTATACCACTTTATTTATATTGTTTGACCATAGAAATTTTTATGATATGCATCAAGAGGTACCTCCACTATTATATTTATTTATACATGTATATGAATATGTATATATAATAATGGAAATGTCAATAAAAATTTATCTCAGGAAATATAAATACGAAAGCACAGTAAAGTCATCATTTGAAGTTAATGGGATTGGACATTGACTGTATACTAATGATGTCACAACCCATTTTTCCGTACCGATTTAAACCGACCTTAAACCACACTTGTCAGCCAAATGGCATGGAATGACAGATAATGAAAGAAAGAAAGAAGGTAGAAATAGAAAGAAGATAGAAGAAAAGAGAACAAATCAGAATCTCACAGCGGATCGACTAAATTATAATATAAACAAATCTTTACACTAAGCCAAAACTGTTACTTTATAAACATATACAACTTTACATCATAGTTACAACCATACAACTCGGACAGTTATATCAATCCTGTCCTTACAACCATATCCACATGACCAATAGACTGAATATAAACATCTACGAGAATACGTTCATGATCCAGCTCCCCTCCTGAACAGCTTCCACTCTTCCAGTTAAACCTCGAAATATATGCTCGGTCTGACCCGAGCAAATAGAAAATATACCAAACTCGGGTCAGTCTGGTAAACCAGCATGAGAAACACACTCAACTTGATTATTAAAGTTTCAAAATCCTTTAAAACAAAAGCATTTCGTAAGACCACGCCACAAATAAACATGTCGGATTTTTACCTTACGATAGCTAAAACACTTTCTATTAAAGTTCTCTGATATTATAATAGTGTCTATAGAAAGTAAAATAGAATCTAGCTGAAATGCTTGCATCTCACGTTTCAGCAATAGTTGGGCACAATAAAAAACGTACGGGCGCGTAGGGAAAATGGTTTTCCAACTAATGACTAGGCACTAGGGTACCACCTGTCATGGTACCTGGTCTAGATCAGCATAACGAGGATCACTCCCGACCCCCTGCAACACAAGACCGGGACTACCCCTTACTGGATAATCCCGAGTAAGATCACCCCACGGTTGGGATCAGCAACCGCACCACTAAGCTGAAATAAAAGGGACATCTAGACAGGGATGACCTCACCCTGAAATGGGTGCTACCAACCTAGCCTTGCTGCATATCCCCTGATTTTAAGTCATTCCTGGTTGATGAGGCTCGAGGCTAAGCGTTACCTTTTTAGAACATATCTCTTAGAATGCTCACCGTCCACCTGACGATGTTCTGAAAACATTCATCCATACAAGTCTATCCCGGGTTCGAACGGAACCGAACGCACTATTCCTACTACATCCATTTTGGAATTATCCTTAGGATTAGTAGCGACTAGCCCTTGCACTTCATTGCTCCATCTTCGAATCCAAATTCTCTTCCTCATGAAAACGTACAAACAGGATCGAAGTGGTTTTTGAGAATTTAATCCCGATTCCGGTCTCTTCGAAACGGTCAGCGCATTGGCCAATATTGATAGTCATTTATCAAACTATCAAACAATCAATTTACCAAGTTATTTCCCGTTATAAACTTTAAGCCTTGATTTCCTTTAAAAGACAAATGGATCCAGAAAGCTTATTTCATTTGAAAAACATTTCTTCCTAAATTGTATAAAAAAATTCAAATATTAATTTCTAGTTTAATTTAACAAATACTCTTTGCGAAAATTATTATAAAATATTATTCAAATAATATTTATATTAAATAGATTTATATGGCAGAAAATATATTTAAATATAAAAAGAATTAATCTTTAAAGGATCATTACAAATGAATTAAATACGTAAAAATAGTTTAAATAATACCTTTATAAGGATTTCAAAAATAATAGTAAATACCTACTTTTTTATATTCTCAAAACATTTATCCATTTCCTAATAACATTCCTAAAAATAATATTTATTTCAAGGCAAAACTAGTTCCAGAATCAATTCAAACAGAAAAAGGCTTAACAGTCCTAACGGTACTTATCAATTCACAACTCACAACTCATAGTCACACGGATATCCAAATCTATCAGCTTCCATAGATTATATTCTCAAATATAATTAACAGGCACATAATAGATATATGCATGAATATTAGATAAGAAATCATCATTTCTAGTAACAAATACACAGGAAATATCAGATAGATAGCGTGTACTATCTACAGAAGTCGAATATACTATTTAGCGGAAGGGTGTCGGTTTCCGCTGTCCAGATGTCAATCAGCATAGTAATCTACAATTTACACGACTCTTCAGTTTAGGAAACAACTTAACCATCAAGTCGTACGAATCAACAACGGCATTTATTCTTAAATGGCAATTAAATTCAAACTGATCAATCTTATACATTCACTTATTTAATTTTATAATGGATCGAACGACGGCATATCATCTCTCGTTACGAGCCATCATCTTAATAACTCTTCATCCTATATGAAATTAAATAAATTTTATGCAATCACTTAAAAGTTTGTATTAATTCAAAGGTACAAACATTTATTTCCCTTAATTATTTCAATCATACTTATTCTCTTTTACAAATAAACTCAAAGGTCACGAATTATTTATTTAAAAATCTTGTCTAGTTTATAAAAAAGTAACTTATTTAAATAACTTAAATAAAAACTCAAAATCGATCAAGCTTGTTTCCTAGATTTCTTTGTTTTTATTTAAACTTAAGTAACATTTTTAAAATAAAAAGGGTTTGAAAAAGGGTTTGCTCCACCACGTATACTCTGATCACTTCCTGATTTCATGCTTGGGAAATAATTTGTTGTGATTTACTTTTACATTAACTTATTATCCTTATAAATATTTAATTCCAATTTACAATAAACTAGACCCAACGGCTGGAACCAAATCCAAAAGCAACCTATAACCCATAAATGGGCCAAGCTCAGACCAAAGCACTAAGCAAGCAGAACCCAATTCCTTCTTCTTCTCTACATCCTTACCTCCAGACTAACATCCTTCCATCAAACACCTGAATCCCGATGCCTCGTCAGAAAATCAACTCCGATCGACTCAGCGACGCATTCGAACCCAATTGCTCACGCAACTCGTCACGAACTAGAACCAAATCCAGACTTCACGCTCGCCTCACACGACCCAGAAATCTTCCACGTGCACGATGTGCACATGTACAACTTCGCCAACAACCATCGCCTTGCCGCGACACCCTAGCCTAGTCGCAACTCATTCCAAGATCCCATTCGATATCTCGCCGAAATCCCTCGACCATCTGACCGAAAACTCGATCAACAGCCCAACTTCCTAAAACCAGAAACCCAACATGCCACCACTGATCGTCAAACTACACTCGGCATTCTCCTATAATTACCTTACTTCCTCCACCGATCGAAAGCCCTTCCAACACTCTAGTTTTCGGCCAAAGTTCACGTACTCCGGTCGCACCCTTCTTCCTAAAAAATCCCGCGATTTCACCACGGCGACATCCTCCCTTAAGCCCTAAAAATAGCACGCACGCACAGCCAAAGGCCAAATCGAGAATTATGCCACGGTCGATGCCTCCACAATGACCACCAGCTCCTTCTAGAGTTGACCGAATCACCTCACGACGGCTAATTTGCCGGAAATTAATTTTTGAACGAAAACCGTTCACTCTTTAAATTTTTGTGATAAAGATCATTATAAATCCCAAACTTCCTACTAAAATTCATAATTTTACACCTGCTACCCAATTTCATACTTGAATTCTTAATATAAGAACATTAAATTTTTCGCAAAAATAAATTTTCACTGTAAGTCTCATCATTACTCATCTACACAGCATAAATAATTTACCTGCAAATTTTAACTTAAACTATTCTAGTAGTTAATCATATTCTTAGTTTACAACGTTTTCAAATTCGAGTTATATCAGGAGATGTCGATTTTTGAAGTGAAAATGGAAATGATGAACACTGATAACAGAGTATGCATATCATTTCAATTTGAAATATATTATTTCTCACCTTCCACATCTTAGTTCCAGAAGCCTTTCAAATTGAAGTTGAAGTCTTTAAAATTTGAAAAGTTGACATCTTGGTTTGAATTCTCTTGAGCTCGAGTTTAACAGAGGGTGTTTTGTTTTACAGAATTCCTGAACACTGTTATATTTTCCTCTTTTAGTTTTCTTTCCTATTGCTTATGATTTCAACCGAAGGCTATTGTATTTAAGATATAAGTTTTTGGCTTCTAAAACAAGCCACTCAGACCTGAAATATCCAAATATACATCAGCTTGAAATTTATAGAAGATGGACAAAGTGACCTTTTTGGTGGCTGAAAGGATGGCGTCTCTGCTGAAAATATCCTTTGAAAAGAAACTTAAAATGATTATGTAAGATTTTCTTTCTAGGATTTATTGCCAAGTGTAGTTTGTTAATAAAAATTTATTGCTTAACTTCCGATTGTTTTGTTAATTGTTTTACAGGCCTGATTTCCGGTTTTGTTAACTGTTTTTATTAACTTATTTCTCTTAACAGTAAATAACTTTGAAATCTTATCTATACATAAACTATAAAAAAAATTAAGGTATGAAAGTAATGAAATTTATAGTTATTTTTGCTTTGAGCAAAATTAGTGTTTGCATCCTGTATATTCACACAATTTTTAAACATGAAATTTGTCATTTAAACTTAAGATATAAACTAACATTTTATAAAACACTTCTTATATCATTTATTACAAAGCAAGAATTTCAAAGTGATTTTTAAATCATCCTCAAAGCTTTCATTTATTATTTATACATCATTTAAATATAAATGAGAAACTATTAAAATAATCTACTTTGCTAATATATTTGTATATGTGTGTTATTTTAAACAAGATGAAATAAACTAACGTCTACACTTTCATATAATTTAAGCCAAATGAAACTTTGTTAGAATTAGATCTATACTATAAATTATATCTCAATTTCTACACTAACCACCTTATATATATGGTACTTTTAAACAAGAACTACAAAGACATAAAAATTATTTTAAGTTTTTATATATATATATATGTAACTATATATCAAATTTTAATTTAAAATATAGAAGTACATTATTTCAAACAAACTAAGTCTCATTGACATTTATGAGTAAATGGTTTCCCCTATTTATTTAAGTGATCTTTATATTCATTCATTATTAACATTTTCCAAATTATATATTATAAATTTCCTTTTAACTTATCATAACACATATATAAAATTTTCCTTATTCAAAGTATATATTTTTAAGAAACTTAAAACTACTTTATTTAGTATAAACAACATTGTTTACATATATATCAAATCAAAGTATAACACTATCACTTCATTATGAAATTTCCATCCAATTTTATTACATATAAATTTATTATCCTATATATAAAAATATTTGATTTTCAATAAATTTGAATTTCCTATTATATCTCAACTTTAGAACAAAAAACATATTTATCCTTAAAACAAAATACATGTGACGACCCGACTTCCTACGCCCAGGAAGACGTGTCATCAATAAGAAAGAAAGGGATAGAAATAGAAAAGAAAAGAAAGAAAGAATAACAACATCAGAATCTCACAGCGGAATGGAAAAAAATATAATACATCAACATAAATATTACATAGTTATATATACATCAGAGTTATATAATATCATACAACATGACTATCATATACATATCTGTCAGAACATACATCTCAAATATCATAAACTAACTAACACAGCGGAACTATATAGATGGCTACATACGTCTAGTTTTCTGCTCCAACTCCTCCAGAAAACTCTATACTCTGAATACCTATCACTTGGCTACTCATAAAAATTTGAGTACCCAAAAGTTTATGAAAAACAAAATATAAACTCCGGGTCAGACATGGGTCTGGTATGAGTAAACAGTTTAAAGTTGTTTAATTTTGAAAATCATTTGAAATAAAGGTATCACGTAAGACTTCCCACACATAAATACGGGTAAGTTTTTACCTTACGCTAACCAAAACATTTTATAGAAAATTCAATGATATTATAATAGTGTTTAGGGTTTTCAAGTAAAATACAGAAATAGCTGAAATGCTTACATCTCACATTCCAATGTAGTTGGGCACAATCAAAACGTACGGCTCTTATTGGAAATTGGATCCCATACAATGGCAAGGCTACTGGGGTACCGCCCGTCACAGTACGTGGCCTAGATCACCATACCGAGGAACCACCCTAACTCCCCTGCAACACAAGGCCGGAACCATTCCTTACTGAATAGTCCCGAACAAGATAACCCCGTAGTTGGCTGCAGACCAACCGCCCACACAGCCGAATAAAAGGAACATCTAGACAGGGGTATACCTCGTCCTGCTTGGGCATGACCCACCTAACCTTGCTGCACATCCCCTGTTTTAGCCATTCCCGGTTGATGAGGCTTGAGGCTGCGTTTACCTTTATAGAACATATCTCTTAGAATGCTCATCGTCTGCCTAACGATGTGCTGAAAGCATTCAATCCATACAAGTTCGTTCCGGGTTCGAACGAAACCGAAGGCATTATCTCGTTACACTCGTTTTGGAAGCACCCTCAGAGTTAACGACGATAACCCTTGCATTCTGAAAATACCATCTCGATCTTCACTTGAGATTACACGACCTAACGTTTAATTTGAATCGATGTGGTTTTCGGAATATCAATTGATATCCGATCCCGGTCTCATCGAAATCCAAACGCCATTTTAAAGGCCAAGTTGTCTAATTAACTTATACAATTTAAATTCAATAATTGAATTCACATAGCAATTTAACACAGATAAATAACATCAGATAAATCATATAGTAATTTCATACAGATAAATCATACACAATCATCACAGATATATCCAGAATATCACAGACATCACAGGATATAAATAAACATCAGAGGCAATCAAATAGAATCATCGATTCAAATCAACATTTAGTTTGATTTATTTTAAACTTAATTGCATACTTAAAAGTAATTTATATTTTATTCTTGCTTAATTAATTATTAATTAATTAACTTATTTCAATTCATTAATTACTTAGTAATCATTCACTTAATTAATTAATTATTAATTAATAATCTTAATTGTTGATTTATAAAACTCAATTACACATTTAATTATTATTAATTGCTTAATTAATCATTAATTATTAATTAACTTATCCGTTTAATCATTAATTAATTATTTAATTAATCCGTTAACTACGATTTGTTAATTAGTCGACTTCAAATGATTAATTAAATTCTTAATTACAAATGATTTTATACAAGATTATCATTAAAATCTTTAATTATAAATTTAATTACATTTGGAACTACTTATTATATTATTTATAAAATTGATTACATTCTTAATTTACTTTGAAATTAACTTAATTACACTTCTTTGTTTTCTGTAAAACTTTAAAGTTCTTCTTGTATTAACCAGTTTGTAAACATTATCAACTTGATTAATACTTAACTTACATAACTATATACTTTAACTTAATATAGTTGGCAAACACTGGAATTAAAACCCGAAGTAAACCTCGCATCTAACACGGGTCAAACTCGAGATTCCCTGAGCTTCTCTCGCATCCCTCCCTGCATCCCTTCTTCTTCCCCTGTTTCTTAATTCTTCTGTTTCTTTTTTTTGTATTAAAGCTTAAGTTTAAAACTGTTACAACCTCACACACGCGCACGACCATAGACCCAGGGACAAACCCGAAGTCATTAGCAAATAAACTCGAGATTTTCTCAAGTCGACACCCAGCGGCTCTTCTCCGCCGCCGTGCGCTTGCACGGCGGTTCGCCACCGCGGCATCGCACCTCGACCCCACCAACAAACCCCACGACATCCCCTCACACAAAAACACGGCCCAGAAAAAAAAGCGTACGACTCGGAATCAAAATAATGCCTGAAAGGTCGAACTGTTTACAAACTCGATAGACAAAAATCCTCTCATCCTCACAATCGCGACCGCCTGAGATGACGTGGCTACGGTCAAATCTCGCCATCGACCCCCTCAACCACTTCCCAAAATATCAAAGCGCTCGGTGGAGCTATGGTGACGCGATCACCAAAATACAAAACCCAAAACCGATGAACCCATAAACCCTATTTTCCATCAATTCTCAAAAATCTTGCATTCATAAATTTTTTTAACATTTTTCTGTTAATCTCCCATCAATATACTAGCTTCACGTAAAATTTCATCAACAAGTATTGATTGAATTATCTGATATTCACATACAAGCAATTTTAGTTCACTGACTAGCTGCTCTATGCATAGTTGTCTAAGAATTATAAGTTTTGTCTTAAAAATCATATTTTTGTATGTTGTTTCAAGATACAAATTCGAATTTACAATTCATGCTTTTCGAATTTTGGCCTTTGTTTTATATTCGACTGTAAATTTGTGTGTTTACAGTGCTTGTATTTTACAGCTACTAAAAATAATAATCCAAACCTAAATCTTAAACTTAAACTAATTTGTTTAGTTAAGTTACTAATTGAAGATAAGTATTTTATATAAGAATTATGATATAGTTTCGCTTTTCTTAGCCTCGGCAAAAGTTTGAAACCTGGAAAGACATAACATGCATAACTTACAGTGAATAGCAAACATTCCAAAATATCACACCTCAACATATCAATTCTTCACAAATTACTTGTTAAAAGTTAGATTTTAAACTGTTTACTCACCAAAAACTGTTGAAAACAGAGGCTAGTTGGATGATGAAGCAACCTGCAGTTGAAGTTTGGAATACCGGTAACTTTTCTTTTTCTTTCTGAATTTTGATTAAGCTTGAGAATATAAAGTTTTGTTTAATTTTTTTCTTTTGCTTTATCAGTTACAAATGAGCTAAAGGATAAGAACAGATGAATACATATTTATAACTTTGAACAAAAAGTCTTCTGGAACAAGCTTTGCTGATATAATATCTTGCTTTATTTTATATGTACTAAGGCCTGAGATAAATAAGTATTTCAGCTAGAAGATATTTTGTTTCAGATATAAAGGTGGCTAACTAATGTTTATGTCTTTGTATTAGTATACACCAATTAGTATTGGCTGACACATATATTAGGTACAAAGATACTTGCAGATTTTGTTTGTACTGATATGTTTTATTTGCTGTGAATTCTTGGCTTACTTATGCATATAAAGTTTACTTGCATGATTCATTTTGTCTTCATACTTATGTTAACATATAGATAAATGTTGCTTGCAGGTTTTGTTTTCTTATGCATATACAATTTACTTGCTTTATTATATATATTTTTATTTACATAGTTACATTTGTATTTATATCTTATATTCATGTTATAGTTTTGTACTTATGTTTGTAGACTTATGTTTACAACTATATTTTATGTTATACTTATTTTAAATATTTATAAGCTTATTTTATTTTAATTACAAAAGTTGTTGTAAGAAACATTGCTTGGTCTCATTTTTATTCAAAGCTTAATCTTTCCAATATTTAATTTGTAATGTATTTATATTTAATATGAATATAATTGCGTTATTACACTCATCATTATTAACTACATTTATACTTTTGATATTAAGTGTCATTGATATAAAAAATTTAATTTAATAGAATAAAACAGATTTATGTTAAATATTGTTAAAAGAGTCTATTTTATATTTTGAAATTATAAATTCCTTTATAATACATATACAACTAATAATGTCCAACGTCTCATTTATAAATGAAAAATCTTGTATTTTATTTAAATTTGATCAAAAACTTAATATAATAATAGGGTCAAAATTCCGGGATGTCACATTCCTCCCCCCTTAAAAGAATTTCGTCCCCGAAATTTAAACAACAGTTAATTTCAAAAACTTAATATTAACAATCTAAACATACATATCATCCATACAAAAACAAACAATCAAACTGTCAATTCTAACAACATTACTAGTTATCCGGACATAAATTTGGATAAGCTTTTCTGAAACTATCAAGAGTTTCCCAGGTACAATCTCTGGGATCCTCACTCCATTGCACCTTGACGAGTTTCACTACTTTGTTTCTGAGCTGCTTCTCGTCTTGATCTACAATCTGAAAAGGATCTCTAACCACAGTCAGGTTGGGTTCTACTTCTAAACTTCCTGAACAACCGGTTCTATCACTAATGATGGGTCATGAATATATTTCCTTAAATGAGACACATGAAATACATTGTGAATCCCAGACATCCGTTCTGGCAATTCAATCCTGTAGGCTACAGTTCCAATTCTTTCCAGCACTCGGAATGGACCAATATATCTTGGAGCAAGTTTTCCCGTCTTTCCGAATCTTATAGCACCTTTGATTGGGGAAACTTTGATAAAAACTAAATCTCTGATCTCAAATTCCAATGGTCTTCGTCTCTTATCTGCATATTTCTTCTGACGATCTTAAGCAGCTTTCATCCTTTTCTTGATAAGCTCATCCTTTGCAGAAGCTTCACGAATAAGATCGGGTCTGAGTACAAGTCGATCATTCGATTCAATCCAACAAGATGGGGATCTACACGATCTTCCATACAGAGCTTCATAAGGAGCCATTTTAATACTCGCTTGATAACTGTTATTATAGGAAAATTCCACTAGATGAAGATGGTCTTCCCATGATCCACCAAAATCCAATACACAAGCTCGCAGCATATCTTCCAGAATACGATTAAGTCTCTCCATTTGTCCATCCGTCTGAGGATGATAGGCTGTACTTAATCTCAAACTTGTTCCCATTGCTGATTGCAGAGCTTCCCAGAATTTGCTAGTAAAAATAGGATCACGGTCACTTACTACGCTGACCGGAACACCATGTAATCTGACTATCTCCTTCAAGAAAATTTCTGCCAAGGAAACTGCCGTACGAGTTGCCTTAACTGGAATAAAATGGGCACTCTTCGTCAAAAGATCCACAATAACCCATATTCCTTCATTTCCTTTCCTGGTTCTAGGCAAACCGTCGATGAAGTCCATCGAGATCATCTCCCACTTCCAATATGGAATTTCCAAAGGTTGCAATAGTCCTGCAGACTTTTGTTGATCTCCCTTCACTTGCTGGAAAATGGCACAACTATTTACAAAAGCAGCTACATCCTTCTTCATACTCGGCCACCAGAAAACTCTCCTCATATCTTTATACAACTTTGAAATTCCCGGGTGAATATTCAATTTGGAACGATGACACTCAGCTAAGACTTCTTGCCTCGGTCCATCAATATTAGGCACACACAAACGACCATTAATCCTTAAAACACCTTGATCGTCCACATTGAAATCCGAATACCGACCGTCTTTAGTTCCAAGAATTATTTCCTCAAAAGATTTATCCTCCATTTTCTTACTAATGATCTTTTCTTGGAGAGATGGAACGACTTCCAAAAGAGATAAAACCGCATTTCTGCTAAGAGCATTAGCCACGACATTCGCTTTCCCCGGAGTATACAAAATGTCCAGATCATAAGATGCCAAAAATTCGACCCATCTCTGTTGTCTCAAATTAAGATCTTTTTGAGAGAAAATACATTTCAACGGTTTGTGATCCGTGAATAACTCAAACTTTTCTCCCAAAAGATAATGTCTCCAGATCTTCAAAGCAAAAACAATAGCTAACAGTTCTAGATCATGCGTAGCATAGTTCTTCTCATGGGACTTCAATTGTCGACTAGCATACGCAATAACCCTGCCATTATGCATCAGAACTGCTCCTAGTCCAACTAAACATGCATCCGTATATACTTCAAATTTGCTCTTTCCATCCGGAATAGCAAGTACCGCTGCACTAGTTAGCCTTGTCTTCAATTCCTGAAAAGCTTCTTCACACTGAGGTGTCCACTTGAATTTAGTTCCTTTCCTAGTCAGCTTAGTCAAATGCGAAGAAATTTTGGAATAATCCTTAATAAATTTTCTGTAGTAACCAGTCAAACCCAGAAAACCGCGAACTTCCGTCGGTGTCTCCGGCTGTTTCCATTGCAAAATAGTTTCAACCTGTGCTGGATCTACTGAAATGCCTTCACCAGAAACAATGTGCCCTAAAAATTTGACTTCTGATTTCCAAAAATGGCACTTTGAAAACTTTGCCTTCAACACATGCTTCCTTAGAGTCTCCAATACAATTCTCAAATGTTGCATGTGCTCCTCTTCCCGATTTGGAGTAGACCAATATATCATCAATGAATACCAAAACAAACTTATTCAACACATCCCTAAAGACTCGGTTCATGAGGTCAACAAAATAGGCAGGCACGTTGGTTAATCCGAACATAACCAACCACTCATAAAAACAATTTGGTCCTCTAAATGCTGTCAAGGGAATACTATCCTCAGCTACTCTTAATTGATGGAAACTTGAAGCTAGATCTAGTTGAGAAAAGATAGAAGCTCCATGCAGCTGGTCAAAAAGATCATCAATTCGAGGAAAAGGATATTTATTTCGAATGGTCACTTTGTTCAAATCTCTATAATCAACACAGAACCTTAGCGAACCATCCGATTTGGTGACAAACACCGCAGCAGAGCCCCAATAAGAAAAACTGGGTCTAATCAAACCCTTCTCTAAAAGATCTTGCGTCTGCTTAATCAACTGTAACGACCCGCCTTTTTGGACAGTTTAAACCGACGATCAAATCCACATGTCGATTCCAAACCATTCAAGAGGGCAGATGGTTATTGGGGTAAATAAGAAAAAAAAGGAAGAGAAATAAAGGAAATGAAACAACACAGAATCTCGCAGCGGAACGATAAAATATAATAGTCAAATAAACAGTTCATGAAGCTGTCTACTATACTTTGACAATTATGTATACAACATTTATCAGAGTTATACATATACAATAGAACAATTAAAATAATGCAGCAGATAGCATGATGCAAGGGTAACAATAGTAATAGTATACCAAATCTTCGTCTTCGTCCTCCAGAATAGATCTTCAGAAATCTGAAACTCAGGTCTGACCCGAGCGTAATGAAAAGACAAACACTCGAGTCAGGACTAAATATCCTCATGTAAGTTAAATCAATCGTGAATAAATATGAGTGTAACGACGTCAGAGATGTTTACGGGGTTTGACATCTCATATCCAGTGTCAACGTGCGTGCAATAACTTAAGAGATGTTACGGGATTTTCCATCTCCTAAGGATCCGTTAAACTATCTACTATATAGTAATGTACGCTAAGTAGATAATGTCTATCAGTAATATAAAGTATCAAAATAGCATTTAAGGCGTTACCATAATCCCCCTTAACACATTTTATATTCCCAAAAGCATATACAAGACCGTAGTTTCCCCAAAACCGGAAGTCACCAGAGGGCAATCCATATACTCAAGGTACAAATCAAAACGTAGTGGTCGCGAATAGGATAATCAGTATGACAAGGTACATGAGGCGATACCAACTAGGATACTAGTAGTTGCGTGATCCGGACTGATGTTGGGCATAGCCAGCAGCTACCCCAACACCGCGAAACAACACTCCGAAATCAAGGGGTGCACCCAAATCGCATCACAAATGTAATAGATATGGTATCGAAGAAGTGTGTCCGCTAGAGGTGGCGAACCTCAATGGCCCGGCGCGGCTCCTGTTTTAGTCATGTCAGGGGTCATCCAATATCGTTCTCTTTCTTCAGTCAACGCATTCACCAAACCATCCACTTCATTCTGGATCAACACTCCGCGTATAATAGTTATTAAAGTGGTGTTCGGTATCGACAGAGAGTATGTCCATATCCGATCCCGGTCTCTTTAATAACTACGTATTATTACACCGTTGGCTCTTTTACATTTCAAGTCGATTCATAATTGATATCAAAATATCATATTCGTTTCAAAAATCAAATCCATTTCAAATATCACCGTATTTATCAAAATGTCAGATTCCGTTCCAAAATCAATTTTCGCATCAATATCTCATTTCGATTTCAAAATCATTTCGAATTTCAATTTAGGTTGCAACTTCATTTAACTCAATTCGTATTTAAATTCAAGATTTAAATATAAACATTTCACCCTATTAACCATCTTGAAAATTTTTAGAAAATAGTTTTAAGTAGTTTAAAAGTAGTTTAAATATATAAAATAGTTAAAATTACTTAAAACCTTTAAAATGGATTTAAATCAATAAATTAGTTTAAAATAATTTAAATTGGGTTAAATAGATTAAAATAGATTAAAATAGTTTAAGTATTCAAAATGGTTTATATAACAGAGAAATTTGGAAACAAAATAAAACAACTTCAAAACCAATCCATTTCAATTATAACTTCCCAATTCAAATCAATTTCAATTTCCATTCTACCGATTCGATTTCGATTTCAATTCAAATCAATTTCAACTTTTACTTCACTTTATTCAATTTTATATTCACTTTCAATTTATTCCATTCCGATTTATATCGATTTAGAGCTTGGTTTTTGAAATATCCATTTATAACATTTAACAAAATTATCCATCAATTTTCGAGTTTAAATCCAAATTTCAGATATGATTCCATTCCAAGCTCGACTTCAAAATATCATTTTTATATCACTTTTACTTGGTAATATTCAAAGCTCGAATTAAGGTTAAATCTTTAAACAAATCAATTTTCGAAGTTCAATCAAATCCCCATTTTTAAATTTCAAAGCCCCGACTTATATTATTTAACAATTTCTTTTAACCAAAATTATTTCAACATTCCAAACTCAATTTTTGATAAATTCGATTTCTATAAATTGATTTCTATTTATAACTTTTAAATCGAAACATTTAAATAAATTTCAAATCGACGATTTCAAAAATTATTAATTTAGCCAATTCAGCGTCCGTATATAATTTTCTATCCTATGGCCAAGTAATTATTTATTTCAATTAAATGTCAGGGATGGGTATATATTACTTAAATTAAATCACAGTATCATATGTATGCATAACAGGATCTATATAAGCAAATAAACATCCAAACATTCAATTATCAACCAATAGCATCCATCAAAATACATCATCCAATAAACAATACAATTCATGGCAGTTTCATAGTTATCAATGTCAGGTAATTTAATCGCAATTCAATTTCAATTTCAATTTAACTGTCAATTTAATTTTCAACGGTTAATTCAAATGACAATCTATATGACAATTAAATTCTAACAAACAACGACAAATAAAATCATAACACTTCATAATATCAAATTTAACTAGCATAAAGATATTTAGTACGTTGTGAGCGTTATAAAACACTCACCTTGATTCCAATGAAGTTCCAGCGTTTTATTTCGAATAAAATTAAACGAGCGTTTAATTTTACCCGAAATTTTCTTTAGCTCCCAACGACTCCAATCCAATTGCATCACGTAGTGCTCGACAAAACGAACCCGTCGCAATTTGTTTCGTCGAAATCCGACCTCGTATCAAAAAGTTATGGTATTTTAAACATTACACAATCTTTAATAAAATTAAATTACAATTTATATTTTAAATTCCAAACCGAAATCATCTCAGCCGTCCACTGCCTAACTCCAATCCAGGCCAAAGCACACTTCTTCTCCCTCACGCTTCTTTCCAGGACGCAAGAAACCCACAAGCCGCCTATTTAGGGTTAATTATCGAGCCACCTCCGTTCGACTTCGCTCCGATCAAGCAGCGCCGTTCACTTTGTCATGACGTGCTCCCCCTACGCCAGAGTACAGGCGAACTCGGCCTCCCCTGGACGCTCGAGAAGCGTGCCAAACCGAAGACAAACGCGGAACCATAACTCCCACTATGTTGCTCTAAAATCCATCATCTCCGTATGGATTCGAAGATCACTCCAAGCTCTACGTTTTTCGTGTTGAAAGTTCCGTGAAATATTGCATGGATTGAGAGAAATTAATGGGAGAAGAAGGGAATATTCTGGTCATTCGTTTTATTGGAGGCGGCCAGCCACTGTTTAAGATGAAACCCTATTTTTTTTGTGAATAAAAAGGGGGTCTATTTATAGGAAACGGCGAATATTATTTATCCGGCTTTTCCAAACTCCGAATTTCGTGCGGTAACTGACGTTCCTAAGGTTTATCCCGCGTTCCGGACACAATGGAACAGGTTTCGGAAGCTAATTCGATCATCTGTGCGAGTTACGGAAATAAACGATTGATTTTAAATTAAACCGATTAAACGAATTCTTATGCGTTTTGGCTCGCCCCGGACAAACGGTAAATCCGATTGACATGAAATTTGAAATCTTACAATAATATCACATTACGGATCCGATGAAACTGGTTTCGTCGAAATCCGAGACCATTTGAAAAATGACTATTTTAACTCGCCAAATTAATATTAAAACAATTTCAACGCGTTTCGAGCTGCCACGGTCAAACGACAACTCCGACTGCTACAAAAAATGAAATCCGATAATAACTAACTATTACGGACCCAATGGAACTAGTTTCGTCCAATTCTAAGACTGTTCAAAATTTGGCTATTTTCCGGTCGATAATTAAATATTAAAATATTCAATTTTCACAAATTTACTTTTAATTTGATTTTAAAAGTTCTATAACATCATTCTAACTTTAATATGATAAAATAAAATTTTACCAATCATTTTTAATCATATTAAACCCGTTATCCAATTATCCAATAAATTCCAATTTTAAAATCTTATTAACTCTATTATAATCCCAATATAACTGACATTCACTTGGAAACCAATTTGAATCATATTAAATCAAATTTAAATCATTCACTCTATTTTCATATATTAAATTTCAATATCAAATTAATCATATAAAATTCAGAATTTAATTATTCAAACATACGTAATATTAAATTTAAATAATTTTGATTATTCTTAAATCACTATCTTTTGAAATATTCAAAACGAACTTAAAAATTTAACTTTTGAAATGAATTAAAATTATAGAACAACCATTTCCATTATACGGTTATTTAATTCCCATTATTTATTTATTCAATAAATTCCAAATATTAAATTTAAACAATTTCTCTTATCCAATAATTCATTATTTTGAAATATTGAAATTGAACTTATAAGATTCAACTTTTAAAACCAATTCACAATTTAGAAATTTTCATTTTACAGTTATTCAAGTATTCAATAAGTTTTAAATATTTAATTTAAATAATTTACCTTTTCAATGTTCAATGTTTGATTTTAAATAGATTTTACTTATCGATCAATTACACTATTGTACCCAATGACTTCAACATTTATTATCCTATTCAACTTTTGATTTCAAAGGCATTCACTAAGTAGTTTTATTTTTCATTACTTGGATAATTATTGTTGCAATTCATTCCAATTATTATTAACCAACCAAATTACAAATTTTTTTCTAACACTAAATCACGAAATCTTATTAAATTAACTATTTTAATTATCGAAAATTTACGGGTCGTTACATCAACTCTTTTCTCTCTCTCTAGGAGGCATTCTCCTACTGGGTTGAATCACCTGCACTGCTCCTGGAATCAAATCAATACGAAACTCAATCTCTCGATGTGGCGGTAGACACTTAATTTCTTCAAAAACATTAGAAAAATCTTGAACCACATCGATTTCCTCAACTTCCTCTTGAGAAGTCTCAACTCCTAGCAAAAGACCACTCAAGTGAAATCCATAACTATCGCATGACACTTTGGCAATCCTACCCAAATCAGTCTCCAATGAAACTGTTCTCTCATCACATTTCACGACTGCTTTATACTTATCGAGCCAATCCATTCCCAAAATAAGACCAAATCCTTTAAAATTTAACACATACGGGTCACAAGAAAAACAGTGGGACAAATAAGAAAGCTTCAAGTCCTTACGGATCGTATCCAATTTTGTTGCTCCACCAATAGAATTAGATACAATAATGGGTCGATCCACGGTAATAGGTTTAAGAGAAAACTTTTCTACCGATTCCTGAGATATGAAACTCAAAGATGCACCCGAATCAAACAAAACTTTAATATATTTGCCATCTAAGAGTAAGGTACCTTCCAAGACTCCTTTGCCTTGAGAAGAAGAAGATGGACCTTCTTCTAGAGCAAAAACTTTATCTTGCAGTGTCCTCTGCAAAAGTGGACAATTCTTAATCATATGACCGGGCTGACGACAATTAAAACACAACGATCTCTGGACTACTGCCAATCCTGGACCACTCTGACGTTGCTGTTGCTGAGATCCTCCTTGAGAACATTGATCTGCCAAATGTCCAATTTGCTGACAATTATAACACTTACGGGGTCCGTTATTGCTTCTTCCCGATTTCTTTCCCTTAACTTGCCTTTTCCAAAGTGGATTAAACTTTCTTTTATTTGGGTTAACAGAATTCCCTCTCGAAACTGCTGCTGTTGCCTCCAATTTCTTGCTCATCAAATCTTCATACCTCAATGCCATATCAACCAAATCAACAAAAGATCCTTTCAAGAGCACCGTCATCTTATTCTAGAATTCGGACCTTAATCCTTGCACAAACTTTTCATTCTTCTTCAGGAATATTTGCAATTGTTACATCCCACCATGATGCCGCGCCTCCCTGTAATTGCCACGATGCCATATCCCTTTTCTGGTCATCCGACAATCTTATCCTCTTAAAAATACGCTCACACGACCGTAGCCAGGCTTGAACTTCAATTATCGATTCTGAACCTTTAAATGGTTGGCCTCCAAGATCGATAAAATCTTTACATAAGGCTGCAAAACTAACTTGAGGCGGTACTGGATTTACAGCCTCTCTAGCAATTTGACTTCGACCATTATCAATCGAAGTACTGGCCCTAATTCTGCCTCTCCTTCCAGATCTCATGTTGGGTTACCTGTTCAGGTGACTCAACAAATTTAGATAGGTATATATATATATAATTATATGAAAATACAAATACGCACTCTCAGATAAATATTACTTCAGAGCCTAGGTACTCGCTCAACCTAATGCTCTGATACCAGCTGTAACGACCCGACTTCCTACGCCCAGGAAGACGAGTCATCAATAAGAAAGAAAGGGATAGAAATAGAAAAGAAAAGAAAGAAAGAATAACAACACCAGAATCTCACAGCGGAATGGAATAAAATATAATACATCAACATAAATATTAAATAGTTATATATACATCAGAGTTATACAATATCATACAACATGACTATCATATACATATCTGTCAGAACATACATCTCAAATATCATAAACTAACTAACACAGCGGAACTATATAGATAGCTACATACGTCTGGTTTTCTGCTCCAACTCCTCCAGAAAACTTTATACTCCGAATACCTATCACTTGGCTACTCATAAAAATTTGAGTACCCAAGAGTTTATGAAAAACAAAATATAAACTACGGGTTAGACATGGGTCTGGTATGAGTAAACAGTTTAAAGTTGTTTAATTTTGAAAATCATTTGAAATAAAGGTATCACGTAAGACTTCCCACACATAAATACGGGTAAGTTTTTACCTTACGCTAACCAAAACATTTTATAGGAAATTCAATGATATTATAATAGTGTCTAGGGTTTTCAAGTAAAATACAGAAATAGCTGAAATGCTTACATCTCACATTCCAATGTAGTTAGGCACAATCAAAACGTACGGCTCTTATTGGAAATTGGATCTCATACAATGGCAGGGCTATTGGGGTACCGCTCGTCACAGTACGTGCCTAGATCACCATACCGAGGAGCCACCCTAACTCCCCTGCAACACAAGGCCGGAACCATTCCTTACTGAACAGTCCTGAACAAGATAACCCCGCAGTTAGCTGCAGACCAACCGCCCACACAGCCGAATAAAAGGGACATCTAGACAGGGGTATACCTTGTCCTGCTTGGGCATGACCCACCTAACCTTGCTGCACATCCCCTGTTTTAGCCATTCCCGGTTGATGAGGCTTGAGGCTGCGTTTACCTTTATAGAACATATCTCTTAGAATGCTCATCGTCTACCTGACGATGTGCTGAAAGCATTCAATCCATACAAGTTCGTTCCGGGTTCGAACGAAACCGAAGGCATTATCTCGTTACATTCGTTTTGGAATCACCCTCAGAGTTAACGACGATAACCCTTGCATTCTAAAAACACCATCTCGATCTTCACTTGAGATTACACGACCAAACGTTTAATTTGGATCGATGTGGTTTTCGGAATATCAATTAATATCCGATCTCGGTCTCATCGAAATCCAAACGCCATTTTAAAGGCCAAGTTGTATAATTAACTTATACAATTTAAATTCAATAATTGAATTCACATAGCAATTTAACACAGATAAATAACATCAGATAAATCATATAGTAATTTCATACAGATAAATCATACACAATCATCACAGATATATCCAGAATATCAAAGACATCACAGGATATAAATAAACATCAGAGGCAATCAAATAGAATCATCGATTCATATCAACATTTAGTTTGATTCGTTTTAAACTTAATTGCATACTTAAGAGTAAATTATATTTTATTCTTGCTTAATTAATTATTAATTAATTAACTTATTTCAATTCATTAATTACTTATTAATCATTCACTTAATTAATTAATTATTAATCAATAATCTTAATTGTTGATTTATAAAACGCAATTACACATTTAATTATTATTAATTGCTTAATTAATCATTAATTTTTAATTAACTTATCCGTTTAATCATTAATTAATTATTTAATTAATTCGTTAACTACGATTTGTTAATTAGTCAACTTCAAATGATTAATTAAATTCTTAATTACAAATGATTTTATAAAAGATTATCATTAAAATCTTTAATTATAAATTTAATTACAATTGGAACTACTTATTAAATTATTTATAAAATTGATTACATTCTTAATTTACTTTGAAATTAACTTAATTACTCTTCTTTGTTTTCTGTAAAACTTTAAAGTTCTTCTTGTATTAACCAGTTTGTAAACATTATCAGCTTGATTAATATTTAACTTACATAACTATATACTTTAACTTAATATAGTTGGCAAATACTGGAATTAAAACCCGAAGTAAAACTCGCATCCAACACGGGTCAAACTCGAGATTCCCTGAGCTTCTCTCGCATCCCTCCCTGCATCCCTTCTTCTTCCCTTATTTCTTAATTCTTCTGTTTCTTTTTTTTATATTAAAGCTTAAGTTTAAAACTGTTACAACCTCACACACGCGCGCGACCATAGACCCAGGGGAAAACCCGAAGTCATTAGCAAATAAACTCGAGATTTTCTCGAGTCGACACCCAGCGGCTCTTCTCCACCGCCGTGCACGTGCACGGCGGTTCGCCACCGCGCCATCGCACCTCGACACCACCAACAAACGCCATGGCATCCCCTCACACGGAAACACGGCCCAGAAAAAAACGCGTACGACTCGGAATCAAAATAATGCCTGAAAGGTCGAACTGTTTACAAACTCGATAGAAAAAAATCCTTTTCATCCTCACAATCGCGACCGCCTGAGATGACGTGGCTACGGTCAAATCTCGCCATCGGCCCCCTCAACCACTTCCCAAAATATCAAAGCACTCGGTGGAGCTATGGTGACACGATCACCAAAATACAGAACCCAAAACCGATGAACCCATAAACCCTATTTTCCATCAATTCTCAAAAATCTTGCATTCATAAAAAAATTTAACATTTTTCTGTTAATCTCCCATCAATATACTAGCTTCACGTAAAATTTCATCAACAAGTATTGATTGAATTATCTGATATTCACATACAAGCAATTTTAGTTCACTGACTAACTGCTCTATGCATAGTTGTCTAAGAATTATAAGTTTTGTCTTAAAAATCATATCTTTGTATGTTGTTTCAAGATACAAATTCGAATTTACAATTCATGCTTTTCGAATTTTGGCCTTTGTTTTATATTCGACTGTAAATTTGTGTGTTTACAGTGCTTGTATTTTACAGCTACTAAAAATAATAATCCAAACCTAAATCTTAAACTTAAACTAATTTGTTTAGTTAAGTTACTAATTGAAGATAAGTATTTTATATAAGAATTATGATATAGTTTCGCTTTTCTTAGCCTCGGCAAAAGTTTGAAACCTGGAAAGACATAACATGCATAACTTACAGTGAATAGCAAACATTCCAAAATATCACACCTCAACATATCAATTCTTCACAAATTACTTGTTAAAAGTTAGATTTTAAACTGTTTACTCACCAAAAACTGTTGAAAACAGAGGCTAGTTGGATGATGAAGCAACCTGCAGTTGAAGTTTGGAATTCCTGTAACTTTTCTTTTGCTTTCTGAATTTTGATTAAGCTTGAGAATATAAAGTTTTGTTTAATTTTTTTTTCTTTTGCTTTATCAGTTACAAATGACCTAAAGGATAAGAACTGATGAATACATATTTATAACTTTGAACAAAAAGTCTTCTGGAACAAGCTTTGCTGATATAATATCTTGCTTTATTTTATATGTACTAAGGCCTGAGATAAATAAGTATTTCGGCTAGAAGATATTTT
The DNA here is from genome assembly GCA_030765085.1 of Allium cepa. Classification (NCBI taxonomy): domain Eukaryota; kingdom Viridiplantae; phylum Streptophyta; class Magnoliopsida; order Asparagales; family Amaryllidaceae; genus Allium; species Allium cepa. Next base: position 979,058,449 of record CM060939.1, read on the forward strand.
GTTTCAGATATAAAGGTGGCTAATTAATGTTTGTGTCTTTGTATTAGTATACATCAATTAGTATTGGCTGACACAAATATTAGGTACAAAGATACTTGCAGATTTTGTTTGTACTGATTTGTTTTATTTGCTGTGAATTCTTGGCTTACTTATGCATATAAAGTTTACTTGCATGATTCATTTTGTCTTCATACTTATGTTAACATATAGATAAATGTTGCTTGCAGGTTTTATTTTCTTATGCATATACACTTTACTTGCTTTATTATATATATTTTTATTTACATAGTTACATTTGTATTTATATCTTATATTCATGTTATAGTTTTGTACTTATGTTTGTAGACTTATGTTTACAACTATATTTTATGTTATACTTATTTTAAATATTTATAAGCTTATTTTATTTTAATTACAAAAGTTGTTGTAAGAAACATTGCTTGGTCTTATTTTTATTCAAAGCTTAATCTTTCCAATATTTAATTTGTAATGTATTTATATTTAATATGAATATAATTGCGTTATTACACTCATCATTATTAACTACATTTATACTTTTGATATTAAATGTCATTAATATAAAAATTTTAATTTAATAGAATAAAACAGATTTATGTTAAATATTGTTAAAAGAGTCTATTTTATATTTTGAAATTATAAATTCCTTTATAATACATATACAACTAATAATGTCCAACGTCTTATTTATAAATGGAAAATCTTGTATTTTATTTAAATTTGATCAAAAACTTATTATAATAATAGGGTCAAAATTCCGGGATGTCACAATACATATATTTAATTCTAAAATAATATATACATATTTTATCATTAAAACTACATATATATATATATATCTAAGAAATCCTATTTAAATCAAATTAATAACCTAATATAGATTTGAAAACTCCAGTTATATTGATTTGGAAAGATTGTATATAATTATTAATCATTGATTATTGGAAATATTGTATATTAAAATACAATATTATTGAATATTATAAATAATATTCACAACTCGGGATGTCTAAACTCCTGGGTCGTTACAAATGAAGCTAACGTGAATGTATCTATAAATTATTTGTTGAGCAAGCAACATATGTAGGCAAATGAGCTGTAGTGCGTATCTACTCTTTGACACAAAAATGAACGGCAACGCTAAATGAGTGTCTGCTTCCAACTGCTCTGTGACTACTTACAAATTACATATTGTTATCTACCCTTCACTTCTCATAGATGCATCATCAGCACCTAAATATTATTATTAAATATGTCTTGAATTTACAAGAACACACATATAATGCTACTTGAGAACAAATAAAATACAATTAATAACACAAAAGATCTGGACTGTTGAATTTTTCTTTTTCAAGAAGGGGAGTTTCAAAAGGAGTTTCAAGAAGGGAAGTTTCAAATAGTACCCCTCACTACCTAAGAATATCACCACAAACCTGCTAAATATATTCAATTGGAAGAAAGAGGAGTTTCAGAAGGGGAAAATTACAAATCTGCTAAATAGTTCTAATATAGCTGGTAAAAAATAAGAAAGAAACATTAACATTATAGTTTTGAACTTTAAAAACTATTTTTTATAGTTTCATCTTTTAATCTATGATTCAATTCGCTAGTAATTTATAGTACAAAACTGATGTGGTTCTAGATAAAAATCACTGTAATGTTAGCATGAAAATGGATTGGGCTATTAGAGATTTGAAATGTGAAAAGAAAAGCGTGAAAATGTCTACATATGGAGAAAACATCATGTGTGTTGATGCTAAGAGAGCACTGGTTATTTGTGTGAATACTTGGATGGATATAATGGGAACACTTATCTTAATGGCTCAATACTAAAATAATGTTCAAAGTTTGGTTATTAAAAGTCAAAAGCACAATAATATGTTAAAGAGATGAATCCACATTATATAGATACAAAATTTAAATATATGCAAATATTTTCTTATGAGAAAAATAAAGGACAAAGCTTCGTAAATAATGACCATGATTAACTAAATACCCTTCAGTCGGCATAAAGAGTTGGACAATTGCCCCGTGTTTAAAAAAAAAATATTGAAAACAAGTGAATTAACTTTGCACTGATAAGAGGTAAAAAAAAAAAAAGTTTTTGACCTTTTGCTGAAATTAACTACATGTAAAGCAAAATATTGATCTGCTATGATAAGTTTCTCTCTTAATTATGACATGCTTTCTGGGCTTATGCTCATTAAAACTGTTGTATACATTCGATTTTTTTTTTTATATTTTCTAGAAGTTTGTGGACATTTCCAAAATTTAGATTAATTAATTCTTAATAGAATAAGGCCTATTGTGGAAGATTTCAGCTACGAAGATACTTTACCTTATTATTGCTTAGTTTTTGTTTTAATTAATATCCACCACGAATTTCTATCAGCTATCTGTTTCCTTTAATTTACGTTTATAGAGCAACAGAGTTCATTGTAATATATTTTTCGTTATTGTTTTCTAGCAAGTTGGTTCCTTATCACCATTTCTTTTTTCACACATGTAATGTATTTTCCAATGCACCATTCTGAAGAAAATTTATCTACTATTTTTAGGCATCAATGGTGTTAAGGAGTGCTACCTGGACTCTATCCAATTTTTACAGTGGAAAGCCTCAACCACCCATAAAGTAGGTAAAACCTACTTTATTTTCAAATATTATGATCGACACGATAGATGATATTACTCTCTTATATTTAGTTGCTTATGCTTACAATCTCATCCTCCTCTTTCTGCACTTGAGGAATTAATTCATTCAGACAACAATGAAGTTCTTACAGATCCATGCTCTTTCTTACTTACTTGATGGTACTAATGATAAATTCAATCTGTTATCGAATCCGAAGTCTGATAAAGGCTTCTGGAGATCTTATTGTGTGTATTTACCTCTTAAAATTTATGTTGTATTTATATGTTGAAAAAGTTAATATTCACTGAATATCCATGTTATTTCCACAGTAAACTAATTAAACTTTCCCTCTTCAAGAAGCAAAATGTGAGAAAAAAATGATAAAAACCTGAGAATTAAAAACAAATTTCACTGGTTAGTAAAATATAAACAAAAAATGATAAAAATTGAAACTAGAAAACATATTTTGCTAGTTTGTGAATTTTCATCTGCTTTAAGAATTGAATTACTGATTTAATGAAATAATCAAAACAACTATTTTCAGAAATAAACGATTGTTTATTTTGATTTAACCCAAATCAATGGATCCAAAATCCAATTGTGAAACTTACAGTTATTTATAGTGGAGTATTAGTTTCAATTTTTAAATGGACAATACTAGTATACTTCAACTTTTCATGATCGTGTACTTAAACTTTTTATAAACTTAGCTAATTTATTATTATTATTATAGACTTGTTTACTTATTATTATTATTATATAAACCTTAGTTAACTTATTGTTGTTCTCAGTCTTGGTTAATTTTTATAAAACTATTTATTATTATTATTACACTTAGTTAATTTTTCATAAAATTTATTATTATCATAATAATTTAGTTACATTCTAAATCAATCATTCTGCCACAAAATTATCAAATCAGAAGCCATATATAATCTATGATTGATGAATAATACACTCACTCAATAAGAAGTAGCCAATGATAGACTGTTCAACCTATCTCTTTTATGAATAATCCTACTAAACAACCGAAATACAATGTGTTCCAGTTTAAGTTTTTTTTTTGAATTACCGAGAGAACCAAGCTTCGCTTGTAAACTCTAGGGAAGTATGTGCCTGCCAAACACATACTTCGGGTACTTGTTACAGGGTTGTCAGTTTCGGGGCTCGAACTCGTGACCTTCGATCACGCAGTCCAGACCATCAACCAACTGCGCCAACCCCGTTGGCTCCAGTTTAAGTATTAGTTACAAGTAATAAAGTGCACACAACCAGCAACAAATCAAAAAAAAGAGTAAGCGGACAAAAAATGAATTATAACAGCAATTTACGTGCAAGAATCACCCACATTACCGCTGCATTGATGAAACAACATAATAGCCTGCACCTTCAAACCGATTTCAGCACACATATTCATCAAACCTTCATAGCCGGCCCAATTATACTCCCTAGGCTTCTCCCTCTCGACCAATCCCCACCACACCCGCACTCGTCAACACAATCAAACTCACATGCATTACCTTCCTCCTATTCAACTAGCTATACATCTTAAATAGACGTGACACTAGGTTAGTTGAACACACATAGATTAAACTTGTAAAGAGTTGAGCATCTTGAAAAATTAGGCGCTCTAGAACACTAATTGACCTTGAAAGCCAAGGAACAAACGCCTTTGAAAGATGGAAGTCTGAAGCGGCATGGCGACTTTTACCTTCTTGATAATTGAAAAACTATTAAAATTTAAGGATTCTAAGAGCAGGGGGATTTCTGAAAGCTGGAAAGATCTCGAAGAAGAAAAACTCCTTAAATCAGTTAAGTGTTGAGAGGAGGAACAGTGTTCGTACGTGGAGGAAAACAGGAGAAGCGTTTAGAGAAGGAAAAAAAGGATTGCCATCACTAGTCTTGGGGAAATAAAATAAGGTATTTGAGAGGGTAAAAAATTGGGGAAAAAGTGGAAGCGAGAGGGAAAATAAATTGGGGAGGGAAAAATAAAGTGGGGAAGTGGGAAGAAAGCATAGGCAAAAAAAGCATGCAGGCGATGTATTTTTGGAACAAGCAGCGTTCTAGTTAAAATTAATATGATATGAGATATAATAAACTGCATTTTATATAAAACTCTGCCATTTAAAGCTTCTAAAAATGAATTTTCTTATAGTGTAGATAATTCTACCTCGTCTGCTTTTAGTGTTAATTATAATATTAATGATTTCCATAAACAAGTAAGAAATCAACACGATTAACACATTTTCGAATTTTTTCGACTTACTATTCCTCGACCAAAAGGGAAGCCATTAGATTAGAGATCTATTGCTCCATCCCTACTCGAACATCAATCTTAATTCTCACAAATATATAAGCCTTACTTCGTCCGCTTTTAGTGTTAAGTATAGTTAGTTACTTTTCAAATAAGTAACTAGATAATTAACCATTTGACCATTAAGAAATTCTAACCCCTTTCCAAAAAATTTGTCTATAATTTCAAAACATTTTCTAAATGATACATATGTATAGTAATTAGTTTACCAAATCTTGATATGTAAATAAATAAGTCAAAATATATTTTATTACGTAAGATATAAAATAGACAACATATTCTCCAAAAACTATACATACTTAAAAATATTTCTAAATACTTTATAATATTTGTAATATATTTTAAAACAATTTCTCAAAATATTACTTGAAAATGACAACTTCGAAATTTCCTTAAAAAAGTGAAAAAGCAAGTTTTTATCATAAAATCATCTTCATTAAAATCCATAACTAATTCTAAAATATTCATAAATATCTCAAACAGTTTATGAAATACTCTAATATTAGTTAGTAAAAATATGCAAAAATAATGAAAATGAATACTTAAATTTAGATATTTTTTTCAAACTTCCAAAAATCAAGGCTTAACGGGACAATTCTGCACAAGTGAAGTTTTGACCACTTTTCAAGATGTTACTTAACATTTTATCATCTAAACCTTTAATATCAACAAATATATATATATATATATATATATATATATGTATGTATGTATGTATGTATGTATGTATATAAAATTATTAATATGATGAGAAACCCCTAAGGATCTCTCTACAAAGTTCCATAGAAATAGCCAAAAACAAGACAATTCCAAGTCCATAGACATGGATCACATATGCTTTCCGTTTTCAAAAAAGGAATCTAGCTAATGTTTTTAAATTTTTTAATAAATATTCAACTAGTTAAAAAAATCAAAACATAACATATATATGTTATAGTTTCCATTCAAAGAGGTACGTTAATTCACCTTTAACCCAATAACAACCAAGATCCAAGCACCCAAGTCAAACTTCCACCTTGAAGCATCTTTTCTTTCCTTCCTTCTTACCATGAACTTGCCTTTTTGCCTCCAAACATCATAAATAACTCATGACTATGGAGAGTATGGAGAGGGTGGCTTTTTTTCTTTAAGTGTTGACATAGTGGAAGGTGTTACAATATTTCCCCAGGCTTCACTCCAAGTTTGGGCTGATTTGGATTTGATTTGCAATAAATTATCTTTAGAAATTTAGAGAAGAAGAAGAAGCCATTATAGATTGCTTGGTTTTACTTTGTTGAATTTGTGAATAATAACTAAGGGTATGTCCCTCCTATTATAAGCTTCATATGGTATTGCCTAAGCTTGCCTTCACCCCCTACCATGCCATGGAAGACTCACCTCCCATCACTTCTCCTTTACATCACTTCTAATATATGCTAATAACCATTATACCCTTCTCATGATAATATCCTTTATTCTAGTGGAAGGTTCTAGAATGTTCCATGCTTCATGAAGAGGTATGTGTGTTAATTAGTTGCTAATATGTTCATTTGATCATTAGACAAGTGCAGAAGAGTTTGAACAACTTATATTAATTGAAAAGCCGTTTACCGATAAACCGATCTTCAGTCACATTATCAATTTTTCTTCAAGGATATAATTTTGTAAACTAATTTCAAAGGCAAGTTTAGTATCATTATTCATTAATCAAACGATATCTAATATGGGTATAAAATCCTATTTATAACACTTAATTATATTTCAAAATGTTTCGTTATTCGAAGAAGAATTGTTTGAATTTCCATGTCCCTATATTGTAGGTATAATTTCCTCATTTTCTTTGATTTCATGTGAATTTTATTAATTCAATTTGATATATACAAGGAAAATCTTTAGTTAATTTCATATTAGTGGGTTATATTTTTTATCTCCAGCTAAATTTGCAGTTGACTGCGTGTTTTTAATCCCATTAAGTTTTCTAGGGTTTTAAGTCCATCAAATTTATATAGTTGTAATTATGAACCATGAAAAACTTTCAAATCACTTCATAAGGGCAATTATCAATCGATATGCTGATTATTATTTTCAGTTTTATCACTTTCAAATAATGAAATGATACTCCAGTTTCTGCAATATAGTTGATGTAGTGTTATATTATAGTCGATGTACTGTTGAAGAGATAAAATAATTATGTTTGTTGATTTGTTCTACCGAACTATTATGTATATATAGATATGTTAGGTAAGTTACATACATATCTTAGAATATCATTAGTAACTATAGGTTCTTACAGTCATTATTTTTATGATTACCTAGAAATCTAGTGTAGAATTCGAGCAATGTGAAAGATGGGCTTCTTGTCTAATATTAGTATTGTTAAGTAGTAAGTTGACAGCCAATTAGATTTAGTATAGAATTTCAAGTTATGAAATAATTAGCTAATCTTATTTTCAAAACAGTTGTGCATTTGATCATGCATGGGAGTTGGTAGCGCTTGATTACAAGCTAGCATATATGTTAAAAGTCATTACTCAATGCAAAAAAAAATAGATAATGTGCCAATAGTGTGAAGTATACAGGTAAGCCCTTTATAAATTCCTAATTCCTTTTGCACAATAAGAGGGAAAAAATCACTTACCGAAGATCAACCTAACCCTTAAACTAAGTCCGTTATTAACCAGTAGAATCACTAGTAAAATCATTGGTGGCATACATATTAAAAGAACATTGGTTTATTTAATCCTACTTTCTGAATTTGTTTTCATCGTTATTTTTATTCCCTCATCCACAAAATGTTATCATAGCTCTGGACTCTTCCCATGGTATAATTCAATTACAATATACACCTATGCTAATCTTCATAATTCCATTCATAACACACTGAATATGTGTGTGTGTTATATGTGTCTGTAATTGTGTATGTTTATGTATGTGCATATAATAAGTGTGCATACATAAAGATCTATAAATCCCCTCTTATATACTACTTTATAGCATATTTTTGTTGTTTCAACTTTTTTAGAATCAAACGACTTTGTAGGTTTTTGTTGTTTGTTACCGTTACACTTTTTGCCATTTTATAACTTCGTTTTAAACTGTATTATAATCGATGTGCAAAAATGATACTGGAACTACTTTTTTGCACTTATTCGTCGATGACAAGAGCATATGATCATTCATGGACAGATATTCAAAACTGTATTATAACTGCCCTTAAGTGAAAAAAGCATTTCATGATAATGTTATTAGAATTGAATACTCATGGTACACATGAAGGATGCTTCTTTTATAGTTTGATACTTAGTATGATGATATATGTGACGACCCACCTTTTTGACTCTTGGGAGCGGCACTTAATATATCTACGGTATTCAATAGTTATTACCCAAGCATCTGAAAGATGAATTGTCATTGGGTGAAAATATAGAACAGAATATAAAATCTCACAACACAACTGTTAAATAGAGCATAACGGTAATACCGTACATAAGGTTATAAACATGGAGTTATCAGAGTTACACAAAAGTATACCATTAGCTTAGGCAGTTATAACAACATACCTTTACACATGCTGAAACAAAATATACTTACATGATTTTAAAAAAATAACAGAAATAGACAACTAAATAGATAAAGGCATCCTACTCACACATCGTCTTCAAAAGAGCCCATAAAAGATGTACTACTCTCAGATTAATCGAATAAAAATGGATACCCGAGAGTTTAGGGGAAGCAAATAACTCGGGTTAGATAATATGTCGGGTATGAGTAAAACTCTAAATAATAGGTATAATTAAACAACAAAAACAACATGTGAGACCATGCCGCCAAACATGAAACGGGATTCCTATCATAAGAATAACATTCAAGCAAAGAATGGATATGAATAATTAAACATCACGAATAGCGGTAGACTCTTCCCAGTGCAATTAAGGAAAAACAAATTTAAAGGTTTGAAACAAACAAGGAAAAGGGGAATTTTCCAACAGTGGCTAAGAGGGTGCATTCCCTCTTATCGAAGTATACCTCTAGAATATATACTTGAGAACTATGATGGCTCTCTAACACGTCCAGCTGGAGCCCACCAATGGTTACCGAGTATCCGAATAATTCACATCTTAGTGCACAAATATACAAACCAAATCTGGAGTAGATGTAACAACCCTAAATTTTACAATTTTTATTTATGAATATTTAACTAATTTTAATTATCCAAATAATAGATTTTATAACTAAAATAAAAAAAGTAAATAGTAAATAATAATGGTGAAATAATTTTCAAAATTAGTTTACAAAAATATTGAGTTTAAAGAAAAATAAAAAATGTGATTAGAATTCGTTTTTCGAGTTATCGATTCTTTATCCGCTAAAAGTTGTCAGAAATGTTGTAAACTCTTTTGTATAATTATACATATTCATTTTTAAATGAATTAGGATATGGTTTGTTACATATGCAGAATAAATTAAATATAAAGGATGATTAACATAAATTGTCACATCATTAAGAGATATAAGCACATTTGAGTTCTAAAGCATGTTTAAACATGTTAGGCAAGGAGGAAAGATAAGAATTTTCGAAAATTGGAGGGGAGACAAGGCGGAGACATAAAGTACAAGTGGGGACAAGCATGTTGTTGTGGCATTACATGAACGGAATGCACGTACTCGAAGGGTATTTTGGGTAATTCAATTTAATCACTTGTATATATACAAGTTTCCTAACCTTACTCTCATTTTTCATTTCATTCATCCTCTCTATATCTTCCGCCAAGCTTTCATGTTTATTTTCAAGGCTTCCATCTATATATTTTTTAACGTTTGAAAAATCATTTATTTCAACTTCTAATTCATAAAAACCTTAGTTTAAATGCCTTATTTCTTCCCTACAATCTTCTCTTCCTAAAGCAAGCTCAACCTTCTTGAACCACTCGTGACCAAACCACCAACGCTCCATGGTCGAATTTTTTTTGTCACTTAAGGCCACAAAATCTCCACTTTTGTTAAAGCAAAGTTAGAGGCTAGGCCATAGACAAGTTCTTGTGGAAATTCGAAGTGGTTTGGTAGCTTTTGGGCGAGTATAGATCATGAATTTTTTTACAAGTTCTAACTTTAAATTTTTTTATATCTTGTTGCAAAATCATAGCTTGATTTGGTTTGATATAATGTTGCTTTGTTTGTATGCTTATGTGTTTGGTGTAATATTAACGTTAGAATGTGAGTTAAATATCAGTAAGGTTAAAAGCTAGAATTTTGATTAATTGTATATTGTGATGACATGTACATGGTTCATACTTATGCATAAATTGTGTATGTAAAAAAAAGTGTAAGTGTTTGGAGATAATTAGATCGCGGCATTGAAGTCCTTTGTATTAAAATTTGTTTACTTACTTTATGTTTTTAAAATGTTTGTGCAAAGTCTTGAAAACCATACTTTTGTTTTCCAAAACATTTTTCTATGTTTATTAGGTGGTTAAAATGTTAAAATAAGAATTTTGAAGTATGCTTGTTATGCAATAAAGTTTGAAAATTTCAAATCGAATAGCAACAGTTGCTATAAACGCAGTTCGTAAAAATGAACACTTTTTTAAACTAAATTTTTTCACTTAAGTACCCTTTAGAAAATGTTTTCAAAACTTATTTTAGAATAAGTAGTATTTATTACTTCTTAGTTAATTATTATTTATTTAATGATTAATTAATTAAGTGGGGCAATTATTACTTAATCGTTAGTAAATAAAGGAAATTTATACCTAATGATTAATTAAAGTAAGTTAATTATAATTAGTTAATAAATTAAAGATTGTTCAATTAATAATTTATTTAGGGATTAATTTGTATTTAATTATTAATTAATGATTAATTTTTGTTTATTTATTAAATAATGGGTTTTATTAATTACTACTTAAGTTCAACTTTAATTAGATTTGATTAAGATTAATTTAGTTATTAATAAAGGTATAAAATACTATCTAAGAATTAATTAGAGATTAGTTATGGTTTAAATATTTATTTTAAGATCTAATATTTACTTATTTATTTAAAGGATAATTATTATTTAATTATTTATTTCATAGTTAACCATGGCTTAATTATTAATTAATGGATTGATCATTTTAAATAAACAGTTTGAATGTTATTTATTTATTAAATAACAGCTTTAAAGTTTTAAACCACTTTATATCTTAAGATCGATTTCATTTAAAAGTAACTCTCTTTAAAAATGAATGTTTTAAATCCAAGGGATTTCTTTATCGATTACCCTTAAGTAATTCCAATTGAATATGAAACCCAATGAAATATGTTTAATATAATAAAACACCGTTCTGCTAGTTATGTTTTATTGACATATATTTGGTAGATTATGTCACAATTCTACCACAATTCACCAAGTATGTTATGTGGACATCCATTAGGCAAAATAAAAACTCATTTTACCATTATATTTACATGGACATGTATTTAGCAAAACAAATCCCCGTATGCCATTTTGGTAACTTGAATGTTTACATATATGTTATTGATTGTGGATTATTGATTCATTTTAAATATCCTATTTCTATATAAATACGCATGTTATAACTTGAATAAGTTAAACTCAATTAAATGAATCATTGTGGTCATCGTGCCTCCTTTTTTTTGTAAGTCAAATATTTAATTTTTATCCTTTTTGAAAATTATTCAAAGTTTATTATCATTTTAAATATGATATTTAAAGGATGATTACGTAATCAAGTTATTTAAAATATTTTTAGTTAATATAATACTTTTTAATGATTGTTTAAAATCATTATTTTGTTGATGTGGTTTAAAGTTAAATTTAATGAAGAATGTTATTTTAAGTTAACTTGTTTATTTAAAGGTGTCTTGACTAATTGACTTTATCAAAGGACTGTATTGATTAAATATTTATTTAAGAAGGTTTGCTTGAATAAGGAAAGTTTATAAATGAAGTTTTATAAAATGAAAGAGATTTATTAAAAGGATTTATTGAAGAAAATTTATAAGATAATTTGAGATTTGGATTTCCCTTAACTAAACATGTTAATCAAGTTGGTATGGAACATCCATTCCACACTTAACACCGAAAAAGTAGTATCGGGGTTATTATTATCTCCAATTTAAACAACATTTTTTAATCCTTTTGATATGAGTTTGGAATAAGAAATCTTTCACAACTTTTATGAATATACTTATGCTAGTGAGATAAGTATTTGAATATTTTGATAAATATTTTGGAAAGAGATAAATGAAAGACTTATTTTGAGGCTTAGTGGTTGATATAGGTAATTGAACTCTGAATTGTTGCTTGTTTGTTTATTTGATAGTTAAATAACAGACTATGGAATTTAGACCAAATATAACTTCGGCAATATCATGGAAAAACACATGAGTTATATGGCACGGTCATCATTGATGTGCTATATTATGCATATAAATCTCATTTTGATCTCCTAAGATAATTAATAGGGAGATCCATCCACTTAAATGGTTAAGGGGTTATCCCTGCTCCTATGTATTGTCTGATTATTTTTGAAAGAACCAAGGTTAAGTTTACCAAAACTATCTAATGTTGTTTCGATGAAAATAGGACGGATAAGTATAAATTATCCAAAAACCTCTTTGATCCAACTCAAGCATTTTGTATCGAAGACATCTTGAAGAAAATTGAAGGTGGAACTTTTGAAGTGCTAGGTTTACTTGCTACTAATCCTGAGAGTGATTTCAAAATGGATGTCGTAAAGGTAGCGCCTTCGGGCTTGTTTAGATCGAAAACAAACTTGTATAGATGATTGTTGACATTGCGTTTGTGCCTGGAGGGCAGTGTTAGCATTCCAAGATGATTTGTGGTGTAAAAGGTAATCATAACCCTAAGTAACATCCTGTATCTAGAGGCCAAAAGCTAAGCGCTACAGATGCTGCAATCATATATAGTATTAACTTTCGGTGACAAAACACGGCAATGCTAATGGTATCCATAATAATAGAAGCACTTGAATATGAACAAAATCACAGATTTCAAAAAACAACTTTTGAATGAATACATTTCAAAGATATACCATATCCAAGTTACATAATCCCTGAATCGTTTCTGAGGCACTAATCAAACATATTTTACAATAATACTCCAAGAGCAACATATGATAATGCCACCTTCATTGATCAGAGAAATATAGTCATAACTAACTTAATATACATAGTGAATCATCTTAAAACCGAAAATAATCAAAATAGAGATGTAAACATTGTTCACCTTAGCTTTAAAGATCAAGGAGCTTGAGATGTGAATGGATTTGAATTAGCTTTTCCTTTAGCTTTTCTTAATCTTCTCCCTCTTTTCCTTGTTAATGGTGGTTGGCCTTTAGTTTTCAGAATTTTGAAATGAAATGAACGTGTAAATAATACATGGTTAAGGGATAAGATATAGAAATGGCCTCTTTTCCATTTTATCCCTCCTTTAATTCATTTTAAACTATTCTTTAGTTCATTGTTAAATGGTACAGCTACCCCTTTAATAAAATCAAATCTCAATCTCATAATCAACAAACTATTTTATTTAATTTATCTAATCAAATATCCTAAATAATGTTATCAAAAATATGGGGTGTTACAAACTCCCCTCCTTAAAGAATTTTGTCCTCAAAATTACGATAAGGTACACAACAAATCAAATAAGAAGGTAAAACAAACCATCAAACAAATCAGGATAAGCATCTTTAATCCTGCTCTCTACCTCCCAAGTACATTCCCTATCATCATCACTCCACTGGACCATGACCAACCTGACTGTCTTGGTTCTAAGCTTCTTCCCACCTCTCGCAACAATGCGAACTGGCTTCCTCATTGTGGTCAAATCCGGTTCTACCACTAAATCATCGAGCATAGTCGGTGAAATAGCGGTCTTTAGGTCTCTAACACACTTTCTGAGATGAGAAACATGAAAAAAACTGTGGACACCTGCCAAACTGCTTGGTAAGTCAACTCTATACGCAACTTTCATGATCCTCTCAACTATAAGAAAAGGTTCAATGAATCATGGTGCCAACTTTCCTGATCTTCCAAATCTGATTACACCTTTCATTGGTTAAACCTTGATGAAAACCCAATCTCCAACTGACAACTGTAAGTTTTTCCATCTCTTATGTGCATAACTTATCTGCCTAGACTGAGCCTCCTTCATTCTAGCACAAACGACCTTAATCTTTTCTGTAGCCTATCTAACCAAATCTGGAAAAAGAATATACCTATTCCCAGTCGCCAACCAACAAACAGGAGATTTGCATGGCCTTCCATACAAAGCTTCAAACAGTGTCATCCCAATACTAGTCTGATAACTGTTGTTATAAAAAACACGACTAGATGTAGATGGTCTTCTCATAATCCCCCAAAATCTAGAACATAAGCTCTTAAATAATCCTAAAAGATCTTGTTAACTCTTTCTGTTTGCCCATCAGTTTGGGGATGGTAAGCGGTACTCATCTTGAGCTTGGTTCCCAAAACTTCCTGTAGACTCTTCCAAAACTCACTAGTGAACTAGGAATCTCTATCACTAGCTATACTACTAGGAATTCCATGAAGTGTAACCACATTCTTCATGAAAAACTTCACCAAAACAGGTGTCATCCTAGTTGACATAACTAGAATGAATGGACACTCTTGGTCAGTCTATCCACCATGACTGACATACTTTTATTTCCTCTGTTCGACCTTGGCAACTCGCTAATAAAGTCCATAGAAATAGAATCCCACTTCCATACCAGAATATTTGATGGCTGAAGCAATCCACTTGGCTTCTGGTGTTCGGCGTTTGCTTGTTGGAAATTTAAGCACTTCTTAACACACAAGCTAATATCTTGCTTTATCCCTTCCCAGAAGAAACTCCTCTTCATATCCTGATACATCTTAGTTACTCTTGGACGAATAGCGAACTTCAAACGATGGAATTCCTCCAAGACTTCCTTCCTTATATTTCCTACACTCGGAACATATAATCTTCATTTCATTCTCAACCATCCATTCTGGTCGAGAATGAAAATTTTCAAGTCATCATCCTCGGTTCCTTCTCTGAACTTCCTGATCCGTTCAACTAACACTTGATCCTCCCTCTGTTTAGAAGCAATCCTTTCCATTAAAACCAGTCAAATTTCCAAACAAGATAACACTACGGTTTCTCCGCTAGATCCAGCCTCAAATCTCCACTGCACTCCTCAATATGCTAACACTTTCAAATCTTTCCACTCAGCAATCATCGCTAACACTGCATTCTGATATTTCCTGCAGTGCATCTGCAACCTTGTTGCCTTTCCCTGGTGTGTACTCAATCCCAAAATCATAAGCGGCTATAAACTCTAACCACCTTTGTTGTCTCATGTTTAACTCCTTCTGAGAGAACAAATACTTCAACGACTTATGATCGGTATATAGCTCAAACCTCTGTCTCAAAAAGCAATGTCTCCACACCTTCAAAGTAAAATTCATTACAGCTAATTCCAAATCATGCGTCGGATATCGGATCTCATGTGGTCTAAGCTATCTAGAAGCATAGGCAATCACTTTAGCTCTCTACATCACCATAGCTCCCAATTTTGTTCCACACACATCTATATAAACCACGAAATACTGATTCACTTCTAGAACAATCTATACAAGTGCATAGGTAAATAAGTGTTTCAAACTCTATAATTTTTCCTCATACTTATCGGTCCACACAAACATCATAGCCTTTATCGTTATCTTGGTCATTGGTGCTACAATCCATGAGAATTGCTTATGAAATCTCTGATAATAACCATCCAACCCAAGGAAACTATTTATCTCGGTTATTGTCTTAGGACTCTTCCAACTATTCACTGCCTCGATCTTAGTAAGATCTACTGATAACCCATTCTCTGAGACTACATGACCAAGATACTTCACTTAGTTCTTTCAGAAGTGACATTTTAAAAACTTTGCTTTCAGCTGATGCTGCCTCAGTGTCTCAAGCACCACTCTAAGGTACTTCATGCTCTTTTTCATCTTTAGAGTATGTCAAGATATCATCTATGAAAACCAATATGAACATATTCAAGTGCTCTTAGAAAATCCAGTTCATCAAATCCATAAAGAAAGTTAGCGCATTCGTTAGTCTGAAAGGCATAACAACCATTCGTACGACCCAAATCTAGTTCTGAACGCTGTCAAAGGTATACTATCCTGAGCTGGTGGAAACCTGTTGCTAAATCTTCTGAGAAAATACCTTGGCCCTACTTACCTGGTCGAACAAATCATCAATCCTGGGCAGTGGATATCGGTTCTTTATCATCCTCCCATTTAACTTACGATAATCAATACATACCTCAATGATCCATCCAACTTCTTAGCAAACACTACTGCTGCACCCTAGGGCAAACTACTCGGTCTAAAAAAACTCTTGCCTTCCATATCTACTAACTGCACCTTCAACTCCCACATCTCTGAAGGGGTCAACCTACTCGACGGCCTACTCACTGGTTCCACTCCCAGAACCAAGTCTATTCGAAACACAATGACTCATTTTGGTGGCAATCCAACTACGGGCTCAAAAAAATATATGTGAATTATCTAACCACGAAAACTCAACTCATCATCTAAATCCATAACACCCAACAAAGCAAACACCTCACCGCCAAAACCTTGCACGGTGTAAGCAATCTTGTCGCTACGATCAGGGTGTTTAAGAGATATCTTCCTATCCTGGCAAAATATCCTAGCATCGTACTCACTTAATCAATCCATCTTAAGAATAATCCCAAACCCCACAAATCAAACACATGCAAACTGCAAACAAAAGTATGACCTAACAGGTTAAACTCTTATTACTCACACCTCAACCCTAGAGTTGCATACCCTCCTATTGGATTCGCAACCCATAAGGAAGTAACTAAATATGTGGGTTAAAGGTTAAGCTTATCTATCAAACATCCAGATATAATAGAATGCGATGCACCGGTATCAAATAAAACACTAATAGACATGCTAAAGATCTAAAGTGTACCTCCCAAAACTGCCTTTCCTTTCTCCTGAGCTGTCGGCTTTGAAGTAGCAGGTTCCAGTCATAAACCTTACCCTTTCCATCCTTAGCGGGATCCTTGCACTAGTTCTTATAGTGGCCAACATAATCGCATTTGAAGCATTTGATATTCTTCTTTTCGATCACTTCCTTAACCTTTCTAGAACAACACTTATTGGCAAAATACCCCTTCTTGTCCCACTTAAAATAGACCACCTCGGACTTTCCTCTCTTGGCTGCTCTACCCTTTTGAGCACCCTTCTTGTGAAAAAACTTTCGTTTTTGGCCCTACCAACCAGGTCCTCCTTCCCTTAGCTTGCTCCTGACAATCAAGCATCTCTTCATGTCTCAAAGCCATCTCCACAACCATATCATAAGGATCTTCGATATGGGGTAAAGTAGCTCTAGACAACTTAGGCTTTAATCCCTTGATAAACTTATCGTTCCTCTTCATCACTATATCAACAACAACATACTCATACTGGGCCAACTCTTCAAACTGACTATCATACTCCACAATAGTTATCTCTCTGTTCTAACTTAGCAAACTTCTGAATCAAGATAGATTATGCCATAACTGACATGAACTTCTCCTGGAACCTCCTCTTGATCTCTGTCTAAGTCATAGTTTCCTCATTTACTACCATAATCACCCTATTCCACCATAACAAAGCAGCTCCCTGAAGCTGTCTAGATGCCAACCTCCTCTTCTTCTCATCATTGAGCCCCAAGTTATAAAGATTCTCTCATAATGCAGCAGCCAATTTTCTACCTCAATGGCATCTTCGGTTCCGATAAATGGCTTCCCTCCGAGCTTAGCGTAATCCCTACTTAACTTAGCATAATCATGGATAACTGAAACCTCCGGAATTCCTCCTACTACTCCAGCAGCAATACCCCCTTGCACCATATTCACAAAGAACCAATGCATAGCTTCCGTTCTAACCTGGCGGACTCCAGCACCTACATTCTCTGTCTGTGCCTCACCTTGTTTTCTCCATGCATTAGGTCCGGCATTCCCTTCGATGCTTCCACTTCCTGGGTGAAATCTTCCTCTTCTACAATCCATATCTGTATTTTAATCTCATGAGATACAGAAAGATAACCTAAGCAAATATAGGGGACTAGAGATAAATTGTATACTTATATATAGCAAATACAAGTACGTTACTATAGCGTTATCCCATACCCCAATCTTATTCTAATTCTTTAGGATTATGTTTTCAAAACAATTTTTAGTTAAATTTTTTTCATAAATCTATGCTCTGATACCAAATTGTAACATCCTATATCTAAAGTCCAAAAGCTAAGCGCTATAGATGCTGCAGTCATATATAATACTAACTTCTGATGATAAAATACAGCAATGCTAATGGTATCCATAATATCAGAAGCACTTGAATATGAACAAAATCATAAATTTCAAAAACAACTTTTAGTTTATTACATTTCAAAACAATATCATATCCAAGTTACATAATCTCTCAATCGTTTCCCAGGTACTAATCAAAGATAATTTACAATATTATGCCAAGAGCAACATATGACGAGGGTTCCTTGGTTGATCAGAGAAATATAGTCATAACTGACATAATATACATAGTGAAATCTTCTTAAAACCAAAAACAATCAAAATAGAGATGTAAACATTATTCACCTTAGCTTCAGAGATAAAGGAGCTTAAGATTTGAATGGATTTGATTTTAAAATTTTTTGAAATGAAATGAACGTGTAAATAATATATGGCTAAGGGATAAGATATAGGAATGGCCTCGTTCCATTTTACCCCTCCTATGATTCATTTTAGGCTATTATTTAGTTCATTGTTAAATGGGACGGCTACCTCTTTAATAAAATGAAGTCTCAATCGCCTAATCAACACATTCTTTTATTTTATTTATCTAATGAAATATCCTAAATAATGTTATAAAAAATATGGTGTGCTACACCCCAAGACTCATAACATAGGATTGGCTAAAATAGGGACTTCTTCAAGGCTATGTGAGTCATACTTATTAGGATATTGTAATCACCTTTTCTAGATATATACTGTTAACTCCCCTATTCCACGGCTCAGCGACCTAAGAGAAATAAGCGATCTAAAAAAATTAAGGTATGAACGACCTAACGACCTAAAGATATCGCGACCTAACGAACTGAGCTTATCAAACGACCTAGCGACCTAACCATCAACAGCATGTCACAGCAAAGAGGCTTCGCGACTTAACAGACTAAAGCGACCTAACGACCTATGGCCTAAAGCGACCTAACTATCTGTGGGATGCAGCGACCTAAAGTGTGAAGCGACCTAGTAGCTGAGTGGATTAACCGATCTAACGGATTAAAGAGCCTAACGACCTAAAGTATCTAACGACCTAGCGACCTAAGGACTTAACGGCATAGCGAGCTATACAAAACCGAGGTAACTTGTCTTCCTTATGTCGTTCCTTCCCTAGGTCGCCCACGACCTATGACTTGTTCAGGTGATCAAGGGCGATCTGTTATGCCGTAAACCATGTCTAGTAAGTCGCTCACGACCTACGACCTATTCCTAAGTCGTCTACGACCTATGACCTAACTCCGAACTCTCCTATAAATACCCCACTTACTCCAACAGAAAGGGGATCTTTTTGGCTCATTTCTGGAACGCCGATACTCTGCTGGATTCTCGACTCACTCGACACTTCAAACACGAAATACATCTCAACAAACTTCAAGAGAAAATCTAACACAATCGACATGGATTCAAAGAATTCTTCTACATCGAAGTTCTAGCTATTTGTCCAATCAGTGTTGTAATCGAAGATTGTTGTAAAGTTGTAATTGATTCAGCAATAAAGAAGATTAAAGTGGACGTAGGCTTAACCTGAAGCCGAACCACTATAAAACTGTTGTCTTTTACTGCTTTCTCTGTGAATTTTCTGCTTACTTTAATTCCCGTATAGACGAGTGGTGCTTTCACTTAATCCCTACTTACATCGGGGTGTTAGCATTCAATTTTAAGCGTTAACATTTTTGGTGCTTCCATTGAGAACCCAACTCAGGCTATTTTCGTCATTGCTTCGTAAAAGTTTGTTGAAAAAATCTCTCTCAAAACCAAAAGTCTATCAGAGATAATGGCTCCTGGAAGAAAACGTGGATCTACTAGACCCAATGATGTACATGAGAATACTGACACTTCTCCTTCGTCAAGTCAAGCAGTACCAAGTGCCAGAATTACACGAGCGGAGTTAGATGCTGCAGTATCTGGGTTATACCAGCAGATGGAAACCCAGAATGCTTTAATGCTTAAAAGGTTAAATGCATTGCTCGGAGCTAACCGTCAACCGGTGAATAATGAAGAAAACCTTGCAGATGATGTTCATAATCCTGAAGAGAGGAATATTCCTCAAAGAGCAGCTAGCCCCGCCAAAGAAACACCTCCTCAAGCTGGAGGATCGAGACCGCAGCCAACTCTCCGTGAACGTTTGTCCAGACAAACTTCCGAGAAAATGACCGAAGTCTGTCCTGCAGATCCTTTAAATGATGAGGAATACCTTTCGGGCATGGTGCGAAATCATGAAAGAAAGCATGCAGAGGGATGAAGATGAAAAGGAATGGGGATTCGCTCCGAGCAAAACTCCGTTCACTGAAAGGATTCTAAAGGCGGAATTCCCAAGGAAGCTTGTTCCTCCTACCATCCCGGCTTATAAAGGAACGAGCGACCCTAATCAATTCCTGTATAAGTATGACTGGCACATGACTGGTGCTAGGGCATCTGATGAGATTAAATGCCGGTACTTTCCAGTATACTTGGAAGGAGTGGCTCTACTCTGGTTCACAAAGCTTCCGGTCTGATCCATAGACCAGTTTGCCGATTTGACTCGGAGGTTTAAAGAGCAGTTCAGGTTGTACGCTTCAAAGGCAAAGGATATTATGTCGCTGTCAAGCCTGGAACAGAATTCTGGGGAATCAATTAGATCTTTCCTGAACCGCTTCAACATTGCTTTGGCTGAAGTAGACAATGCAGAGCCACGGATGGTCTTGACATACTTGATGAGGGCAATCGACAAATCAAGCGAATTTGGAAAGTGGCTGAAGATGAAAGAACCGAATTCGCTTGAGAAATTCTATAAGAAAGCTGATGAATTCATGCGCTTGGAAAGCCTTCAAGCACCGGTTAAAGTGGCATTGACAGAGGTTAAGGATAATACTACTGCTCCTACCAAAAAGGAATCTGGAAATCAGAAAAGGGAGAATAATGGTGGGAAGAAACAGAAAGATATGAAGAAACCCCGCTTCTCAAAACCTTCAGATTTCACTCCTTTGACTGACACCCCAGAGAATATCTTTTTTGCTACCAAAGACGCGGTGGAATATCCTAAACCGCCTGAGATGAGAGTTGGGAGAAAAGCTGCTCAAATGGGAGATTCTGTCGGTTTCATAATCAACCCGGTTATGATACCAACGAATGTCGCCATCTGAAAAGTTTGATTGAAGAACTGCTGAGAGAGAACAAGTTGCAGCAATATGTTAAGAGAAGTAGAAATGACCCAACTTCATCTACTAAGGGCCAGCAACTTCCTGCTCATCCGTCTGGCTCGGGTGATAAGGATACCGTGCATGAATCAGAAAGGCCTGTTATTAATGTGATTACAGGAGGTCCTCACCCAGCAGGCAGAAGGTGGGGTGAGATGGAAAGATATGCCCGTGCCTTGAAGTATGCACCAACAGAAGAGAGTGTTTTTGTGCTAGAAGATGCTGCACCTTTGAAGCAGCAGAAAACTTTTAATGATGATATTGTGTTCAGAGCCAGGGATTCTATGGGCATTGAAGCTCCAACCATGGATCCCTTGGTCATCTCTACAGGCATTGGGCCAGCTATTGTGAGAAGAGTGCTTGTAGATTGCGGCACTTCTTGTAATATTCTCTTCAAAAAGACGTTCGACCAAATGAAAATTCCGATGGCTGACGTACAAGCTTCATCTCAGAAGATCGTTGGGTTTACTGGGGAACCGAAGCAGCTAATCGAAACTATTGACTTGTTCGTTGAGCTTGGAAAGGGGCAGAAAAAGGTGGTTCGGAAACAAACTTTTGTAATTGTTGATGAATTTTCTGCCTACAACGCCTTCCTAGGCCGACCAACTCTTACGGCTTTTAAGGCAATTCTCGCCCCGTGGTGCCTCACTATGAAATTCCCCACGGATAATGGAGTTGGAGTTATTAAAGGGAATCAGAATGCTGGCCGAGAATGTTATCTAATAGAGTTGCGTGAAGCGAGGAAGAGAGAGGTGGGAAAAGAAGCGGTAGCCCCAGTCCGCAGCAAAGAACCAACCCTGTATCATGATGCATGAGCCGGACTAGGAGGACACGAGCTTCATCACCGACGTTGGTCTCTACTGCTATAGAGTGATGCCCTTCGGACTTAAGAATGCAGGGGCAACTTACCAAAGACTCGTCAATGCTATGTTCAAACCGCAGATTGGAAAAACTATGGAAGTTTATGTTGACGATATGTTGGTGAAATCAAAGAAAGCAGTAGTCCATATGGATCACTTGGCAGAAATGTTTGCAATCCTCCGAAAGTACGGAATGAAACTTAATCCTTTGAAATGTTCGTTTGGGGTGGAGTCCGGAAAGTTCCTGGGTTTCATTGTGAGTGCTAGGGGCATTGAAGCTAATCCTGCTCAAGTTGCTGCCTTAAGAGAAGTCAAAGCCCCTAGAATGAAGAAGGAACTGCAAAGTCTTAATGGAAAAATCGCTGCCTTGAGTCGATTCATTTCCAAAGCTACTAATAAATGCGTTCTTTGATGCTCTGAAGAAAGGAAGGAAATTTTTTGACGGGATTCCTAAATGCCAGAAAGCTTTCGATGAGTTGATTCGTCATATGGAAACGCCTCCAATACTTTCTAAGCCGGACAATGGTGAAGATCTTTTCGTATATTTGGCAATCTCATCTCATGCTCTCAGTGCAGCATTGGTATGGGAGGACGCAAAAATTCAACGCCCGGTCTATTATATCAGCAAAAGATTCACTGGGGCAGAGATGAATTATTCAAAGTTGGAAAAGCTCGCCTATTGCCTACTGATTGCATCAAGAAAATTGAGGCCATATTTCCAAGCTCATCCTATCAAAGTCCCCACTGATCAACCTTTGAAGCAAGTCCTGTTTCACCCTGAGACTTCGGGTCGCCTTTTGAAGTGGAATATTGAACTCAGCCAATACGACATCACTTTTCATCCCCGGAGAGCAATTAATGGACAAGCTTTAGCAGATTTCATCACAGAATGTACAGATAAAGGTGATAATGAGGAAGAAGTGACTGATAATACCCCAATTCGATGGAAATTATATGTTGATGGTGCAAGAAACGATTACTGTTCCGGAGCTGGGGTTGTGCTTGAAACCCCTGAAGGGCGGTCATTGTGCTATGCATTGAGATTGGAATTCCCTTCGACAAACAATGAAGCAGAGTATGAAGCTCTTATTGCCGGCTTGAAAATTGCTAAAGAATTGAATGTCAAAGTGTTGCAGATCTTCAGTGATTCACAGCTTATTGTATGTCAAGTCAAGAAAGAGTTTCAAACTAAAGGAGGAAATCTGCCCACTTACTTGTCAAGAGCCTGGGAACTTCTTGATGATCTTGACCATTATACGATAAGTCATATACCCCGGGAACAGAACAGGAAGGCAGATTCTCTCGCAAAGTACGCAAGCATTGGTGAAGCTCAATTATTGGGATTAGTTCCTGTGTAAGTCCTGTCAGCTCCAAGCACTGATGAGATGGATATTGACTGGATCATGACCATATCTCAAGAGCAAGAATCATGGATGACTCCGATAATGGAATATCTGCTCAACGGTTCTCTACCAGAAAATCCAAAAGAACGACAGAAGTTGCTAAGAAAAGCCTCCGGATATATAATTCAAGATGGCCGATTGTATAGGCGGGGATTCTCAATGCCATTACTCCGATGTGTGACCAAGGAAGAAGCTAAGACAATTCTAGCTGAAGTACACGGAGGAGAGTGTGGAGACCATTCAGGTGGTCAAACTCTAGCAAAGAAAATTCTCCGTTATGGGTATTTTTGGCCAGATATTAATCGTGATGCTGCAAGCTCTGGCCGAAAATGTGACCGATGCCAGAGATTTGCAAAAATCCCAATAGCACCTTCCACCGAGATAACACAGATGGTCAGTCCGTGGCCGTTTGCTATTTGGGGAATAGATCTCATCGGGCCTTTGCCAGCGGCCAAATCCGGAATCAGATATGCTATTGTTGCTGTTGATTATTTTACTAAATGGGCTGAATCTGAACCATTAGCTATTATTACCTCTAAAAAGATGATAAACTTTGTAACTAAGAATATCATTTGCAGGTATGGTGTGCCTCAAAAGATAATCACAGATAATGGAACCCAATTCGAAAGTGAAGAGTTCCAAGATTTTTGCAAACGATTCAAGATCCAAAAAAGCTTCTCAGCAGTGGCTCATCCGCAAGCAAACGGGCAAGTGGAAGCAGTAAACAAAATTATCAAATCAACCATTAAAAAACAGCTAGAAAAAGCGAAAGGTGGTTGGGTCGATAAGCTTCCACTAGCACTATGGGCATATAGAATTACCCACAAAACTGCAACTGGGCACACTCCATTTTCATTGGCATATGGAACAGAAGCAATGATTCCGGTGGAAATAGAAGTCCCTGCACATAGAAGAATTCATTTCAACCAAGCTGATAACGAAGAGTTGCAACTTGAAGCACTTGACTTCCTTGATGAAAAAAGGGAAGAGGCTCAGCTCAGAATTGCAGCCCATCAGCAAAGAATTGTCAGGCACTTCAATTCCAAAGTTCGCCAACGCAGCTTTGAGATTGGAGATCTAGTCATGAAAAGTGTCATGACAGCAACAGGAGTGCTTGCGCCAAATTGGGAAGGGCCATATGTCATAGGCAAAAAACTTCATGATGGCACTTTCAAACTGACAACTGTCGAAGGAGATCCAATTCCAAGAGCTTGGAACAGCAATCACTTGCGTCCATATTTTACTTAAAAGCTTTACTGAAATACTATAAAAGAATTATGAATGTATGATTCTTGTATTGAAAGCCATTGTAAAGCCAGTGCAAGTGAATAATAAGAACTATAAAGTGGATGTAGGCCCAGTTCTTGGCCGAACCACTATAAATCTTGTGTTTTCTACTATTATAAACTGCCTGTTTTATTTCGATATATAAAGTACTTCAATTGTATTGCTAAAATGTCGATTTAATATTGCAGGCCATTAAAACAAAGCTTACCCATCATAAGACCAGGCGATCCCTGACATCACTCAACAAATGAATGTTTAGCCACAAAAATTCCAGACTCAAATCCTATATAAGAAGTGCTTCAAGCAAACAGTTAGTGGTTCTGCCAGAGGTGGACCCATCCTAACTAATTGTGATCGTTTGTGCAAACAAACAACCGATTAATTAGCCTATGTCTGCCCCTGCGTACTCATTTAACAATGAAGTACACTTCTTTGGATAAAATAAGCTACTTGCAAAAGAAAGGAATGTGTGCTTGAAAATGATAACAGGGAACCGCTGATATGAGCAAATGGCGAAAAGACATGGGCGAGCAGGCAGCAAACAGCAAAAGACCTCTTCGGAGGCACAAGCCCTCTTCAGAGGCACAACTCTTCGGAGGATAAAGACCTCTAATGGGACTTGCCAGAAAAAGAAAGTTCTCTTTCTCAACAAAAAAGATTGGTGGAATGACCGGTGGCACAGGACACTCGTTAACTAGCTGAGAACGTTTGTGCAAACAAACAATCCAAGTAACTTGTGTCCGCCCCGTGAATCCATCCAACCATGAGAAAGAAACTTCCAGGAAAAATCCCTACTCGGAGGCACACATTTCACCGTGATCTGAAATAAAACTTCACACGAGTTGAAAGGTGAAAAGACCTCTTCGGAGGCACGCATTCCACCGAGATCTGAAATAAAACTTCACAAGTGTTGGAATGTGAAAAGCCTTCTTCGGAGGCCCATTTCACCAGAGTTGAAATGCTAAAAGACCTCTTCGGAGGCACACATTTCACCGCGATCTGAAATAAAACTTCACACGAGTCGAAACGTGAAAAGCCCTCTTCGGAGGCCCGCTTCCCAACGAACAGGGAAAAATAAAAGCCTCTCCCCAGAGGTAGAAACAGAAAGCCCTCTTCGGAGGCCCGCTTCCCCGTGTACAGGTAAAAAACAAAAGCCCTCTCCCCAGAGGCACACACAAAAAAGCCTTCTTCCCAGAGGCACAATCAAACAAAAATGCCCTCTTCCCAGAGGCACAATCAAACAAAAGCCCTCTTCGGAGGCACAAACAAGTCAAAGCCTTTTTTCAAAGGCCCACTTTACCACGAAGGAAAATTCACTTGCCAAAAATAAAATAAAAGTGACTTTCTCCGAAAGTGAAGTATAAAAACTTCTCCATAAAAAAAAGAGAGAAAGAAAGAAAGAGAAGCTTCTCCAATACGAGGCGCATTCTACTAAATAAGAAAAATATTTCCTTAAAATGAAAAAATTATTGTATAAAGTACAGATGCAAACCTCCTTCGAATGGAAAAGTTGTTCTCTAAAGAAAGAGTACAAGTCTTCTCGAAATAGAAGAGTTGTTCTCCAAAATTTTGCCAATGTGAAAGAGGTTGCAATAAACCATGGTATGGGGGCAATATAATATAGTTACAAAAATAAAAACAACGCTTAAGCAACATACCATAGGTTTACTGCAACATCACACAGAGAAAATAAAGAAACTTGTATGAAAAAGAAGAATAAATGCATTCTCAAATACAGACAGAAGTTTGTACAAGTAAAAGAATCATTTTATTCCATACTATAAAAAATTTATACATGTGCAGGTTTCAAAACAAAAGAAGGCGGGGACCGGTACCCGCACAATCTCCGTTCAACACAAGTCTTTATATATACAAGCAAAAAAGCAAAAAATCGAGACGAAAAGCATAAGTCCCAAACCCATCACTTCTTCTTCCTGCCACCTTTCGAGCCTTCGTCTGGCCGGATGATTAACTTTTTGGGCCGGCTTGTGAGAGTAGGGGAAGAAAGAGGAAGGGGTACAATTGGACTTTCTTCTGCTTTTTCTTCGCCGGCAGAAGTTTCTCTCCTTTTCTTTGAGACTCCATGCTTCCCCTTCTTCCTTGAAGAAGACTCACTGCCCGAAGTGAAAAGTGCAGACAACTTTATGTCATCAGAAATAGTTTGATATGGGGTTCTTTCGCCTTCTTCAGGTGCCTCGGCCTTCTGTTCTTGTGAAGCGACCGGGTCATCCAAGCCTTGAAGAGCTTCTATCTGCTCCTCTTGCGACCCCGGTTGAGAAACAGTAGGGGGAGTAATCTGAAGAGGCGGAGAGGAAACAACTGGAAGAGGGAAAGGCTGAGCAACATTTGGCGCTTTCGCTACAGGAGAAGAGAAGTTAAAATCAGTATCTCTCATAAAAAGAGGAGAAAGTGGCGCGTCAAGATTTAAGTAATAATCAAAAAGTTCATCAAGCTCATGTGAAGTAAACAAGCAGTCCACTTGAGCGAGATCAACATTGAGGTTACCTGGAGAAGTAGGCTTTACTATGTTAACTTCAAAGTCCTGTGCTTCAGTGCTTTCTTGAGCCTCATCTCCAGTGCGGGCGGTGGCACTTTCAATAACAGCTTGAGCAGGAGGTGGAGAATGGGAACTGGAGCTAACAATATCAATGTCGGCCGAAATCGAAGGTTGAACTGGGTCGGTTGAAGTTTCCATCCCTAAATGTTATCCTTCTTCCATTTCGGCTCTCTCTTTGGCGAGTTGCTCCTTCCCCCTGGCAAGAGCGGCACATGCATCATCATCTAGATAGTGTGCCACTAAATCTACTTCGGCATATCCGGCTCCTCCAAGCATATCAAGTGCGGCTTCCCACACTTTGGCCAAAGTGATTTCATACTCCGGTCCTAAAAATTTAAGGCTACCGCATCCCATAACACTGTGAATGTAAAACTCAAATAAAGTAGAGCTGACTTCGACTTTAGTTGCCATATGAGATTCCTCGGCTGCTGCTTTGCCGGCAATAGCTTCATCGCGCTCTTTTTCAACTTTAGAAAGTCGAGCTTTTAGCAGTTCAATTTCCAAGTTCTGGGAGTTGGTTTTTTTCTCGTAGCTCAGCAACGTCGGCTCGGTAGCTATCCACAACTTGTTGTTGTGCTTCAAATTTAGATTCAACTTCTCTCTATGCCGCGTGAGCATCTCTCACTTGTTTTTGAAGCACTTCTTCTTTCTGAGAATAGGAAGTGAAAGAAGTGGCGAGCTCTTCCTTAAGTTTTTCAACTTCTGTTTCAAGCTTCTCATTATAAGCGGCAATACTCTTCGTTTCGGCATCATGCTGATCGAGTGTTTTCTGCCACTCGGATTTGTCATTTTCCATAGTCAGCAAGGCTTCGAGGTTTGCACGATTTACCCTTTGAAGCTCGTCAACAAGTTTCTGCCAACCAGACATTCTCTCGATATCGAGTTTGACGGCATCAAGATTTCACAACATGGCTTGCTTATCAATCGGGACCAAGTCAAGATCGAAACGCACTCCCTTTAAGCACCAGTGCGGAAATCGGCTTTGAAGAGTAGCCGGACCCTGTCCAACTTGATAGGGGGCCTACTTATGATTGTTTGAATATCGGTTCTTTGAAGGGGGAGCCGGAAGGAATTTCCAAAGAGACGGGAGAGCGGGCTTTTCAGAAATTTCAGATGTCAGTTTTTCACCAAGTTTGGCCCGCTTACTCGGATCTTCAGTGACATAACTTTTCCCTTTGTCGTCACGGGATTTTCTCTTGTGAGAATCATCCTCTCTCTGGGAAGAATCATGTCGTTCGTCCCGTCTCCCGTAGAGTTCTTCATAAGCGCGCTTCTCACGAGCCTTCCTCGCAGCTCTTTCTTCGTCGGTTTCCCAAGAGGCAGGAAGATACCTCCTGGGGTCATAAGAACCGCGCTTCCCATAATGCTGGAAATCGTCGTAGTAAGAGCCACTTCGTCCCATTAGAGAACCTGAAAATGAAGAAAAAATAAACTCAGAAATCTTCAAAGCAAGGAAGTTGAACGCATATAAGTGCTGAAAAGTCCTAAGTGTGTGTAACGTGCAAACTACGCACGTCAAACTACGAACCACTCCTGGGTTGGGGGTGATGATGGATTTTGCAGCTAGTGTCAACTCTTGAGCTGATGGATTTTTTTGCAGAACGGATGTCGCTTCAACTGCTGGAGAAGTAACTTTAGCAGTGATAGGATCATCTTTAAAAAGCTCTTGTGAAGTAATCATCAGGTCGCTCAACCCCCCAAAAGTATCATCACCTTTGTGCCTGGCGGGACTTGTTCTCTTAGTTCCTTCGTCACCAGACTTCTCCGATTGTTGGGGAGGTTCCTCTTCTTCGATGACCGGGGAAAGTACAAGTTTTCCGGATGGCCCGGCAACATCAATTGAAGTAGAACACTTTACCAATGAAGCCTCAATAGTATGTTCTTTCGGTGTAAGTTCTCCGACGGAAACTGGGGCATCCGATGTCTCTACTAGAGAATCAGGGACTTCATAAGGCTGAATAGAACGGAAAGGGTGCATAAGCCCGTATTGGTGAAGAAGTTCGTCTTTAAGCAAAAACTTAATACTTCTTTCCTCAACCGCACGGCACTTAATCTTTCAAAAGTCATTTTGTGATTGGGATCTCTAGAGGGAGGAGGAAGCGTTGTAAAGAAAAGAATGAAATTAGCGCCTAGCATCTCAGACTTTGAAAATCTCAAATAGAAAAAGCGGGAATAAGCAATCGTACTTCCTACTCTCCAGATGGCGTAAAATCCTGGAGGGCGACGAACGAAGAAGAATTGATTTAAGAACCCATGGGAACTTTCTGGAAGATCGACAATCAATCTACGGTTTTTGGCGCTTCTCATGAGTGTGATAGAGGGATGATCTTTATTCTTTGCAAATGTGCACAGTAACAGATTTCTTCAAAACTCGGAAGACGATCAAGTGTCCTCCTGAATAGCACACAAAGTCCCATCAGGATGGCGTGGCCATTGGGACGCAGTTGGAAAGGAGAGATAGTTAATCGAAGAAGGAGTCGTTGAAGAAAGTCATTGAAAGGAGGAATGGCACCACATAGGCACATGTGACGGTTGACGACGATACAACCGAGTGGTGGCCTATCAGCAGTATCGTTTGGCCCAGGGAGCATAGCATCTGCTTCAGCAATACCAAACTGAATACATAATTGGTTGAATGTCGGTTGACTCAGGGAAGTTGGAGTTCTTTCCGGAGGATTATCCAATGGATTGGCTATCGGGAAGACCCCTTCAGATTGCTCTATTATTTCTTCTTGAGAAGACATTCTACACAAGGAACCGGATATTCAAATATGAAGGTGCACGTTTCCTAAATATATGAAGTGTTGTGCAAAACTAATAAAACGACAAGCAAATATAACTGAAATTAAACTAATATGCATTTGTCAATTTTAAAGTTTCAGGGCTTGTTGTTTTAAGTCCAAATACAAGTGCAGTGTTGCTGCAAACAAGTCAGTCTTAATTGATTAATATGGCTTTGCTTTAATACTTCACTTGAATTTGTCGATTCGCAACATTTCATATAATTTCTTTAAGCTGATTATCTTTTATCGACTAATCTGTCATTTGATGTGGGCAATCAGTGGCAGTATATTCATCCCATTTTTCTGCAAATGTTGTATTTAACAGGTTATTAGCATTAAAGTTAATGAGATCTGTAAATAAGTGCAACAAGTTCAGAAATGTTAACTCGGCAGTTCAAGTTGGTAATTCAATTCAGCAATGTTATGTTCATTCAAGTTGAAAGGAGTTCAGGGTAATACAAAATAAGTCCTAGGTCGTTCAACTGCATATGCGACCTACGACCTATGACCTAAGTCCTAGGTTGAGAAGTTAAATCATCAATCTCCTAGGTCGCTCTGCTTTAAAGTTTCATGGAAAAGACAGTGCAGATTCGGCTATGTCTTAGGTCGCTCGAGCGTACACACGACTTAAAGTTAGGTCGCAAGTGTGATAGGTCGCAAGTGTGATAGGTCGCAAGTGTGATAGGTCGCAAGTATGGTAGATCGCAAGTATGACAAGTCGTATGATTCACAATTAAACCGATAGGCCCAAGGCCTGTCCTCCACTCGAATGCAACCACGTGTCCATCACCTCACAATCACCAGAAGTGCAACGATTCAACCTGGAATCCAATAACCCATCAACCCGTTAAGAGCCTTCTCACGCCCTCCAAACTCGCAGACTAGTTAATTCGAGGCACTACAATGCATCATCTCCTCCTCAAATCATCAAGGATCATCCAAAACCGAATCGAGTCACCTCAATTCCATCAGAAATCGATCGTGGCATGAAACATAAAAATACGAAGTTGGATCAAAGTTTAGAGACGGGAATCCAAGACTCGTGGTTTAATGATGGTCGTGAATTGAACAGAGAACGGATTCACTTACGTAATGAGGTTGCAAGGATGATCGGTGATCGGTGAGTTCAGGTTGGAAGTTTCTTCAATGGCGTTTCTAAAGGCTGCAGCAAGTAAGGAGGAAGAAATGACTTAGCGGATTATATAGGGGGAAAAGAGGAAGGCGAATGGACATGCGAGTTAACTTATCTCTTAGGTCGCTCACGACCTAGCAAAGTTAAGTCGAAGCACACGACCTATGGCATAGGCGTATCCTTCGAGGGGCAAATGTTAACTCCCCTATTCCACGGCTCAGCGACCTAAGAGAAATAAGCGATCTAAAAGAATTAAGGTATGAACGACCTAACGACCTAATGATATCGCAACCTAACGACCTGAGTTTATCAAACGACCGAGCGACCTAACCATCAACAGCATGTCACAGCAAAGAGGCTTCATGACTTAACGGACTAAAGCGACCTAACGACCTATGGCCTAAAGCGACCTAACTATCTGTATGATGCAGCGACCTAAAGTGTGAAGCGACCTGGTAGCTAAGTGGATTAACCGACCTAACGGATTAAAGAGCCTAACGACCTAAAGTATCTAACGACCTAGCGACCTAAGGACTTAACGGCATAGCGAGCTATACAAAACCGAGGTAACTTGTCTTCCTTATGTCGTTCCTTCCCTAGGTTGCCCATGACCTATGACTTGTTCAGGTGATCAAGGGCACTCCTGTTAGGTCGTAAACCATGTCTACTAAGTCGCTCACGACCTACGACCTATTCCTAAGTCATCTACGACCTACGACCTAACTCCGAACTCTCCTATAAATACCCACTTACTCCAACAGAAAGGGGATCTTTTTGGCTCATTTCTGGAACGTCGATACTCTGTTGGATTCTCGACTCACTCGACACTTCAAACACGAAAGACATCTCAACAAACTTCAAGAGGAAATCTAACACAATCGACATGGATTCAAAGAATTCTTCTACATCGGAGTTCTAGCTATTTGTCCAATCAGTTTTGTAATCGAAGATTGTTGTAAAGTTGTAATTGATTCAGCAATAAAGAAGATTAAAGTGGACGTAGGCTTAACCTGAAGCTGAACCACTATAAAACTGTTGTCTTTTACTGCTTTCTCTATGACTTTTCTACTCACTTTTAATTCCCGTATAGACGGGTGGTGCTTTCACTTAATCCCTACTTACACCGGGGTGTTAGCGTTCAATTTAAGCTTAACATATACATTTATGGATTTGGTAGCGCATGAGAGCTCTCAGAGAAAGTTACAAAAGCATCCGGGGTAACGAAATATTAAAAACTATCCAGTAACGGTAGGGCCCGTCCTGATTCGTAGATGTTCTGTGTGATGCCCTCGGTATCTAGCGATGTACTATAGGGAAGGTAGTCTCTCACCTTGTCATTGTATGGTGTGAATTCTCCAATCAGTTCCTTTCAAACTTAGTTGTATGCCTATTATGCTGGAATTTAATTAGCGTAACAATTTTGGCTATGATTAATATGTATTTGTACCTTAGACATTATTATAGTATCATTGGATTTTCTTTAGAAAGTGGTTTGATTAACGTAGGATAAAAACCGTCCATGTTTATGTGCAGCATGGCCTTACAAGATACATTTGATTTAAAGGATTTTATAGGTTGTAATAAATAAAATTCCTTGTGATTTTAGTTTTTCATTCTAGTTTTACTAGACTAACACGAGCGTTGTTTTTCAATAATGCCTAGGTCAGCCCAAGCATATTTTTCAAATTTAGCTGGTTGCTTTGGAGCTTTCCAGTGACAAGATGGATTCTCCAAGACGTATTCACGTATCTCACATTCTTCCACTGCTTTATTTTATTCTTGTTTGTATTTATCAGCAGTTAAAGGGCAGGCTGTTATAATTGTCTGTTCTAATAATAGGTAAATGCACTCTGATGTTGTGTGTACTGAAGATGATTTCTATTTTTAAAGACTTATTTATTTTATATATTACTAATCATGTTTTATGAGATTTTTTTTCTGCCTTTGTCTTTCTTCCACCTCAAGACACTTGTCCTTTAAACACTTAGATGATTGGCATACAAATATCGAGGATGTATTAAGTGTCGTCTTTAGGTGTGACAAAGGCAGGATTGTTACACGTGGTACTAGAGCATAGGTTAAGCGAACACCTAGGCTTTGGTGGGGTAAACTCATTTGAGATAGGGTAAGTGAGACCCTAGAATGAGTTCGCGTGCATATATTGAGTGTGCATTTATTGGTGCTTTAAAAATATTTTATGTTCGTTGATTATCGTTAAGTGATTTATGAATTCCAGTCGAGACATGAGGAACCACGGTGTCGATAGGGGTTTCTAAACAGTTAAACTATGAAAATCAACATAGTATCATTTTAAATTGGTAATCAAAATAATTTAACTAGGAATATATTTTATATATTAGAAATAAGTTTCAAATTAAAGTATAGTTATATATGATGTGATTGTTGTTAGGAGTCTATTATATTTTATTATTATCATATAGGTTTTGAATAGTCATGCTCATCCAATTTTGAGTATTGACTATTATCTGATTTATTGGTATTTTTCCTTTTCCATCATTGCAACACCCCGATATTTTACTAGAAATATAATTAAAAAGGAATTAAAAGCGCATTTGGTATAATGATAAAGGCGCATGTTGACTTTCTTAGTGACCAGGGATCAAGTCCCGTTGTCACCTAAAATCTAAAGCGGTGTTTTTTTACTGGTTCATTTTCAGCAATTTTCCTATGTATTTCAACATTGTTTTTGACATATGGTAGCTTTTCATTCATAGGATGAGATGACTAAATTTTATTAGTTGAGTGATGTGTATGGGTTAGAATGATAACCATTAAGTGTATGGAAGAATCATATTTAATCTAAAATAATATAATGGATTGTATTTACACAAACAATCTATAAATAAACCATCAAACCTAGACCTAGTTTCTTATTTAGCCGTCACCATAATTCTACAATAAAAATTAGCATATATTATTCTTCCTCCTTTTCTCTACTAAATAAGAAAATCTCTACCAAATTAAATAATCTATATATATTCAAGCAATTTCGGTAATGTTGAAGAATCAAAGGGAGAAAGATTAAAGTAAAGCTTTTTTCAAATTTATACAAGCTCACGTACCAGGTGAGTGGGAATTAATATGAAATAGGAAAATATAGTAGTTCAATATGAGTTCTTTTTTGGTATGTTAATCTGAATTAACTTCTATTGTTAATTGAGAATAGATAAACTACTTCTTCGTCTTTCACTTCTCAAATCTAATTCATGTTTGGTTTGAAATATAGGGCAAATAAATCGTCTATTCACGTTTTATCGCATAGAAAAGATTGAAATTTATGTGAATTACTGTATCTTCTCCTTCTACCACTTCTCAATTCTAATTCATGTTTAGTTTTAAATTTAGAATAAACTAATTGTTATTCACGTTTCATGGCGTAAATAAAATTGGTTTAGTTAAATTGAATAAGAATTGTTATTTAATTCCTAATGAGAATGTATTACGTGAATAAATTCAGTATATGTTACTTGTATAAAATTAGGGTTTTGATTGAGATAATTACATAATTTTGAATATGGTTTTGGAAAAAAAATTGGGAAGTCTAATTGACATAATTTTTTGTTTCATATGTGGCCTAGAAATGTAAAAGTGGAATTATGTGTAATTAAATGGTTTGTGTCTATTGGTTAAAAATTTTGTACAGATTAAATCTCTAAAAGGAAAAGGTAAATTAGGGTGGAAAAAAATGTAAATTAAATGGACCCTAAAGGCTAGTGTAAGTCTGTAACAAAATGGTATAAAAATTACAGACAAGCCATACGGACTGAATGGACGTGAAATTAAAACATCATTTATGTAAGAAAAAGGAAAACTGTGAAATAACCAAATCAAATGTAAAAAAGGCCTAAAGAAGATTAATGGAAATAAATAATATGTAAACTGTAACGGTAAAATTAATTAATCTAAAAGCGATTTGGTAGGCAGACCTTGTAAAGGTCTGGATAGGTGTTTCATTCAGCTAAGA
Source organism: Allium cepa (assembly GCA_030765085.1). Classification (NCBI taxonomy): domain Eukaryota; kingdom Viridiplantae; phylum Streptophyta; class Magnoliopsida; order Asparagales; family Amaryllidaceae; genus Allium; species Allium cepa. The sequence goes on from CM060939.1 coordinate 979,093,942, forward strand.
CCAAAATATAGTTTTGGTTGTACGTACTAGGAACAGGCAAGTAGGTTCGGAAGGATATTTATTACCTTTCATAGGTTGCTAGTTTGTAGGACAGATAGCATCCGCAATCGCAGCAGATCGACGCGGACGGAACATGACAAGTGTGCTCCGACATAGGCTTCTTTAGGTAGATCGTTGGAGGATTTTGCGCAGCCGACCCAGCTGCGGGCACTCTTTCGGAGGATCGACACTTTGGATAGGGCAAATCCACATTGGTGATCGAGGTGACAGGAGGATATGAGTCCAGTTTGGCGGAGCCTGAGCGCAACTTCGGGGTCCTGCGAGGTTGTTTGAGTCGGCCCCGGTCAGACGTAAGAGGCGTTTAGTCATAGTGCACGGGTGAAGAGAATGACTTTCACGTTATAGCACGTGGTAAGATAAAGATAGCAAGTCCGACAGGACAATTGATGTTGTATTACTGCATGGTTGACTTCCCTAGAGTGACCATGGACTTTGGATTCTTAAGAACCAGATCTAAAATGGATTCACTGCATAATATTATTCACCGTCTACAATTTCCGGAGAAGACCTGAAATTAAACTATTTTATTCTTTATGCTTCATTCTATTTCTCATTCACCAGACTTCATGTCTAACCATTCCTATTTTTCCTACTTTTCCCAAATCACAGGAGGGTAGGTCTAGGTTGCAGTTCTTGGCAGCTTGGAGAGTCATTGGAGCAGTTGTTATATTCAGCTTTTGTTTCTTTTGTTTCACGTGCTTCGTTTCTCTTTTCCATACTTTACTCTATATATGGGGACCTATATTGTGAACTTTGTTATGCTTTATGTTTTGGTGGAGACTGATTGGTACTTTTGGTTTCAAAAATAAATTTGGGATAATGTTGTTTTTAATGAAGCTTTTTTTTATTAATTTATAATTAGTGAAAGTTCTCTTCTGCTGTAATATTTTAATCATTCTATGATGTTTCCTTCGTATTTATCTTATGTTATAGATTTTTATTTCACCCGACCACCTGTGCTTCTAGTCATGTCCAAACTTCGGGGTGCCTATAGGTGCAGGGTGTCATAATCATAGGTTGGTTAGATAGAATTTGTGGGAACATTGAAACGAATAACTTGTAATTTCATAATTTGAATATAAGGTGTTCGCTGATTATGTTAGGTTAAAATTTGGTTTAATATAGGGAATTTATTAAAAAGCAACATTTCAGTTCATTTTGTAAATCAAAATTTTTAAATGTATTTTGAAAATAAGATGAATTTTCAAAGAATTTGATTCCCGGTGCATTTGGTAAATTGATTTAAAGGTTTGGGAAAAATAGTAATAATTTTACTAAAAAATACTTTAAGTATAAATACTATGAAAAGAAATTTTTGTAGAAATATGGTATTCTTTGGATTTGTTTGGGGAGTAAGTCTCGACTTTTTCAGTGATGATCTAAAAAATCTTCTAAGTGTCGATTGGATGTTTGCCAAGGTGAATGTTCCAGTGCTATTAGTAAATTGTTCTCTTTAGAATTTTACCACCGGAACTAATTCATATCCTAACGAATCCAAACAAATTTGAATTAGATATCTCGTTGAAATTATTTAGCTAGAAATATATATAGTATTATTTCAATAAGGGGATTTGAAATAGGAAATATTTTTATAATTAACTAGTTTGAGTGACTTGAAAGTAACTAAAATGGGAAAGGGATGTGTTCGGATGGTAAACAATTCTCTTGAGTATTACCTTTCTTGGTAAAGGAAGATATGATACTATTCGGTTCCTTAATAACATTTTGGGGTTACTCGAAATATATATGTATTTTTCTAAGAGTTAAAAGTAAAGTATCATTTCAAAAATATTTTTGAAATAAAACCCAGGTTTTGCTTCCTAAGTTTTCAAAATAATAAGGTAATTTTATTAAAGAATGGGTTAATAAATGAAGTTTTGAAAATGAATTAACTTAATAAGGAGGATTAATAAACTTTGTTTTATTAAAATGTGTGTTTTGATTTTAACATCTAGGGTGTGAAGGATCATTGGATGTTATTGTGCCAATTAATAAACATCTTTACCTTAAAGTGCTAAGAAAAAGTAGATTCTAGGATGGAGTTAGGATATCGGCATCCTACTCTCCTTAGCTACTTGCCAGACTAAATAGGTAAAGAGGTTGGATTGGTCGACTAAGTTTTAAGACCCAAGTTATCTTGGACCTACTTCTGGATAGCTAAAACTAAATGGAATTAAAATTAGATGTTTTCTATACACTCTTAGGATGTAGGAGAGTATCATACAAGTTAATAGATTAAAAAGATTTTATGAAAAGTTTCATGAATAAGTTGTATCATTTAGAAAGTTGGATCTAAGCTCAAATTTTGTGAAACATTTTTATAAATATTTTGGGAGTATTGAAAGTAGTTGGGTAGTAAGAATCTTTAGATTAGTACATAAGTTATATGTAGATCCTTCCTCTTATTCACATAATTCTCGATTCAAGATTCAAGTACATGACTTAAGGTGTTCCACACTTTTTTGAATAAGGATTTATCACTCGATTTTTGATGGTGAACACTTGGTAGTGAATCTTGATTTAGAACCAAAGTTTTCTAATTAAGAAGCCTGATCAAATTACATGAGTTGTACGTAGATCCTTCCTCTTATTTACATAATTCTCTATCCAAGATTTGAGTACATGACTTAAGGTGTTTCACACATTTCTGAATAAGGATTTATCACTCGCTTTTTGACGATGAACACTTGGTAAGGGTTCTTAATTTAGAACCAAAGTTTTCTAGCATAGCATATAGAATATAAGGAGAATAGAGGCTTCTAATTAAGAAGCTTGATCAGAGTCCGCACTAGGAAGTCGAGTGAGCGATACTAGTTCGAAAGTAAAGTTATGCATTCAAATGAGCAATCAAATCAGATTTTTGCATAAGAATGGTCTATGTACAACATATAGATTGATGTATAGCGTTATATTTTTCTAGGTTGGTTTTTTTCGGGGTTTTAGGGTTGTGGTAAAATTTCGAGGTTGAAATTCTATTAAAGGGAGAGTGTAACGACTTAGAAATTCACCGTTTTAATTTATGAATATTTAATTAATTTTAAATATTCGACTAATAGATTTTAAAAATAAATAAAAATATTTTAAATAAAAATAATGATGGTGAAATAGTTTTCAAAATTAGTTTAAAAAATATTGAGTTCAAAGAAAAATCGAAAATCTGACCGGAATTCATTTTTCGACTTTTCGTCGGATAAAAGTTGTCAGAAACATTATAAGCTCTATTGTATAATTATATTCATTCAATTTAAATGAAGTTAGGATACAGTTTATTATATATGCATACCTAAGTAAATATGAAAACAGATGCGATTTATTATGCAATTTAAATAAAATATAAAGGATGTTTAACATAAATTGTCACACCATTAGAAGACATAAGTACATTAGAGTAATAAAGCATGTTTAAACATGTTTGGCAAGGGGAGAAGACAAGAATTTTCAAAAATTAAATGGGGACAAGGTGGGGGCATGAAGTACATGAGGTGGACAAGCATATTGATGTGGCATTACATGAAAGGAGGGCATGTACTCGAAGGGTTATTTGGGTAATCAATTTATTCACTTATATATATATATATATATATATATATATATATGCAAGTTTCCTAACCTTACTCTCATTTAATGTAACGACCTAGAATTTTAGTCATTCTAATTTGAAATATTTAATTGTTTTTAAAATATTAATGGTGTAGTGGTTGGGACATTTTCCTCCTATTGGTAAGGTCGCGAGTTCGATACCCGTCTGCCCTACTTCCCTCAAGGCGTGGAGGTGGATTACTATAAAAACCGATAAACATGGTTGTAAACATCAAAACTCTGTTCTGAGGCTAGCTTGAATCCCTCCTAGGGTTGGTGGACTCACTAGGTAAGGGCACTTCCCTTCGGGGTTAAGTTTACAAAAAAACTTTATATGTTAAATAACTTGAATTTCAAATACAACGATTTATTTGATAATTAAATTGTTGAATTTAATATTTGGAATTATATAAATAATTAAATCCCAATTTTAACATGAATAAAAATGATTTAGAAAGTTAATTTAAATTCTATTTAATGAAGAATAGAGATAATAGACTTTTAATTTAGATGTAAAAAGTTATTAATTTAGTTTTAATTAACACGTGAAAATAGCATTTCGGGGCACTGCCTTAGATTTCGAAAAAACCAGTTTCATTAGATCCATAATAGTGAGTTACTATATTCACCCGAATTTCATGGCAATTGGACGATTGGTCGTATGAGTTTGAAATTATTGTGAATTAATTATAGTATTTATAAAATATAACTAGGTTTGAAAAGTTATCTTCTGCATACGATCGAATTAGTCCTCAGGACTAGTTCCATTGTGTTCAAAATAGGGATATTACATGTTGACCCACCTTTTGTCAAGGCAGTACATAGGTGGATTTAACCCAACGGACTTCATGATCGTCAAGAAGGGATTCTCGGATCGGATCCCTAATTTTTGTCCTAATCAAAGTGCAATTGGTATGAAGTGATAAGAAAGGCCTCGTGAGGTTATGTGTGACGCCCCACCTCTATACTCACACTAACCAAGGACACTACTGGGTAATGTCGTCAGTTAGTAGAAGAATAAGGCTGTTGAGGAGCGACCATCTGTGTAATTGCTATGTGCGAGTACCGATATGTCAGATAGTATATCATGTGTTTCATTCAAGAGGAAATCCGACATATCAATTACAAACTCAAGCTACCACACAGTGGCTATGAGGCCTTCGGCAACAAATATAATATAAGCATAACATCTATCAGTCTTAGATATTCATATCACTAAGGAGGAAGCAGATATGAATATATCACATAGAAGTGTACATCAAAGTAGTGGTCATGCAAGAGCTACTACATCACAAAAGAATAGGTACAAGTGCTAGACAAAAGAATATGTATACATCAAGGAGTTTCTATCTCGATTGTACAAAAACAAAAACTACTAAGTTAAAGTAATTAGCCAAAAGTCAGATGACGGTCCCTGATAAGAGGTCAAGTAGAAGCACCTGAAACACCTTTGTCTGACCCGAGTATTATTTAAGAAGAAAAATAACAAACGGATAATTCTAGCTATAAATATCATTTAAGATGAAACAAGATAAGAGATATGAAAAATATATATGATAACAACAAAAATCATACAATATCTCAAATTTTCTCATACACCAAAAAGAATGTCATATTCTTTATTTTTATTCACCAAACCACAAATATTGATAGAGCTTATCAATGCATATCATCGAAATTGGTGAAACACAAATTTTGAAATCAGTATTTAGAAATCCAGAAAACATAAAGGGGGGAGGCCTATCATAAATGGGAGCATGAAAACTCACCAACACATTCATCACAAACGGGACGCTATCCCATGGGTCGCTAACTCATAAAGCCGGTGTAACGACGTAGTACAACGATATGCCTGAGGAACCAGAAACTCAAATAAGCCGGAACAACGACGTAGTACAACGGTACACCCGATGAATCGAACTCCATAAAAATACCAAGGGTCGCTAGTCCATAAAAGTGAGACAAAACTCCAAAGAATGGGGTACAGTACCCCACGCGGACAAAGAGATTTCATATATCGCTAGTCTAAACTATAAAATGATCATCGTTGACCAACAAGAAGTATAAATTACACTAAGCTAGTAAATAAATGAGTTTAGCTTTATGTCCCATAACCACTAGCTTAACTTAAATATTTACGAACAAATTGTAGATTTCCACTTAAAAATTGTCATGAGATTTCAAACGAACAAGTCTGAGAATTAACCGACGAAGTAAATGCAAGCGTTTCATACCACTTGTTTTGCTAAGTCATTTAATAGGATTTCTCGAACGAATGAGGTAAAGGTTTGTATATACTAATAGATTGGAAAACAGTTTAAAAACGAGATTTGTATAAAAAGTAACGTTGAAATCATTTTTGTGAAAGAGTTTGAGTATTTACTACTAGTATAGAAACCTCTATATTTTAAAGTGACAAATCATAGAAATGATTGTAAAAACAATCTATCACCAAAATCCACATTTGGCGATGTGAATTAAAAACCTTGAAAATTGATATCAAATCCATCAGTTGGATATTCCTAAAAATCCAGAAAAGAAGTCATCAAAGTCAATAATAAATGATAATAACTAAGCGGATCAACATAAATCGATAGAAATTGAAAATTTGCATAAAAACAAGCAAATTGGGTGATTTTAACAGCACCAGCCGTCTGGTGGTTCTCCCAGATGTCTGAGATGAAGGTCTGGAATTTTTCCAGATCACTCAGATATTTGAGCCGTAAGTCTAGAACGTTTGTTCCTTTGCCTCAAATGTTTGAATGTTTTGCAAGATGTCTAAGCCGTAGGTCTGGAACGTTTATTCCTTTGCCTCGGACGTTTGAGTGTTTTGCCAGATGTCTGAGCTGAAGCTCAAGCAAAATTTTCCTAGGCCATTGATGGCCAATTCAACTCGAAAGTGATCGAATGAGCAATGATGGCTAGGGATTTATGCCAAGCGCCAACCCAGCCCTATAGGCTCTTCAATACACTCCAAACAACATGTCCAAACATCCATAATAGGATTTTCATAGATTTTGACTTCAAAATACCAAAATTGAAAAATTCACCAAACCAATTCAATTCAAAAGCTAATGAACATGAAATAGATGTTAGGAATTCATACCTAACAATAATGAAAGCTATAGACATAGACGTGAGTTCAAGAACTCGCCTTTAAACTCAAAAACAAGGAATGAGAAGCTCTAAAACAAAGCAAGACCAATTCCTCTTCAACAACACCTTAAGAATCTTCAATCTATTATCAAATGCAAAGATTTCCTAAATTAGGTTACAGGAATTTATGAAAATTGAAGAGAGATTGAGATGGAGAAGATAAAGAGGAGGCTTACCTAAGCTTCTCTTTGATTTTGGAACTTGAATTAGATTTTCCTAAGAGAACTGGGGCTTAGGGATTTCTAATCTCCTCTCCTTTCTCCCATTTTTCTCTTTAGCTTGAGTGTTAGGAAATGAGGTGTAGAATGAATGAAGAGTAAATTAGTTAGGGTATTTGGTGGAGGAGTTGGGTTATCTTGTTGGGTTAGTGGGCTAGAACACAACCCAAATCCCAATTGAAAATACCAAAATCCTTATCAACTCCAAACATATCAATGTTTATACTCAAACAAGTTGTAAACGTTGTTTTGAACTCAATGGAAGTGATTTCGAGCCGCATTCGATTGTTTACAAAATGTCACACTTTAGACTTTAAATATGATTAACGATACTATATTTAAATAAAATATTTAAATTTATAATCTTAAAATATGCGGGTTGTACAGACTCCCCTCCTTAAAGAAATTGCGTCCTCGCAATACATAAAAAGAAAATAAAGAGTAACCACCACTTTAAGGCATAACAACACACACAAAAAATTTGAAGTGAGAAGTTCACCATATAGAGCACGAGTGAGGAAGTCCGGATGTGTTCGCTCTATGAATTATTTGGATTCCCAAGAACAATCCTTACCATTGAACTTTCACAAGAGGAACATCTTTAGTACGAAGGCATTTAACCTCCGTAGCAATGATTCGAATAGGATGTTGCTCATAAGTTAAATTAGGTGAAACTTCAATTTCTTTAATAACATCAGGCTCAAGAATAGAATCGGAATCCCTAAGGCATTTCCGTAGTTGACAGACGTGGAATACGTTAAGAATAGCTAAAAATTGAGCCTGTAACAAAATACGATAAGCCACGAAACCAATCCGTTTGGTAATGGAAAATGGGCCAATATACCGAGGTGCTAATTTTTTCGAACAACTGAAACGCACAACACCTTTCATAGGTGAAACATGAATGAGCACCAAATCTCCTATAGAAAATTTTAATTTCCTACTTCGGTCATCGACATGAGATTTTTTTCTACTTTGAGCTTCTCTCATCCTATGACGAATAAGGTCAATCTTTTCTGTGGCATCACAAATAAAAATTGGACCTAAAACCAGCCTCTCACCGGCTTCAAGCCAACACGAAGGAATTCAGCATGGCCTTCCGTAGAGTGTCTCAATAGGTGCCATACCAATACTAGATTGGAAGATATTATTGTATGAAAACTCAACAAGAGATATATGATCTTTCCAACTCCTACCAAAATCAAGAACACATGCACGAAGAAGATCTTCAAGAGTTTGATTTACACGCTCTGTTTGTCCATCAGACTGAGGATGATAAGCGGTGCTAAAATTAAGCTTCATTCCCAAAGCTTTTTGAAGACTTTTTCAAATTCCAGTAGTAAATAATGGATCATGATCACTAACAATAGAAGTAGGAACTCCGTATAATTTAACAATTTCTTTGACATAAAGTTTAGCGAAAAGAGGTACGGTCCGAATGGACCGGACGAGAATAAAATGGGAGGATTTGGTAAGTCTATCTACAATCTTCCATGAACTGTCATGACTCGAACGAGAATGGGGAAGACCGTCGATAAAGTCCATGGTAATTTGATCCCACTTCCAAACAGGAATGTCTAAAGGTTGCAATAGCCCACCGGGCCTTTGATGCTCGGCCTTTACGAGTTTGCAAGTCATGCAGCGCTTAATAAAGTTAGCAATTTCAGATTTCGTTCCATCCCAATAATAAATCACTTCATGTCTGCGTATATTGTACTACTTCCGGGATGAACGGTAAATTTTAGAATGATGAGAATATTCTAAAATGTCATTACGAAGATCACTAATATTTGACACGATAAATCTACCAAATTTACGAATGCCTCCGCGAGCATCGATATCAAAGTCTTTCAAACCTTCAATATCAATTTTTTCCCTACAACTTTGGCTAAGATGAGCCAACTTAGGATCATGCTTTTAAGCATCGAGAATGTGGTCTAAAAGAGAAGAATGAGCCTCAAGGCTACACAAAACAAGAGATGAACATAAATCGGATTCACGATCTCGAATCTCACAAGTGGACAGAGTCCTGAAATCATTCCATTCGAAGATCATCATGGAAACAGCTGCTTGATGCTTACGACTAAGGGCATTGGCAACACGATTTCTTTTTTCGGGAGTATAAAGAATATCAAGATCATAAGATGCAAGGAATTCAAGCCAACTTGTTGATGCAAATTAAGTTCCTTTTGAGAAAATAAATACTTTAAAGATTTATGATCGGCGTGGAGAACAAATTTCCTTCCTTAATGATGACAAATTATGTGGGCGAAAATAATGGCCGCGAGCTCTAAATCATGAGTGGCATATTTAGTCTCAGCAGGCTTTAATTGATTGGAATCATAAGCGATAACACGTTCCCTTTACATGAGGACGGCTCCTGAACCAACATGACTGGCATCGGTATAAACAATTAAGTCTTGGTTCCTTTCGGGAATCACAAGAATAGGAGCATCGGTAAGGAGTTCTTTTAATTTCTAAAAAGCAGCTTCACATTTGTCTGACCAAATGTACTTAACTCCATTCTTTGTCAAACTAGTAAGAGGTATGGAAATTTTAGAAAAGTCTTTTATGAACCGATGGTAATAGCCCGCTAATCCAAGAAAGCTACAAATTTTTGTCACACTCTCCGGTCTTCTCCAATTTTGAATCACTTCAATCTTTGAAGGATCAATGGAAATTACGGATTCAAAAATAATATGTCCTAAAAACTTCACACAAGATTGCCAAAAGTGGCACTTAGAAAAATTTTCTTTCAATTGATTGATCTTAACAGTTTCCAATACAATCCGAACATGTATTTCATGCTCTTCCTCGGTTTTAGAATAAATAAGAATATCATGTATAAAGATGATAACAAAGCGATCGAGGAAGTCTTTGAAAACTCGATTCATAAGGTCAACGAAATAAGATGGAGCATTCGCTAAACCAAATGGCATAACAAGCCATTCATAAGATCCATAACGAGTATGGAACGACATCAAAGGGATGCTATCCTCTGCAATACGAAGCTGATGAAAATCGGTTGCTAAGTCTAACTATGAAAAGACTCTAGCACCGCTAAGTTGATCGAATAGATCATCAATCCGAGACAAGGGATATTTATTCTTAATGCTAAGATCATTAAGCTTACGGTAGTCAACGCAAAGCCTAAGTGTACAGTTGGATTTCTTCACCAAGATAGCTGAACCTCCCTAAGAGAGGAACTAGAACAAATAAACTGTTTTGCTTCCAATTTGGATAATTTTTTTCGCATCTCCTCATTTTCCTTGTTGGACATACGATAAGAAGGACGAGTGATAGGTAGAGCTCCAGGTTTAGATTAATTCTAAACACAATTACTTGCTTAGGTGGTAATCCTAAACGGGCTCAAATATATCAAGAAATTCACGAACAACGTGAATAAGGGAAATGACATCTTCCTCATCATCATTATCGTCATAATGTGGATTTAGAGAATATAAGGATGACACGAATATGAATCTTTAAGAACAATAGAAATCTACTTAACAGGTTGAGGATGTCGAAGATGCATAGTCCTCTCTGGACATTGGATGTGGGCTTCATAACGGTTAAGCTAATCCATTCCAAAATCATTCCGAAACCTAGGTAGTGTTGAACATGCCAGTTGGCTCAGAAAGCGTAATCACATAAGATAATCTCAACATCTTTACAAGATAAACTGAGTGTTGTGGATCCACCAACTGGATTCGCAATTTTCAGTGAAGTCATCGAGTACATAACATTTAAAGACAAAGTATCAATAAGTTCTTTTGATATAAAAGAGTGAGATGCATCCATATCAAAAAGAACTCGAATAGGAAAATCATGAAACATAATAACGCCATCAAGGGCAAAATGAGAAATACCTTGACCAAGGAAAGTGTTACTAGGCGCTTGCACAATGTTCAGCATTCGCACTTTCTTACTCTGAAGTTTAGGACGTGAAGACATAAGATGACCCAAACTTTTGCAATAGCGACAATAAAGAGGTTTCGAGCACATATTTTCATAATGGTCCTTAGAACCACAATTGTAGCATACTCCATGATCAGAGGTATGAGTCTTTGCTACCGAAGTTGCTTACTTCCCTTTCTTGTTGGTATTGAACTTAATAGGCCTCTTCTTGTTGATATTGAAGTTCTGTTTGGCACCCACAACTTCAACATCACTCTCTTTGTAGGCCTCCTCAAGTCGAAGAGCGATATCAACAAGCTGATCGAAAGAAACTTCTAGTTTTAGAAGCAAAGCTTTTTGAGGTTCTTATTCAACCCATAGATAAACCTCTGATTTTTCTTCAATGGTGTATTTTAAAGTGACAAATCACAGAAATGATTGTAAGAACAATCTATTACCAAAATCCACATTCGATGATGTGAATTAAAAAGCATGAAAATCAATATCAAATCCATCAATTGGATATTCCCGAAAATCCAGAAAAGAAGTCATCAAAGTTGATAATAAATGACAACAACTAAGCGGATCAACATAAATTGATAAAAATTGAAAATCTGCATAAAAACAAACAAATTGGCTGATTTTAACAGCACCAGACGTCTGGTGGTTCTCCCAGACGTCTGAGCTGAAGGTCTGGAATTTTTCCAGATCACTCGGATGTCTGAGCCATAAGTCTGGAACGTTTATTCCTTTGCTTCAAACGTTTGAGTGTTTTGCCAAATGTCTGAGCTGAAGCTCAGGGCAAAACTTGCCTAGGCCATTGATGGCCAATTCAACTTGAAAGTGATCGGATGAGCGACGGTGGCTAGGGATTTATGCCAAGCGACAACCCAGCCTTATAGGCTCTTCAATACACTCCAAACGACATGTCCAAACATCCATAATACGATTTTCATAGATTTTGACTTCAAAATACCAAAATTGGGAAATTCACCAAACCAATTCAATTCAAAAACAAATGACTTCAAAATACAAAAATTGAGAAATTCATCAAACCATTTCAATTCAAAAACAAACGAATATGAAATACAAGCTAGGAATTCATACCTAACAATAATGAAAGCTATCGACATGGATGTGAGTTCAAGAACTCGTTTTTAAACTCAGAAACAAGGAATGAGAAGCTATAAACAAAGCAAGACTAATTCCTCTTCAGCAACATCTCAAGAATCTTCAATCTATTACCCAATGCAAAGATTTCCTGAATTAGGTTATAGTAATTTCTGAAATTTAAAGAGAGGTTGAGATAGAGAAGATGAAGAGGAGGCTTACCTAAGCTTCTTTTTGATTTTGGAACTTGAATTAGAATTTTCTAAGAGAACTAGGGCTTATGAATTTCTAATCTCCTCTCCTTTCTTCCATTTTTCTATTTAGATTGAGTGTTAGGAAATGAGGAGTCGAATGAATGAAGAGTAGAGGGGTTAGGGTATTGGTAAAGGAATTGGGTTATCTTGGTGGGTTAGTGCGCTAGAACACAACCCAAATCCCAATTGAAAATACACTAATCCTTATCAACTCCAAACATATCGATGTTTATACCCAACAAGTTGTAAACATTGTTTTGAACTCAATGGAAGTGGTTTCGAGTCCGGATTCGACTGTTTATAAAAAGTCACATTTTGAACTTTAAATCCGACCAATGATGTTATATTTAAATGTATAATTATAAAATATGTGGGTTGTTACACTATATTTCAAATTCTAAGTCGATCGGTCCATATGTTAGATGTATGGGCAATAGAAGAGGGATCCGTTCATATTCATCTCAGCAGCACAACTCAACGATGGTCGCTTCATAACTCAACAACCACAAGGCGGATTGAAGTGAAGCTTTGGGAACAAGAAGAGAAGACCATTGGAAGTATACTCTAGGAATATCATGGAATTTGGAGGAGATGGAGGGTTCAGCATCAATCCATCTAGTGGGGTCGGTCCTCTTCCCTCATAGGGATCGGTTATACACAATTTTCTAGCATAAATTGATCGATATCTCAACATCTACACAAATAATTGGCATGAAACTTGGAGGATAAGCATAATACAACATGGAGAAGCTTCCATAGGGATCGCATGCAATTCGAAGCAAGTTGGAGGGTTCGTACCTATCCCTTTAGAGGGATTAGCAGAAGTAAGGGTACATGCAACACCACTTCATGGAAAATGCGATATCTCGCAAACCGTGCGTTGGAATTGCACAAAATTTGGAAAGAAAGTAGCTAACCCCAAGGGGAATCAACCAAAGGAATTACCTCATTTGGACACCAGAATAGGGGTCATTATCAATCCCTATGTGGGCTCAAAAAGGGGTCGGCAGTAATCAAGTTTCACTCGACGCCACTTATGGAAAATGCGATATCTCACAAATCGTACGTCAGAATTGCACGAAATTTAGAAAGAAAGTAGCTAACACCAAGGGAAACTGCCTTGGTTGGTCGCATTTCATTTGGATACCAAAATAGGGATCGACACCGACCCCAATTATTAGCCCCAATGGGCTAGGAGATTTTTGGGTGACCTCACCTTGGCCTCTAGAATTTTCTGTCAAAATTTCAGCTCGATCTATGCATGTCTTACCCTATAAATACATTAAGAGTAACATGAAAAAAAGAACTTTTTGCTTCTTTCATCTTCAATCTAGGTTACACTCTGTCAATTTTATTCTTGGATTTTGGACTATAACTGTAAACAATCTTCAGTATAATAAAAAAGGATTATTTGGGGGTGGATGTAGGCTAGAGTTAGCTGAACCACTATAGATCTTATCTCTTTTTACTTGTTCTCAATTTATTTTGATTATTCTTCATATTATATTCTCTACATCATATACTATCTCTGATCTGTGACTGGATATTGGTGCTATAACGTATAATTGGGTGTTGGTGGTCAATTTTGATGCCAACATTTTGGTGCTTTCACTTAGAAGGACTTGCACCCGTAGATTTGGAAGCTAGAATCTTAGATTTGTAAGCTTGGATACTTGGATCTATAAAGCAATTGCAAGGCAATCAACAAGGAGAGTGCTACTAGAAAGAAGCCACCATGGAGGAAGTCAAGAGGCTTCCTCAAGAGTTGGAGCTGATCAAGCATCTATCTACATCATCAGGGATGAAATGAAAATAATGACGGATGCTATTCAGGAAAGGATACCGAAAAGACAGGAGGAGATGATGCAAAATCTAAACAAATTGGATAGGTTGGATCCATAGGAGCTGTTGGAACGCAAAACCAAGAAGCTGGAATGATAGGAACTACTGGAACAATGGACCAAGGAGTTAAGGTAGCAGGAATCGTTGGAAATCAGAACCGGGAACATGGAAATGGAGTCAATGGATGAAGTAGTGGAATGGATCAACTGGGGATAATCCCTTGCCATCCTAGAGGGACCAGCACCGATCTCTCCCTAGGGATCGGTACTGATCCCCAAAGCCTAAGGGGAATGCCCTAAAGTCTGGTTGATCGTAATGGTGGAGGATCTGTGATCAGTCCTGTGGAGCTCGATGCCAATCGGAATTTGGATGCTCGTCTGGAGGAATACATTCTGGAATTTCCTTTTAGACTCGAGGGGGAGGAGCAGCTAGGACATGATGATAGGAGATTGCCACTGGAAGACAATGACAGGTTTGCAGGGATGATTAGGTGAGCTATGAGTGGAGGATTAGTGTACAGGGATCTGGAGGATGCGAATAGAAGTTCATTCACTCCTAATATCAAGAATCCTTAAATATGGATCAATGTAATAGATAAAAAAGGTCGTCGGGTATGGACTATGCCTAGTTAGGGGTAAGTCACTTCATTCGAATGTGATGGATCGACCTAGACAAGTCGTCGAGTACGCACTGTGCTCGGTAAGGATCTGGAGAGATCAAGGTTGTCAGGCATGGACTATGCATAGCAAGGGGTACGACAACGCGATGGATCGACCTACATAGGTCGTCGAGTACGAACTATGCTTTGCAAGGATCTGAAGAGATCAGGGTCATCAAGCATGGACTATGCCTGGAAAGGGGTAAGTCGCTTCGCTCAAACGCGATGGATCAACCTACTCAGGTCGTTGAGTATGACTGTGCTTGGGAAGGATCCGGGGAGATCAAGGTCGTCAGGTATGGATTATGGCTGGCAAGGGGTAAGTCGCTTCGCTCGAACATGATGGATCAACCTACTCAGGTTTCCAAGTACAGATTGTGCTTGGTAAGGATCTAGGGAGCTCAAGGTCATCGGGCATGGACTATGCCTGGCAAGGGGTAGGTTGCTTTGCTCGAAAGCGATTGATTAACCTACTCAGGTCATCGAGTACAAACTGTGCTCGGCAAAGATCCGGAGAGATCGAGGTTGTCAGGCATGGACTATGCCTGGTAAGGGGTGGGTCACTTCGCTCGAACATAATGGATCAGCCTACTCAGGTCATCGAGTGCGGATTATGCTCGACAAGGATCCGGTGAGATCGAGGATTTGGATTAGGATAATAACCTGGAGAGGTTATGGACTTGGATATTTGAACAGCTACGAATTTGGATATGGGCTCAGAGCAATTTAGGATTTGGCTAACAACCGTTGAGGTCGAGGGTTTAGACAAAACAATCCAGAGAGATCATAGATTCAGGATTGGATATAGACTCGAAATGACCATGGATTTCACTAAAGATTCGAAGAGATCAGGGATTTGGATTGGCAATGGATTGGATAATATGGCTGTCGATGGATTATGGACTTCAGATTTTGGATTTATGGCAATTCAAAAACATGCCTTACTATCGCAAGGCATGTTTCATAGGGCAAAGTGTAAACCTGCCGTTTGGCAAGGCAGTACATAGGTAGATTTAACCCAACGGACTTCAAGATCATCAATATGGGATGCCCGGAGAAACGATTACCAGGCTCAGAGATTGGATATAAACGAGACTATGGACGATGGTCAAGTAGATTCGGATCGGATCACCAATTTTTATACCAATCATAGTGCAATTAGTATGAAGTGATAAAGTAGGCCTCGTGAGGCTACATTTCAAATTCCAAGTCGATCAGACTTCGTATGTTAGAGTTATGGGCAATAGAATAAGGATTGGTTCATATTCAGTTCAGCACCACAACTCAACGATGGTCGCTCCATAACTCAACAGCCACAAGGCGGATTAAAGTGAAGTTTTGGAAACAAGAAGAGAGGATTTTAGAAAGTTTTCTCTATGAATATCATGGCATTTAGAGGAGATGGAGGGATCGGCATCTATCCATCTAAATGGGTCGGCCCTTTTCCCTCATAGGGATCGGCTATACACAATTTTCTAGCAAAGATCGATTGATATCTCAACATCTATAAATAAAATTGGCATGAAACTTGGAGGATAAACACAATGCAACATGGAGAAGCTCCTATAGAGATCACATGCAAATTTGAAGCAAGCTAGAGGGTTCATTACCTATCCCTCTAGAGGGATCGGCAGAAGTAAGGGTACATGCAACACAACTCCACGGAAAATGCGATATCTCACAAAAATTATGTTTGGGTGGCAAGTAGCTAACACCAAGGGAAACCACCCAGAGGAATCATACCCCATTTGGACACCAACATAGTAGTCGGTATCGATCCCTGTGTGGGCTCAAAAAGGGGTCGGTAGAAATCAAGATTCACTCAACACCACTTCACTGTAAATGTGATATCTTACAAATCGTATGTTGGAATTGTGCGAAATTTGGAGAGCAAGTAGAAAACACCAAGGGGCACCATCCAAGAAGGTCGCACCTCATTTGGACACCAAAATAGGGTTGGTACTAACCCCTATTGTGGGTACAATGGGCCTGGAAATTTTAGGGTGGCCTCGTCTTGGCCTCCAGTACCTTCTTCCAAAATTTTAGCATGATCCTTGCAGGTATTTCCCTATAAATACTGCAAGCATGGCATCAGAAAAAGGATCTCCTTTCTACTTCACTTCATCTTCAACCTAGGCTACACTCTATCAATTTTGTTCTTGGATTTTGGATTGTAACTGTAAACAATCTTCAGTATAATAAAAAGAATTATTTAGGAGTGTATGTAGGCCAGAGTTAGCCGAACCATTATAAGTTCTATCTTATTTTACTTGCTTTCATTTTAATTTGATTATTCTTCATATTATATTCTCTACATCATAAACTATCTCTGATCTATGATTGAGTATTGGTGCTTTCACGTATAATTGTGTGTTGGTGGTCAATTTTGATGCCCACATTTTAGGGCCTTCACTAATAAGGACTTGCTCCCATGGATTTGGAAGCTAGGATCTGAGATTTGAAAGTTTGGATACTTGGATCTATAAAGAAATGGCTAAGCAATCAACAAGGAGATTGCTACCAGAAAGAAGCCACCATGGAGGAAGTCAGAAGTCTTCCTCAGGAGCAGGAGTTGATCAAGCATCTATCTACATCATAAGAGATGAAATGAAAACAATATTGGATGCTCTGCAGGAGAGGATGATGAAAAGGCAAGAGGATACGATGAAAAATCTATTCCGACAAATTGGACAGGTTGGAGTCATAGGACCTGGTAGAATGCAAAACCAAGGAGCTGAATGATAGGAACTACTGGAGATATGGACCAAGGAGTTGAGGTGGTAGGAATCGTCGGAAATCAGAACTGGAAACATGGAAACGGAGTCAATGGACGAAGGAGTGGGATAGATCAGCCGGGGATAGTCCCTTGCCATCCTAGAGGGATCAGCACAAATCCCTCTAGAGGGACCTGTATCGACATCCAAAGGCTAGAGGCATTTCCTCGTCTGGTTGATCGTGATGGTAGAGGATTTGCGGTAAATCCTATAGAGCTTGGTACAAACCAAAATTTGGATGCTCGTCCGGAGGAATACGTTCTGAAATTCCCTTGCAGACTCAAAGGGCAGCTAGGACATGATGATAGGAGACTGCCAGCAGAAGACAACGACAGGTTTGCAGAGATGATCAGACGAGTTTTGTATGGAGGGTTAGTGAACATGGATCCGGAGGATGTGAATAGAAGTCCATTTACTCCTAATATCAGAAATGCTTAAATTTGGATCTATGTAATGGTTAAAACAGGTCGTCAAGTATGGACTATGCCTGGCAAGGGGTAAGTCCTTCGCTCGAACGTGATGGATCGACCTACTTTGGTCTTCGAGTATGTACTATGCTTGGTTGGATCCAGAGAGATCAAGGTCCTCAAGCATGGACTATGCTCGGCAAGGGGTACGTCGCTTCGCTCCAACGCAATGGATTGACCTACTCAGGTTATCGAGTACGAACTATGCTCGGCAAGGATCTAGAGAGATCAGGGTTTTAAATAATTATTTTAAATATTTTAAGGATATTTATCAATGTTTTAATATTTTGAAAAGTTAATTATTTCAAATTATCAATGTGGTTTGAAACTATAATAATGATTTATTAGTAATGTTTTTGAAAATAAATATTTATAATAACGGCAAAGATGAATTATTTTTGTTTAATAATAATGTTTGAAATTATTAAATATTATTTCCAAGATATTATAAAGTTAATAGTTTTTATTTATTTATATTGTTTATTGTTAATAATTATTATATATATATAATAATGTTTAGTGAGTGATTGGACCTTGTTTATAAATGTTAGAGATCTATAGATAGATTTTTATAAAACAAACTTGAGTTTTATAAGAGGATTCTTATAACATGGTTTGGAAACTTAAATGAAGATTGGTTAATGGTGAAAGAGTTTTATAAATGGTTTATATTTATAAAAGAACTTTCGAATAGGTTATAGATTTATAAAAGGAGTTTATAAATGGTTTATAGATTTATAAAAGGGTTGTAAATGATTTTAGGAATGTATAAAAGTGTTTTATAATGGTTCCAGAGATTTATAAAATAGTCATAAATGGACTTAGAAATTATAATGGAGTATATAAACATTTTAGAATTGTATAAAAAAAATCTTCCTTAGTTTTGGTAAATATACTTATACTGTCGAGATAAGTATATGGATATTTTTCTAAGTATTAAAATATAAGGACTTGTGAATATATATATATATATATATATATATATATATATATATATATATTTGTAAAATGATTTTGATACAAATATTTACAAAGTGAACTTAATTAATAAAAAGATTAATAAATGAGGCTAGTGGTCACTTATATGCTTAATAAATGTTTGTTTTCCCTATAGAATTAAATCCCTGATTTGAATGTTCATTTTTCAATGGTTAAATAACCGACTATCGGATTTGTACCTAAAATGTAACGTTGGAAATATCTAGAAGAAACACGTGAGTTATATGGCACAATTATCTCTGATGATGTTGCACTATGCGTATAAATCTCATTTCATTCCCTAGGATAAACGATAAGGAAAGTTGTGCACTAACAGTTAGGAGGTGATCCCCACTCTTATCTTTGCCTATTTATTTCCTAAAGAACTGTAGTTGAGTTTACCGAAAACTATCAAATGTTGTTTCGAAGATAATTGGTATGTTATCAAAAAACCACTTCGATCCAACTCAAGAGTTTTGAAGTGGAAACATCTTGAGATTATGGAATTGAAGACGTAGCTCTTTGAGATTCAAGGGCTGCATGCTACTAATCCAGAGGATGACCCTAAAATTGATGTAATTAAAGTGATGCCTTCGATTTCATTCTGTCCTAGAACAAACTTGTATGGATGAATGCTGGCATTGCATTGTTGCCTAGAAGGCAGTGTTAGCATTCCAAGTGGGAAGTGCCATATAAATGGTAAAATCAAGCGGGAATGACTAATACATGAGAGACGCGGCAGTGCTAAGTGGGTCACCCCAAGGGTATGATCATCCTTATCTAGTATCGATATTATCTCTCATTTGTATGCTTTGGGGCCCATTAACTGAGGGTGATCATAATCGATATTACCACTCAAGTGGTAGGCCGGTTCTGTGTTGACAGTAGATCCGGCAAGGTCCTCAAAGTTATTTTATCTAGAGATACATAATGAAGGGTGGTACTCCAGTAGCCTGGTCATTATAGGGAACCCATTCTCCAATATAAGCCTTTACGGTTTTAGTTTTATTCCTATTATGATGGAGTTTAATTAATGTAATAATTTTGACTTCGATTAATAAGTAATTGTATCTTAGATACTATTATAATATCAGAGAATTTCATATGAAATGGTTTGGTTATCATCAGGTAAAAACCCATAAATGTTTACGTATGGCGTGGTCTTACGAGATACTTTTATTTCAAAGGTTCTTATAACTTTAAAAGTCTAGTTGGGTACGTTTTCTCATGATGGTTTTCCAGACTGAATCCGGTATTATTTTATTATAATGCTCAGGTCAGACCGAGCATATTACAGTAGTTGGATGCTTTGGAGCTTCGGATGGTGAGCTAGAGGCCCAAAGATGTATTCACGTATATGGTTTTCTTTCTGCTGCATTCATTGTTGTATTTAATAGCAACTGTGAGGACATGTTGTTATACCTGTCCGGGCTGAAATAGGATAGTATGATCTAATTGATGTCTGTATATACATATATTACACTTTGGTTTTATGTAAAGATTTGTTATGTATTATAGATTATTCGTTCCGCTATGAGATCATTTGTTGTTATTTTTCCTTCATATCTTCTTCCTTCTTTTCTTGAACTATCCGCCTTTCCGTTGAATTTGAGTGGACATAGGTGGATTATTGTCTACTTAACTATACAGAAAAGTGGGTTATTACAATGTGGTATCAGAGCTGAAGGTTAAGTGAGAACCATTGCTTTGGTGGGGTACTCATTGGAGATCGGGTTAGTAGTACCCTAGAATGAGTTTGAGCGTATATATACGAGCGTGTATTTATTAGTGATATAAAAATGTTTTATATTGTGTTGTCTGGTTTGTTGAGTGTCTTGTGGATTTTGGTCAATACGGGTAATTAATGTTGTTGATAGGAACCTCTAAACACTGGAACAGAGCAACATCGTATTGTTTTGAAATTAGGTAAAGGAAATAATTTTACCTTGACAATATAAAGGGGAATTTTTCAAAATTTATTATAGAATATATGCTATGTTTGGTTGTTAAAGAATGATAATATTTAATTTTTATCATTTGTAGGAGTTGTTTTGTTTTAGTAAAAGTTGTTATAATTATAATGTAAGCAAGATTAACTGTTAAGAATTGGTTTAATATAACCATGGTGAAATTATATATAAGGAAAATTATTAATATGATTTGTAAATATAAAGGATTAAAAGTTGAAAATTTAAATCCCATTGATTTTGGAAATTGTATTTCGAAGTTTTGAAAAAGAATAATGATATTATTTTAAAAATATTTTGAATAGACATATTTTAAAATGGAATTTAGAAGTGTTAAGAAATAGAAGCATTGAACTCACTTCAGTCATTGGAAAATAATTTCGATGGTGACTGCAACATTATTGACATTCATTTTCGGGTTTCCAAGAGATGAATTTGATTTAGAATTCAAAAATATAATTTGAAATACAAAGAAAATAATTACGGTATTGTTTCAAAAATATTTGAAATAAGAATAGAGTGTTTAAGTCTTTTATGAAAATATGAGAAAATAAGTTTTATAACCTACAGATTTTGAGAATTAGTTAGTTAAAGCAAATTTTTAGATTTGTTGAATATAAATTTTTAAGAACGGCAAAATTTTAAATGAAATTTGACTTAAGTTAAATGAAATGATTTTTGAAATGAAATTAATTGTGGTTTGAAATTTTTTTAATGAAATGAACTAATTAAATAAATTAGTGAATTGAATATGGACTAGAACGTTGTTGGTAGAAAATTGAAAAATGAAATGAGTTTAATGAAATAAAAATTGATTTAAAATGAATATGAACTTAAGTTCTGAAGTGATAATAAATATGAGAAGTGTTGTATAAGATGTTTATAATAAACTTAAGTAAGATTTAATGAAATGGTTCTTAGGTGACACTAGTATTGAAAGAAATATACTAAGTAATAAGTGGATGTAAATAAAAAATCTAAATGGAAAAAAGAACGGGATATATAATAAGAAACCAATTGAAATAAATATATAAATTGTATGTAGATCATTTTGTTTGTATAGCTATTCGATCTAGTTTCAGGTACATGATTTCGAGATGATTTATGGTTCGAGTTAGAATTTTTCACTCGATTCTCAACAGCAAACGCTAGATATGGATTTTTTATTGATTCTAGGATACTCTTTCATAGTATATGGCTATGCAAAGAGAATGACAATTTCTAATAAAGGAACGGGAGCTGAGTCCGCACAAGAGTGGTCGTGTGAATGATACTAGTTCGAATGTGAAATTGTGTGATCAAGCGAATGATCAGATTTGATTTTGCATACGGATGGTATGTGTAAATCGTACAGTCTATAAAAAAATGTTAACATTGGAAAATGTAAATTGATACGGTTATGAATTAATTAGGTGGATATTATTTGTTGGATGGTTTATTTTATTACATTGGCAACATTTACATGTAGTTATCATATAGTATATGCTATACATTGATATTACTTTTTCTTATTATTGTTCTCATTGGTTGTTCCGTAACTAGTAAGGGTGGATGGCGTATGCTTCGCATTGGAGTTCGCTTTCACATTATATTGAATGTACATGCTTGCTAATGCTAATAAAAGGTACACATCTCGGATTACATACCGTATTTTTATATTTTTCCCTATGGGTTACCTCATCCTTGAAGATGAGATGTATATTTGAGATTATATATATGTATATATATATATATACTGTAAAAAAATTCGATCGAACCGTGCAACGGAGACGTTGGTTAAATTTTTTGAAAATTTAAAAGCAAAAAAAATTTTGGAAAAAAAATTCGAAGAAATTTTTGATAACTAAAATTTTATTTTGAGTTATTACCTAAAATGACTTAATGGATCGAAATTAGTTGGTATCGATGAACTAAGTAATGACTTAAAAGAATTTGGAAGTGTACTACAACTAATTGGTTTTGGAAAGTTAAAGGGTTTGTGGCCTTTTTCTTACCTTGGAAATTTCGAGGATGAAAATCTTTTAAAGGGGGAAGAATGTAACGACCTAGAATTTTAGTCATTAGAATTTAGAATGTTTAATTACCTTAAAATGTTGAAAAGTAATTTTATATTTAAATAACATGAATCTTAAATATAGCGATTTATTTGGTAACTAAATTATTGGATTTAATATTTAGAATTGTTTAAATAATTAAATCTTGAATTTAATGTGAATAAAAATCTTTTCAAAAGTTTATTTAAATTTTATTTAAATAAGAATGGATATAGTAAACTTTTAGTTTACATTTAAAAGTTATTAATTTGGTTTTTATAATAACCATTTTAATAAACATGTGAAAATAGCCATCCGGGGCACAACCCCGGATTTCGACGAAACCAGTTTCATTGGACCCATAATAGTGGGTTATTGCATGTCGTCGAATTTCGTAGCAATTGGATATATCATGTGGTCGTATGAGTTTAAAACGCTTGTAAATTAATTACAGAATTTATATAATATAACTGTGGTTGAAAATCTATCTTTTGCATATGATCGAATTAGACCTCGAAGCTACTTCCATTGTGTTTGAAATATGGATAATACATATAAAATGCCACGTGACACGCCTTGTCTGGAGTTTGAGATTTTCGAACATTTATAGCTAGACATTTTCTGATTAAAAAATACATATAATATATTAGGCCATACCCACACCATTACCTCTTCGTACAAGCCCAGACCCAATCTCAAATTATATTACTACAGCTTTCGCCAACTCTTCATTTTCAAACCTGTGCAAAAATAGAAAGAAAAAAAGAGAGATTTTGAATTCAAAATGAAATCGAAGAAAAATGGAAAAAAAAATACAAGATGCTATCTTTGTGTTTGTGTGACCAAGATCTACATGCAGATATGCAAAATAAGGGGTATAGTAGTTGTTTGCAGTGTTGGATGAATTGGTAGTGAGCATTTCTTTAGAAATACCATCTAGTGTTAGAGTCTTTGCTCGATTTAGGCAATTAGAGGTTATGAGATCTGTTGCATTGCCTTCATCGCAAGGAAGGGCAGCTCTGGGCGAGTTTTTAGGACATGCGGCACTTAAAAGGGGGTTGTGACCTTAGTGGGTCCATGTGAGTGACTGATGGACGTGATTCGTGAGGAGGAAACGCAGTCTTTCATGGTGGTAATGTGGCGGTGTGAAATTCGAAGATGAGTGGTATGGGAATGGTTTAGCAGTGGATCATGAAGGAAAGGAAGAGGATTTGGGATTTGATGGTAGCGGCATGGGTGGGTTTAAATTCAAGTGCGGGAGTTTAAGTTGATGTGGAGGAAGATGTATTAATTTGGTAATTTATTGTTAAGTTGTAATTAAGAGGCTAATTAATTTTATTTAAAATTGGAACCTTAAATTTTGAATAACTCGCTCATACGAAGTCCAATCGAGGTGTGGATTTTTGCATTGCGCTTGTGCCGACGTAAGCTTTGTAATGGAACTAGTTTGGATGAATTCGAAGAAAATTGAAATTTAGGCTAAAATTGGACATCGTTTGATTTTAGTTCCAAAACAGAGCGCCTCGGTGAAAACAGAAATTTTGTTGAGTTGAACTCACCTTTTTGGTTAACCAATAATATTATATTGTTGATAAAAATTATTGATGGATGTTTGGATGAGCTACTGTTTTTATTAGTCGGTTTGGACTTACTCCCGCTTGGAGCAGATGACCTTTTATATATACTCACCTAGTAGCGGGTGGCCCATATTATCTAATTATATACTATTTGTGATGTAGGGGAACATGTTGGAGGGATCCAATAGGATTTCTCACCACTATTGATTTTTATTTAAATATATACACTGATATATATAAGCTGTGATGTAGGGGGAAATAGATTGGAGGATCCAACAGGAATGCTCGCCATTGTTGAATTGATTTCAATAATGTTCCTATTATATGATTATTGAATATAAAACCTGATTTGTGGCCTCTATTGGTTAAGACATTGTTATATGCCAACTAAAACTCGATAACGATGGAAAATAAATATCAATATTGGTTAAATGTTAGATAGCTATTGACCTCGAGTTAGTATTTTAAAAATTCTAGAAATTGCCATTTGAGTTGAAGTTGGTTTTAGGATAGGAAGTGATTTTGAATCTGAAATTGGGTTTCGACAAATATTCTATTTTAAATGATTTAACTTCTACTTTACTCGAACCTTATTATATGTCTTTTTCTAAGACATTAGAAATATTTTTTTTAAGGTTATTCATTTATGTTTAATATTGTTTTAAGATTATTTATTTGTAATTAATATTATTTTAAGGCTATTTATCAATGTGTTAATATTTTGAAAAGTTAATTATTTTAAATAATTTATATGGTTTGAAATTAATAATAATGATTTATTGCTTTTGAAAATAAATTACTAATTATAATAATGGTAAAGATTAATTATTATTTTTTATAATAATGTTTGAAATTATTAAATATTATTTCTATGATATTTTGAAGTTAACAATTTTATTTATTTATAATTTTTATTGTTAATAATTATAATTATTATATAATAACATTAAAGTAAGTGATTGGGCCTTATTTATAAACATTAGAGATTTATAAATATAGTTTTTTAAAACCAACTTGAGTTTTATAAGAGGAGTTTTATAACCTGGTTTGTGTAACACCCATAATTTTTAGTAAAGTTATTAAGGAGATCTAATTTGATAAATTAAATTGAATAATGTAAATAAAAGAGTGATAAGGGGATTGAGATTTGAAAATAAACTAGAGGCCGAGCATAATTGAATAAATGGGCTTATAAATGGTTTTATATGTTAATTAATTAATGCAAGGGTATTATAGGGTAGTTTCCGCACCTTATAATATCATTTCCAATTTCGTTCTCACGTTCATTTTCTTAGAACAAAAAGCATAAACAAAAAGAAGAGTAAGCCGGCCATTACCTAAGAAGAAAAGGGGAAAAATTAATCAAGAGCTAAGGAATTAAAGCAAGAAGGAACTAAAACCATCTCTATTTCTGTCCTTATGTGTTACCCAACCTTTTGGTCAAGGCCAGAATATCAACAAATTGGTTGGAAAGGATGGATATCATGATTGGAGATTGATTGGAAACATGGCTATGATCAATACCGTCAAAATTTGACCGAGCTCCAATCAAAACGGGATCAATTGGGAATGATGAACCAGGCTAGGAGGAACTACGTTTCAAATTTCAGGTTAATCGGAGTTTGTATGCTCGAGTTATGGATGGATCAATATCGGTGAGAAATGGGTTAGGATCGATATCTTCGTATCGATCGAGGTGACGATGGGTTATGGTAGATCGGTCTTCGACTTAGTGCATCATGTATCGATGGCTTCTGCATTGATCTATCGACTTTAGACAGGAAATAGGTTCATGGATATCGAGCTCTAATCGATACGTACGTACCGATTAGATGGCGCAGTACAACAATACACTTCGTATCGATCAAGGCTTAGATTGGTATGAAGGGGAAGGCAATGGTTTCAGCAACTTGGATGGATATATCGTATCGATCGCTTATAGATCGATACGAAGGAGGCACTCGGGAATGATACGTAGATAATGTTAGAAATGCAGATTATGGATCTTAAGGCTAGGATAAACACTAGAGGGAGGTGAATAGTGTTTTAAGGAATTACTAGATCTTTTTGAGTTTATGTTAATTTGAACACAAATGTATGCAATATTCAGACACAGATATGATCACAGAAACAAACACAGATGCAGAAATAAAGTAAAAGCAGTAAAGGAAAGAACACACCAGATTTTATACTGGTTCGGAGTTACCCTACATCCAGTCCCGCACACAAGTACGGATTTCCTTTCAAAAGTAATTGTATAATTACACCCTCGATTTCAAGGCTACGAGGTACACCCTCCAGATTCACAACCCTTTGGGTAGAGATACTTGGTTTCACGGGCAACAAGTTCACCCAATTGATTTCCTAGGCTACAATCACACGTTTTACACTTGATTGATTTCCAAGGCTACAATCACACCTTTTACACTTGATTGATTTCCAAGGCTACAATCACACCTTTTCTCACAGAAATTTATTACAAAGAAGTCTATAACCCTGAATAGCACTGAGGATCTTGTTGAGATAGTGATAGAGAATCAAACCAGAAATGATCTAGTTAGATTCAATGTTGATTTCGGCAGAGTAATGGTAAGAATATGTATAAAGAAATGTGGAAGAAGAAGAGGAGTGAAAACCAGAAAAATTATAATTAGAAATTCGTTGAAAACATCCCCTATTTATAGAAGAACAACAGCCATGTCCATTCGTGAAGGGATATGACGAGTATACACTTCTTTTGAAATTCAAATTTTTGAAATCAACTGACACTATGTTGACATGGGTAACTTGGGTATGTCGACATCCCAAAGGAAATTTTGATGTTTTGTTTTTCTTTGAAAATAACTTTTATCTTATATTAAAACTATTTTATAAATATACTTAACTATAGTTAAAACACATAAATGAATATAGAGAATGATATTTTGGTATAAAATTTTACTTATAATTTTATATTTAAATTTAAGTATAAATATTTAAAAGTTAAATATATTATTATTAAAAGATAGTTTAAATACAAGGATAATTTGATTTTGAAATTAAAGATTGCTTTGAGGCTAAAAGTATTTAAAATTAGGATAGATGTTTTTGATTCTCTTAAAAAGAAGGTTTTGAAAACATTTTGAAAACATGATATAATTTTGTAAAATCATTTTGAATAAAAGTTAGTGGATACAAAACAATGTTCCACTAGATTTTTCGTAGGTTCCATCCTACTTAGGGTTCCATCCCTTTAACGGGCTCGAAGTGGATTCCATTCCACGAATAAATTGGATTTTAAGATGCCGGTGCTTTTCTAGGAATTTTAACAAAATTCCTAATTAAATTACTTATTCTTAAAATCTTGAACTCTTGATAACCTTGATATTCTTGATACCTATGAGTCTTCAATCTTGATATCTTGAATCTCTATATTGTATAGTCTTCATTCTTGGTACCTGCATGGTTAAATCCTACATATCCATATATATCTAAACTATAATATTAGTATTTATATTTTATAATCTTATTCTAAGATTGTTGTCAACAAAACCATCATCTCAAGGAATAACAGATGGGTGCAAAGGATGGATATGAAGAGGATAGCAGGCATGAGAGGATCGATACGAAGGAGACACTCAAGAATGATACGTAGATGGGTGCAAAGGATGGATACGAAGAGGATAGCAAGCATGAGAGGTTTGATACGAGGAAATGGACATAAAAAGCAATGATTATGAACAAGGGCATAGGATCGATACGAAAGGCAGGCATTCAGGTAGCGATACGAAATAAAGAGCAGCTAATGGATACAAAGGTGGTAACATTGGACGGATACGAAGGAGAGTTGGTTGATGGATACGAATAGCCTATATTGATGGATACGAAAGCAGTATGATGGATGGGTACGAAATCCATGGATATGGAGCATTCAGCCTACTCGCAAATACCAACTTGCATCGATCATAACTCGAAATCTACAAGTCCAAATTTTATGAAATTTTCACAGGCGCTTCCGCATGCACTCAAGAGCATCAATGATCAATCTCAGCTCGATTAGATCACTTTTGGATCGATACGAATTGTACATGGATCGATCCACAATCACCCTAGATCGACCTGGCGGGCCTATCTGCGCATGAGAAGAGGTATTCCAGGTTTTGGAGAGGATATTTCCGGATCTTCACCTATAAATAGCAGTCCTATGGCAACTAATAGGGGGATCTTCTTCTTCTTTCCTAAGCTAAACTCTCCATTTTTTTCAAAGGCTTGCAACTGTAATTACAGTATAAAAAGGAATAAAAGTATAGATTTAAAGTGGACGTAGGCTGGAGATAGCCGAACCACTATAAACCTTATGTCTTCTCTTACTTTCTTTCATTTTAATTTTTCTATTTCTTTATTTGTGTTCTCTAGTTAATCTGGATCTGAGATCTACGTTTGGATATTAAGGATCTGTGTATATACACCAGTGCTTTCATTACTTCTGGGCTTTGTGACCAATTTTGGCACAAACACTTTGGTGCTTTCACCGAGAGAAATTAGCGCCCGCTATACCGGATTTGGATTTCAGATTTGGAAGGCTAAAGGATCAGATCTAAAAGGAACCATGATAAAGCAATCAACGAGAAGACAAAGAGCGGAAAGGAGTCGGCACGAAGGGAGTCAAGAGGCTTCCTCAAGAGCAAATGAGGCCTCGGTTTTCATTACCGGAGATGAGAAGGAGATGATGGTGGTAACAATACAGGAAGAATTATTGAAAAGGCAGGATGAAATGATGCAGAACATTCTCAGACAGTTTGGAGAGGCAAGAACAGCTGGAGCAGCTGGAGTTCAGATCCATGGAGTTAGAACAGAAGGACCCAACAGGTAAGCAGATGGAGCAGCTCAACATGGCGCAGCCTCCGATCAGCACACAGTTACCAATCTGGATGGACCTAGGCTCGGGGGCACACCACCATGCAATGATAGACCGATTCATGGAGGGATTCCTGGTGACCCGACATCATAGGATGTCGGCATAGGCATAAGAGTACGTGATAAAGAGTATGTACCAGAATTCCCTCGAGGACTCAGGGGCAACCCTTGGTGGACAGCACTGGATTAACTCAGATTATCAGGCGAACTATGTGAAAAGTTTTGGCAAACAGAGATCTGGAAGGAGTAAACAGGAGTTCATTTACCCATGACATCAGAATGGCTCAAAACCCACCAGAGTTCGAGGTACCTACTCTGGGGGTATATAATGGCAGGGCTGGTCCTACCGATCACTTAATGAGGTACACGAGACACATGTAAGTGCTGGGGGCATCGGAGGAAGTTATGGCCTGGTGTTTCCCTCTATACTTGATAGATATAGCTGGTATGTGGTCCCGGTAGTTGGAAGATGGATCTATCAAGACATGGACGGAATTAGTGGACAGGTTTTTGAAGCAGTTTCGGGTTCATATCAAAAGGCCAAAGAATGTAATGACACTAACATTGGTGAAGCAAAGGACAGGAGAATCTCTGGGGCTTTCTTAACTCGGTTTAACGCAGCAGTTGCTTCGGTGGATCGGCCGGATCCATCGATGGTTTTGATGGCGGCAGTGTCAGGAGTCAGGAAT
This sequence comes from Allium cepa, assembly GCA_030765085.1. Lineage (NCBI taxonomy): Eukaryota > Viridiplantae > Streptophyta > Magnoliopsida > Asparagales > Amaryllidaceae > Allium > Allium cepa. Next base: position 979,124,097 of record CM060939.1, read on the forward strand.
AACTCAAGTTTCAAGGTATCGTTAATACGAGATCCACCAATGGATCTCGGGGAGTTCTTTCACGAGGCCGAAAGATTTCTTTGACAGGAAGATGTATGTTTGTATATGAAGTTAAAGTAAGTAAACGTGGTTAAGGGTAGAGAACCATTCGGCGAAAGCTTGGGTAAGGATAAGGATAAAGGAAAGAGGACGTTGGATGACAGCTTTAGAAGGGCAAGGCAATGTAGGGGAGAGCCAAAACTCTCGCTTACACAGGATGAATGAAACATTAGAGTGGATATTCATGGAGACTCGGGATCGCCTTCCTCACCGAAGGCTGGCAAGGAGGCAACCCTTGGAGCGCAAGAGGGCATTTGGAAGGCACTGTCTCTTTCATGATCTGGATGGGCATGATACCAACAGCCACAAGCATCTAAATGATATAATCGAGGAGCATGTAAGGAGAGGTCAGTTGCGGCAAAACGTCGGAACTTGGAATGCGGCAGTGGAACACGAGCAACCACCGTGTACATCAAGCAACGATGGCATGAGACCCAGGAATGACGGTTGATTAGTTATCGACTGACAGGGATGATAATGGAATAAGTAGAAAACTCTAAGAAAACAACCAAGTTACTTACTCATGTACGGGGATGGAGATAGCCTTTTGGCATGCTCAGAGATGATGATAAACCGCAACACTCTAGTTTGTGAAATCTTCTTTTCTTTTTCGGTTTGGACATTTGCTTTTTTGCTTTTATTTGAACTTCTGGTTTTGTTTGCTTTCTGGTTTGGACTTTGTTTTGGATGCTTGTTTTATGATTTGGATATTGGTTTGGATTTCTAGTATGGATTTTTGGTTTCCTGATTTAATCTGGATTTTAGATTTTGACTAGATTTTTATCTACTTTTTGGTAAATGTTCTTCGGGTATGGATTATGCCTTGCAAGGGGTAAGTCGCTTCGTCCGAACATTGCGAATCGACTTATTCAAGTCACTGGGTATGGACTATGCTCTACAAGGGTCCGGAGAGACCAGGATTCGGCCTAGGACTTAGGCCATATATTATCAGTTACTATTTCAGGTCGTTAGGTATAGACTATACTCGACATGGGTTCGGAGCGACCAAGATTCAGCTTAGGACTTAAGTCATCGCATTACTCAGCGTCGGGGACACTGACCAGGAACACCAAGGCATTACTTAACACGGGTCTTCGAGTGCAGTTTGCGCTTGGCAAGAAGCTGGAGAGGTTATGCATTTGGATATTAGCTATAAACATCTAAGAATTTGGCTAAGGGCTCGGAGCGGTCTCGAATTTGGATATCGACCAGGAAAGGTCTTAAATTTGATTATTGGTTATTGAATGTGAATGGATTAAAACTCGGTTGTCGGATTCAGATGGATGTGAAATTGGCTACGAATTTGGTTACTAGATTCGGATAAGGACCCTGGCTACGACACTTGATAGGATGGCTTGGTAATGCATTGGATTATGGATCGGATGGTTTGGCTATGGATTGAGTATGGACTTTGGTTGTTGAATTTAAAGCTATTCAAAACACGCCTTCTTACCATAAGGCATATTTTGAAGGACAAATGTTACCCCGCGTTTTGATCAAGGCCGGGATATCAACAAATTGGCTGGAAAGGATGGATATCAGAGTTGGAGATTGATTGGAAACAAGGCTATGATCGATAACGTCAAAATTTGACCGAGCTCCAATCAAGATGGGATCGATTGGGAATGATGAACAAGGCTAGGAGGAGCTACGTTTCAAATTTCATGTCAATTGAAGTTCATATGCTCGAGTTATGGATGGATCAACAACGGTGAGAAATGGGTTATGATTGATATCTTCGTATCGATCGAGGTGACGATGGGTTAGGGTGGATCGGTCTTCGACTTGATTCATCATGTATTGATGGCTTCTGTACTAACCTATCAACTTTAGATAGGAAATAGGTTCATGGATATAGAGCTCGGGTTGATACGTACATATCGATTAGATGGCGGAGTACATCAACACGGTTCGTATCAATCAAGGCTGGGATCGATATGAAGTTGAAGGCAACGGTTTCAAAAACTCAAATGGACATTTCGTATTGATTGCTTATAGATCGATACAAAGGATGCACTCGAAAACGATATGTAGATGGGTGCAAAGGATGGATACGAAGAGGATAGCAGGCATGGGAGGATCAATATGATATGGTGGACATAAAACAATGGAACCAGATCGATACGAACAAGGGCATAAGATCGATACGAAAGGCAGGCATTTAGGGAGCGATACGAAATAAAGAGCAGCTGATGGATATAAAGGTGGTAACATTGGATGAATATGAAGGAGGGTTGATCAATGGATACGAACAACCTATATTGATGGATATGAAAGCAGTATGATGGATGGGTACGAAATCCATGGACACGGAACATTCAGCCTACTCGCAAATACCAACTTGCATCGATCATTACTCGAAATCTACAAGTCCAAATGCTATGAAATTTTCACAGTCGCTTCCTCATGCACTCAAGAGCATCCAGATCGATCTCTGCTCCATTAGACCTCTTTTGGATCGATATGAATTGTACATTATGATCTGCACCTATAAATAGTAGTCCTATGGCAACTAAAAGTGGGATCTTCTTCTTCTTTCCTAGGCTAAACTCTGCCACTTTTGCTAATGATTTTCAAAGGTTTGTAACTGTAATTACAGTATAAAAAGGAATAAAAGGATAGATTCAAAGCGGACGTGGGCCCGAGATAGCCGAAACGCTATAAACCTTGTGTCTTCTCTTACTTTCTTTCATTTTAATTTTGCTATTTCTTCATTTTTGTTCTCTAGTTAATCTAGATCCGAGATCTACATTTAGATATTAAGGATCTGTGTATATACACCGGTGCTTTCACTACTTCTAGGGTTAGTGACCAATTTTAGCAAACATTATGATTATTTGATTTCGGGTTTAAGTTTTAATCCATTATGATGATTTTTGATGATGATATGCTTGAATTTTATAACATGTTTTATTCGAACAAGATTGTTTGATAAGTGTTTTATATGGTTTTAAGGCTAAAATCATTTATATTGAATATCAAATGCCATGAGGAATTTATATGTTATGTAGAGCATTATTTTGGAAATGGGATTTAATTTTTATAATTTCCAAGCTATGGAGAATTTATTATGAACTTTTAAAGGAAAATATGAACAATTGGGTTTAAAAATTAATTTTGGCTATATTATGAAGAATTTGGGTTTGAAATTTATATATGTTAGATAATATATTAAAAGTGATTTTCTATTATTTTAGGAATTTTTCCTGAGTAATTTACTATGGAGATTAAATTACTTTAGATGCAGCATTTAAATGATTCAATTTGTTTTGCTTAATGGAATGGCTTATTTGTTAAATTAATTTTAGATATGAAATTATGCGGCGGTTTTATTTTGGGAAATTTTTTGAAAAGTTATGGAAACCAATTAAATGTTTACAAATAGGCAGGTTAGTTAAAAAGCAATTACTTAAAAGGTGCTAAAATAGTCTTTACCTAGAAATTGTGTTCCGCCTCTTTCAGAAGCAACCTTTCGACTATATGCTTTCGCCTCAACCAAGTCGAAACGTACCAAGTCGAAACCAACCCAGTCGAAACCAATATACAATGTATCAATATGATTGGTACGTAGTGGATTGGAGAGAGGTGGAAGGCATAGTGTGGAAACATAGCTTTTGATGAGTCAAAACCTTTGTTTTACTCTCGAAAGATATGCGCTTGCCTTATTTTAGAAAAGAACGCTTTTGAAGTGGTGGAAACCGTTTTAATCTTTCGTAGAAGTTGCTTTCGAATATGTTGTTGCCCTTTTTTTTAAAGTAGTTTTTGAAGAAGTTGCTTTGTTTTTAAATCATTGCTTTCGAAAGGGTAGATTGAACCCAGTCGAAACCCTACTGTCGACCCTATGCCTTTCAAATGGATTGAAGTAAACAATTGGTTTGAAAGGTGGTTTTTGTTTCCTAAAGCTTTTGAAAGGGTTAATGGCTTTGAAGGAAATAGCTTGGAAAGGTGTTTCGAAGCAAACCTTTAAATGTTTAACTTAAATGAAAAATGCTTTTGGAAGGATAGTTCCGAACCCATCAGTTTTTCCCCAAACTCTTTTATATGAAGAAGAATAATGGTTTTGAAAGGGTACTTTTGTTTATATTCATTTTGACCCAAAAGATATTTTTAAAGATAAACCCAATGGTTTCGGGAGGGGTACTTTCAATGGTTTCGAAGCTATGCTTTTAAGAGTTAATAAGTGATGCTTTAATACTTTCGCAAGGTATGTTTTGATGATTACGAAAGAGATGTTTTAAAGTTTTTTGAAAGGCATATGCTCAGTGTTTTGAAAAGAAGATTTAAATGCTTTCAAAGGAGGTTACCCAATGGTTTCAAAAGTAAAGGTTTAAGGTTTCGAAAGCCTTAGTTTTCAAAACAAAGAACCCAATCTCAATTTTAAAGGAAAACAAATGGCAAAAGTAAAGGTGTTTCAAAATGGCTTTTGAGTGTGAAGTTTTTGAAGAAGCTTTCATTGATAAAATAATAGATTAAAGGGATTAACCAGATTTTATACGAAATTTTTTTCAAGGATATTGAACCACGGGTGTTGGTGTTACTATGTTATTATGTTTACTTCTTCTAATATTATTCACGTTTAATGGACTCATAACTGTATTTTGGGTGGAAAGGGCAGACTAACCAGCTAGGTTGACCAAGTAATGAATATAAATTAAGTTAACTCCTGAGTGAGTAGAATTGCATCTAGAAGGTCAGATAGAATAGAATGTAGGATGCCTAAATACTGATTAAAGAAGTTATCAGATAGACAGGTTCATAGTAAATCCATGAATACTATGTTTTGGAAAGGCTATTGGCAGAGGCCAATAGATTCATTGTAAACCCATAAAAACTATGATTAGAAAGAGTTATTAGCAAGGGACAATAGATTTGTAGTGAACTCATGAAAAATATATCTAGATTTAGTTATTGACAGAAGTCAGTAGGTTCCTAGTCAACCCATAAAAACTAGGATAAGACGGAAGTTATTGGAGTTACCAATAGGTTCGGGGAGAACCCATGAAATAGTAAAGTTATTGGCAGAGGCGAATAGGTTCTTAGTGATCCCATGGAGACAATGAAACATGACATGGAGTTCATAAGTTTTAAATAGTTTATTAGTCGGACCATGAAAACTATTAGATTTATAGTGAACCTAGAAGCTATAAATGAGATAGATAGTCCATATGAATGGGGATGAGAAATCCAAAATTGATTGACTTGTTTGTATACCATCATAATTCTTTAAATTGTTATGTTTTAACCATTGGATGCAGGAGCACGATATATGGTTTTATAAAGTTTTGGTTAGGATACTAGTGAGGGGAAAACTCATTCCGTGGAGCAGCATGGTCTCGCTATATATCTAAGTACTTTGAGATGGTAGATTATTATTCATACCAGGCTTTATGACTGACTCGAAGTTTATCTTTTACCCTTGAACTCTTTGGTGCTAAATTGATTTTGAGTAACTTGAGAGTTGAGGTTTTCAGGACCTCTTTAGAGAACAAGCTTCTAGAGACGTGCAGGAGGCAAGCTAGATAATAAGAGTTATTTTCTATTTTGATTCCACTGTGTTTTGGTGTAAAGAAAAAGTTATTTGGTTGCTTAGTTATATATACATACTCTGATCATCCAAGGAGGCATCTTCATATGTCGCTCTTGGCGTATGTTGTAATAATTATATTTTCTCTAAACGTGGTTCTCATATTTGGATTATGTAATGAATTTGAAATGACTTGAAATGGAACGTGAAAGTTATTCAATGATTTTAAAAAAATTGCATATCCAAGTGTTTCTGTTATATCAAGTATCTGACATTACCGTATTTGGTCATCGAAAATTAATAACTATGGATGACTCTAGCATCCGTAGCTGTTATTTTGGGCCTCCAAGTGGGGGATGTTACAAGTTGGTATCGGAGCATGTTTATGAAAACTTAAAAGAAATTTAAACCTAAAAGAATTTCTTTTCAAACTGTAATCCAATGAATTAAAAAAAATATTGGGGCTTGGGATAGTGCTGTAGTAACGTACTTGTATTTGATATATGCATATATATAAGTATCTATTCCCCTCTTCTTAGACCTTCTTCTGTATCTTACTAAGGCTCGTGTGCGGATTTATAAGAAAGAAGATATGGAGGTAGGAAACGGAAGAGGAAATCTTGGTGGATGAAGCACCATAGCAAATGAAAATGCTCAACCCACGAGGAGGAACCTAGGTCGACGGGCTAATGCTAACCAAAATGAAAATGTAAATGTTGGTTCTGGAATCTACGAGATGATGCATTAGTTCTTCGCCAATATGATGCAAGAAAGAGCTGCTGTTAGTGTTGCTGGAAATGTTGGAGGAGCTAATCATGTGGCTCCAATTGGGAATAATTATGCCAAGTTAAGCAGAGACTGCACCAGTCTTGGTGGAAAGCCTTTTATGGGAACGAAGGATGCCATAGAATTTGAAAATTAGCTATTACATTGTGAGAGAATCTTCGTTGATTTGGGTTTGGATGATGAGTAAAAGAGGAGGCTGGCCTCTAGGCAGTTGCAAGGGGCAGCGCTTCATTAGTGGAATAGTAACACTACCGTAGTTCCGGAGGAAGAATTGACTTAAGCAAATTTTAAAAGGAGATTTAGCAGAGGTTTTTGTCTGAAGTTTCTAAGTCTGTGTTGTTAAAAAAAGTTTATGGATTTGGTGTAGGGAGAGATGTCAGTAATCAAGTATGCTACTTAGTTTGATGAGTTGTCCTGATATGGGCATGCTATTATAGACACCGTCATCAGGAGGAACGAGAAGTTTATTCGGGGATTGAGGCCCAAGATTGCCAGGAAAACCCTGCCACATCTCCTTGACTCTTGTAATGTAGTTATGGAGACGGCAATCTTCCATATGGGGATGCTTGTTATTTGTGTGAGAGAAAAGTCGGTTGAAACCCAGGGTTCTCATGAAAAGAAGAGAAAGTTCTTTAAGAAGAAAGGAGCCCATAAGGTAGAGGCTGCCAAGAAGGCAAAAGCTGATTTAGTCTGTTTCTAGTGTGACAAGGAGGGTCATTATGCTCATGAGTGTCGGTCAGGCAAAGGGAAGAAGGGTGTGAAGTGCTTCAACTGTGATCAGGTTGGGCATTATAAGAATCAGTGTCCAGAACCAATCAGGGTGGATAGAGGAAAGGTCTTTGCTATTAGACCATCATCTGCTAGGCCAACTACAACTGAAAAAGGGAAGATCGTGATGGAAGGTATGCTTTTGATTCAGAGTATGCTAGTTATGGTGCTATTTAATACTGGTGCATCACATTCATTTATATCTCACTGTTTGATAATTTCATCTATATTACGAAGAATTTGGATCTGAAATTTATATATGTTAAATAACATACTAAAAGTGAATTTCTATGATTTTTAGAGATTTTTTCTAAGTAATTTACTATGGAAATTAAATTATTTTAAATGGAGGACTTAAATGATATAATTTGCTTTGCTTAATGGAAGGGCTTAATTGTTAAATTAATTTTTAGATCTGAAATTATGCGACAGTTTTATCTTTGAAAATAATTTGAAAAGTTATGGCAACCAATTAAATGTTTACAAATAGGCATGTTAGTTAAAAAGAAATTACATAAATGGGCATTAAAATAGTCTTTACTTAGAAATTATGTTCCGCCTCTTTCACAAGCAACCTTTCGACCTTATGTTTCCGCATCGACCAAGTCCAAACCTACCAAGTCAAAACCAACCAATTTGAAGCAAATACACAAGGTACCAATATGATTGGTATGTAGTGGATTAGAGAAAGGAAGAAGGCATGGTGTCGAAACATAGCTTTTAATGGGGTCGAAACCTTTGTTTTACTCACAAAAGATATGTGCTTACCTTGTTTTCAAAAAGAACACTTTTGAAGAGGTCGAAATCTTTTTAATCTTTCAAAGAAGTTGCTTTCGAATATTTTTCCACCTTTTTGCTTAAAGTAGCTTTCGAAGGAGTTACTTAATTTTTAAATCAATGCTTTCAAAAGGGTAGATTGAACCCAGTCGAAACCCTGCCGCTGACCCTATGCCTTTCAAATGGATTGAAGTCATCAACCGATTTTCCAAAGGTAGCTTTTGTTTTATACTTGTACTAAGTCACTGCCTAAAGCATTTGAAAGGTTTAATGGTTTCGAAGGAAATGGCTTCGAAAGTGGTTCTGAAGCTAACCTTCAAATGTTTTACTTAAATGAAAAATGCTTTTGAAAGGATGGTTCCGAAACCACCAGCTTTTCTCCAAACTCTATTATATGAAGAATAATGGTTTCAAAAGGGTACTTCCGTTTATATTCACTTTGACCCAAAAGATATTTTTAAAGATAAATCCAATTGTTTCGAGAGGGGTACTTACAATGGTTTCGAAGCTATACTTTTAAGAGTTAATAAGTGATGCTTTAATATTTGCGAAAGGTATGTTTTGATGGTTACGAAAGAGACGTTTTAAAGTGTTTTGAAAGGCATACGCTTAATGTTTTAAAAAGAATATTTAAATGCTTCCGAAGGAGGTTATCCAATGGTTTTGAAAGTAAAGTCTTATGGTTTCAAAATCCCTAGTTTTTTGAACAAAGAACCTAATCTCATTTTTTAAAAGAGAATCCATGGCAAAAGTAGAGGAGTTTCAAAATGGCTTTTGAGTATGAAGTTTTTGAAGAAGCTTTCCTTGATAAAATAATAGGTTAAAGGAATTAACCAGATTTTATATGAAAATGTTTTGAAGGATATTAAACCATGGGTGTTGGTGTTATTATGTTATTGAGTTTGCTTCTTCAATATATATATATATATATATATATATATATATATATATATATATTCGTATTATAATGGACCCATAACTGTATTTTAGAGAGAAATGGCAGAATAACCACCTAGGTTGACCCAGTAGTGAATATAAATTGAGTTAACTCCTGATTAAGTAGAATTGCATCCAGGAGGTTAGATAGACCAAAAGTAGGATGCTTAAATACCGATTAAAGAAGTTGTTAGATAGACAAGTTTGTAGTAAACCCATGAAAATAATATTTAGGAAAAGTTATTGGCATGGTCTAATAGGTGATAGTAAACCCATTAAAACTATTATTAGAAAGAGTAATTGGCAGAGGCCAATTGGCTTGTAGTGAACCCATGGAAATTATATTCGGATTAAGTTATTGATGAAATTCAATAGATTTCTAGTCAACCCATGAAAACTAGGATAAGAGGAAAGTTATTGGAGTTACCAATAGGTTCAGGTAGAACCAAAGAAATAGTAAAGTTATTAGCAGGGGCTAATAGATTCTTAGTGATCCCATGAAAACTATGAAATCAAACAGGGAGCCTATATGTTTTAAACAGATTATTAGTCAGCCCATGAAAACTATTAGGTAAATAGTGACCCTAAAAGCTATAAATGAGACAGATAGTAAAAATGAATGGGGATGGAAAATCTAGAATTGACTTACTTGTTTGCATATAATCACAATATTTTGAATTTCTATCTATTAACCATTATGGATCAGGAGCACAGTGTATGGTTTTATAAAATTTTGAAAGATACCGGTGAGGGGAAAACCCATTCCGCTAATCGGCATGGTCTCATTGGATATCTAAATTGTTTGAGATGGTATATTATTATTCATACCAGGCTTTATGTATGACTTGAAATTTATGTTTTCCCCTTAAACTAGTGAGTGCTCAATTTATTTTGGGTAGTTTGAGGGTTGAGGATTTCAGATACCTCTTTAGACGAATAATCTTTCTAAGACATGCAGCGCGCAAGCTAGATAATAAGAGTTCTTTTATATTTTGATTCCACTTTGTTTTGATGTAAAGGCAAAGTTGTTTAGTTGCCTGGTTATATATATACTCTAATCATCTATGGGGCATCTTCATATGCCGCTTTTGGCGTATGTTGTAATAATTATATTTTCTCTGAAAGTGGTTCTCGTATTGGGATTATGTAATGAATTTGAAATGATTTTAAATGGAATATGAAAGTTGTTTAATGATTTTAATTTTTTTCCATATTCTTGTATTTCTGTTATTATTTATAAAATGTTATCGTATTTGGTCATTGAGAATTAATAATTGTGGATGACTGCAGCATCCATAGCTGTTAGTTTTGAGCCTCCAAGCAGGGGATGATACAGTTTGGAAAATCAAAGGAAGATTTGTAAATGGTGAAAGAGTTTTATAATGGTTCCGGATATTTATTAAAGAACTATAGAATGGTTTATATATTTATAAAAGGAGTTATAAATGGTTATGGATTCATAAAGGGGTTGTAAATAATTTTAGGAATGTATAAAAGAGTTCTATACATGGTGAAGATTTATAAAATAGTTATAAATTGCTTTAGAAATTATAATGGAGTCTATAAACAATTTTAGAATTGTATAAGAAGGAACTCTGCCTTAGTGTTTGTGATTATACTTATACTATTGAGATAAGTATATGGATATTTTTCCAAGTACTGAAATACAAGGATTTATGGATATATATATACACACACACACACACATATATATCACTGTAAAAGAATTTTGATACATATGTTTACAAAGTGAACTTAATTAATAAAAAGATTAATCAAGGAGGCTAGCAGTCGCTTATATTCGTAACCAATGTTTTTCCCCTAAGTAATTATATCCCTGATTTAAATGTTTATTAATCTGATAGTAAAATAACAAACTATCGAATTTGGACCCAAAATATAACTTTGTAAATATCTAGGAGAAACACTTGAGTTATATGGCGCAATCATCTCTAATGATGTTGTAATATACGTATAAATCTCGTTTCGTTCCCCTTGGACAAACGATAAGGAAATCCGTCCACCAACGGTTGGGAGGTAATCTCAGCTCTTATCTTTGACTATTTGTTTCTTAAAGAACCGGGGTTGAGTTTATCAAAAACTATTGAATTTTGTTTCAAAGAGACCGGGATCAGATATGTTATCCGAAAAACACTTCGATCCAACTCAAGCATTTTGATGTATAAACACTTTGAGGATGACGTAATTGAAGATGGAGCTCTTCGAAGTTCAAGGGGGGCTTACCACTAGTCCTGAGGATGACTCTAAAATGGATGTAATTGAAGTAGTGCCTTTGGTTTCGTTTAGGCTCAGAACGAACTTGTATGGATGAATGCTAGTATTGCATTGTTGCCTAGAGAAAAGTGTTAGCATTCCATGTGGGAAGTGCTATATAAAAGGTAAAATGTATCATCAAGCCACATCAACCGAGAATGACTAAAACAAAGGAGATGCAGCAGGTCTCAGTGGTAGCCCCAAAATAGGGTTTGATCGTCCCTATTTAGAGTCGATATTATCTCTCATTTGCATTCGTTGGGGCCCTTTAATGGAGGAATGACCATATTTGGTACTACCAGTCAAGTGGTAGGCCCATCATGTGTTTGCAGGGGATCTCGACGAGGTCCTCAGTGTTATTTTATCTAAAGATGCACCGTGATGGGTGGTACTGCAGTAGTCCAGTCATTTTATGAAATCCATTCTCTAATATGAGCCTTTACGGATTCAGTTGTATACCTATTATGCTGAAATTTAATTAATGTGACAATTTCGGCTATGATTAATAAGTAATTGTGTCTTAGATACTATTATAATATCAGAGAATTTCATATGAAATGGTTTGGTTATCGTTACGTAAAAACTCATCCCTATTTATGTGCGGCGTGGTTTTAAGAGATACTTTTGATTTCAAAGGTTTATATACCTTTAAAAATCTAGTTGGGTGTGTTTTCTCACACTGATTTTTCAGACTGGCTTGGGTATTATTTTATTATAATGCTCGGGTCAGACCTAGCATATTATAGATTGAGTTGGATGCTTTGGAGCTTCACAAGGCGAGATGGAGGCCCAAAGACGTATTCACTTATATGGTTATCTTTTAGTTGCATTCATGGTTGTATTTATCTGCAACTATGAGGACGGGTTGTTATAATTGTTCGGGCAGAAATAACATAGTATATTGTGATTAAAGTCTATTTATACATATAATACAACTTGTTTCTATGTAATGATTTATTGTATAACGTAGATTATTGCTTCCGCTGTGAGATTCTTTATTGTTTATTTTTCTTTTCTTATCTTATTCCTTCTTTCTTTTCCCTAACTATCCGCATTTCTGTTCAATTTGAGTGGACATAAGTGGCTTATTGTCCGCTTAAAATGTACGTAAAAGTGGATTGTTACGTTTTTCATTTCATTCACGCTTTCTAAATCTTCCTCCAAGATTTCATGTTTACCTTCATGGCTTCCATATTTTTTTTCAAAGTTTGAAAAATCATTTATTTTTTACTTGTAATTCATGGAAACCTTAGTTCAAACACCTTATTTCTTCCCTACAACCTTCTCTTCCCAAAGGCAAGCTCCACCACACTGAAACAACTTATGGCCGAAATACCAAGGCTTCATGGCCAAATTATTTTGGACACTTAAGGCCTTAAAATCTCCACTTTTGTTAAAGCAAAGTTAGGAGCTAGGCCATAGACTAGTTCTAGTGGATTTTCGGAGTGGTTTGGTAATATTTGGTGAGTATAACTTACAAATTTATTTAAAAGTACTAACTTAAAAAAATGTTGTTGCTAAATCATAGCTATGATTGGTTAAATATAATGTTGCCTTGTTTGTGTGCTTATGTGTTTGGATGTAATATTAACTTGAGAATGCAAGTTAAAGATTAGTGAGGTTGATAACGAGAATTTTAATCAGTTGCATGTTGTGATGACACGTATGTGTGTCATACATATGCGTATTTTGTACGTAAAAAGAGAAGTTAGTATTTGGAGATGGTTAGCTTGCGACATCGAGGATTCAAACTTGTTTTCTGACTTTGTTTTTTTGAAATGTTTGTGCAAAGTCCCGAAAACCTAACTTTTGTTTTTCCAAAACATTTTTCTAAGTTTTTACGGTGGTTAAGTATTAAAATAAGAATTTTGAAGCATATTTGTTATAAAAATCAAGTTTAAAATTTTCGGGTCGAATAGCGTTAGTCACTTAAATGCAGTTCGTAAAAACGTACTTTTTTAATTAAATTTGTTTGCACTTATGTATCCTTTGAAAAATGTTTTCAAAACTTATTTTAAGTATGAATAAGAAATTATTATTATTTAACTTAACTGATTATTATTTATTTAATGATTATTTAATTAATTAATTAAGTAGGTAATTAGAAATTTGTACTTAATTATTGATTAAAGTAAGTTGTTATAATTAGTTAATAAACTAAAGATTGTTTATTAATTAATAATTTGTTAAGGATCAATTAGTATTTAATTATTAATTAATGATTAATTGTTATTTATTTATTAAATAAAGGGTTTTTTAGTTACTAATTAAGTTAAGATTTGATTAAGATTAATTTCATTATTAATGAAGGTTTTAATAATTAATTAGAGATTAATTATGGTTTAAATATTTATTTGAAGATCTAATATTATTTAATTATTGGTGTAAAGGATAATTGTTATTTAATTATTTATTTAATAGTTAATTATGATTTAATTATTAATTAATCGACTAATCATTTTAAATAAAGAGTTTGAATGTTATTTAATTAATTAATAAAAGTTTTAAAACACTTTGTTTCTAAAGATCGGTTTCATTTAAAAGCAACTCTCTTTAATAAGGAAAGTTTTAAATCCAAGAGATTTCTTTGTCGATTACTTTTAAGTAACCCTAATTGAATATGAAAGTAATGACATTAGTTTGGCAGAATAAAACATCACTCTACTAATTAAGTTATATTGCCATAAGTTTGGTAGATTAGATCACAATTCCACTATAGTTCACCAAGTATGTTATGTGGACATCGATTAGCCAGAATAAAAACCCATTCTACCATCATCTTAACTTGTCATGCGTTTAGCAAAGTAAATCCCATCCGCCATTTTGGTAACTTGAATGTTTACATATATGTTATTTATTGTTGATTGTCGATTCCTTTTACATATCTAATATATTAATATTTATTATATATAATCCTTACCTTAAGACCTCCTTATTCCTAGGCCTAGACTAGATTTATCAAAAGTACACTTTGATCTATACTTTAAACGACATTACCTTTATCTTATCGATAGGATTGGGCTCTTTATTTTATTGCTTTCATAGTTCCATTGGTTTTCAAATTTCTTTGTGTCTCTTATCTTTGCATCTTTTAGGATTTTACGCAAATTTACCTTTCTTCCTCCTTTCTAGTATTCTGTTTCTGTCCTGAATTGTAGATATTTACATCTATATATTTGTTTAGTGTCTTTTGAAATTTTTGTCCCTTTCGGGTGTCCTTGCTTCTTTTTGATTTGGCCTCAGCCTTGGGCTTCGGACACTTTCATCCTTTTTCCTTGTTTGTGCTCCCTTTTTGGGCCTTTTAACTTTATTTTAAGTCGAGAGCATCTTCCCCCCTTTCTTTTATATGCTCCCTGTTGGGCTCTAACTTCACCTTGAAATACTATAGTTTATATTTGACTTACCTTTCTCTAAACGGTTGTTACTGGCTGCTAGACTACACCTTCCCTCAAAAAGGTACTCTGGACTGGACCTTAGAGGTTATAACCCTCCCACCAGCAGGCTGTGCTCCGGAGTGGACATCAGAGGCTCGTTAGTTCTCCGGAGTAGATGCCATAGGCTCATTGCCATTGCTACTCTGAAGTGGACGTTGAAGGCTCATTCTCATTAGTGCTTTGGAGTGGACGTCGAAGGCTCATTCTTAAAATTTTCTTTTTGAAAACAATTTTTGGTCAGTTGCAATGTTTACAAAAGTCTTTTTTCTATGAAATCCTTTTTGGGAGAAAATATTTGCCGTAAAGGAACATTTTGATAAATTAAGAGACTATTTTTCCAATAGGATTCAGATGATAGCTTTCTGATAATGATTTTTTAAATTACCCCATAATAGAGATACCAATATCAAATGAGAGACTAAGTGGTCATGATTCATGATCCAATATTCTTTTAGTCGAGAGTAGGCTTTCCTAATTTAGAACTTTTGGCCAATGAATCTTAGTAGTTTTCAAAATATTGTTCATGGAAAAAGTGTATAGGTCTTTCTTCGCAAACAGTTTCAGATAGCTTTGGAAATGCTTCTGTCAAAGCATGCTCAGTTAAAGATCTTGGAGTGCATTTGTTAATGCCAAATAATATTCTTTGAAGATTGTACGAATTCATTCTTGAAGTAGATAAATGTCTACTTTCCCTTATCTATAGGGTAATTAGAAATAATCTTTTTTGATTCTTAAAAGTAATTTTTTTGAAGACAGGATTAAGAAATTCTCTTTGATACAAAATGACTTGTTAAAATAGAGTTGGTGCATATTGCTTCCATCTTCATGTAGCATACATAATCATGCCTCCTTTGATTTTCTTAGCTAAAGGAAATGCCTTGTTGGCAAATCTGAAAAGCCATGATTAATGGACTAATCGATTTTTACCGATAAGAGCATGCTTTTTCCATGAATCCCTTTTTTGGGAAAGTTTTGGATATTTACCATTTACCGGGAACGAGTTTATAACAGAAGTTCGATCGTATTTTAGGATTCCATTGGGACAGTTCTTAACATTGATTCGGCTTTGAGACAAAGATGAGTTATTTCATTCTCGGCGTTTGAGCTGTCTTTCTTTTGAAACAGCTAGGAATTTGTTATACTTTCGAAGTCTTTTGTATGTAATGGACTGTTTTTGTTTTACCTAAAAAGGCACTCGGATTTTGTGTTAATATATGATCAATTTTAAGCATAAATCAAAGTACGATTCAAATTTAAAAAGTTCTATGAGTAAAGATAATTCGTAGTGGGTGATCTCCAAAGGGCTTCATAGCCTGACAAGGGTTTATATTTAAAGTTGCTAAGATGCTTTCTTCTTGTAGAAAAAGTAAGATTTCAAGTTTTTGGACTATTCTTTTCAGAGTAAGATGTCCTTTAAGCTTCTTTAATGAATTCTTTTAACGTCCCTGACTTGATAATATTCTGAATTATTCCTACAAAAATGTGACATTCACCGGTCTTATATCCATTTACTTTATGATATTTGCAATAATCTTCTCCTTTGTTAGTCTAAGAATAGCTTCGCATTTTATGAGTAAATGAGAAATTTCATCGTCTGTTGCTATAGGGAAAATGTAGGAAAGGGGATTGTTTAAATTCACATAGTCGGATTCTAAAATCTCCCGCTGACTCTTTCTTCTACTCTTGTTTCCTTCCGAAATTTTACTAGAATGTTCAGAGTTAAACCTTTCTTCCTTTGATTTTGTTGAAATTCCCTTATGGCAGGATGCTTCTTCTGTATCTGAATAAATTTTTTAGCTTGAGAATAGAAGTTCCATGTATCTTTACATCCATGAATATGAAGTTCCTTCTAGCAAGGAGTTTGCTTGACCAATCCTGAATGAATCGCCATAAGCTTTTCTCTGTCATTCGCATTTTCTTTTAATTCTTCTATATTAAATCTATTCAAGTACTCGCCAAGCGATTCTCCTAGCCTTTGCTTCTTGATAGTAGCTAACAAGCTAAAAGCCATAGTTGGGTCTTTGAATATATAAAATTGTGTCATGAATTCATAAGAGAAATATTCCCAAGAATAGATAGTTTTGCCTTGGTAATTCTTGTTCCATTTGATAGCTACTCCTTGAAAAGTTACTGAAAAGAGTTTGCAATGAATTTCCCTTGAAGCGTTATATAAATCCATTCGAGTTTCAAAAGCTAAAAGATGATCCTAAAGTTCAGTGGTTCCATCATACTTTGGTGGGGGAATTTCAGTGTGAGAGGGAATTACAATAGCCATTGTTTCTTCTAAAAATGGGAGCCTTTCGAAGGTTACCATTTTTTTCCAAGTCAAGAAGTATATCATTTAATATTTCATTGAGAATATCCTTTTGGTAGGTTTCATCATCGTAGTAATCTCTATTATCTCTTTGGATTAAACTATTTGGTTGCTCAAGAGGCCTTTTAGCTTGACTTTCTTGGTTTTCATTTTTTTTCATTTGGTTCCTTACTTGGAGATTGTGCTTCATCTCTTCCTTCCATAATCTTTAAAGATCCTTGAGACGGAGCCCCTTCAAGAAGTTCTTACATAGCTATCACTTATTGTAGTAGATTTTGGACTTTAGTCTCACTACTTGCAAATTTTGTTAGGGTTGAAGGTTGTCCAACTTCCATATTTTCTAAATTGAAGTTCATTGTTTCTAATGTCACTTGTGATGTGGCTTCTTCATTTTGGATGTCATTATTGATAATTGCTATGCTCTGATACCAGTTGAAAATTGTTATGCTCTGATACCAAATGAAAAGACAGTGCGGATCGTGCTATATGGAATTATATTATACTAGTGCGGAAATAAACTAAGTTACTATAGCAATGTGAATAAGTAAAATAAAACATGCACACCAGGAATTTTTATACTGGTTTGAACTTCCCGTTCTACGTCATGTCCCAGACTCCTTCTGGAATTTCAACTACAACAACCCTCACTTAACCCGGAGGAACAGGTTTACACTGCCTGAGCAACTGAACAGGACTTCACCCGCCTAAGCAACCGAATGGGACTTCAATCTGCCTGAGCAACCGAACATGACTTCTTTACAAATAACAAATGTATCTGACTATAGTGTGTTCTTAAATAACACTGATAAGTCAATTAAGTACAATCTTCCTATAATTTTCTCCTTTATGATATATAATGTGATGTGCTTTGAGAATTGTGGAAGATAAAGTGATTAATGATCAAAGTATGTAAGCAATTTGAGTGCAATTTGAAAGCTTGAGAATAGATGAGAATTCAAGAATGCTAAAAGTAGATTCGGTTTCAGTTAATTGTTTGTTGAATTCAATAGTCTATATATAGTGTATAAAGAGTTGCAACAATATGTGAAAAATTATATTGAAAAGAACAGGTGAAACTATTGATTTTGAAAATGTTTCTCTTCGGTGAAGAGAAGTGACTTTTCAAGAAAATGGCAATTGGAAATATTCAGACGTCTGAGTTAAAAAATTCATACTTCTGAATTAGATTGAAACGCAAACAGCAAGCAAATGGGCTATTTTGGCCTTATTCAGATGTTCGAATATTTTCATTCAGACGTCTGAATATTTTAGAACCATAATTTTGTTTCAGCATTCAGACGTCTGAATGAAGTATTTCAGACGCCTGAATTTAGCCTGTAACAAAAAGTATCATAGCTCATTTGATTAGAGCACTAACCTTCTAAATTAGAGATCCGGGTTCGAGTCTTGCTCCATGTAATTTTTGAAAAATTGATTTTTCATTTAAAATATGAATGTGTATGTGTGTATACCATTTGGAGAAGATTTTAACATTTGTAAACTCTAGACACGACGCTATATGACTAATAATACTTTGTTTGTCACCTTTATCTTATCTCTGTCGTATATATCTCTTCTTGTATCTCTATATACATTCTTTCATCCTTTTATACTGTGTATCTTCATTTTGAACGTATTTGATTATCTCTTTTTGATGCTCATGTACCTGCAAATTAGCTTAGAGATTCTTTGACATAATTGTATAGTTGTTGTCATTAAAATCCAACAATTGAGGTTCTAACATTCTCCCCTTTTTTTATGATGACAATTATACAATTTTAAAAAATATTCATCCAAAATAAAAAATAATTTTAATATGTTTAAAGCTCCCCCTAAGCATAAAACCTCCCCCAAGTATAATATCTTCCTCTATCAATATGAATATGAATTTCTCCCCCTTTGTAATTATCAAAAAGAATGAGCGAATATAATAAGTTAAATAAAATATCTTGTGAATAGTGGGATAAACTCAACATAAATTATGGGGAAAAAATAAAATAGATTTTACCATATTTGTTGAAGTCCATATTTCATTGTAAGCACGTAATTCTATTAAGCGTATGGATCATTCTTTAAAATTCCAAAATCTATCCTTTTCCTTTTGTTTCTCCAAGTACGTGCAATAAATAATAATTATTTTTGGTACCCACTTACTATGTTAGGGTCCGGGGGGTTAGATCTTGGGAAACCATACCCATTTTGGTGTGGTTGAACCTTTATAAATATAATTTTCATTACAAATCATATTTTTATAATAGTTGCTAATATAAAGTTGTTTATCATGATCAATCATATTAGCTGAAATCCATATCATAATACTATTAGTCATTAGCTTAGTACTTAAAGAATATTTTCTATCATTTCTAAACAAAGTACTATTATGACTATAACTGGTTTTAAATCTATCTTGGTTACAAGTACTAGCGCTAAAATTAGTATACAAGAATGCATATCTGGTACTATTTTTACTTTTAGCTTGTTTATAGCCTAAACCGCTTTTATCATTGTGAGCTTTTGGATTCTTAACATAACCTAATCCCTTCTTATTTGAAGCAGGTTGAGAATTTTCAATAATCCTGGATAAAATTTCTCTCCCTTTTAATAAAATTGGAGATATTTTTAGTAATGTCATCAAGCTTAGTTTTCAGACTAGTGTTATCTAACTCAACAATTTTTATTTTTGTTTTTAACTCATGATTCTCAGAAGCTAGAGCGTTATTCTTTTGTTTTTGCGCCTCTATTTCTTGACTTAATAGAGCGAGTTGAGAATTGTCATAGAGTGAATCTTGAATTTTCTCAAGTTCTTCTTCTAATATTTTCTTCTCGTCTTTAAGCATATTTCTTTCAAATTCTGCTTTCTTCTGATTTTCCAGAGCTTCCTTATATTTTCTTTTGAGACTTTTAAAGTGTCTAGAAGTTCTAAATTTATTTCTATCATATCATCAAAAATTAGATCACTAACCTCATTATCTTTTGCCATGAAGCATTTGTTTGTTTTCTCCTTTGATTTTTCTTTATTGCTCTTCCTCTTCTTATTACCTTGACTAGATCTCTTTGTAGCCATTTATTTTAGGATGTTGTTACGATCTCTAGAATACCAGGCTCTGATACCAAATGAAAATTGCTATGCTCTGATACCAATTGAAAATTGTTATGTTCTGATACCAAATGAAAAGACGGTGCGGATCGAGCTATATGGAATTATATTATACTAGTGTGGAAATAAATAAGTTACTATAGCAATGTGAATAAGTAAAATAAAACAAGCACTCCAGGAATTTTTGTACTGGTTCGAACTTCCCGTTCTACGTCCTATCCCAGACTCCTTCTAGAATTTCAACTACAACAACCCTCACTTAACCCGGAGGAATAGGTTTACGCTGTCTGAGCAACCGAACAGGACTTCACCCGCCAAAGCAACCGAATAGGACTTTAATTTGCCTGAGCAACCGAACAGGACTTCTTTACAAATAACAAATGTATCTGACTGTAATGTGTTCTTAAATTACATTGATAAGTCAATTAAGTACAATCTTCCTATAATTTTCTCCTTTATGATATATAGTGTGATGTGCTTTGAGAATTATGGAAGACAAAGTGATTAATGATTAAAGTATGTAAGCAATTTGAGTGCAATTTGAAATCTTGAGAATAGATGAGAATTCAAGAATGCTAAAAGTAGATTCGGTTTCAGTTAATTGTTTGTTGAATTCTGTATTCTACATATAGTGTATAAAGAGTTGCAACCATATATGAAAAGTTATATTGAAAAGAACAGGTGCAACTATTGATTTTGAAAATGTTTCTCTTCGGTGAAGAGAAGTGACTTTTCAAGAAAATAGCAGTTGGAAATATTCAGACATCTGAATTAGATTGAAACGCAACAGCAAGCAAATAGGCTATTTTTAGCCTTATTCAGACGTCTGAATATTTTCATTCAGACGTTTGAATATTGTAGAACCATAATTTTGTTTCAGCATTCAGACATCTAACTGAAGTACTTCAGACATCTAGATTTAGCTTGTAATAAAAAGTATCATAGCTTATTTGGTTAGAGCACTTGCCTTTTAAACTAGAGACTCGTGTTCGAGTCCCACTCCATGCAATTTTTGAAAAGTAGATTTTCCATTTAAAATATGAATGTATATGTGTGTATACCATTTGGAGAAAGATTTTAACATTTGTAAACTCTAAACACGACACTACATGACTAATAATACTTTGTTTGTCACCTTTGCCTTGTCTCTATCGTATATATCTCTTCTTGTATCTCCATATACATTCTTTCATCCTTTTGTACTGTGTATCTTCATTTTGAATGTATTTGATTACCTCTTTTTAATGCGCATGTACCTGCAAAGTAGCTTAGAGATTATTTGACATAATTGTATAATTATTGTCATCAAAATCCAACAATTAAGGTCTAATAATTATTCCTTCTGGCCCTTACCATCTTCGAGCCAAACAAAAGAGCTCTATGCAACGATTTTGTGAAGAGGATTGTTAGAGATCGAAGGTTCGAGACTCTCCTTTTAGCATCAAAAATTTTAATGAATAAATTCGTCGACACCCTAAAGTGAAAAGGTAAAGAATTGTTTTAGTGGAGAGTCATGTCGAGGTCAATAAGAGTCATCGAGGTTAGGCATGATGTCATTGAAGTCATCGAGGTCAGGCATAAAGTCACTAGAGTCATCGAAGTTAGGCATATTTATACATGTCAAGTTTTAGCTTTAATATCATGGTCTATGACTTTATCGAGTATGAAGTTATTTAATGGGAAGTGAATATGGAGGTCGTCAAGGTTATAAAGAAGTACGATGCTCGGTAAGGTTTATTATAGCTTGCACAATGATGTCGATGTTGTAAACTCAGTAATAACTCGTGGTATGTATAATTATGAATTTTAGCTCACATCGAGCTAATTAGACCATCTCTTTGTTAATTGAACAAATCATTGTAGATACAACACCTTCAATATCACAATGGACAAAATCCCAAACTTAATTTAGGGTTTTAAATGAATAAGAAGTGAGAATAATAAAATTTCACCCTTAAATGAAGACCCTCAGACAGTATATGTAGTGTTTGGTGGGTGCCCAACTTCGACATCCACGAATCTCGGCATCTTTAGCCCCGTTGAGGTCAAAGGTGAATGTTTTTTTGGCCTCGTCATTATCTGCATCATTGCGTATTGAAGTTTGCACAATTGCATCTTCCTTAGCACGGCCTTTGCAATCTCAATACTCGACGTCAACTCTCTACCGTTGATAGAACATGAGTTGACATCATCTATAGACATCGACATTGATGGATATCGACATTCCGTGTATAGGTATGTGGTGCTCCGCATTTGGCTCGATGACTTGGCGGTGTTGATCCTCGATGAGTCCCACCTGCAACTGTTTGTAGATTGGCTGTTGGGATGGAGGCTTGGTGTTCCTCGATGAGTCTAATAGCTTTGATGTTGCTCTTCTGACTATGCTTATTGACGTCGAAATCATCATGTTAACAATGTCGAGGCTAGCTGAAGTGTAAGGCTTCCTTGATGATGACAATGATATCAACCCTTTGCCGCATCATCGATACTGTTGTTCCTAACGACGTCCAGGTTGAATGTCATGTAGGATGTAACATCCCATATCTAGAGGTCCAAAGCTAAGTTCTACAAATGCTGCAGTCATCTATAGTATTAACTTTCGATGACTAAATAGGCTATGTTAATGGTATCCATAATATCAGAAGCATATGAATGTAAAACAAAATCACAAATTCCAAAACAACAACATTTTCTGATTACATTTCCAAAACATGTTCCATATTCAAATTACATAATCCTATAATCGTTTCCTAGGTTATAATCAAATAAATAAATATGCCAAGAGTGATATATGAAGATGCCCCTTGGTTGGTCCGAGTATTATACTGTCAATAATACAACACAACCGAAAAAGAAAAAAAAAACAACAACTCCTAAATAGTTATTTGTCAACCTCCTGCTTGCCTTCGGTGGCTTTATTTGTCATCCTACTAAAACCTATAAACCTCAACCCTCAGCTTACTCAAATCAATTTTGAGCACCCGAGAGTTTAAGGGGAAAACATAAACTTCGAGTCGGACATAAAGCCTTGTGCGAATAATACTATGCATCTTCATTATTTGATATTAAGTGAGACCATGCCGCTTAGCGGAATGGGTTTCCCCTCACTAACATCCTTTTAAAACATATCTTTTGCAAATCCTTTCTTGCAACCAAAACTAGTCAAAAAATGTAAAGCATTATTATGTAAACATACATATCAGGTAACAAATGAACTATCTATTCGAACACTATATTTTCGTTAGGCTAACTACTAACATTTGGCTGACTTGGGCTTACCAGACAATATAAAGAAAATAATCTAACACCCATTAGACACTCCTCTTCTGGATGGTCTGTTCTTAACTATCTGTTAAATACTTCTCCTCTGGACGATCTATTCTTAACTTCTCCCAAAGGTCACCTGATCTTAATGGTTTTGCAGGCTCACCAATAACCTATTTGTATGCAAATATATATTCCCTTCTGTGTGTAATCATAATTTTAGTCTTACTTGCATACTGGAATTTTGGACTAAATTATCTAGGGCCAATAGCTAATGTATATGGCACGAGCTTATAACAGTCTCATCTGGTATTCTAATATCCGAGTCATTTTACTTAGGGAAGCCATCCCTTAAATTTTCTTTGAAGACCTTTTCTTGTCAAACTGATTTAAAACCTTTAAATCAAACTTAAACAAGAAAAATTTACACAGTCTATGCTTTAATCAAAATCACATTGCCATGTTATATTTGTTCTTTACTCAAATCTTTGTTGATTAAAACATTTAAAACTTTGAAAGTGCCTCTTTTGAATCCATTGAAAAAATCCCTTTCGAAACCTCTTTCGAAACCAAGTAAACCCTTCATTTAACTTAGGCCAAAAGGCTAAAACTTCCTTTCAAAATCTTCCTTTTGAAACCATGAAAAACTTCCCTTCGAAAGCTTTAAAACCTTAGATATCTTTCTTTCAAAACACTTTAAAACAGCCTTTCGAAAATATTGGAAAACCCTTCCTTTTAGACTTTTCGAAACCATTGGAAACCTTCCTTCAAAACCTTAAAAAATCATCAGGGAACCACCCCTTCGTTACCTTCATTTAAAAACCTTTTAGAAGCATCAAAAAATTTGTAAACAACAAACCTTCTGAAAGCACTTGGTTCAATTTAAAACATGTGGAAAACAACATTCGAAACTAATTAAAACTATCTTCTTCGAAATCATTTGTGTTCAACCTTTAACAGAGCAAAAAGGTCATTAAAACCATTTAAGTCAAATGCACTCTTTCAAAAGTTATTCCTAAGTAAAGAAGTGATGGTGGTGAAAATAAGCTTCCAAAAGCATTGGAGAAGTGGTTAAGTTTAAAAGCAAAGTATAGCTTCTGAAATCATTGACTTCGAAAGATAAGAAAAGCGGCAGCTAGGGGTTTCGACCCTTTCGAAAGCGTTTTACCTAAAACAAAGTCGTAACCTATTCGAAATCAGACCTAGTTGAAAGCCAACCATGTCGAAAGCACTTCCTTCGAAAGCAAAGCAGACGCATTTTCATTTAAAAACAAGACATATTTCGACCCTATCGAAACCTATAGTCTCGACCTAGTTACTTCAGCCTTTGTCCAATTCACTATGTACCAAGTTATTGATACTATGTGCATTGGTTTAAATAGCATGGTGGCGGAACGTCTAGGTTGGAACCCCTAGTGTCGAAAGTGGGGAAATGGATAAAAAGTGTTAAAACTTGATTTTTAGCTTTCTAAAGTAATTTTTTCAACAAACCTGCATTGTTTGTCAAAATTTTATTAGTTGCAAATTTCTCTTTTCTAATTATTGCCGAAATTTCAGATCTAAACAATATAAATAATTTGGAACATATTTACTAGTTATATCATCTGCAATCGCTTGAATCTCGAGACGTTCCTCGAGGGTTGTACCATGAGCAAAGCAACGGGTCAATTGCTTCAAATATACAACATGGATTCTGACAATGCAGTGGAGTTGGACCTCTTCATGAAGTCCACTTTCGTCCGAGCTCTAGTGTGACATACGACAGCTGCTTCAGAAGATGAATCGATCATGAGAGAAAGCAACGGCATGTTATTCCAATTTAATTTGATGGTCAGAGGCGAATTGAAAGCTAAGAAGTGGCCAGAGAAATAGGCAAAAGGAATTTCCATCCAAAATTTAAAAGTTGGTCGATTACATAAGGTCCGCGGTAGCAACGGAATTGAGGAAAGTAAGAAATATAGGTATGCCTGCCATCCACACCAGAATAGATGGAGTTTTTCGAAAAACCCTGCTAGTGGAGGAAGACCCGAAATACCTCTTCTCCTTTTATAAATATATAAAACATTTAAGTCCAATACCTTAAATAATTTTATATATTCATTAAAACACTTAGGAAAATTTTACAAAAATTCCAAAAAATCATTTTTAATATGTTTTCTAACATATATTAATTTCAGACCGAAATTTAGCCATAAATTATTTTATACCCAAATAATCATTTTCTACACTAGAAAATTAAAATAAAATCCAAAATAATTCAGAAATTAAAAAAATTGAAAATCATCTCTAAAATATCATTTTCAATCTAAGTCTAAATTCGCAAGGCATTTGGATGCATTCAATCTGGTTTTCACATAAAAACATATCATAAAACCTATATGAATAAGCATAAATCATCAACAAGCATACATGAAAATTTAATCATTCAAAAACATGGCATAATCTTGCAAAAGAATTCGAATTATCCTTAAAATCTAAAACAATAGAAAATTGAGACGTGGTCATTATTCACCTTAGATTTGAGACTAAGGAGATTGAGATTTGAATGGTTTTAGTTGATTAATCTTCTTTCTTTAGCTTTTTTTCATCCTCTTGTTCTTACTAATGGTGGTCGTTCTCTATACTTTGATTTATTTTTTGCAAATGAGAATGGAAGTGTATGGAATACATAGCCAAAGGTTTAGGGTATTCAAATATCTTTTTTCCTATTTTACCCTCACCTATTTCCTTTAACTTATGTTAGTTCATTTGTTTAAACAAGGCACAGCTACCCCTAATTAAAATCAAATCTCAATCCCCCAATCAACACATTATTTTATTTTATTTTATTTAACTAATTAAATATCCTAAATAATGTTACCAAACGTAAGGGCCATTACAAACTCCTCTCCTTAAAGAGTTTCATCCTCGATATTACGATATAGTACGATAAATCATTAAAGATGGTAAAACATACCATCAAACAAATCAAGATAAGTATCTCTAACCCTACTATCAGTCTCATAAGTACAGTCTCTCTCATCATCGCTCCACTAGACTTTCAATAATATGATTGTCCTGTTTCTAAGCCTCTTCTCATCTCTCACAACTATGCCAACTGGCTATATAACTATAGTCGAATCTGGTTCTACTACTAAGTCCTCTAACACAGTTAGTGAAATAGTAGTCTCCGGGTCTTTAACACACTTTCTAAGATGAGAAACATGAAAACATTGTGGACTTCTACCAAACTGTTCGGTAACTCTACTCTGTACACGAGTTTCCCGAACCTCTCTATAATAAGAAAAGGTCCAACGAAACTTGATGCCAACTTTCCTACTTTCCCATATATATCACATCCTTCATCGATGACACCTTAATAAACACATGATCTCAGATAGGGAACTCTAAGTCTTTCCATCTTTTATCTGAATAACTCTTCTGTCTAGACAGAGCCTTCTTCATTCTAGCTCGAATCAACTCAATCTTCTCTACAGCTTCTCTTACTAAATCTGGACCATGAACCAACATATCTCCGATCTCTAACCAACAAACGGGAGATATGCATAGCCTTCCATACAAAGTTTCAAATGGTGACATCCCAATACTAGTCTGATAACTGTTGTTATATGAAAACTCAACTAAGTGCAGATGGCCTTCCCTTGATTCCCTAAAATCTGACATACAAGCTCATAACAAATCCTTCAATACATTGTTAGCTCTTTTCGTTTACCCATCAATTTGTGAATGGTAAGTGGTACTTATCTTGAGCTTGGTTCCTAAAATCTCATTTAGACTATTCCAGAACTTATTAGCAAACAAGGAATCTCTATCACTTACTATACTACTAGGAATTCCTTGCAGTCTATTTACATTCTGCATAAATAAATTAGACAAAACAGGAGCCGTCCTAGTCGAATTAACTGGAATGATATGGGCACTCTTGGTCAATCTATCCGCTATTATCCATATACTTTCATTTCTCCTACTAGACCTTGGCAACCCATCAATAAAATCCATAGAAATAGAACCCCACTTTCATACCAGAAAAAGCCAATGGTTGAAGCAACCTACTAGGCTTCTGATGTTCAGCCTTTACCTGTTGGCAGTTCAAACACTTCTTCACCCATAAGCCAAAATCCCTTTTTATACCTTCCTAGAAGAAACTTCTCTTCATGTCCTGATACATCTTAGTTCCTCCTAGATGAATAGTGAACTTCGAACGATGGCATTCCTTTAAAACTTCTTTTCTAATGTTTCCTACATTCAGAACACATAACCTCCCTTTTGTTCACAACCACCCATTCTGGTTAAGATTGAAATCCTTTAAGTCATCGCTCTCTATTCAAACCTTTAACTTCCTGATCCATTGGACTAATACTGGATCCTCCTCCTACTTAAGAGCAATCTTCTCGACCATTACCAGTCGAACTTCTAAACAAGACAACATAATGATCTCCTCACTAGATCCAGCCTCATATCTCCACTGCACTCTACAGCTGTCAATGCTTCCAAATCCTTCCACTCAGCAATCATTGCCAACACTACATTCCGAAGCTTCTTGCTGAGTGCATCTACCACCTTATTCCTTTTCCCTGGTGTGTACTCAATTCCAAAATCATAACCAGTAATAAACTCTAACATCTCTGCTATCTCATATCTAGCTCCTTTCGAGAGAATAAATACTTCAACGACTTATGATCCATATATAACTCAGACCTTTCTCCCAAAAGGTAATGTCTCCACACGTTTAATGCAAAAATCACTACAGTCGACTCCAAAGCATACGTTGGATATCTAAGCTCATGCGGTCTAAGCCATCGAGAAGCATAGGCAATCACTTTATCTCTCTGCATCAACACAACTCCTAATCTAGTTCCACACACATCTCTATAAACTACCAAATCATGATTCTCCTTCGAAACAACCAACACAGGTGCACGGGTCAATAAGTGTTTCAGACTCTAGAGTGCTTCCTCACACTTATCGGTCCACACAAACTTCACATCCTTTTGTGTTAGCTTGGTCATCGGTGCTGTTATCCATGAAAAATCCTTTATAAACCTCCGATAACATCCAGTCAATCCAAGAAAACTCTTTATCTCAGTCATGGTCTTGGGTATCTCCTAATTATTCACTGTTTCAATCTTAGTCGGATCTACTGACAATCCTTTCTCTAAGACTACATGAACAAGAAACTTATCTTCCTTCTTCTAGAAATGACATTTTGAAAATTTCTCCTTCAGCTGATGCTGCCTCAGCGTCTCAAGCACAACTCTAAGATGAACTTCATGCTCCTTCTTATCCTTAGAGTATATCAAGATGTCATCTACGAAGACCAAGAAAAACCTATCCAAGTGTTCTCGGAAAACTCGGTTCATCAAATCCATAAAGAATGTCGGTGCATTAGTTAGTTTGAACGGCATAACTAACAATTCGTACGATTCGTATCTTGTCCTAAACACCGTCAAAGGTATACTATCTCTTGCTACTCTAAGTTGATAGAAACCTGTCGTCAAATCCAGCTGAGAAAATATCTTGGCTCCGCTCAACTAGTCGAACAAATCATCAATCCTCAACAATGGATATCATTCTTTATCATCCTCTCATTCAACTTATGATAATCGATACATAGCCTTAACGATCCATCCAGCTTCTTAGCAAACACTACGACTGCTCCCCAAGGTGGACTACTCTATCTGATAAAACTATGGCATTCTAAATCCACCAACTGCAACTTTAACTCCCTCATCTCTATAGGTGTCATCCTGCTTGGCAGTCTACTCACTGGTTCAGCTTCAGGCACCAAATATATCTGAAACTCAATGGCTCATTTCAATGGTAATGCAGCTATAGGCTCAAAAGCATCTGTGAATTCTCTAACCCTGAAAACTTGGTTCAACTCGTCTTCCAACTCCATAACACCTAACAAAGCATTCGCCTCACAACTAGGGTTTTCTACGGTGTAAACTATCTGATCACTGCAATCAGGGTGTCTAAGTGATATTTTCCTATCATGGAAAAATATCATATCATCGTACTCACTTAACCAACCCATACCCATTATAATTCCAAACCCTACAAATTCAAACACATGCAAACAGCAAACAAAGGTCTGACCTAAAAAATCAAACTCTAGGTGGTCACACTTCATCGGAAGTGTCGCATACCCTTCTATCGGATTTGCAACCCTTAAGGAAGTAATTAAATATGAGGGTTCTAGGTTAAGATTATCTAACAAACATCGAGATGTAAAAGAATGTGATCCACCAGTACTAAACAGAATGCTAACAGACATACTATGGATCTAAAACGTACCTCCCAACACTACCTTTCATTATCCTACGTTGTTGGCTTTGAAGTAGCAGGCTCCAATGCATACACTTTGCCTTTTCCATCCTTAGCAGGCTCTTTGCATTGGTTCTTATAATGACTAATTTAAATGCAGTTGAAGCACCTGATATTCTTCTTCCTGGTCACCTCCTTCGCATTTCTAATATGACACTCATAGCAAAATGTCCTTTCTTGTCGCACTTGAAGCAAAAATCCTTGGACTTTCCTTTCTTTGGTGCTCCACCATTCTGAGCACTCTTCTTACGAAAGAACTCCATTTTCTGACTCTGCCCCACCTGGGCCTCTTTAGCCTTATTCTTCTCTAAGCAAGCAAGCATCTCTTCGTGTCTCAAAGCCATCTCAACAACCACATCGCAGGGATCTCTAATGTAGGGTAATGTTTCCCTAGCCAACTCAGGCTTCAACCCCTTGATAAACTTCTCATTTCTCTTCATCACAGTATCCACAGTAACATACCCATACCTAACCAACCCCTCAAATCAACTAGCATACTCCAAAATTGAAATTTCCCATTGCTCTAACTCAGCAAACTTTCTGAATAGAACAGACTATGCCATCACAGACATGAACCTCTCACGGAACCTTCTCTTAAATTCTACCTATGTCATCGTCTCTTCATCCACACTAGCCGTCACGCTATTCCACCAGAATAAAGATGATCCCTGAAGATGTCTCGAAGCAAGCCTCTTCGCATGCTCATCATTGAGCCTTAAGTCAGCAAATATCCTTTCACAATGCAGCAACCAATTCTCCACTTCTTAGCATCTTCATTTCCAATAAATGGCTTTCCTCCAAGCCTAGCGTAATCTCTGCTTAAATTAGTATAGTTGTTGACCATCAGAGCGTTCCATACTCCTGCAGCATTTCCTCCAACAGCAATACCTGCCTACATCATGTTCACAAAAAAAAATGATACATGGCTCGCATATCCACTTATTGGACTCTAGCATCAACATTTTCAACTTAAGCCTAACCTTGGTTCCTTCTCGTATTTGGTCGGGCATTTCCATTTGTGGTGGTGTTGTCCCCTCCTAGGTTAACTCGTCCTCGTCTAGCATCCATATCTGTATTCAAGCCTCATGAAATACATAACAATAGCCTAAGAGAGATAGCAGAACAGAGATATAGGGTATACATACATACGTACATATATATATATATGTATATATTTAAAATACAAGTATGTTACTATAGCCTTATCCCATAGCCCGATCTTACTCTAATTCTTTAGGATTATGTTTTCAAAAATCATTTTTTGTTGAAGTTTTTCATAAACCTATGCTATGATACTAAGTTGTAACATCCATTATCTAGAGGCCTAAAGTTAAGTGTAGATATTTCAGTCATCTATAGTATTAACTTTTGACGACTAAATATGACTATGCTAATGGCATCCATAATATCAGAAGTATAGAAATATGAAACAAAATCATAGATTTCAAAACAACCACATTTTCTGATTACATTTCCAAAACATATTCCATATTCAAATTACATAATCGTTTTCCAAGTTTGGATCAAATATAATTATTACATAAATACACCAAGAGTGACAGATGAAGATGCCCCTTGGTTGATCAGATTACTACATTGTCATAATTGACATAATACAACATGGCAGAAATAAACAAATAAAAACAGCAACTCCTAAATAGTTATCCATCAGCCTCATGCTCGCCTTCGATAGCTTTATTCGTCATCCTACTAAAACCTATAAACCATAAATCTTAGCCTGCTCAAATCAATTTTAAGCACCCGAGAGTTAAGGGGAAATACAAAAACTTCGAGTCAGACATAAAGCCTAGTGTGAATAATACTATACGTCTCGGTTATTTGATGTTAAGTGAGACCACGCCGCTTAGCGGAACGGGTTTCTCCTCACTAACATCCTTTTAAACATATCTTTGAAAATCCTTTCCTACAACCATAACTAGTTAAAAAATGTAAAGCATTATTATGTAAACATGTATATCAAGTAACAAATGAACTATTCGTTCGAACACTATAGTTTTGTTTGGCTAGCTACTAATCTTTGGTTGACTCGGGCCTACTAGGCAATATAAACAAATAATCTAACACCTGTTAGACACTCCCCTTCTAGCCGGTCTATCCTTAACTATCTGTTAAATACTCCTTTTCTGGACGGTTTGTCACTAACTTAACTTCTTCCAGGGTCACTTGATCCTAATGGTTTTGCGGGCTCACCAATCTGTATACAAATATATATTCCCTTATGTGTGCAATCATAATTTTAGTCTTACCTATGACAAAGCCCTACACATTGGAATTTTGGACTAAATTAGCTAGGGCTAATAGCTAATGTATAGGGCGTGACCTTATACCAGTCTCATCTGGTATTCTAATATCCGAGTCATTTTACTTAGGGAAACCTTCCCTTAAATTTTCCTTAAAAATATTTTCTTCTCAAATAATTTAAAATCTTTAAATCAAACTTAAATAAGGAAAATATATACACTCTATGCTTTACTCAACATCACCTTGCCATGTTATGTTTATATTTATCAAAATCTTTGCCGATGAAAATATTTAAACCTTTGAAAGTACCCATTTCAAATCCATTGAAAGTGTCCCTTTCAAAACCATTGAAAGTACCCCTTTCGAAACAAAGTAAACCCTTCATTTAATCTAGGCCGGAAGGCCAAAATCTTCCTTTCGAAACCATTCAAAGTCTTCCTTTCGAAACCATGAAATTTTTTCCCTTCGAAAGCTTTAAAACCTTAGACATCATTCTTTTAAAACACTTTATAAACCGTTGGAAACCTTCATTCAAATCTTTCGAAAACCTTCATTTAAAAACCTTTCGAAAGCATCAAAACCTTTGTAAAAAAAAAACATGTCAAAAGCACTTGGGTTCAATTTAAAATATGTGGAAAACACCTTTCGAAACTAATTAAAACTATCTTCTTTGAAACCATTTAGGTTCTATCTTCAACATAGCAAAAGGGTCATTAAAACCATTTAGGTTCTATCTTCAACAGAGCAAAAGGGCCATTAAAACCATTTAAGTCGAAAGCACTCTTTCGAAATTTATTCCTAAGTAAAAAAGTGATGATGTCGAAACCAACCTTCTGAAAGCAT
This sequence comes from Allium cepa, assembly GCA_030765085.1. NCBI lineage: Eukaryota > Viridiplantae > Streptophyta > Magnoliopsida > Asparagales > Amaryllidaceae > Allium > Allium cepa. The sequence goes on from CM060939.1 coordinate 979,156,802, forward strand.
TGGAGAAGTGGCTAAGTTCAAAAGCAAAGTATACCTTTCAAAACCATTGACTTTGAAAGGTAAAGAAAAGCAACAGCTAGGGGTTTTGACCCCTTCAAAGCATTTTACTTAAAACAAAGGCGCAACCCATTTGAAACCATTCCTTTAAAACCATTTGACCAGGATGAAAGCCAACCAAGTCGAAAGCACTTCCTTCGAAAGCAAAGCAAGCGTGTTTTCATTTGAAAACGAAGACATGTTTCGACCATATCAGAACCTATAGTCTCGACCACCTTGATCCAATTCACTATATACCAAGTTATTAATACTATGTGCATTGGTTTCGATAGCATGGTGGCAGAACGTCTAGGTCGGAACACCTGGTGCCGAAAGTGGCGGAATAGGTAAAAAGCGGTAAACCTTAATTTTTAGTTTTTTAAAGTAATCTTTTCAACTAAACTGCTTTGTTTTTCAATATTTTATTGGTTGCTAATTTCTCTTTTCTAAAAGTACTACCAAGATTTTAGATCTAAATAATTTAAATAATTTAAATAATTTACGAAATACATCTTCACCTTTTTTTAAATATATAAAACATTTAGGTCTCATACGTTAAATAATTTTATAAATTCATTAAATCGCTTAGGAATATTCTATAAAAATATCAAAAAAATCATTTTTAATATGTTTCTAACATTTATTAATTTTGAACCGAAAACATTAATAATTTAGCCGTAAATTGTTTTATACCCAAATAATTATTTTCTACACTAGAAATTTAATATAAAATCCACGATAATTCAGAAAATAATAAAAATTAAAACCAATTCCTAAAATATCATTTTCGATCTAAGTCTAAATTTGCAAAATATTTGGATGTCATTTAGTAAGGTTTTCACATAAAAACATATCATAAAATCTATATGAATAAGCATAAATCATCAACAAGCATATATGAACATTTAATCATTCAAAAATATGGCATAATCTTGCAAAAGTAATTCGGATTACCCTTCAAATCGAAAACGTTAGAAAATTGAGATGTAATCATTATTCACATTAGCTTTGAGATTAAGAAGTTTGAGATTTGAACGGATTTATTTGATTAATCTTTTTCCTTTAGCTTTTTTTCTTACCCTTGTTCTTGCTAATGGCGGTCGGCCTCCATACTTTAATTTAGTTTTTGCAATGAGAATGAACGTGTATGGAATATAAGGCCAATGGTTTAGGATATTAGAATATCATTATTCCTATTTTACCCTTAACTATTTCCTTTAACTTATGTTAGTTCGTTTATTTAAACAAGGTACAACTACTCCTAATTAAAATCAAATCTCAATCCCATAACAAACACATCATTTTATTTTATTTTATTTAACTAATTAAACATCCTAAATAATGTGGCTAAAAGTTAGGGTCATTACGTAGGACCTTCTCGATGATGATAGTAGTAAAATTTATGAAGTATCATGACTTATGAAAGAGTTGCAGCAATCATTGAAGGGAAGTGACTCTTGCAGAAAAGATGATTCCTTTAGAAATTCAAAATTAAAAAGATGTTACTCGTTGATCAACCGACTGAAAGGGTACGACCGATCGACTGAATTACAGTCGGAAGTGATAATTTTAAATAGAAAAAAAAAGTGTAAAAAACACTAGATTTAGTCTGAAAATATTTGTTTAGTCAACTGAATAGCACTCTAGTTGACTAAATAACACTTTAGTCGACTAAATATGTGAATTTTTCTTTTTAAAATATGAACGAACTTCTTAATGTTCGTGCGTGTGTGTATACCACTTTGAAGGAATTTTAACATTTTTTTTCTAAACTTTGGACCAAAAACTCTTATGACTAATAATACATTGTGTGTCATCTTATCTTGTCTTCGTCATGTAGATCTCTTTGACAGTTGATATTGTTTCCTAAAAAGTCAATTATATACAAAATATATTTTGTGGTTATCACTATCAAAATACCAAATAATGAGGTTCTGACATTTTAGTCTAAGAAAATTGTCATATTTAGTTTATATTATATATATTTAATATACATTAACTGCTTGAAAACCATTTAACACCATTTTATATATTTTTTTTTCATACTTGTATAATCACTAAAATAAGTCAAACCAATTTTTTTATTTTTATATATTTATATTTATCGATCGTCGATGGATACGATGAATATTCAATATTTGAAATATGATATCATCCGCATTCGAAATTGTTCGTATACAAGACTACACTTTTTGTAGTCCTTCAATAACAAATGAGCATAAAAGGAAAAAAACAAGGAAACCTTTTCAAGTGCTCTTCAATAGAAACGAAAATTAAAAGGGATCCTTCTGAAAATATCGTTCTCCATTTGGATCCGGCATTACCGCTTCGTATAAAGCAACAGAGGAAAAATATTTGCTCAAAATCACGTCAGAAATTTGAAGAGAAAGACAAACCTAGCTCTCCATAGATCAGCCGGACCTAGTACGATCACAGATCTATTCTAGAATCCAAAGCCTAATTCCATTCGATACTTTTATTCTGTTCAATTATCTTCGCGTGTATCGATAAAGATGCTGACAAAATTCGAGACGAAGAGCAATAGAGTGAAAGGATTAAGTTTCCACCCAAAAAGGCCCTGGATTCTAGCGAGTTTGCATAGTGGAGTGATTCAGTTATGGGATTACCGAATGGGAACTCTCATTGATCGATTTGATGAGCATGATGGGCCTGTTCGTGGTGTACATTTTCATAAATCTCAGCCTCTTTTTGTTTCTGGAGGTATGAATTTGATTTGACTTTGAAAATCTAAGATCTAGATGTTTAGTGCTGGATCTGGTGTTTAGTGTAATGGATCTCCTGTCGAGGGTATTGGGAAACTGATTAAATATTATGACGTTTGTAAGATCTAAAGTTGATGTATCATTACGATGCATTCATTTCTTCAGTAGAAGAAGAATGGATCCAACACATTTGAAATTTTATATTTCTACATTTCTGATGTAAATCTTGAATTTGTACATATTTTGTTTTCCAGTGAAAGTTAGCTTAGTAAATGTAGTAGGCATCCCTAATGATTTTCAACCTACAAACTCTCGTATTGGGTCTTTATGAAGTATAACCAAATTGTGTTACCCAGCCGAGAATAATGTAAAGATCTAAGTGAGTGATGCAGTGTGGATGGGAGTTCTATATGTTTAAGAATCTGGACAATTTTAACGACCAGATACAGTTTGGGTAATGGTATAGGCTATGGAATAAAATGATTCAAGTTATGTTGACGATTTTCTCTTGTAGGTGATGACTACAAGATAAAAGTTTGGAACTACAAAACACATAGGTGCCTATTTACTCTGCTGGGTCACCTTGATTACATCCGTACTGTCCAATTCCATGATGAATATCCTTGGATTGTTAGTGCAAGTGATGATCAAACTATTAGAATTTGGAATTGGCAGTCCAGGACATGTATTTCAGTATTGACTGGTCATAACCACTATGTCATGTGTGCTTCTTTCCATCCAAAGGAGGATCTTCTAGTTTCTGCTTCACTTGATCAAACTGTCCGTGTTTGGGATACTAGTGCGTTGAGGAAGAAGAGTGTGTCTCCTGCTGATGATGTAATGCGTCTGAGTCAGATGAATTCGGATTTATTTGGTGGGGTTGACGCTGTTGTGAAGTATGTTTTAGAAGGTCATGACCGAGGTGTCAATTGGGCTTCATTCCACCCTAACCTTCCACTCATTGTGTCTGGTGCAGATGATCGCCAAGTCAAACTATGGCGAATGAATGGTAATCTTTTTGCTCCTTCCTTTAGATTTATTGCTTTCCCATAGTTTTCATTCTTAGGTATTATAAATTCAATTGCAGTTTGAGCTGTGTTTACATGCTTCAAAACATTTGTGCGATGCACTGCATATGCGCAGGGCCAACCTTAGGGCAAAGAAAACAAGCCAAGTGGCTGGTAACCCATGAGAAGAGCAACCCTTAATCCTAAATTCCACACACACACACACACACACAGAGCTTACGGTAGTTTAATTGAGTAAGTAGTGATTTATGGTTATGATTTGCACTGATGTTCAAATCTGGCTAGCTTCATTTTATTTATCATATCTTATATCATTCTCAATATACTTCTTTCTATGTTTGTGACTAAACTTACATCCTGTTGTCTAGGGTAACCCAGATGGTAGGACCAACACTTTTTAAAAATCTACACACACGCACACACCTGTTTGTGTGTATCTGTGTGTGTGTAGTTAGCTAAATCTTCAATAGTGTCATCTACATTTATAGTCTACTATAGTTGGAGATATTATATTTTTTATAATTTCAATTTATGCATTTAGGGTTACAGTAATTAAACATTAATACATTTTACCTTTGCTATTTCTTCTTTTACATTACTAAATTTAAGAGGCTACATATTAAAAGGCTACTAGTTTTATATGTTGGATTTTGATCATTATAATGTATCATTTTCAGCTGTATGTTCCAATTAAGTATATAATGTTGCTTTTAATTAGTTACAGATTTATTCATGAATTGATGAAGTGACCTATGAGTTTGCTTGTATGCAATAGTCATTTACTTGTTTTGTGCTAGAATTTTAAATTCTTAATATTCATTATATTAATTTTAAAAGTAAACATGTTCTCTAAAGGGGATGTACAGTTTATATAAATTTCATAACACCCATGCGTAATTCTATTACAACCCAAATTTTAAGCTGTGTTTAAACGTACAATTTTAAAATCCAATTGAAGTTAAATTTATATTTCGAAAACTAAAATTAAATCTAAATTTAATCCCAAAATAAAATTTAGCAAAAAATTTTAATTTACAAATTTAAGTATAAATTTCAAAATTCAAACTTAAATTAGAATAGAACTTCATTTTCACGATCAAAATTAGTTTTGAGTTTATTTATCCAATATGAAAGAATCAAATATAAGACAAGAACCATTGTCAAATCAAATTGAGTTCGTCGTTCAATTATATGTTCTATTTTGTAATTATGGATTTGAAAGTCAGTGATTTTGAGTTTACTGTAGGGTTTGAATGTAGTAAAATGACCAAGGTAGAGGAAATTTTGATAGTAGATTTATGGGTATTTTATTGGAGGGTAAAACACAATTGTTTGGAGTAGTAGAAATATATTTATTTAGGTCCATATAATTTATATTACTAGTGGAAGCTGAGCTCTTGCTTCTCATATTGAAAATATAGTCCCTAAAACACCAAATAATAAAATTATAATATAAACTCATAATTACGAAAAAAAAAAGATGATAACCTAGATCATAAATTCAAACCATTCAAAATTAAATGCAACAACAAATATTATAACACGTCAAGTTGCTTGCACTATTTTATACGCAAGGCACAAGAGAGCCATCACAATTATATAAATGAACATAATCTTGAGAATCAACTAGTTTATCATTTATCTAAATAATATATCATTTTCATAATATATTATGTAAGTCATTCGAACAAAAATAAATAAATTCAAAATCTACATGCATTTTGCATTATAAATAATGCAAGACAAAAAAGCAACAAAGGTTGCACTAACAGATGTGAAATTGAGCATTCGATAGTGTATATCATTTATTCGCGTAGCCATGTCACTTAATAAATTCAAGCATTTCGATGACTTGCACAGTAGACATGTAAGGTACAATGATGCAATCAAAATTGCACAAAACATATGGCTATGAACATATAATAGTCTATATCATTTATCTTTGTATAACGTGATATTTTAATTGCACAGTCCAAAACATTTTAAGAAAAATAAATTTAAAATTTTCATCTCACTTGCATTTTAATTGGTGCAAAAAATAAGCAATAACATGAAATCAAATATATCTGTATCATTTATTTGCATTTCACATATTACTATATTAATGTAATTAGGAAAATTCTATTTGGACACAAAATGGGACACGAGATTTTGATCATTAAATCTCCCTTTGATTTCCACCTACATGTAAAGACAAAAGGATCCAACGGTCTATACTTATCATGTCAAATTTTGTGTTCTAATAGCCGCTTTGATATACTAATGATAGATGCACTGGCAAAATAAATCCGAAACGTTTAGATTAATTTGGTACATTGCACTGTTGAAATACAAGTCAGTAAACTACGTATGATGGAAGCAATTATTTGTTCAAGTTTTTCACAACATAAACATTTATAACAATCATATTTCAATTAAAAAAACTAAAAATATATTTTTATTTCCAACATTTGTGTACTACATTTTATCAAACAATTTTCTTGCGTAATTCACATACCACATTTTTAAAATAAAGCGACAAATGAATTCCTTCCGTAAATAGAGGGGGAGGATTTTTTTTGTTTTTGTTTTGAGGTGTGTGTGTGTGTGGGGGGGGGGTGGTGGGGTGCGGTTGGTGGTGCTGCCTTTGGCCTGCATTTTATCGAACGATTTCCTTGTGCAATTTACGTTCCACATTTTCACAAGAAAGTGACAAAAAATTCCTTCTGTAAATAGAGGGGGGATGGAGGGGGAGAGTGCCTTTCTCATGTGGGAACTGTTTAATCTTAACACGTGGCTTTTGGCATATATTTTAACAAATTTGTGTTGATGTATATATTGTCGTTACATATATAGTTTTCAAGAGGGAGGGAGGGAGGCATATGTTTTTTTTTTTTTGGTTTCCTTGTGGGCGCATGCGCGTGCGTGCACATGCCCTTTGGGGATATATGGTAACAAAATTCATAATCATTTTCTATCCTTCCGTGCTTTTGGTTGTACAATTGGATATAAAAGGTTGTTTCCAGAAAGGAAACTAAAATAAAAAAACATGCATAATTTAACTTATATCGCAATTGTAACTTAACTCCTGTAATTAATTGAGTATATACTGCTCTTATCCCCACATTACTTATTAATCTAGTTGAAGCACACTCGGTTATTGTGGATAGCTATCAGTGCATAATGTTTCATAATCACTCTATTAGTAAAATTATTGCCTCCAATTCCATCAACCATAAACAATAAATCCGAATAGTGGGAATATTTTATTTGTTTGCATAAATAATATTTACCCGATGTTCTGTATATAGTTCCCAGCGTTTTTTATGCAGTGTATCTGTGTCAATATTACAATTGAATGGACACTGTACCTAATTCAAGTTTGCTTTCCATTTATACTCACCTTTCTGTTCATTTTATTTATCTATGCAGACCATGCTGATTATGTTTGTTATGTGGCCCATATCATCCTTCTGTTATAATATAAATTCCGATAATTTTCGTTTCACCAGTTATTTATGAACTGTGCATCTGCCTTTATTCAGGACATGCTAACACACGTTAATCTGATGCGTTTTCAGCAGTAATTGCTGATATTAACCAATGCTTCTAACATCTGAATTTGCAGATACAAAGGCTTGGGAAGTGGATACGCTGAGAGGGCACATGAATAACGTATCCTGTGTTATGTTTCACGCCAAGCAAGATGTCATAGTTTCCAATTCTGAAGACAAAAGTATTCGTATTTGGGATGCAACTAAACGCACAGGCATTCAAACGTTCCGACGTGAACATGACCGATTCTGGATCATGGCTGCCCACCCAGAAATGAATTTATTAGCTGCAGGTCATGACTCTGGTATGATCGTTTTCAAATTAGAAAGAGAAAGACCCGCTTTCTCTGTGAGTGGTGATGTTTTATATTACGTGAAGGATCGATTTTTGCGCTTCTATGAATTTTCGACGGAAAGAGATAATCAAATTGTTCCAATAAGGCGACCTGGTTCTGTAAGCTTGAATCAATCCCCTAGGACATTATCTTACAGTCCAACGGAAAATGTTGTGCTAATTTGTTCAGATGCTGAAGGTGGGTCCTACGAGCTCCATACTGTTCCTAAAGATACAAGTGGAAGAGGTGGTGATTTTATGCAAGATGCAAAAAAAGGTACAGGGGCCGCTGCGGTCTTTGTAGCACGTAACAGATTCGCAGTACTAGATAAGAGCAGCAATCAAGTTCTCGTGAAGAATCTAAAGAACGAAGTAGTGAAAAAGAGCTCTTTGCCTATCGCTGCAGATTACATTTTCTACGCTGGGACTGGAAGTTTGTTATGCCGTGCTGAAGACAGAGTGGTAATTTTCGACCTTCAGCAAAGGGTTGTTCTAGGTGAATTACAGACTCCTGCTGTTAAGTACATAGTCTGGTCTACTGATATGGAGAGTGTTGCCTTATTGAGCAAACACGCAATAGTCATAGCTAATAAGAAACTTGCACACAGATGTACGCTTCATGAAACCATACGTGTAAAAAGTGGCGCCTGGGATGAAAATGGCGTGTTTATCTACACAACCTTAAATCACATAAAGTACTGCCTGCCTAATGGCGACAATGGGATTATCAAAACTCTAGACGTCCCTATATATCTCACAAAAGTCATTGGCAATACTATCTTCTGCTTGGATCGCGATGGAAAGAATCGAGCCATAACAATAGATGCTATGGAATACATCTTCAAACTGGCTCTTTTAAAGAAGAGATACGATCATGTGATGAGCATGATAAAAAGCTCACGGCTATGTGGTCAGGCCGTGATATCTTATCTACAACAAAAAGGCTTCCCTGAAGTAGCACTCCATTTCGTGAAAGACGAGAGAACCCGATTCAATCTTGCCCTAGAAAGCGGCAACATCCAAATCGCAGTCGCATCCGCCAAAGAAATCGACGAAAAAGACCATTGGTACAAGCTAGGCATCGAAGCTTTAAGACAAGGGAACACAAGCATAGTAGAGTATGCTTATCAACAAACAAAAAACTTTGAGAGGCTTTCCTTCTTATACCTCATCACAGGCAACAGAGAGAAGCTTTCCAAAATGTTGAAGATAGCCGAAATGAAGAAAGACGTGATGGGTCAGTTCCATAACGCCATGTACCTTGGTAACGTCGAGGAAAGAGTCAAAATCTTAGAAGCAGCGGATCACTTGCCTCTTGCATATGTCACTGCAAAAAGTCATGGTTTGGCCGAAACTGCTGAAAGGCTTAAAGCTGAACTTGAACATAGAGGTATAGCGCCAACCATACCAGAAGGGAAAACTAGTTCTCTACTTATGCCGCCTGTTCCTTTAATATGCAGTGGGGACTGGCCATTGTTGAGGGTTATGAGAGGCATTTTCGAAGGAGGTTTGGATGCTAACACAGGAAGAGCAGGAGATGAAGACGAATTCGACGGTGCAAATGCAGAATGGGGAGAAGAAGACCTAGATATAGAAGGAGCTGTACAGGACGGAGATATCATCGCTGAAGTGGAAGACATTAATGGAGAAGAAGATGGGGAAGAAGGCGGGTGGGATCTTGAAGACCTCGAGCTACCCGCTGATGTGGATGTACCAAATGCCAGCACAGCACGTGCTTCTTCTGCATTCGTAGCTCCTACTGCAGGAATGCCAGTAAGCCAAATCTGGATTCAAAAATCCTCCTTTGCAGCGGAGCATGCAGCGGCAGGTAATTTCGATACTGCTATGAGACTGCTTTCCCGACAGCTAGGAATCAAGAACTTCGCTCCATTGAAACCTTTGTTTAAAGAACTGCACATCGGTAGCCACAGTTACCTCGATGCTTTTGCCTCTGCGCCTCAACTGTCTACCGCGGTCGAGAGAGGGTGGGCCGAGTCCGCTAGCCCTAACGTGCGGGGCCCACCGGCCCTGGTCTTCAGACTGTCGCTACTCGAAGAGAAGCTTAAAGCGGCGTACCGTGCTACCACCGAGGGGAAGTTTGCTGAAGCGTTACGTCTTTTCTTGACAATTTTGCACACGATCCCTCTTATAGTCGTGGATTCTAGAAAAGAGGTGGATGACGTTAAAGAGCTGATAGAAATAGCGAAAGAGTACGTTCTGGGATTGAAAATCGAAGTGAGGAGGAAGGAGCTGCCTAGAGAGGAGAGTACGAGACAGCAAGAGCTGGCTGCGTATTTCACGAACTGCAAGCTTCAGAAAACTCACACCAGGCTTGTGCTGACCAGCGCGATGAATACGTGCTACAAGGGAGGGAGCTATTCGAACGCTGCTAATTTCGGGAGGATGCTTTTGGAAAATAACCCACCTGCAAATCAGGCTGAGAGAGTTAAAAAGGTTTTGGATGCGTGCGGTGGTAAGAATGATAAGGTGCAGTTGAACTATGATTTTAGAAACCCGTTTGTTGTTTGCGGATCCACTTTTGTTCCTATTTACCGTGGCCAGAGAGACGTCCCCTGCCCTTACTGCGGGGCCCGCTTTGTCCCGTCTGTGGAGGGGCGGATATGTGCTATTTGTGAGCTGGCGGTGGTTGGAGCGGATGCTTCCGGATTGCTCTGCTCGCCTAGTCAGAGGAGATGAGCCGGAGCTTCTTTCTTTTCGGGTTTTGTTAGCGGGTTTATGACCTGAGGACTTACTCATGCTATGTGTTTTCTTTTTTTCTTTTTCTTTTTTGAGGTGAACAATAAAATAGATGTTATATTTGTAAGCATTTTGTTTCATACCACTTTTACTGCTAGAAGTTTTTTTATTTTTTTGTGAGAACTGAGGGCCTTCTGCTTAATTGTATAATCTCTGGTTATTGTCTGCATTTTGCATTTTGTTTTCGTACATTTTATTGGCTTTTTGTGAACACGTTGTGTTACTAATTTTTTATTTTTTATTTTTTAGATATGTTTGTTTCCGTTAATTTGGAAGAAGTTTTTCCCTGTTCGTTCAACAAATTGTTATGACTGTCTTATTAGGACTGCAGGTGTAGGTATGTGAATTGTTTAGTACAGTTACTACTTGAACTGTTTAACCGGACTTGTATTTGTGAAACAAAAATGATTAAAGTGCAAGTCATCCGTGAAATCGTAATAATCTTGCATCAGGTTACTTACTAGTTTGCTGTGCTTGGCAAGAGGTAAAAAATTGCTAGGACATATTTGCAAGGCCCATTAGCAGTTAGTCCCAGTTGCACCAAAATAATAATAATAATAATAATAATAATAATAATAATTTCAAAGTTCATTTCCAAAGCAGTGAATTTCATTAAACCACCAATCAGCAAATTTAATCCGCCATGAATTTTTGCTGTGTTTATGGTTTACATACATAGTTATGTTCCAAGAGCACAACCAGCAATTACTTGTTCAGTTGAAAAACTAACCACCACGCAATCAGATGTAGCATGTTCAGTTTACAATGATTAGTTACATAGCTAGTTCAGTGAACAGATAACTAATTTTTAAATGGCGTATTCTTTGCCGTTTTAATTAAATCGGCAAAGACTACGCTGTTGTAACTCCAACGTTCCAATTCGAAACGGTTAGTTTACAACTGCTATTTTGTACCATATATATAACATTCCATCATTTCTTCCTTTCAAAACTTCTTCATTTTTTCCCCTTTACTACACAATGTCTTCTTCGGCTAAACGATCGGACTAAAAGATAGTAAGCAAAAAATTCGTCACTACTTTTCAAAATTGTCCATTTGATACATCATACCCTTCTACTTGTTTTCTCGACGTCCATTCCCAAACCAACGACAGACCCTTATACCACAAAACGAATATGGTTATACGCCGTATTCAAACATGCACTACAGTCAACCTTACCCTTTTCACATTCCGGCCAGCTTCCTTCATCATCCACAACCTTACTACCATCCTACTGCTCTTCAATCATGCTATCGGTAACGCCTCGTCACTCATCAAGTTGCAGCATATGAAGATCATTAATAGTATATGTTGTTGATGATGTAAGGTGATCCACAACAACATTATTATCTTAGTGCACTACAGTTAGAGATTCACGACCGAGATGCTATGCGGAATCTATCAAGGCAGTTTTCGTACGCATGTAACACACTTACCAATGTTGGTGTTGGTAGTAGCCCGAAGAGGAAGAAGATCGAGTTGCGGATGTAGAAAATACGGAAGAAAGCAACGATGACTTTGTTAAAGAAATGCATGTACCTCAAAGCCTGGAGTGCAAAAAAGAAGAAGTGAAAATCGTTGAACAGTATGTTCGGCTGTCTTCACAGGGGATCAAATTTAGCTTGATTTGATGTTGGAATAGAGGACACTAAAGCTGAAATTGTTTAAGATGATGCAGGAGCAAATGATCTTAGAAAAAAGCAAGTTACGTTTACTCCACAATAATATGAATTGCATGCTAAATCTAGGGTAAAAATTTCAAACGATAGTATCACGTGTAACAACATGAAAGGTGAATTTTTTGGGCAAACGGTTGCAAACTTCTACAATATTCTAGAGCCAATGAAGAGGACTTGGCTTTTTTAAAGGAGGTTATTGAGTAATAAACTCTACTTGCCAAAACTACTTGGCACTTCTAACCAGATCTGAGAACAGACAATAAAGCGATGTTGCTCCTTAGTTGTAAGTTTAGTATTAATTTTGTTGTATAGTTTTCAAATTGTAAAGTTTATTCATACACTTTTGGTTTTGTTAAGCACATAGAAAAAGCACGCAAGGCTTTCCATGAGCAGTACAACCATATGTTCAAGTTTCAATAGTGCTTTGATCTTCTCTCCTCTCTACCGAAATGGAAGAACTCAAATAACTACATGTTTGCGAAGCAGAACATGGCCAAAAGAATGAACTACTTCTAGTCCAGTCGAAGGAGCGATCCTAGTTCTCAAGAAAGATCGCCACAGTATGTAAACGTTGAGGATCGTCTCATTGGTAGAAACAAAACAATTCAATTGGAGTAGTAAAAAGCAGATTTTTCGAAATTCTTAGAACCTCAAGAAAAATTCATCAATGAAACAAAAGAGAACAGAGAAGTTTACATCACAAAGGATGCAATCAGATTCGGAGTTTAATCATATTGTTACACAATGCCGAGAGTTGAAGCAACAGTTCGAAGCATGGAAGGAAGCTTTGATGAGAGAGTAAAACTAAAATAAACTTATGACTAGCAATTTTAGCAAGCTTTTTCCTCTACAACAAGAACTAGTAACCGAACAACTCAAATCTTATAAGAGAGAGAAAAGAAGTGGAGGTGGAGGTGGAGGTGGAAATGCCATGCTAGGGATAGATATTGAGTTGTAGGTGTTTAGTGTTTATTGTATTAGCCATGTATATGTGTGATTAATGTGTTTAGATTGAGCTATAACCTTAATGTATGATTTTTATATCTAATTAAGTATAATTTTTTGATAAAATTTATTACATTAGTAAGAAGTAAATATTCAGTAAAGTTCTGTTTGATAAACGAATTTCGTACAGCAACTTAGGAAACAAGTTCATAAATAACTTTGCGAAAACCTCAACATACATTCTTCACAACTTAGTAAACAAAATAAGTTTAGAAAATTTAACAAAACAACTTAGCAAACAACTTAACAAAACAACTTAGCAAACAACTTAACAAAACAAATTAAGAAAACAACTTTACAACGACTTCAACAAATGACTTCAATAAGTATCTTAGTAAACAAGCTCATAAACTACTGAGATATTTATGACTAAGTAGCCATAACTTTCCTTTCTCTGTGCGCCCATTAGTGGTCAACCATTTGGTCATGTAATTCAAAATGTGCTACTTTATCTTAAATATGCTTCACTATTGAAACCTGTGTAGTTAATGCTCCGCTATTACCCCGCTTTTACCCTGCTATATCTCATAGCGGATTTCTACCGCTACGATTTTTTCATATAGCCCCAAATATAGCCTTTCTGCTTTAAGCCCCACTATTACGACTATATTCCGTTATTTTTGCTATATTTCGCTATTTCCGCTATATTTTCTTTAAAAGAAATGAATTAAAAAATGACATTTATACATTATAAAAATTATGAAACTAATTTATTTAATTGAAATTTTTAATATATTTTCAAAAATGAAAATATTCTAATATTCTACTCAATTCAATTATGTTATATAACAACTTTACGTTTATTCATAGTATATTCGCACAAGTTTTTATTTAAAATTATTTACCATTAAATATAGTTCAATTAAATGATCATTTTTCATTTAATTACCATTTATATATTTGTAAAAGCATTAAGTACGAGTTTTATATGTTATTTTAGAGTCATTCGCTATATCCCGTTGTATCCTTGCTATGACTATTTGCACATTCGCCGCATTAAATCTGCCGAGCGCTTTAACTGCATAGATTGAAACATATTTCTCTATGGAGTTAATGTTTCTCTGAGGTCTACTATTTGGACCCTTAAACATGTCTGGATAATTGTTTTTTTGGTTCTTATATCCACCTCTTTTAGACTCCACAATCATGTTATGAATAATGAAACATACATACATAATTTTAGAAAGAACACTTGCATCATAAAATTGGATAGGGTTTCATTGAATCTGAAACCTTGCTTGCAAAACACCGAATGTACACTCGGTGTCATTTCTGTAGCTTGCTAGTTTCTCCATAAAATACTTCTCATTATCATTGCTTGGGACCCTATACCCTTGCATTAATACTCTCCACTTTAGATATACATCTACAAGGTAGTATCCCGTTCGATGCATGATGTAGCAACCTATCTAAAATGGACCTAAATTCCGATCCAGATATGACCCATCAAACTGAAACCCATTTTAAAACTGGTTTTTGGTTGGTATAATAAACAATACATATATGGAAAAAAATGTTAATAGTTGGAACATAAACAATATTTTGGTTTGACCGCGAAGGTCCAAAAATACCGTTATATGCAAACAAATATTAAGAGTTCGAATTCCATAAAAAACAAAAATTAACATTTCTTTTCAAACTGATATTATGAAACGTAAATAAGATCAAAATTTTGAATTTTTGTTTCAATAAAAAATTATAAATTTTTTCTTTATATTTTTCAATTTTTTATCAAAACTATAAAGAAATTCTAAATTTAATAATTTTATAAAGGCTTTTTATACTTTATATTGTACGTGTCAAAAAATCTCGGTTTTATTACTGTCTTATTAGGTTTATAGGCGTGGGTAAGTGAATTATTTAGTATGGTGACTACTTGAACTATTTAAATGGATTTCTATTTGCGAAACAAAAATGATAAAAGTAATCGTGCATTACATCACGTTACTTACTAGTTAGCCATACTTAGGTGCGAATCAAAGTTCATTTTCAAAGCAGTGGATTCATTTAACCACTAAATGGTGAATTTAATCCACCATGAATTTTTTCTATGTTAATGTTCGTGTCGTATTTTAATTATTTTAAAGCATGAAAACTTTAATCCATCCACATCCAAAAAAGAAACAGTGGAATAAGTAAATATATAAATAATTAAAGTAAAAACTAAAATAGTTTACCCAATTATTTTCACCAAAACAATCAATGTCAACAATATTCTACAAGTTTCAATAACAGACGTTTGATTCAACAGCAACAGCAGCAACAACAAAGTCATTATTCCCAAACAAGCTGGAGTCGGTTAGAGACGGAACCCAAAACTAAATGACAAAGCTAATTTAAATATTATAACAATAACAATAGCAATAATAAAATAAAGTCAAACAAGTAAATTAATAATAATAGTAACTAAGTAAAGTAAAAATAAAGATAAAAATTCATATATATGTTTTAAAAAATAAAAAAATAAACAAATAAATGATGATAATAGTATAAATAGTAATAATGGTGTTGATAGTGATATTGATCAAAGACCAAATGCTATGGCTTAGGCTCATTTTCCTTTGTTCTATCATCTAAAATTTTAAAACTCGTAACTCATGGTTCTGGTACGTGAATCGCTAACTTCCACGCGCTCTTACCCGTTTCCAGCTCTTCGGATATATTCCAATCCTTCAAGTCCCTTTTTACTACTTCCTCCCATGTCAACCTTGGTCGACCTCTACCTCTATATGAGCGTACGATACGGTCTATAATTCCAACGCGCATAGGTGCTTCGGGCGGCATTCGTTGGAGATGTCCAAACCAACTTAAGCGATATTGAATTAGCTTCTTCTCAATTGGTGCTACTCCAACATTTTCACGTATATCTTCATTTCTAATTCGATCTCTTCTTGTATGACCGCAGCTCCATCGCAGCATATGCATCTCTGCTACGCTTATCTTCTAGGCATATTGGTTTTTAGTAGGTCAACATACTGCACCATACAACATCACAGGCCTGATTGCCATTCTGTAGAACTTTCCTTTAAGCTTCCATGGGACTTTCCTGTCATAGAGAGTGTCAGGGCACTTGTCGCCATTTCACTTATCCCGCTCGAATTCTAAAACTAACATCTTCATTAATCTCACCATTACACTGCAACATTGATCCTAAATATCGAAATGATTATTTCTTAGGAACTATTTGTCCAACCAGAGTGACATCTTCATCCTTGACCTGATACCGTTGAACTCGCACTTCATATATTCTGTTTTAGTTCTGCTAAGCCTAAATCTCTTTGATTCTAAAGTCTACCTCCACAGCTCAAACTGACCCTTGATGTAATCCTATATTAATGGGAAAGTCATTAGTTACACCATTGCATTCTATGACACTAATCATAACATCATCGTACATATCCTTGATAAGGGTAATATACTTTTTTGGGACTCTTTTCTTTTCCAAAGCCCACCACATCATCTTTTGCGGTACTTTGTCATAATCTTTCATGTAGATCCTTCTTTTCTTTCTTAACCTCTCCATAAGTTGTCTTATCAAGAAAATTGCCTCTGTGGCCGACCTCTTAGGCATGAAGTCAAATTGGTTTTTTGAAACGCTAGTCATTCTTCTTAATCGATGTTCAACGCCTCTCTCCCAAAGCTTCATCGTATATAAGCTTAATTCCTTTGTAGTTTATGCAACTTTGGATATCTCCTTTATTCTTAAAAATTGAACCTAATATGCTCCTCCTCCACTCATCTGGCATTTCGTCCGATTTGAAAAATATTATTGAATAACTTAGTTAGCCAGGCTATCCATGCATCTCCAAGGCATCTCCACACCTCAATGGGATGCCATTAGGCCCCAATGTCTTGCATGCTTTCATCCGTTTTAGCGCCTCCTTTACCTCGGATTCTTGAATTCTTCGAACAAAATGCCTACTAGTGTCATCGAAAGAGTCGTCTATCTCGATCATAGTGATATCACCTTCTTCATTAAATAGCTTGTCGAAGTAATCTCACCATCTATTTTTTATCTCATCATCCTTCACCAAAAGTCTATTATTGTCATCTTTGATGCATTTTACTTGGTTGAAATTTCCTTTCTTCCTTTCACGGAGCTTAGCTATCATTGACGTCTTTTTCACCCTCCTTCGTACCTAGCTTATGATACAGGTCTTCGTACGCCTGACCTCTTGCTTCACTCACCGCTCACTTTGTGTTCTTCTTTACTACTTTGTACCTTTGCATGTTGTCCTCGCTCCTGTGATGATGCAAGTATTTATAGCATTCTTTTTTCTCTTGATATCCTTTTGCACATCACTGTTCCACCGCCACGAATCTTTAGGTTCACATTTTATTTCCTTTCGTTACCCCCAAACAGCTCAGTAGACACTTTCCGAATGCGTGTTGCCATTTCATCCCACATGTGATTTGCTTCTCCTTTCAATTTCCATGCCCTTCTCTCGTCACCCTATCCTTAAACACCTGTGAAGCATCTCTTTTGAGCTTCCACCATTTCGTCCTACTAATCTTGGCTCCTTTATCCTATCGAACATGTATCTGAAGACGAAACTCTGATATTAAAAGATGATGTTGTAAGACGGCGCATTCTTTAGGTATGACTTTGCAATCTGCATAAGCTCGTTTGTCATCTCTTCTAATAAGGACAAGTCAATCTGGCTAAAGTGTTGACCACTACTAAAAGTAACTAAGTATGGTTGTCTCTTTCTAAAGAATGTATTGGCTATCATGAGGTCATAAGCAATAACGAAATTCAGTAATTCATCTCCTTCTTGGTTCCTATCGCTATATCCAAAACCACCATGCACTCTTTCAAACCCACCACTAGTTGTACCAACATGCCCGTTGAAATCTCCTCCTATGAATTTTTTTTCGCTACTAGGCACATCTCTTTCCATAATATCTATCTCTTCCTAGAAATTTCTCTTGATGGCTTTATTTAGGTCTACTTGTGGGTCATAGGCACTAATGACGTTTAGAATCATACCGCCCACTATCAGCTTGACTAGGATGATCCTGTCTACTTGTCTCCTAACGGCGACAACTCCATTTCTATGGTTCTTGTAAATTAAGTGGCCTACCCCATTCTTGTTACATTCTTTTTCCGTATACCATAACTTGAAGCATGTGTTCTCTCCCTCCTTCGCCTTCTGGCCCATCCATTTGGTCCCCTGAATGCATAAGATATTTACATGTCTCCTAGTCATAATATCAACAATCTCTCTTAGCTTTTCTGATAATGATCCTACATTCCAACTACCTAATTGAATCCTACTATAATCGCCTAGCTTCCTTGCCTCTCGCACTCATCGAGTAAAGTGCGAAGACCCTTTCTCATTTATCACTACATCGGAGCGTCGATACAGCACGCCACTAAGGGAGTGATGACCCAGCTCTTGCATATTTATCACCATACCCGAGCCTCGATGTGGCGCACCACTAAGGGAGTAGAGACCCAGCCCTTGC
The DNA here is from genome assembly GCA_030765085.1 of Allium cepa. Classification (NCBI taxonomy): domain Eukaryota; kingdom Viridiplantae; phylum Streptophyta; class Magnoliopsida; order Asparagales; family Amaryllidaceae; genus Allium; species Allium cepa. The sequence continues at coordinate 979,175,367 of CM060939.1, forward strand.
TCACTTTTCACCATACCCAAGCATCGATATGGCGCGTCTCTAAGAGGGTTACGCCCTAACGAAATATAATTAGATTCCATTTCCATAAGCGAGGCTGTGATTTTTACGTTGGCTCGCCAAGCCTATCACAACCCTCCTTCTTTATCTTCGCTTGAAACAAGCTGCATAGAAAACTACACGGGCGGAGTTAGACGTTTGATTCAACAATATTTCAAAATGAAAAGTATTATTTTCACTTGGACAATTCATTTTCCCAATTCTCAAGAAAATATTACAATCCATTTTTCGGCCAATCCAATATCACAAGACCTTAAAAATTTACTCTTTTATTCCAATATTTTCAATCTTCTATGTATGATAAAATAAATAATAAAGATATAAAAAATAAATCTTGATTTAAATAGAATAACATGATACATATCTTTTTTATAACAAAAGTTTTACTTAATTTTAAACAGTAAATGTGTTGAAAGATCGAATCCAAACCTCTAGATCCAAATCTAAATATCTTATCAGTTTAGTTAGTCGTCCTTTCTAATAACATAATATGCATTTGAGGATAGTTGAATTAGTGGTTCCAAACAATAAATAGACGACCACTACTTCTATGATCATGTTATAATAGCTTATAATTCTCAACCGAGTAAAGCAATTGAGCAAAAAAAGCCATGGTGCTACGAATTTAACAGAAAATGGCTTGAACAAAATTTAAGGTAGTGTTTGGTTTGTTGTTTTTAGTTTTCGATTTTCGTCCATACAAAATTGCCCACAACGTATGTATATTATCGAAAATGATCAATTTAAAAAACAAAGTTAACATACAAAATAGAAAACAGCTTTTTTTTTTTTTTCATATTTTGGGAAATAACACAAGCACGTAAAACAATCCATTCTTTTGTCGTTCCTCTATCCCATTCGTCCTCTCATCCATTTTTCTTTCATCATCTCTGTCGTCCCTTTATTCATCTCTTATTTGACATACATATTGAAAATTGAAAACACAAAATTCATTTTCAAACCAAACACTACCTAAGACTCACAAAGTTTCCATACTTTTATCAATCAGCCTAGATGAAGTAATTTATCAGGTGATAATGAAACCATGGAGATCCAATTTCGATTATGAATGGACCTTCAATAAGTTCCGTTAAATAATTAACAAGAGATGATAAAGATAACAATAAACCCGATTCAAGTAACCCATTTTTTCCAAGATAAGCTAGAACGAATCTTCGAAAGTGCGTGCTTACCAAAAAAAATTGTTACATGAAAATGCGAACAATAGATCAAGGATAGTTCAATGATAAATGAAAATTCTAATAAAAAATGGAGATCGCATATAAAATCATCAGTATCTTTTTTCCTATGCCCCTATGCCACAAACAATCTCAGCTGATCATCACAATAAATTGATGAGCTGATGGGATCCATCATATTTGATAAAGGACTAATGATATAAAATAAATGGTTCAGATCACTGTGATAGACGGAGACAGCCAAAAGTGACACAATCCATCAAACTATGTACCCTTCTAGATTCTGAATCAGCTTTGAAATATCATCTCAGGGAAAATTAAAGCGGGGACTTGAAAATTAAGAAACTCACAATGTGAAATATTATACATAGAAGTTTGAATTATTGCTTTTATTTATTTTATTTTTACTTTTTTTGTTATGTTTATATATTTTGAAATGCATTTGTAGTACGATTTTTCATTGTATTTTGATTTTTTCCTTTCTAAGCAAGTACTGTATATGTCCGCTTTATTAAAGTTTGTTACTTTAGAAGTATTATAGCCATTAAAAGTGTCAAAATGGCTTTAAATTAACCCTTAAAAGAGAATTTTTTTTGAAATGAGAAATGCCTCTAGTTCTACTTTTCATATTGGACGTATTGTTTTATTGGATATAAGCAATGTTTTATGTACATTAAATATATAAGTAGAAAAATCCTTAGGAAAAAATAGACCTACCAATAGATATTTTTGAATGTTGTTAGTGTCATATTAGCATTCAAATTTGAATCTGAAATCATATTCAAATATCGATTATTCGCATCTGTGGATACAGATGGATGCTAGATAATTATCCTTTCCGTCTATAATCAATAAATTAAGAAACATGAATAAAAAAATTAGTTAAACATAAATTTTTTCCACTTTTGTCCATTATAAAAGTATAGAATTCAATAAACATAATGATAATAAATAGTTTTGAGTAGTTAAGATGATAAAATGCATATAATATAGACTATTAACTTAATAAAGTAATAAAAACATATTTTACATTGTACTAAAATACACATAATATAAATTGTAATTTTGAAAAAACCAAACGGATAATTTTTGGCTGCTGATCTCGTTATATCCACATTCGTATCCGCTTTTTTGAATATCATATATTTATCCTCTCTTTAGATACATATGCGAATGAATTTAATTTGGATTTTTTGTATATCCATTAAGACTTAGAAAAGTATTTAATCAACTGCGCGACTATTCACAATCATGAGCATTGAATCATCTTTAGTAAATACTTATCCTTAAATTGTTCATAGTCATGATGTGTGGATAAGATATCAATACATCTGTTGAGACTAGTATATGTAATGTTCTCCATGTAATATTCTCCATGCAATGAAGAACGTATAACGAATCGACAAAAACGAGAAACTTTTAAGAAGTGTCTCTAAATACAGCAAACAATGTACTAAAATGTTCCTCATCGCGCCACGCGCCTCGAACCACGCATGAAACGAAGGTCACATGTCAGAGTTATAAGCGTTTGAAGTTAAGAGGTATTTTCATATTAGTTTTTTTCAACATCAGCTTCACTACCGTGCTGGAGAAAGTTCGACCGCGTTCAAATCCTAGGTCGTCCCCTTTTCATCATCAACGCCATTGCCATAGACTACGCCACCATGACTCGAAGCTATCGCCGTGCTCCCCTCACCATCGCCATCCTAACACACCCAGCCTCTTCGACTTCCGCCACCCTACTAGAATACGACCGCCACTCCTTTGTAGCTAAAATTCGATGAATTCCGACCACCAATGACAATCCATACCCACCATTTCATCTACTTGACTTCCACTTTATATTCGCGGTCCTCGATCATTATATCGTCATCATTTCACCATCGGACAGTCCATGTTCAATGTACTTCCATTGCATTTATGATCTATCCGTATATCCAATCGAAGAACGAACACCACCAGTAGATTCAGTTGTCAAGAACTACAATTTTGGTACATAATATATCTAGTTTGGAACAATTATACATTCCGCCCTTTTTAAGTAGAGGGAGATTAACTTTTGCTAATTACAATCAATTAAAAATTAATTCTTTTTTATCTAGCTATGACATACTACATCCTAATCAGGTATATACGTAAAAAACCAATTTTTAATTATCAACCGCATTATTTGCAACTTGGGTTAAGATCATAAGAGATGAATTACTACGCCTTACTAATATATATATATATATATATATATATATATATGCAAATATGATAAATCTCACTTACTGATTAACCATGCATCTTCTTCGATTTGACGTAGCGCTTCTTTACTATCTGAAATTTCTATACCTTCAAAGCTTCAAATTTCTCAATAACTTCCACTTATTTTCACAACGCTCTTTGCGATTGTAGCAGCCTGGAAATTTGAGCACTTTGTCTTCGAATATCGTAACGTTTTGAAATATATTTAAGTGTTATAAATATGATGTTATAACATTGTTAGACATCATTTAATTATTAAATAATGATAAGAATCTTGTTTTTTAAATTTGTTTACAAAAATAAGTTCTTCGAAGAAAAATCAATAATGTGGCCGAAAATCGGTTTACTGATAAACAGCTTTTCGATCGATATAAGTTGTTCGAATAGTTTGTGCACTTGGCTAATGATCAGATGAACACATTAACAGCTAATTAATACATTTTCCTTTTCACTGAGCTTGGAATGTTCTAAAAGCTTCCTTATGGATAGGAGATACTATGAGAAGGGTAAGAGTAATATGCATCAGGAGAAGTGGCATAAAGAAGAAGTGATGGAAGGTGAAGCTTCTATAGCACAGTTGGGTAGGGAGGTGAGTGAGAACTTATCCAACACCATTCCTAAGCCTATATAAGAAGGGCATACCCTTAGTTATCACTCATAAAAATTTAAAAAGCTTAGAGCTATAAATCAATGGCTTCTTCATCTCCTTTCTCTCTTAATGTCTAAAGTAAAATCATTGCAAATCAACTCCAAATCGTTTCAAAGTATGCCACAAGGCTTAGTATGATATTATAACACCTTCCATCGTGCCAAAAATTGAAATAAAAGCCATGATTTTCTCACACCTATAGGCCATGAGAAATAATGGTTGTTTGGAGGGAGGAAACAAGTGAAAGTAAGGAGAAGAAGGAAGGAATGGAGGCTGCTAGCTTGGTTTTGGACTTTGGTTCTTGGACCTAGTTGTTAGTGTGGTTAAAGGTAAGTTAACACCTCACTTTGAATGAAGATATAACACATACATGTTGTGTTGATTGTACATATGTTGTTTGAATTATTTAACTTATGTTAAAACATTAGTTTGAATTCTTACTTTAAAAGTAAGTGACATATGTGATCCGTGCATATGGACTTGAACGAACTTGGGATGGACTTTTATGACTTATGATTAGACCTTGAACAAAGCACATATGTTATAGATGGAATTTGGTTTAGATCGGACTTGGATTTGAAAGTGCACTTATAGCGATAGTCGTCATAGATGCGGTTGTGAATTGCCTTCTTTTCGGCTATTTCAATGGAACTTTGTAGAGAGATTCTTAGGAGTTTCTCACCATATTTATAATATTATATATATATGTTTGTTACTAAGTAAACTTGAAAATGGCCAAAAGTTCACTTGTACAAAAATGCCCCGTTTAGACCTAATTTTTGGACTTAAAAGTTTTGAAAATATATTTAAATTTAAGTATTTTCTTTCATTCTTTTTACAAGTGTCTGTCTACTAACTATTATTTGAGAATTTTTAAAGTGGTTTGAGATATTTATGAATTTTTAAGAATTAGTTGTGAATTTTTAAAGAAGAGGTTTTTGTAATAAAACATGTCGTTTTCAAGTTTTAAGGAAAATTGTAAAGTTGTTATTTTCAAGTTATATTTTGGATAATGTTTTAAAACCTATTATAAGTAATTTCAAGTATTTTAAAAGTATATACAAATGTTTGCGAAAAGGGGTTAAGAACTGCTTAATGGCCAAATGGTTGATTATTTAATTACTTGTTTGAAAAGTAATTAACTATGCTTAACACTAAAAGCTGAAGAAGTAAGGCTTATGTAACGACCCACCATTTTGTACCATTCAAATCGACAATAATCCACACATGTCGGACTTGAATAATGCAAAATAACATATTGTAAATAAATTTTGGAGCAAAAGAAATCAAATACACAGAATCACAAATCACAGACACAGAACAAATCAGAATAACTCGCAGCGGAATATAAAACCCATAGTAGTTCATGAAGCTACTATTACAAAGTCTCAAAACAAAATACAGTATTTCAGTCTCAGAACAACATAATAAAAATCCCAAATACAAAAAGTTCCAAATACATAGAGTTCTTTATTACATCAAATAAACTAGGACAGCAGAAACAAAAATAGATATAAAAGCAGATAGACAGAGTCTCCAGCAAAGACCAGCTCCAGGAAGAATCCAAAGCTGTAAATACTCAGACTGACCCGAGTGTAAAGCAAACACGATTCTGTATATAGTTTTCTAGCCTAGGTCAAGTGATACGGATGTATATCATTTCAATTCGCAATTTAAAAAGAAAAACCCGGGTTATATCATTTCAAACCCGCAGTCCCAAGTAAAATGAATGATTTGAAAACCGCTCAGACCTATCATTTCAGCCCATAATGGTTTTTCCCTATTCTAAAGTCCGTTCGAGTATGTATCATTTCAACCCATAGTGATTCTAGTCTATAGGGAACTTGCAATGGTGATAACTGATATAACAACAGAATAACATAAAATAACAGTGACATATGATATAACAGGTGTAATAACAGGTGTGAACAACATATGAAAATAATATAGCAGTGATAACAGGATGATATGCATATACAGGTTCAGTCAGTTTATAATTACATAAGCACATATTAGTCTGGTGAGATTTACTCACCTGTCACAAGATGGAGATCGACACCAAAGTACAGATACTGACACAATGAAGAAACAAAACTATGGACAAGGCACGAGAGTGGAGAACCAAAGCTATATGCCTTGATAAAATATACACAAACAATATATACAATTCATAAGTTTCAACACGAATATAACAACAAACAACATAAGAATTCAATGCCCAAATCAACAACGATTGACTTGCACTTTCTCTCTACCCCATATGCTTCAGAGATATAGGTATTTGGCTCGGGCTAGGGGTGCTACAGGTCTGGTTTGGGTGAGAGGGTGGTCGGCCTAAACATGGTTTTGGTGTGGTGAACTTTAGGTGCAACTAGGCTACACCATAGGTCAAATATCATCATATGTATGCAATACATTGGTCCGGCCAGAGGTCATATGGCTCGACCAGTGGCTCCAGGAGGTGGTGGGTAGTGTGGTAGAGGGTGGAGGTCGGGCCAGAGGTGGTGGCGGTGGTGTTGGCGGCGGAAAAAGGTGGAGGAAGAAAGAGATGGCAATCCTAGACTAGGTTTGGTACAGGTGATGGCTAGTGCTAGTTTAGGTGGATTATTGTGATGATCTTCACCATGGCTTGGCTTGGCCTGAGGAGGAGAGGTGTTAGGATGTGTGATGGTCAGAAAAAAGTGGTGATGGTGGTCGGCCACAGCTTAGAGGAGGGGGAATACAGCTATGAAGGTGGAGAGCATGTGCAAATTCAAGTAGAAAATCAATAAAAAGACAAAAAGAAGATAGAATTTTTTACAAAAGCTTCACAAGGAGAATAGCCGTGATTTTTTTGTGAGAGAAAGAGAAATGATTTTCGTGAAAGTGAAAAAAAATGCAGCTGAAATGAATAGATTACACGGCCAAAACAATTAAGAGAAGAGTTGGGAAAATGAAAGGTCGGAAATGCAAAGAGACATAGGATTTTCAAAAGTTTAAAACTCTTCGAATTTCCTATATTCTTTATTTATTTATATATATATATATATATCAATGGCTGAAAACAAAGATGAAAGATCTCAGAAAATAAAATAAATAAGAAAAGAAAATAAATAAATTTAAACAATATCAATTAAATAAAGAAAATGCAGTAAATACCAAACTAGGCTTTATAAATTTGAATAAATTCAAGGGTACTTTAGAAAATTTATATTATTATTCTAAAAATATTAAAATATGAAAATATACCCAAAATAACACATTAACACAATTAAAATAATAATATCACAAAGAAAATAAAATTTATATAAAGTAAAAATTGGCAAAAATTGTTAAATAAAACAAATTTACTCAAATTTTGACATGTACATAACTTTTGCAGTTTAACTCCGTTTTCAATGAAACAAAAAGCACTGTTCAAGTTATTTCATCTATTTTCATAAAAAAATTAAGATTTAAAATAATTTAAATTTGAAGTTTTAAAAAAAAGTCAAAGCTTGGACAGTTTGACCAGAATTCCACTTTTTAGTAACATATTCAATTTATAATAGTTTGAAAATACAAATCACTTAAAAATCAACATCTATATTTAAAAATGAAATGTTTTGAAATAAAAAAAATTAAAAATATTTTAAAATAAAAGAAAGTCAAATTTAGATAATATACAAAAATGTAGGGTTATTACACCCTCCCCCATTCAAATCTTTTCGTCCTCGAAAAGAACGGAAAGGAAAAAAAAAAAAACAAGACAAAAAACAAAATAGTACCTGGAATGAACAATTCCGGATTCCAAGCACGAATGCTCTCCTCCGTCTCCCAAGTACAGTCTCGATCATCAGTACTCCATTGTACTTTGACCAGACTAGCAGGTTTCCTCCTGAGCTGCTTCCTATCTCGATCGATAATATAAAATGGCTTCCGCTCAACAGTCAGGTTGGGCTCATGTAACGACCCAGAATTTTTAGAAATTAAAATTTGAATATTTAATTAATTTTAAATATTAATAAGTGAATTTATAAGTTGAATAAATTTTTATTTGAATTATTGAATTTAATTGGATAATTAAATCGATAATTTAATACGTTAAATTATGGAAATAATTGAAAATTGAGTTAAATATGATAGAAAATGATTTGTAAAATTTTATTTTATCATATGGGAGTTAGAACGATATTTTAGAACTTTTAAAATCGAATTAAAAGTTAATTTGTGAAAATTGAATATTTTAATATTAAAATCGACTAGTGAAAATAGTCAATTTTTGAACAGCCTCAGAATTGAACGAAACCAGTTCCATTGGATCCGTAATAGTTAGTTATTACCGGATTTCAATTTTCGTGTCAATCGGAGTTATCGTTTGATCGTGGCAGCTCGAAACGCATCGATTTATTTTTAATTTTTATTTGGCGAGTTAAAATAGCCATTTTTCAAAAAGTCTCGGATTTCGACGAAACTAGTTTCATCGGATCCATAATGTTATATTATTGTAAGGTTTCAAATTTCAAGTCAATTGGATTTACCGTTTGTCCGTTACAAATTAAAACGCCTAGAAATCGACTTAAATCGGTTTAATTTAAATTGAGCGTTTGTAGCCATAACTCGCACAGATGTCCGAATTAGCTTTCGAAACTTGTTCCATTGTGTCCGGAACGCGGGATAAACCCTAGGTACGTCAGTTTCGGCGCCTAAATCAGAGTTCGGAATTTCCGGGTGAATAGTGTCGAACGAAACTCTATAAATAGACCCACCTCTTCATAATTTGATAAAAAAAAATAACCCTAACCCTAATTTTATAACCTAGCCGCCACCTAGGTATGAACGGCCAGAAACTACTCTTCTTCCTCCCTCCAAATCTTCTAATCTATTCATCGATTTAAGAAAGTTTCAACTAGAAACTCGTAGAGGATGGTGAGATCTTGGATTTCAACGGCTATGATCGCGAATGGCTTCACGGATTGGCGGCAAATTGGGTTCAAAGGGCTGGAGTTCATTCTCGAACTGCGTGCTATAGGGATGGCCGAGCTCTATGAGCTTCAGGCCGAGCATAGCATGTGGAAGGAGCTTCGAGATGAAGGTGGTTTGATGTGATTTCGTCGAGAAATGAGGTTGTAAAGTGAAAACCTAATTTCATGCTATGGGTTCCTATATGGTTCGGCCTCAAACGTGTTTTACTGGAGCAAATTGCGTGAGGGGGGAAGAAAGAATGTGGACGGGCCTGATGAGGGGGGGGGGGGGGGGGAGAGATCCAAGGGTGAGGATGTGTGTATGTAGGAATTAATTTAAAATTAGGTTGTAATTATTAAGTTTAAATACGTGTAAAATTCAATAATTCATATCTTTTTCATACGAGGTCGAAAACACGCGAAACCAGTTGCGTTGGAATCGTATGGACGAGCACTACGCGATGGAGTTGGTTTGGAGTCGTTTGGAGTTAGTGAGAATTTTGGGTAAAATTAAACGTCCGTTTAATTTTATTCGAAATAAATCGCTAAAACGGAATTTAAAACCAGGGTGAGAATTTCTCACTCAATCGAATCAGTTTCGATTTTATTTTAAATAGTTAGATTTAAAATATTTGAATGCATGTTTGAATGTTGATTGATATCTATTGATTGTTAAAATAGACATTATACGCCGTTAGTAAGCGGATGTTATTTATTAAAAACATATACCGCGAATATTTCATAAACAGTGAAATTGGTATTATAAATAATATCAATATATATATATTGGCATATGTATATATTGCAGTTGATTGATTTCCCGTATTTTTTAGCGGATGAGACCCTATTACGCCGTTATTAAGCGGATAATATTTAATAAGAACATATACCGCGATAATTTCATACTGGAGCGAAATTGGTATTGTGCTAATGTTTTTGGATGCAGGAAACAGGTTGGAGGGATCCAACTGGATTCCTCAACAGTATTTATTTAATTTCAGATATTTAGATATTTGATTGATTATCATATTGATATATGATATCGTTGTTGTCGTGATTGACTATTTGGTGTGTAGCATCATTGGACCCAGATTTTGGGATTTTAAAATAATTTTAAAAGTGATTTTTGAGAATATACTATATTTTTGGAATTGATCCGTTTTAAATAAATAAACGTTATAATTTTTAAAGTTATAAAAATTATGATTTTGTGAAATATAGTTAAAAGATGATTTTTGAGAAATATGAACCAATGATTTTATAAAATAGTTTAAACTGGATTTTTGAGTTTATTATTAAAAGTTTGAATATAAGATTTATAAAATTTGATTATTTTATAAATCAGAATGGTGGAATTATAAAGGAATTGAAAGATGTTTTTTTAAAAGAATAATATAAATTGATTTATATTAAGAGATTTATAAATGGATATTTATAAATTGAAATATGGACATTATAAAACAAGTTTTATAAGTGTTCGAATGAAGTGAAAATGAATTTCATAAATGAATGAAATTTATAGAATTATAAACAGTGAAGTTATAAATGGAATTTTATAAACAGTAGGTTTATAAAATTTATAAAGTTATTGAAAGAATGAATTTTGGATAAATAATTGAATCTTATAAGTTATAAGATTTATAATTATGAAGTTAAAAGAACGATTTTTGTAAAGTAATTGTTTATAAGTAATTAACTTATAATATGAACGTTTAGTTTATAATTTAGTTATAAACTGGAATAGGTTAATATGGAAATTTTAAAAAGGAAGTTTTATAATAAATAGAAATGGAATTTATAAACGTTGTTTTATAAATTCGTAAACAACTTATTTTGATAAGTTAATTGTCATAACTTATTTAATGGAGTTATATTCACATTTTTGAATAGTGAATAATCCTTTGAATTGAAATGAATAAAAGAATGAAATTTGTTAACGAAGTTTATTCACGTTTTTGAATAGTGAATAACACGTTAAAGAAATTGTTTTGAATGTGATATTTCAAATAGAATTAAAACGATCTAACGATGTTTTAAAATGTGTTGAGATTCGAAACCATAGATTTCAACATTCATTGTTGAAATAGACGTTTTCAAGAAATAAAAGGAAATGGTGGACTATAACACTGTTGTTATAGTAAATGATTTCCGAAAGGAAATGTTTTGAATAGTATTGGGATTTATATATCTATTTTAAATTCGAATCCCTATATTAGTGATTTTGGGTTGTCGTAACGATGTTTTACGTAACATTCGTTTTAGCCCAAATAAATATGTTTAAGAGAATGATTTCCTTAAAGAATGAAATATATACTTAATTTCGATTGAAGTATACTGAACATTTTCTAAGGTTGGAAATAAAAAGATTTGTGAATTACTTATGAATAAATAAGTATGGAAATGTTTTCCAATATAAAGTGAATACTTTGAGAATTTATCTTTTTGAAGATAAATTGAATTGAATAATTGAAAACATATATGCATGAATATTTTGGATTATAAATTCACTAAGGAATTTATAAAAGAAAGTGGGATTGGTTTAGAAAAATAAATATTGATTTATTTTTGAAGTGTTGAAATAATATATCTAGTGAAGATATTTTTGGAAAATAAATAAATTGGAAAATTATTTGGAATCTGGTGATGTGTGCATGTCCAGTGATAGTTAAATAATCGACTATCAATATTTCCCTTTGAATGGGTATTTCATGTGATTTGATTGAAATTGAATGCCACACTTATTTTTGAATAAGCGCTCACTATTCGGGTTAACCGGGAAAGGACCATGGGGTCGTATAACCCATTCCGAATATGTGATACGTCGTTGTGAATTGCATTGAAGATCGGTGTTGAAGACCGAGTATTTGCGAAAGCGATAGGATGACCTATCGATTGTCTCTGCACTGGGTAGCTCCTGGTATAGAGATTCCTTAAGTGATGGGAAATTCGATCGGGATTGTGAATACCCGGATTGCAAAGGCTTCGTAAGAAGTGCCTTCGGTTTTGTTCGAGCCCGGAACAGACTTGTATGGATTGTATGTCTGACATTACAAATTGAGATGTAAAGCCGATTTCTTTCAAATATATTTCTGTTGGTGGCGGAGAATTTATTCTTTTAGCTTAACACCCTTCTCTGAGACGTACGAGCTCAGAGGTTATGTAGTTGAATGTTATCAGCGATATATTCCCAATTTGGTAATGTGACATGCTGAGTGATGCTGAAATGATCATTGTGTTGATTATTTGTGATAGGATCATTTATTTGATCGTCTATCCTTGTGATCATTGTGTTGATCATTTGTTGACCCAAAGCATGGCTTTTGTATAAAGTATGTTTTGTGGACGTGACTTCGTCGAGCCTCACACCCCGTGAATGGTCAAAACAGGAAAGAAGCAGCAAGGTTATGAGGGGTAGCACCCTTTAGGATGTGTCCATTTCCTTCTGGAAAAGGGTGGTATCATGGTATGGAGCCCAGATACTTACTCATGTTGAAAACACTTTGTTATGATTGTGTGAATTGATTACGAGCGCTCGGTGATAAAGGTCCCAAAGGACCGGGGGATGGCATATTCGGTCAGTTGTTACTCAGTTAGGGGTAACCCGGCCTTGTGTTGGTAAAGATCCGATTTGGTTCTCGGGGATGTCCTTCCAGAGGCATTCTCATGTGGCAATGGGAAGTTCCTTGGCCTGATCATTCGTTGGAAATCCAAAGAAACAATACGTGATTTGTACGGTTTTAGTTGTAGAACCTGCTATGGAATGTGGCGGTAACCTGCTATTGAACATAGTTAGCTATAGTAGGCATACGATAATGGTCGTATGTTGGCTAAGATTTATATTCTACTTCCGAAATAATTTTTCTCTACACTATGCACTAGTAATAATATAAAATGTTCTTTTAAATGCGTATCAAGCATCTTTGACTATCATAAGGAGAAATCTCCTCCGATTCTGCGTTTGCATTGTGTGTGTGTGCGGGAGGCCTTATGGTAGTCTCATTTTTAAAAGCATTGCGAATTGAATTTAAAAATATTCCTCTATTTGATTTTTAAAGATAAATAAACTGTTTTGAGTTCTCGCACCAGTCACATGACTGACTTGGAGTTTATTGTTTTCCTTCCTAAACTCTGGGTGCCCACCAATTTCCACACGGGCAGTCAAGAGTTAAGGTTTATCAGGATATTCTGGATATCAGGAGTTGCTGGAGGCAAGCTGGATGGCATGACGTATTACTACTATATAGTATTTCTTTTTCCGCTGCATTGTCTGATGTTGTATGTAGTACACTCTGATGATTTGATGTAATGTAATATAAGGTAATGTAATAACTGATATAGTTCTTTGTTTTAAAGATTATTCATTTATTTATTATATGTTGTTCCGCTGCGAATTGTGAGATTCTGATGTTGTTCTGTTCTGTTCCGTTCTATTCTCTTTTTCTTCTATTTTAAAATTTTCTGTTCTCTTTTCTATTTTCTTTTCTCTCTATTTTCTATCTTCTCTCTTCTTCTCTTTTCTTTTCTTAAATTCTTTTCTAAAACCCATAACATTCCGGTTTTTGGCCTTCGAATTCTCGACAGTCGATAAAGTGAGTGTCGATGTTGAATTTTCGAAAGTCGAAAATTTCCGGGGCGTTACATTTGGTATCAGAGCTTATGGTTAAACGACAACCATGGTTCTGTTGGGTATTACTCATTAGAGATAGAGTCAGTAGTACTCTAGATTGAGTTTGAGTGTAATAATAGCTATGAGAGCGTATTTGTTAGTGAATATAAAATTGTTTTATATTGTGATGATTGGTTTATTGAGTGGCATATGAACTTTCGTCAGCGTGGTCCGCAAGACTATGCCGAAGGGGTTTCTAAACACTTGAATAGAACAATTCGACACAGTATTGTTTAAAATTGGGTAAATGAAATAATTTTACCTTGAGTATATTTTATATATAAAGAAATAATTTTTCAGAATTATTAAATTGTATATAAGTTGATTGTTAGGTTGTTTGAATAATCTAAATAAAAGAATAATTGTATAAGTAAAAGAATTATGAGAATTAAATTATAATAAAAGTGATTTACAATTGTGAAATAAACTTATATATGTAAGAAGTGAAACTATATGAATATATTTATGAACTTAAGTTATGTAAATGAAATTCAACTTTGTAATTGAATTGAACTAATGGATTAAATATTAATCAATTGAATGTGAATTAAAATTGATATGAAAAAAATGAATATAAGTGTTAATTCATTAAAATCTAATGTTATTAGAAAGTTGAATAATTGAATGAAAGTCAATTAAATTAAACCAATTGATAAGTAAAGAAATTTGGTTGTAATGAATATACTTTGGTTGATATATGATTGTTAGTTGATTGTATATAATCCATTAAGTGTTAATGAAATTAAATTAATGAAATTGAAAGCTATGTAAGTGAATTCAAATTGAAAGTAAATAAATTTGAATAGAATTGAACGTGAATTGGATTTAATTAGTGAATGCAAACTAATTAAAATTGAATAAGAATGAATGTTGATAAAATCCAATGTTAATGAATCACATATGAATTAAATTGAAAACCAATTCATTGTATATTAATGAGAATATGAATGAATATTATTGATTATGAATGGTAGTTGGTTGTTGGTTGAATATATTGCATTTGTTGCTTTTACTACATTTGCTATGTTGACATATAAGTTGTTATGTTGCTATATGTTGTATATTGAGATTATTGTCTATGTACATGTTCTCATGTTGTTTGTTGAGTGATTAGTAGGTGCGGATCGCGTTTGCTTCGCATTTGGAGCTCGCTTTCGCGCTATATTAGCCGTATATGCTCGCTAATAAAATATAAGGTACATATCTCGGATTAAATACCGTACTTTTACACTTTTTTCCCTTCGGGATGCCTCATGACTTGATGAGATGTATATTTGTGATATATATACTGTCATTTTTTTTCGGATCGAGCCGCGCAAAGGAGACTATGGCGAATTTTTCCGAAAATTTAAGGCGTTAGAAAAATTTTGAGAAAATTGGAAAATTTTGAAAACTTAAACTTTGATTTTGAAGTTGAAAGTTAAACAATAGTAGTTGTTTTTGAAAAGATAACTAAGTATGATTTGAAAACTTAGTAAAGATTTGTAAGAAGTTTAACTATGAATTTTGGAAAGTTAATAAATTCTGTACTTTTCTTACTTGTAATTTCGAGGACGAAATTCTTTTAAGTGGGGAAGATTGTAACGACCCAGAATTTTTAGAAATTAAAATTTGAATATTTAATTAATTTTAAATATTAATAAGTGAATTTATAAGTCGAATAAATTTTTATTTGAATTATTAAATTTAATTGGATAATTAAATCGATAATTTAATACGTTAAATTATGGAAATAATTGAAAATTGAGTTAAATATGATAGAAAATGATTTGTAAAATTTTATTTTATCATATGGGAGTTAGAACGATATTTTAGAACTTTTAAAATCGAATTAAAAGTTAATTTGTGAAAATTGAATATTTTAATATTAAAATCGACTAGTGAAAATAGTCAATTTTTGAACAGTCTCAGAATTGAACGAAACCAGTTCCATTGGATCCGTAATAGTTAGTTATTACCGGATTTCAATTTTCGTGTCAATCGGAGTTATCGTTTGATCGTGGCAGCTCGAAACGCATCGATTTATTTTTAATTTTTATTTGGCGAGTTAAAATAGCCATTTTTCAAAAAGTCTCGGATTTCGACGAAACCTATTTCATCGGATCCGTAATGTGATATTATTGTAAGGTTTCAAATTTCAAGTCAATTGGATTTACGGTTTGTCCGTTACAAATTGAAACGCCTAGAAATCGACTTAAATCGGTTTAATTTAAATTGAGCGTTTGTAGCCATAACTCGCACAGATGTCCGAATTAGCTTTCGAAACTTGTTCCATTGTGTCCGGAACGCGGGATAAACCCTAGGTACGTCAGTTTCGGCGCCTAAATCGGAGTTCGGAATTTCCGGGTGAATAGTGTCGAACGAAACTCTATAAATAGACCCACCTCTTCATAATTTGATAAAAAAAATCACCCTAACCCTAATTTTATAACCTAGCCGCCACCTAGGTATGAACGGCCAGAAACTACTCTTCTTCCTCCCTCCAAATCTTCTAATCTATTCATCGATTCAAGAAAGTTTCAACTAGAAACTCGTAGAGGATGGTGAGATCTTGGATTTCAACGGCTATGATCGCGAATGGCTTCACGGATTGGCGGCAAATTGGGTTCAAAGGGCTGGAGTTCATTCTCGAACTGCGTGCTACAGGGATGGCCGAGATCTATGAGCTTCAGGCCGAGCATAGCATGTGGAAGAAGCTTCGAGATGAAGGTGGTTTGATGTGATTTCGTCGAGAAATGAGGTTGTAAAGTGAAAACCTAATTTCATGCTATGGGTTCCTATATGGTTCGGCCTCAAACGTGTTTTACTGGAGCAAATTGCGTGAGGGGGGAAGAAAGAATGTGGACGGGCCTGATGAGGGGGGGGGGGGGGGGGAGAGATCCAAGGGTGAGGATGTGTGTATGTAGGAATTAATTTAAAATTAGGTTGTAATTATTAAGTCTAAATACGTGTAAACTTCAATAATTCATATCTTTTTCATACGAGGTCGAAAACGCGCGAAACCAGTTGCATTGGAATCGTATGGACGAGCACTACGCGATGGAGTTAGTTTGGAGTCGTTTGGAGTTAGTGAGAATTTTGGGTAAAATTAAACGTCCGTTTAATTTTATTCGAAATAAATCGCTAAAACGGAATTTAAAACCAAGGTGAGAATTTCTCACTCAATCGAATCAGTTTCGATTTTATTTTAAATAGTTAGATTTAAAATATTTGAATGCATGTTTGAATGTTGATTGATATCTATTGATTGTTAAAATAGACATTATACGCCGTTAGTAAGCGGATGTTATTTATTAAAAACATATACCGCGAATATTTCATAAACAGTGAAATTGGTATTATAAATAATATCAATATCTATATATTGGCATATGTATATATTGCAGTTGATTGATTTCCCGTATTTTTTAGCGGATGAGACCCTATTACGCCGTTATTAAGCGGATAATATTTAATAAGAACATATACCGCGATAATTTCGTACTGGAGCGAAATTGGTATTGTGCTAATGTTTTTGGATGCAGGAAACAGGTTGGAGGGATCCAACTGGATTCCTCAACAGTATTTATTTAATTTCAGATATTTAGATATTTGATTGATTATCATATTGATATATGATATCGTTGTTGTCGTGATTGACTATTTGGTGTGTAGCATCATTGGACCCAGATTTTGGGATTTTAAAATAATTTTAAAAGTGATTTTTGAGAATATACTATATTTTTGGAATTGATCCGTTTTAAATAAATAAACGTTATAATTTTTAAAGTTATAAAAATTATGATTTTGTGAAATATAGTTAAAAGATGATTTTTGAGAAATATGAACCAATGATTTTATAAAATAGTTTAAACTGGATTTTTGAGTTTATTATTAAAAGTTTGAATATAAGATTTATAAAATTTGATTATTTTATAAATCAGAATGGTGGAATTATAAAGGAATTGAAAGATGTTTTTTTAAAAGAATAATATAAATTGATTTATATTAAGAGATTTATAAATGGATATTTATAAATTGAAATATGGACATTATAAAACAAGTTTTATAAGTGTTCGAATGAAGTGAAAATGAATTTCATAAATGAATGAAATTTATAGAATTATAAACAGTGAAGTTATAAATGGAATTTTATAAACAGTAGGTTTATAAAATTTATAAAGTTATTGAAAGAATGAATTTTGGATAAATAATTGAATCTTATAAGTTATAAGATTTATAATTATGAAGTTAAAAGAACGATTTTTGTAAAGTAATTGTTTATAAGTAATTAACTTATAATATGAACGTTTAGTTTATAATTTAGTTATAAACTGGAATAGGTTAATATGGAAATTTTAAAAAGGAAGTTTTATAAATAAATAGAAATGGAATTTATAAACGTTGTTTTATAAATTCGTAAACAACTTATTTTGATAAGTTAATTGTCATAACTTATTTAATGGAGTTATATTCACATTTTTGAATAATGAATAATCCTTTGAATTGAAATGAATAAAAGAATGAAATTTGTTAACGAAGTTTATTCACGTTTTTGAATAGTGAATAACACGTTAAAGAAATTGTTTTGAATGTGATATTTCAAATAGAATTAAAACGATCTAACGATGTTTTAAAATGTGTTGAGATTCGAAACCATAGATTTCAACATTCATTGTTGAAATAGACGTTTTCGAGAAATAAAAGGAAATGGTGGACTATAACACTGTTGTTATAGTAAATGATTTCCGAAAGGAAATGTTTTGAATAGTATTGGGATTTATATATCTATTTTAAATTCGAATCCCTATACTAGTGATTTTGGGTTGTCGTAACGATGTTTTACGTAACATTCGTTTTAGCCCAAATAAATATGTTTAAGAGAATGATTTCCTTAAAGAATGAAATATATACTTAATTTCGATTGAAGTATACTGAACATTTTCTAAGGTTGGAAATAAAAAGATTTGTGAATTACTTATGAATAAATAAGTATGGAAATGTTTTCCAATATAAAGTGAATACTTTGAGAATTTATCTTTTTGAAGATAAATTGAATTGAATAATTGAAAACGTATATGCATGAATATTTTGGATTATAAATTCACTAAGGAATTTATAAAAGAAAGTGGGATTGGTTTAGAAAAATAAATATTGATTTATTTTTGAAGTGTTGAAATAATATATCTAGTGAAGATATTTTTGGAAAATAAATAAATTGGAAAATTATTTGGAATCTGGTGATGTGTGCATGTCCAGTGATAGTTAAATAATCGACTATCAATATTTCCCTTTGAATGGGTATTTGATGTGATTTGATTGAAATTGAATGCCACACTTATTTTTGAATAAGCGCTCACTATTCGGGTTAACCGGGAAAGGACCATGGGGTCGTATAACCCATTCTGAATATGTGATACGTCGTTGTGAATTGCATTGAAGATCGGTGTTGAAGACCGAGTATTTGCGAAAGCGATAGGATGACCTATCGATTGTCTCTGCACTAGGTAGCTCCTGGTATATAGATTCCTTAAGTGATGGGAAATTCGATCGGGATTGTGAATACCCGGATTGCAAAGGCTTCGTAAGAAGTGCCTTCGGTTTTGTTCGAGCCCGGAACAGACTTGTATGGATTGTATGTCTGACATTACAAATTGAGATGTAAAGCCGATTTCTTTCAAATATATTTCTGTTGGTGGCGGAGAATTTATTCTTTTAGCTTAACACCCTTCTCTGAGACGTACGAGCTCAGAGGTTATGTAGTTGAATGTTATCAGCGATATATTCTCAATTTGGTAATGTGACATGCTGAGTGATGCTGAAATGATCATTGTGTTGATTATTTGTGATAGGATCATTTATTTGATCGTCTATCCTTGTGATCATTGTGTTGATCATTTGTTGACCCAAAGCATGGCTTTTGTATAAAGCATGTTTTGTGGACGTGACTTCGTCGAGCCTCACACCCCGTGAATGGTCAAAACAGGAAAGAAGCAGCAAGGTTATGAGGGGTAGCACCCTTTAGGATGTGTCCATTTCCTTCTGGAAAAGGGTGGTATCATGGTATGGAGCCCAGATACTTACTCATGTTGAAAACACTTTGTTATGATTGTGTGAATTGATTACGAGCGCTCGGTGATAAAGGTCCCAAAGGACCGGGGGATGGCATATTCGGTCAGTTGTTACTCAGTTAGGGGTAACCCGGCCTTGTGTTGGTAGAGATCCGGTTTGGTTCTCGGGGATGTCCATCCAGAGGCATTCTCATGTGGCAATGGGAAGTTCCTTGGCCTGATCATTCGTTGGAAATCCAAAGAAACAATACGTGATTTGTACGGTTTTAGTTGTAGAACCTGCTATGGAATGTGGCGGTAACCTGCTATTGAACATAGTTAGCTATAGTAGGCATACGATAATGGTCGTATGTTGGCTAAGATTTATATTCTACTTCCGAAATAATTTTTCTCTACACTATGCACTAGTAATAATATAAAATGTTCTTTTAAATGCGTATCAAGCATCTTTGACTATCATAAGGAGAAATCTCCTCCGATTCTGCGTTTGCATTGTGTGTGTGTGCGGGAGGCCTTATGGTAGTCTCATTTTTAAAAGCATTGCGAATTGAATTTAAAAATATTCCTCTATTTGATTTTTAAAGATAAATAAACTGTTTTGAGTTCTCGCACCAGTCACATGACTGACTTGGAGTTTATTGTTTTCCTTCCTAAACTCTGGGTGCCCACCAATTTCCACACGGGCAGTCAAGAGTTAAGGTTTATCAGGATATTCTGGATATCAGGAGTTGCTGGAGGCAAGCTAGATGGCATGACGTATTACTACTATATAGTATTTCTTTTTCCGCTGCATTGTCTGATGTTGTATGTAGTACACTCTGATGATTTGATGTAATGTAATATAAGGTAATGTAATAACTGATATAGTTCTTTGTTTTAAAGATTATTCATTTATTTATTATATGTTGTTCCGCTGCGAATTGTGAGATTCTGATGTTGTTCTGTTCTGTTCCGTTCTATTCTCTTTTTCTTCTATTTTAAAATTTTCTGTTCTCTTTTCTATTTTCTTTTCTCTCTATTTTCTATCTTCTCTCTTCTTCTCTTTTCTTTTCTTAAATTCTTTTCTAAAACCCATAGCATTCCGGTTTTTGGCCTTCGAATTCTCGACAGTCGATAAAGTGAGTGTCGATGTTGAATTTTCGAAAGTCGAAAATTTCCGGGGCGTTACAGTTCAACATCCAAACTATCAAGAGCAGAAGGCTGAACAATGAGGGATGGATCATGAAGATATCTGCGAAGATGAGAGACATGGAACACATTATGCACTCCAGAAAGCCTTTCGGGCAAATCCAGACGATATGCCAAAGAGCCAATTCTTTCCAGAATGCGGAAAGAACCAATGAATCTGGGAGAAAGCTTCCCTCTACGACCAAAGCGAATGACATTCCTCAAGGGAGAAACCTTAAGGAATACCTGATCACCAACAGAAAATTCCAAATTCTGCCTACGCCTATCAGCATATTTCTTCTGCCTATCCTGAGTGGCTCTCAACCTTCTCTTAATCTCTTCAACTCTCTCAGAAGCTTTCAAAATCACATCAGGACCAAGAACAAGACGATTACCGGATTCAATCCAGCACGATGGGGATCTGCAAGGTCATTTGTATAAAGCAGCAAACAGAGACATTTTGATACTGGCCTGAACGTAAAGTGGGAATGAGATAGATAAAGTGATTAAAATATGTTGAATATAGAGGGTAAGATTATACCTGATAGCTGTTATTGTAGGTGAATTCGACAAGATGGAGATGGTCTTTCCAAGATCCTCCATAATTAAGCACACATGCACGAAGGAGATCCTCGAGAATCTGATTCACTCTTTCCGTTTGACCGTCGGTCTGAGGATGGTAAGCAGTGCTCAGATTCAAATGAGTACCCAGAGATTCCTGAAAAGCCTTCCAAAACTTACTGGTGAAAATAGGGTCACGATCACAAACAATACTGAGAGGAACATCATGGAGACGAACGATCTCTCTCATGTATATCTCAGCCAAGCTAGAAGTAGAACTAGCAGATCTGACCGGAATGAAATGAGCGGACTTGGTCAGTCTATCCACTATAACCCAGATACTCTCATTACCCCTCCGAGTCCTCGGTAAACCATCTATGAAATCCATGGAAACCTGTTCCCACTTCCAGTTGGGAATCTCAAGGGGCTGCAGCAAACCAGGGGTCTTCTGGTGATCGGCTTTGACTTGTTGACAAGTCGCACACCGACTAACAAAGATAGAGACATCCCTCTTCATCCCCTTCCACCAATAAAGCTTCTTCATATCCTGATACATCTTCGACACACCAGGGTGAATAGAAAGCCTGGACCGATGACTCTCCCGAAGCAACTCCTGCCTCAAACCATCCACATTAGGAACACAACTCCTGCCATTGATCCTCAAGATCCCTCTATCATCAATCTGAGCTTCACTACTACTACCACCAACTGTAGCCCCGAACATTCTCCTTCATCAATCTAAGCATCCCATCCTCATCCTGCTTAGCCATGATACAATCCATAAGGAGAGAAGAAGAAACAACAAGCTGACCCAACAAAGCCTTCTTCCGGCTTAGAGCATCGGCCACAACATTAGCTTTACCGGAAGTATTGCTAATACCAAGGTCTTAAGAAGCCAGAAACTCAAGCCAACGAACTTGCCTCTGATTCAAATCCTTCTGGGAGAAAATGTATTTCAGAGACTGATGATCAGTGAAAAGCTCAAATTTGGCTCCAAGAAGATGATGCCTCCAAAGTTTCAAAGCAAAGACCACTGCAAGCAACTCTAAATCATGAGCAGCATAATTTGCCTCATGGGTTTTCAACTGACGGCTGGCATAGGAAATGACCCTACCATCCTGCATGAGAACAGCACCCAAACCCTCTCGACTAGCATCAGTATAAACCATCAATCCCTCGCTTCCATTCGGAACGGTAAGAACTGGTGCAGAAGTTAGCTTGCTCTTCAACTCATCGAATGCGGCTTCATACTTCTTATCCCAAATAAACTTAGCATTCTACGAGTCAAAGCAGTCAGAGGTGCAGCAATCCGAGCAAAATTCTCTATGAATCTCCGGTAATAACCAGCAAGGCCCAAAAACTATGAATATCAGTTGGAGTCTTTGGAGTTTCCCAATCCTGCAGCAGAATAGGGAGAGCATCAGGACAACAAAGAGATAGAATTAAGATGAATAAAAGGAAAGAGAGGAAATAAAGTTACATTGATCGCAGCGATCTTGACTGGATCAACAGAAACTCCATCACCAGAAACAATATGCCCGAGAAATCGGACTTCATCCTTCCAGAAATGGCACTTAGAGAATTTAGCCTTCAGTTGATGATTTCTGAGAGTATCCAGAAAATATTTCAAATGCGACCTATGCTCTTCCTTAGTCTTAGAGAAGACAAGGATATCATCAACAAAGACTAGCACAAATTTATTAAGTACATCACGAAAAACCCGATTCATCAGATCAACAAAGAAAGCAGGAGCATTAGACAAACCAAAAGGCATGACTAACCATTCATAGAACCCATTCTCAGTGCGAAAAGAAGTCTTGGGAATGCTATCCTTGGCAACTCTGAGCTGATGAAAACCTGAAGCAAGATCAGCTGAGAGAAAATAGAAGCACCATAAAGCTGATCAAATATATCATTGATACGAGGCATTGGATATCTGTTTTTCATAGTGAGTTTGTTCAGCTCCCTATAATCAACGCACATCCGAAGAGAACCATCAGATTTGGTGACAAAAACCACCGCAGCTCCCCATTCAGAAAAACTAGGTCTGATCAGACCCTTGGCAGATAAGTCTGAAATCTGCAATCCTAACTCAACCTTTTCTCGGGGTGCCATTCTTCTAGGAGGAAGAACAACAGGTCGAGCACCAGGAACAAGATCAATCCGAAAATTAATTTCCCGCTTAGGAGGCAAAGAAGTGACTTCACCAAATACATCGGGATAAAATCTGACCACAGGAGTTGAATCAAAATCACTAGGAAAAGAATCCAGAGAATAAACAAAACTACCAACAAATTCCTGAGGCATACGACACTGGATAGTCAAAGGATCAACCTTATCTCCAATAAGAGTGACAATTCTGGATTTGCAATAGATGCGAGCATCATGGCTCCTTAGCCAATCCTGGCCAAGCAATAGGTCGAAAGCATCGAAGCCCAAAACATAGAAATCACCAGAGAACCAATAACCAGAGTGAAAGAGTTTCACTCCTCGACAAACCTTATTGAGGTTAGAAGGACCTCCAATAGGATTAGAAACACATAAAGGAACAGAAACATATCCAGGAGATAAAATATCTTCAAACTTATTACACAATTCAACAGAGATAAAACTGTGTGATGCTCCAGTATCAAACAACACACGAACTGGATAATGAAATAAAGTAAATGAACTCTGAAGTGTACATTGGTCATCAGCAGGAGCAGGAGCAGGTACAGGAGCAGGTGGAGGAACAGGAGATGATGCAGATGAGACAGCAAAAATACCAGAAGGCTTACCCTTCTGCTAGGTGGGGCAGTCCTTCTTAAAATGACCAGGCTGGAGACAGATGTGGCAGAGATCACGCCTAGCCAGCTGAGCAGGAGGTGGAACAGCAGCAGTAGAAAGATTAGGACAACTATTGGCATAGTGTCCCCTCTGATCACATCGGAAGCAAGTGATAGTGGAAAGATCAACTGGTTGCCTCTGAGAAGGAGCAGATGATGAAGATCCCAAACCAGGACGTTTCTGCCAATTCTTCTTCTGCTGGTGAAATTTGGCTTACGCTTCTTGGAATTTGCAGATGAGGACTGAGATGGTGCACCAGAAGCAGCAGGACCCTTAGAGGTAGGGTTCTCATAACGGATAGCCATATCCACCAGCTGGGTGAAAGAATCATGCACATGAGCAATGAGACGGTTATAATACTCTGGACGGGCGCCGACAATGAATTTCTCATTTTTCTTAAGAGGGGTATCAATCAGACCAGGGCCGAACTTGGAGAATTCGTTGAATTTCCTCTCGTACTCAGCAAAAGACATAAAACCTTGCTTGAGATCCATAAATCTCAATAGAGTTGAGATTTCCCGGCTTCGGGCATCCACTTCGCCACAAAAGCCTCCCTGAAAAGAGATATAGAACAACTTAAGATAGATTCAAGAAATAAAGGAAAAATAGGAACAAATTCAAGATAACAAAGGATACGTGAACTGATCCCAAGTAATATCAGCTTCGTCGGTGTTCGCCGTAAAGGACTCCTACCAATCTAGAGCAGCCCCATGCAGCTGCCAAGCTGCTAACTGACGCTTCTGGGCATCAGTAATATCAAAACCAGTAAATATCCTCTCTAGACCTTGCAACCACTGCTGAGCCTCAATAATGCTCTCTGAACCGGTGAATGGGGTTCCACTAAGTTGAGTAAATTCCTTGCAAAGAACAGGGAATCTAACAGGAGCAACAGGTTGCGGAACTGGGGCATTATCACGACCCCTACCACGACCTCTAGCATTTCCTCGATTCGTCCTGAAAAGATCAAGAATGAATTTAGGATAGCATAAAGAATCACCAAAGACAATTAAGATAAGACAGGAAAAATGCAGTTGGATAGATATCTTAAAGAAAAGAAACACTACCAAGGTAGATTTGAAAGGAAAGGAGTTAGAAAACCTTTAAAAATCCTTTTAAAACAAGAAAAAAAAATTATATCAAAATAATCTTTGAAAATCCCTTGAAAATTATTTTGAAAAATCATTTATACTTCGAAAATACGTTCTCTCACAAAGATAGGATTCTAAGATTTGACATCACACATTTTAGGATATTTCTACCCTATCTCTAATGTGTTTTTGCTCCTCAGGCAATGGTTTGCCAGAAAACCAAAGCTCTAATACCAACTGTAACGACCCGCCATTTTGTATCATTCAAATCGACAATAATCCATACATGTCGGACTTGAATAATGCAAAATAACAGATTGTAAATAAATTTTGGAGCAAATGAAATCAAATACACAGAATCACAGATCACAGACACAGAACAAATCAGAATAACTGGCAGCGGAATATAAAACCCATAGTAGTTCATGAAGCTACTATTACAAAGTCTCAAAACAAAATACAGTATTTCAGTCTCAAAACAACATAATAAAAATCCCAAATACAAAAAATTCCAAATACATAGAGTTCTTTATTACATCAAATAAACTAGGACAACAGAAACAGAAATAGATATAAAAGCAGATAGACAGAGTCTCCAGCAAAGACCAGCTCCCGGAAGAATCCAAAGCTGTAAATACTCAGACTGACCCGAGCGTAAAGCAAACACAAAACACTCGAGTCAGGACAATATATACTTATATAATATAAACTAACTCAAGGGAACTGTAATAAGGTACAAATAACTTAAAGGATGCCTGGGATCGCCCATCCTCGAAGGATCCGTTAAACTATTTACTATGTAGCAATATTGCGCTATTAAAATAATGTCTACAGTAAAATAAACTTACTTTTAAATAGCATTCCGGGCTACTCATATCACACTTCACACATAATAGTCCCAGTAGTCCGTCCAATAACATAATATCTCCAGATCAGGAGACTATTAGAGGATATGACACGGGCTACGAGAGAAAACCAAACGCGCACAAGGCTCGCTAGGATAGATGACAAGGCACATGAGGCAATGCTAGGGTAGATATACCATTACGCTTACGGGCTGGTGGTAACGCATCAGCCACATACGCCCACCTCGAGCCACACTCCCATATCAAAGGTGTGCACGCCAAATCAATCACAAAAGCAATAGAATGGCATCGAAGAAGTGTGTCCGATCGGAGGAGCTACCTCACTTGGCCCGTCGATCGCTCCTGTTTTAACCACCTTAAGCCAACTCACGGGAGTCGGGTCCACGTTACATACCTTAAGAGCGTCGCCACCATCCTACTTCATTTTGGAATCTCCATCGCGTACATGGTTGTTAAAGTGGTTTTCGGTATCAACAGAGAGTATGCCTGATATCCGACCCCGGTCTCTTTAACAACCAAACGTTATTATAACCCGTGGTTATAATTTAAAATGGTATTTATACTTTAAAAATCAAAATCATTTCAAAACCAATATCATTTCAAATACATTTCAAAATACCATAATATCATTTCAATCCATCCTTTATTTGAACATCAGTCATTTAATTTACTTTCAAATACCATTTAAATCTATTTATTTTATTAAGGAATTAATTTCCTTTCAAATTCACATTTAAAGTTAAATTCCTCTATTTAAAACCATTTAAAGTCAATTCCTTATATTAATTAATTACATATTAAATTTCCAAAATTTAAGCCTTTTTTCAAAATTATTTATCATTAAAATTTATTAAAACGACAAAATTCAGTTTTTGTGGCACTTATAAAATGCTACGCAAAACTTTTAGTTTAAAACAGTTCATTTACAAAAGACAGCATCTAAGTGCTATAATAGCTTCCTTTATTTTTAACCAAGTTTTAGTTATCTTTATCAACTATAGCACTTACAAAGTGCTATAATAGCTTTAGTTCAATTTAGCCTTTAAATTCATTTATTCTTAACAGCAGCATTTGCAAATGCTGTAATATCCGTTTAAATTTCAAGCTTAAAAGTAAAATTTCAAAACTAAGTAAATTTTCATTTAAATCGTATTTACTTATGAAATCATATAATTTTATATTATTAATTCATTATTTCAATACTTACATTTTTTGTAAACTTGATAGGTTAAGTTTCTAACAAAAATCCAATTTTATTATATTTTCTTAATTTAAATTCAAGTATAAATTTCCATTTCTTTAATTAATTTTATTACTTAACCATTAAGTCTTAAATTTCAAAAAATAAAAATGTCACTTTTAACAAAAATTTAAAATTCCTAAAAATAGGTTATATTTCAAAATTTGACCTAAACATTCATTTACTTACATTTTCACTTATACAAAAATTATTTTTATTTTATAAAAATCATTTAAATTCATTTTTAATTCAAAATATTATACTTTTACATTTAAAAATATATTTAAAACATTTCATAAAATATTTTATAAACCACGGGTCTGTATATAGTTTTCTAGCCTAGGTCGAGTGATACGGATGTATATCATTTCAATCCGCAATTTAAAAAGAAAAACCCTGGTTCTATCATTTCAAACCGCAGTACCAAGTAAAATGAATGATTTGAAAACCGCTCAGACCTATCATTTCGGCCCATAATGGTTTTCCCCTATTCTAAAGTCCGTTCGAGTATGTATCATTTCAACCCATAGTGATTCTAGTCTACAGGGAACTTGCAATGGTGATAACTGATATAAACAACAGAATAGCATAAAATAACAGTGACATATGATATAACAGGTGTAATAACAGGTGTGAACAGCATATGAAAATAATATAGCAGTGATAACAGGATGATATGCATATACAGGTTCTGGTGATGTCAGTTTATAATTACATAAGCATATATTAGTCTGGTGAGATTTACTCACCTGTCACAAGTTGGAGATTGACACCAAAGAATAGATACTAACACAATGAAGGCACAAAACTATGGACAAGGCACGAGAGTGGAGAACCAAAGCAATATGCCTTGATAAAATATACACAAACAATATATATAATTCATAAGTTTCAACACGAATATAACAACAAACAACATAAGAATTCAATGCCCAAATCAACAACGATTGACTTGCACTTACTCTTTACCCCATATGCTTCAGATATACAGGTATTTGGCTCGGCCTAAGGGTGCTACAGGTCTGGTTTGGGTGAGAGGGTGGTCGGCCTAAACATGGTTTTGGTGTGGTGAAGTTTAGGTGCAACTAGGCTACACCATAGGTCAAATATCATCATATGTATGCAATACATTGGTCCGGCCAGAGGTCATATGGCTCGGCCAGTGGCTCCAAGAGGTGGTGGGTGGTCTGACAGAGGGTGGAGGTCAGGCCAGAGGTGGTGATGGTGGTTGTGGCGGCAAAAGGTGGAGGAAGAAGGAGATGGCAATCCTAGACTAGGTTTGATACAGGTGATGGCTAGTGCTAGTTTAGATGGATTTTTGTGACGATCTTCACCATGGCTTGGCTTTGCCTGAGGAGGAGAGGTGTTAGGATGTGTGATGGTCAGAAAAAAGTGGTGGTGGTGGTCGGCCATAGCTTGGAGGAGGGGGAATACAGCTATGAAGGTGGAGAGCATGTGCAAATTCAAGTAGAAAATCAATAAAAAGACAAGAAGAAGGTAGAATTTTTTACCAAAGCTTCACAAGGAGAATAGTCGTGATTTTTTCGTGGGAGAAAGAGAAATAATTTTCGTGAAAGGGGAAAAAATGCAGCTGAAATGAGTAGATTACACGGCCAAAACAATTAAGAGAAGAGTTGGGAAAATGAAAGGCTGGAAATGCAAAGAGACATAGGAATTTCAAAAGTTTAAAACTCTTCGAATTTCCTATATTCTTATATATATATATATATATATCAATGGCTGAAAGCAAAGATGAAAGATCTCAGAAAATAAAATAAATAAGAAAAGAAAATAAATAAATTTAAACAATATCAATTAAATAAAGAAAATGCAGTAAATACCAAACTAGGTTTTATAAACTTGAATAAATTCAAGTGTACTTTAGAAAATTTATATTATTATTCTAAAAATATTAAAATATGAAAATATACCCAAAATAACACATTAACACAATTAAAATAATAATATCACAAAGAAAATAAAATTTATATAAAGTAAAAATAGGCAAAAATTGTTAAATAAAACAAATTTACTCAAATTCTGAAATGTACATAACTTTTGCAGTTTAACTCCGTTTTCAACGAAACGAAAAGCAGTGTTCAAGTTATTTCATCTATTTTCAAAAAAAAAATTAGATTTAAAATAATTTAAATTTGAAGTTTTTTAAAAAAAAGTCAAAGCTTGGATAGTTTGACCAGAATTCCACTTTTTAGTAACATATTCAATTTATAATAGTTTGAAAATATAAATCACTTAAAAATCAACATTTATATTTAAAAATGAAATGTTTTGAAATAAAACAAATTTAAAAATATTTTAAAATAAAAGAAAGTTAAATTTAGATAATATACAAAAATGTAGGGTTGTTACAACTTATCATTTATGGGAGCTAAGATTGATGTCAAGTAAGAATGAAGTAATGGAGATCTAATCTACTAGTTTTCCTCTTAACCGAGGAATAGTAAGTTGGAAAATGTAGAAAACGTGTTAATCGTATTGATTTCTTATTATCATCGAAATCATTAATAGTATATTTAACACTAAAAGTCGATGAGGTAGACTTATCTATTTGTGAGATTCAAGAATGAAGTATCCATGTAAGGCTTTGATGCAACCAGTGCTCTAACTTACCTGCCTTCACTCTGAACGAGGAATAGTTAAGTTGAAATGTCAGAAACAAGTTAAGTGTACGAATCATGGTTTGTATAAGTAATTGTTCTACCTGGATAATCGAATAGTCGATTGTCCAACTTGACCAAATATGACTTAAGAAGTTATCATAAGGTTTCACGATTTCATATCAATGAGGACCCCAGGGAGGGGTATTAATACGTAACATCTCTTGCTTTCACTTATTTTTGATAGAACTAAAATTGAGTTAGTCGAAAATTCATCGAATTAGTTTTGCAATGACCCAGATCGATTTGTGTTTTACTTGTTGAATACCACTTTAAAGCTAGTATACAAGTTTTATGTTTTGGAAGCAGTTGTGAAGTGGAATGTTATAGAGTTGAACTGTCTATCCCGAAGGTCAAGTCTAAGGGAGAGGTCAGCGTTAATATTTCAAACAATGCTATCGTGAGAGACTATTTATCTTAAGGAGTATTCTAAGAGAGAGGAGAGTGTTAGCATTCGCTGGAGGCCTTATGTGGAGAACCTACGTGGAGGTTCGAGATTTGTTCGACATGCTCGAATCCATGTAATGATTCATGATCTATTCGAGATGTGGGAATCCATTTAAAGATTTGTATTCTATTCGAGCAATGAAGACTCGAGCGAGAGATTCCGATCATAGCCTCAACATCGGAAATGACTACAACCATAGATAGAATGTGCAGCCAAAGGGACTGTAGCATTTCAACAATCCCAAGTGTGCAGGCAACTCCATCTAGTATCGCTTGCGGACATATGTGCAGTAGCGATGCATCCAGAACTATGATTGTTTGAGCGTGGGTTAATTATGTATTTCCTACAGTATATTCCCTAGAGATGTACATTGCTCAGAAGGATATCTCTGATACATATGCGGGAGTTTGGATTCAGCTAGATCCGAGGAGATCTCCATGGAAAGTCCGCTGTGCAAACGTGCCTTAGCAGTATTGATTGTATACCTATTATTGTTGTGGCATTCACACAGCAACTATTTGATATGATTTATATGCTACACTCTAGACATTATCTATTATATCACTATATGTTAAACTTAATGAATGGTTAGTTTCTTTAAGGAGAAAACTGTTATGGGAATCCGTACGGTCTCAATGGCTGTTATTACTTATTGCATATTTTTTGATTTTCTTACACTGGTTTCCTAGACTGATCCGGATGTTATTTTTTTATAATGCTTGGATTATCCTGCGTATATTTTTAAATTTACCTATGGATGCTTGGAGCTTATAGAGAAGAGCTAGATGATATATCTTCCATAGTATTCTTATGTCCAATGCATTTCTGTATTATATGTATCAGCATTGTGAGGACAAGCAATTATAACTTTCTAGTCTGATGATAGTACTTTGGTTTTAGTAACTCTGATATTTCTATATTTGGAGTAACCCTTTGCACTGTTCCTTTGATATTATATATTACCATTCCATTATGAGATTTTGATTTGTGTTCTTCTTTTCTTGTTCTATTTTTTTCGTTTATTTTACCCCGACTGTGACAACCCAGAATTTTTAGGCATTTCAAATTGAAATATTTAATCAATTTTAAAGATTTGCAAGTTAGTTTAACTTGGTTTTCAATATCAGTTTGAATTTGGCGATTCAATTTATTGAATATAATAATTAGAGATCGAGTAAAATATTTAATTTGGAGTTTCAAGCTTGTTAAAAATATTTTAAAGGCTTAGAAGATTCATATTGATAATAGTGAAGGTGATAGAACCTTTAAAAGTAAATTTAAAAGTGGTTTGTTTGGTTTTGAAATTTTATCGTTTAAATCGATATTTAAAAATAGCCCTCCGAGGCACAATCTTGGATTTCGACGAAACCAATTTCATTAGATCCGTAATATCGTATTATTATCGGATTTCAAATTTCATAGTGATTGGAGTACTTGTGTGAGCATACGATATATAAATGCATTGAAATTTTATCGAAATTTAATATAATAACTGGGTCCAAAAAGCTATCTTCTCCATACGATCGAATTAGGAGTCGAAACCTTTTCCAATGCGTCCGGAATAGACATATAACATTATTAATGCCTAGCAGCATACCTCTGTTGCGGTTCAAAATTTCAAATATGTATAACAAGACATTTTGGAAGTTTTATAATATAATAAAAATTGGAAGTCAACTAGTCAAATATATTTTTATAATTGGGCACTCGTACTCAAGAAGCCATCCCCAATTTATATTACATCTTTGTCTCCTCTCTAGTTTTCATACCGAAATCGAACACGAAAAAGGAAAAAAAAAGGGCCGTCCACTTTAAAATAAAAAATCAAATAAGAACGGCTTCATATTTTAGTTTGATTCAGAAGCAAATCATCATGACCGAAGAGGTTAACTCGTTCAAATCGAATTGAGAATTCGTTCGAAATCGAACAATAATGAAAGGAAATCGCATGTTGTCTTCGGCGACGGCAAGATCGACTTGATTCGCGTTCATGGCAAACGGTGGGGTTGTACGCAAGGCGTCGACGGCATGGCTGCGACAGGAAGCATGGCTACATACGCGAAGGATTTATCAAAGGGAAGAGAGCGTTGACAGATGACCAGATCGAAGGATTTTGGGAAGCGGGAGGGGGCTGTCTCGAAGTTTGGCATTCTCGAGTGTGGTGACTGTCGCGTTTGGTTTTGTGCTCGTCGTCGCCGAGTCAGTTGTGCCAGTGAGGTATTTCATTTGTTCTTTGCATTTTAAAATTTGAATTAGCCACATAACTTTAAGCACAAATTATATACATAACTTTAAACAAAAAACCTTTTATTCAGGGAAGTATATATACACTGATTTTTCTTTGTATATATGTGTATATACAGATAAATTGTAGAAAATATATGTGTATAGGCAGCCTAGTATAAATTTAAAAATATATATTAAACAGGAAATTCAATATACGATTATGAAATTATTGTTTATTTTTAAAAAAAAGAAAAGGGAATTTTTAAATGTTAAAGGGTATTTATATAAATTAGTTTTTTGAAAATCTATAAATAATATTTTTGTATGTATATATATACCTATGTATAAATAATTTTAAAAGTAAATTTACATATTCATTTACAGGCTTAATTCTGAAATGGTGAAGATTATTTGTTTAATGAAGTCTAAATTATTCTAGTTACTAGGAATAATATATTAAAAGAAAATTTGTTAAAATAAATTATCAGTTAATTGAATTAATTAATGGTAATTAACCATTTGACTGTTTCAAATATTAATAGATTATATAATGCTAACCATGAAGAAATGGTCGAGATGGAAGTGGAATGCAAACGTAAAAGCAAAGGTGAGTTAATCTCACTCATCTGGGTTTAATTTAAATTTAAATGGTTAAATTTAAATAATTGGTTAAATGATTGAAATTGATTGGATGTGGTATATATTATATAGTAGCATATATAGTATATATTGGAGTGATTGATTTCCCGCATTTTATAGCGGATGAGACCCTATGCGCCGCATAATAGCGGATGGTATTATATTTAATACCCATATATCGCGATATTCCACCTCGAAGTGGAATTGGTATTATGCTAACATCTCTGGATGCAGGGAAACAGGTTGGAGGGATCCAACTGGATTCCTCAAAATTATTTAGATTGTTTAATATTCTTTGTTATGAACATTTGATATTCTGTGATGAATTATATTTGAAATATTAAATGCTATGGTTTGCTTGAATATATTTCGGTACACTGAGCTATCAAAATCTATAGAAATGGGATTTCTGAAAAGAACATAAAAGAGTGGATTTTTAAGTAAAATAATTGTAGAGAATTTGGATAAATTTAAGAATGAATTGGAAAAGAATGAAAGTGATTTTAAAATTCTAATAAATAATTCCGAGTATGGAAAAAGGGGATTTTGAATAAATAGAAAATAATGAATTGCAAACTTAAGTGATATTATTTAAAAGAATAAATAATTTACTTTAAAATTTAAGGTTTAAATTTGTTTAAAAGGATAAAGAAGGAATTTGGAAAATCTGAAGTTGGTATTTTCAGTTAAATATTTTAAATCATAATGAAAAAATAAAATCTGAAGTTAATGGATTTGGAATAAATGGAGTAAGTAAGGAAATTTATTTAAAAGTAAAGTAAATTGGGAACCAATTTGGGGATTGATTTAAGTGTGTAAAACAGGGATTTTGAAAGAGAAGCGAGACTTGAAATTTGTAAACTGGGTTTATAAAAGCGAAGTGATATATCAGTGGATATTTAGAAGAATAAGTTCACGATGGGAATTTACTAAAGGAATGGGAAAATTTGTTTAAAAAAATAGTGATTTATTTTTAAAGGATATGAAGAGAAGTATATTTCCCTAGATAGCCAAGTACATTTTCAAAGTAAATTTTTAAATATAAGTTAAAAGCTTTAATATTGTTTAAAAAAAGCGTGTTTTAGAAAATTTATTATTTCTAAATGTTTAAATTCTAAAGTAAGTATTTTCTTTTAATCTATTATAGCAGTAATTATTTAAAGGTGGCGTGGTATTATGTTTTAAAAGTTAGAAATTCAGTTTTATATTGTACAAAGTAGTTTTATTTTAAATATTCTTAAAGTATATATTTTGAATAAGTATTAAAGTAATTTTTAATTTAAATGTTTTAAAGGATATTTTGTAATAAAGTGTTTTGAATTATTTTAAAAATCTAAAGTTTTTGTGCTTGGTGTTTTCAGTGGAAATAAATATTTGGAAATTTATTTCATGAGAAAAGTGTGGTTTGAAAACTGTTTTAGAAAGGGATTGAGAAGTGGAAATATATCTTGCGAAGATATTTTGAGGTTAATAAATAATTCAGGAGAAATTATTTATGTTGATGGTTGTTTGTGAATGTTAATTTATAGTTATGTAACCGACTATCAATATTGGCCAATGCGTTGATCGTTTCGAAGAGACCGGGATCAGGATTTATTTTCTGAAAACCACTTCGATCCGGTTTGAACGTTCTTGTGTGGAAAACACGAGTTTGGATTCGAAGATGGAGGAGTGAAGTGCAAGGGCTATTCGCTACTAATCCTGAGGATGATTCCAAAATGGATGTAGTAGGAGTGGTGCCTTCAGTTCCGTTCGAACCGGGACAGACTTGCATGGATGAATGCTTTCAGAACATCGTCAGATGGACTGTGAGCATTCTAAGTGATGTGTTCTAAAAAGGTAATGCTTAGCCTCGAGCCTCATCAACTGGGAATGACTGAAAATCATGGGTTATGCAGCAAGGCTAAGTGGGTAGCACCCATTAGGGTGAGTTCATCCCTGTCTAGATGTCCCTTTTATTCGGCGTAGTGGTCCGGTTGCTGATCCCAACCATGGGGTGATCTTACTCGAGATTATCCAGTAAGGGGTAGTCTCATTCTTGTGTTGCAGGGGATTGGGGGTAATCCTCGGTACGATGATCTAGACCACGTACTGTGATAGGTGGTACCCCAGTGCCTAGTCATTAGTTGGAAATCCATTCTCCCTACGCGCCTATATGGTTTTGATTATGCCCAACTATTACTGAAACGTGAGATGCAAGCATTTCAGCTAGATTCTATTTTACTTTCTATAGACACTATTATATATTAGAGAATTTTGATAAAAGTGTTTTGGCTATCGTAAGGTAAAAGCCCGACATGTTTATTTATGGCGTGGTCTTACGAGATGCTTTTGTTTTCAAAAGAATTTTGAAACTTTAATAATCAATTTGAGTGTGGTTTTCTCACGTTGGTATTCCAGACTCGGGTGTTATTTCCCTAGAATGCTCGGGTCAGACCGAGTATTATAGGATACAGGAAAGGATACTGTGGAGCTCAGGAGACGAGCTGTATGGCGATACGTACTTCCGTACTTGTTTTAAATATTCTGTTGTGTTGATTAGCTGTGTATTCAGTTTTGTGAGGACATGTTATGATTACTGTTCAGTTGGATGTGATGTGTACTCTGATGATGTAATGTATAAACAGATTTGCTTTTGTGTAAAGATCAGTTATTATCTATTATATTTTATTCCGCTGGGATGGTTAGATTCTGATG
The DNA here is from genome assembly GCA_030765085.1 of Allium cepa. NCBI lineage: Eukaryota > Viridiplantae > Streptophyta > Magnoliopsida > Asparagales > Amaryllidaceae > Allium > Allium cepa. The sequence goes on from CM060939.1 coordinate 979,211,596, forward strand.
TTGTTTCGTTTTCTCTTCTTCTACCTCTTCTTCTTTAACCCAAATGGTTCGTATTTCCATTCATCTTGAGTTGATTGATGGAGAATAGTGTTGCCTCAAGGGGTACGGAACTGCGGGTCGTTACACTTGGTATCAGAGCATAGGTTGGTGATAACCTTGGCTCTAGTGGGGATTACTCAATAGAAATAGAGTCCATAAGTACTCTATAATGAGTTTGAGAGTATTAGTAGTATGAACGCTTATTTGTTAATGTATATAAAAATTGTTTTTATATTGTGGTGACTTATCGGTTGGGTGTTTATGGATTTTGGTCGATGTGTGGGACGCCAAGTCGTCGATAGGAGTTTCTAAAATCTTGGACAAGATAAACCGAAACAGTATTGTTTTAAATAGGGTAAATGAAATAATTTTACCTAAATTATTTTTGTACATAAAGGAAATAATGTTTCGTGAATTATTATAGTTATGTTGGTTGCTTGGATGTTAGGAATGATAATATTAAATTATTATCAGTGTTGTGTAAAATTGAATAAGATATTGAAATCATAACCAAAAGCTAAGAAATAAATTCATCTACAAATGTAATTTGTAAATGTGATATAATTTGAAACAAAATTTGCAGAGAAATATTTGAAAATAATTTGTGATGAAAATTCAAGAGTAATGTTTAAATATGAATTGAAAGGGTTTGGAATTTGAAAATTTGGAAAATTTATATTCCTTTGAATTTGTAAATAGTTTTCAAGGGTTTTGGGGAAATAATTGTAATACTATTTGGGAAATATTTTGAATTGGATATGAAATCTGATGAGATTTGGAATTCAAAGATATTTGAAATGTTTTGAATGGATAAAAGCATTGAACTCTTTCGGTCGCTAGAAAATAACTTCGATGATGACTGCAGCATCATCGATGTTCATTTTCGAGTTTCCAAGAGAGAAATTGTTACCAAATTGTTTTAAATTGAAATTGTTTGCAAAAGTTGGGTTGATTTTAGGAATGCAAAGGATTTTGAGAAATGAATAAAAGTCCAAAACTTGAATTATAAAATAGATTGAACTCAAGAAAATTAAGTTAAGTGATTTTTGGAAGCTAAAAATCAAATATTGAATTAAAGGTGGAAAATGAGTTAATTTGAATAAAATATGAATTATGAGTTAAAAATGGATTTTTGAGAAGTTAAACTTGAGTTATAAATTAAATTCAACTTAGAAGTGCTAAGTGAATTGAATATGATTGAAATATAGTGAAATGAAAATGTGAAATAAAGTTTAAAATGGATTGAATGAATATACTAATCGAATTAAATAGAATGGAATTTAACTGGAAATGGAGATGAACTTAAGTTGTTAACTTAAGCAAACTGTTAAATGGTTGTTAGTGGGCTCTATGAAATGGTTTTGAATAGAACCGGTTTGAATGATGAAACGATGTAAGTAAATAGATAAAATTAAAAATGAAGTGAAAATGAGAATGCATGGATTGTGAATAAATTTAAAATGGAATGAAATTTAATATAAATTATATTGGAATCAATTTAAAATGATTATAAGCTTAAGTAATTGTTTATTCACATAAATATTGCCGAATTTGCATTGAAATAATTCTCGTTTGACGAAAATGAGATTAAATAAAATTCTATGAATAAATAGAAGTAAATAAAATTGATTTTTGAATCAATTGAAATGAATATAGGTTCGTTTGGTTTAAAAATGAATCGTATGCAAGCAAGTGGGTTGTAAATCACTTAAATTGAATAGTATGGGTTGAGAGTTGATTGAAAGCAATTGAAATAAGTGCCGAAGCCTTACATATGTGCTTATGAAAGTATATAACATGCATTGTTATAGAATCCATGTTTTAGCTATTTAAATATAAGTGAAATGCTATAAACTTCTTATATATAGTGCTTATATGTTTAAATTGAGTAAATACAGGTACCTGAAGGCCGTTTGGCAGGATTTTGGTCGTGCTAATTGCTAAATAATAAGCTGCTTGTTTAAAAATGCTAAATAAAGGTACACCTATGCAATAAAAACAGAAAATATGAACTGTTTTGTTTTAATGACCGGGTGGGTCGATGTATATATATTTATATCTCTTGTTAAATTGCAAAAGCTCCTTCATACAAAGGGGAGACTGCCAAAAACTTTTGAAAATTTTGGGAGCTAGAAAAAATTTTCGAGAAAATTTTTGTTAGCGACAAAACGATTTAAAATTGGAAATTGAAATAAATTAGTGGATCAAACTAATTTAAAATAATGATATGAATCAGTTATGAATGGAAGATGAAAAATTCAATATTCAGAGTTGAAGATAAATTGAATTCATATGGAAATGGGAGAACCAATCTGAAAAGAAGTAGATATAAACTAAAGTGGTGAAGTGAAAATAAATATAAGAAGCACATAAATTACTTATATTGAACTTAAGAAGAAATGGTAGAATTCTTAAGTAATATGGATGTCGGGAAAATATATTGAATAAGCATTTGAGTGAAGATATAATAAAAATATGTGAAATGATAAGCGTTGATAAGTGAATAGAAATCAAAATGAATGTGAATAAAAGAGAATGGATATAAATATGTAGGATGTACGTATATTATTTTATTCGCATAGCGTTTCGATCCAGATTCGAGCACAGAATTTCGAGATAGTTATATCGATGCGAGTTAGGATTTTTCACTCGATTTTCGACGATGAACTCTGCATATGGATTTTGATTGATGTTGGAAATTCTCTATCATAGTTATGACTATGCAAGGAGAATGACGGTTTCTGATCAGGAAATCAGACCTGAGTCCGCACTAGGAAGTCGGTTGGACGATATTAGTTTGGAAGTGAAATTGTATGATCGAACGAGTGAGCGAATTTGATAATTGCATACGGATGATATATGTACATCGTACGGGCTTGGATGAATAAACATTAAATTTTGTAAGGGAGTCAATAAAATGATTTTGAATGTTATGATTGATTATTATTTCTATGTAGGATATACAGGTATTATAAAGGAAAATGAAAATTGGTTTTGATTTCAGAAGATAAATTTGAATTGCTCGACAAAAAGGTATGTGTTCAAATTTCTATATGAAATTTGATTGGGCTTTTGATCTAGCACTTGGCTTTTTGTTTTCTTTTGGAATTTGGTAGCCCGTAGAGGCATTTTGTAGTTGTTCCGAGCTTGCCGCGCAAAGGAGACGCTGGCGAATTTTTTCGGAAATTTAGGGGGTTAGAAAATTTTGATAATTCAAAATTTGGTTTTAATTTGAAATTTGAATGATTGAGAAAATTGTATTGTTTGAGAACTATGGGAGAAGTTTGAAAAGTTAGTAAGGTTGATGATGTTCTTATTCAAAGATGATTTTGGGTATTATTAAAAGCTGTTTGGTTTGGGTAGTTGTTGAAACCAGGTTGATTAGGAGAATAGAAGTGGGTTATGGACCATTCCTCTTAACTAGTAATTTCGGGGACGAAATTCTTTTAAGGGGGAAGGAACGTGACGACCCGGAATTTTTAGGCATTTGAAATTGGAATATTTAATCAATTTTAAATATTTGCAAGTTAGTTTAACATGGATTTCAATATCAGTTTGAATTTGGCAATTCAATTTATTGAATATAATAATTAGAGATTGAGTAAAATATTTAATCTGGAGTTTCAAGCTTGTTAAAAATATTTTAAAGGCTTAGAAAATTCATATTGATAATACCGAAGGTAATAGAACTTTTAAAAGTAAATTTAAAAGTGGTTTTTGTTTTTTTTTAAAATTTTATCGTTTAAATCGATATTTAAAAATAGCCCTCCGAGACAGTCTCGGATTTCGACGAAACCAGTTTCACTGGATCCGTAATATTGTATTATTATCGGATTCAAATTTCGTGGTGATTGGAGTAGTTGTGTGAGCATACGATATATAAATGCGCTGAAATTTTATCGAAAATTAATATAATAACTGGGTCCAAAAAGCTATCTTCTCCATACGATCAAATTAGGACTCGAAACCTTTTCCAATGCATCCGAAATAGGCATATAACATTATAAACACCTAGTAGAATGCCTCCATTGGGGTTCAAAATTTCAAGGTATGTATAACGAGACATTTTGGAAGTTTTATAATATAATAAAAATTGGAAGTCAACTAGTCAAATATATTTTTATAATTGGACACTCGTACTCAAGAATCCATCCCCAATTCATATTACATCTTCATCTCCCTCTCTAGTTTTCATACTGAAATCGAACACGAAAAAGAAAAAAAAGGGGCTGTGCACTTTAAAATCAAAATCAAATAAGAACCACTTCATATTTTAGTTCGATTCAAAAGCAAATCATCATAGTCGAAGAGAGTAACTCGTTCAAATCGAATTCGCGAATTCGTTCGAAATCGAAAAATAACGAAAGGAAATCGTCGCGTTGACTTTGGCGACGACAAGATTGACTTGATTCGCGTTCATGGCAGAGGGTGGGGTTTTACGCGAGGCATCGACGGCATGGCTGCAGTAGGAAGCATGGATGCATACGTGAGGGATTTATCGAAGAGAAGAGAGCATTGACAGATGACCAGATCGAAGGATTTTGGGAAGCGAGAGGGGGCTGTCTCGAAGTTTGGCATTCTCGAGTGTAGTGACTGTCGCGTTTGGTTTCGTGCTCGTCGTCGCCGAGTCAGTTGTGCCAGTGAGGTATTTAATTTGTTCTTTGCATTTTAAAATTTGAATTAGCCACATAACTTTAAGCACAAATTATATACATAACTTTAAACAGAAAACCTTTTATTCAGAGAAGTATATATACACAGATTTTTCTTTGTATATATGTGTATATACAGATAAACTGTAGAAAATATTTTTAGGCAGCCTGGTATAAATTTAAAAATATATATTAAACAGGAAATTCTATATACAGTTAGGAAATTACTATCTATTTTTTAAAAAAAAAAAGAAAAGGGAATTTTTAAATGTTGAAGGGTATTTATATAAATTAGATTTTTGAAAATCTATATATAATATTTTTATAAGTATATATATACATATGCATAAATAATTTTAAAGGAAAAGTAAATTTACATATTCATTTATAGGCTTAATTTTGAAATGGTGAAGATTATTTGTTTAATGAAGTCTAAATTATTTTAGTTACTAGGAATAATATATTAAAAGAAAATTTGTTAAAATAAATTATTAGTTAATTGAATAAATTTAATGGTAATTAACTATTTGAGTGTTTCAAATATTAATAAATTATATAATGCTATTCAAGGTCTGAAACCGTGAAGAAATGGTCGAGATGGAAGTGGAGAGCAAACTTAAAAGCAAAGGTGAGTTAATCTCACTCATCTGGGTTAAATTTAAATTTAAATGGTTAAATTTAAATAATTCGTTGAATGATTGAAATTGATTGGATGTGGTATATATTATATAGTAGTATATATATAGTATATATTGGAGTGATTGATTTCCCGCATTTTATAGCGGATGAGACCCTATGCGCCGCATAATAGCGGATGATATTATATTTAAAACCCATATACCGCGATATTCCACCTCGAAGTGGAATTGCTATTGTGCTAACATCTATGGATGCAGGGAAACAGGTTGGAGGGATCCAACTGGATTCCTCAAAATTATTTAGATTGTTTAATATTCTGTGTTATGAATATTTGATATTTTGTGATGAATTATATTTGGAATATTAAATGCTATGGTTTGCTTGAATATATTTCGGTACATTGAGTTATCAAAATCTATAGAAATGAGATTTCTGAAAAGAAAATAAAAGAGTGAATTTTTAAGTAAAATAATTGTAGAGAATTTGAATAAATTTAAGAATGAATTGGAAAAGAATGAAAGTGATTTTAAAATTCTAATAAATAATTTCGAGTATGGAAAAAGTGGATTTTGAATAAACAGAAAATAATGAATTGCAAACTTAAGTGATATTATTTAAAGGAATAAAGAATTGACTATAAAATTTAAGGTTTAAATTTGTTTAAAAGGATAAAGAAGGAATTTGGAAAATCTGAAGTTGGTATTTTCAGTTAAGGATTTTAAATCATAATGAAGAAATAAAATCTGAAGTTAATGGATTTGGAATAAATGGAGTAAGTAAGGAAATTTATTTAAAAGTGAAGTAAATTGGGAATCAATTTGGGGATTGATTTAAGTGTGTAAAACCGGGATTTTTAAAAGAGAAGCGGGACTTGAAATTTATACACTGGGTTTATAAAAGCGAAGTGATATATCAGTGGATATTTGGAAAAATAAATTCACGATGGGAATTTGTTAAAGGAATGGGAAAAATTGTTTAAAAATAAATAGTGATTTATTTTTAAAGGATGTGAAGAGAAGTATATTTCCCTGGATAGCCAAGTACGTTTTCAGTGTAAATTTTTAAATATAAGTTAAAAGCTTTAATGTTGTTTTAAAAAAAAGCATGTTTTAGAAAAATTATTATTTCTAAATGTTTAAATTCTAAAGTAAATATTTTCTTTTAATCTATTATAGCAGTAATTATTTAAAGGTGGCTTGGTATTATGTTTTAAAAGTTAGAAATTCAGTTTTATATTGTACAAAGTGGTTTTATTTTAAATATTCTTAAAGTATATATTTTGAATAAGTATTAAAGTAAATTTTAATTTAAATGTTTTAAAGGATATTTTATAATAAAGGGTTTTGAATTATTTTAAAAATCTAAAGTTTTTGTGCTTGGTGTTTTCAGTGGAAATAAATATTTGGAAATTTATTTCATGAGAAAAGTATGGTTTGAAAAATGTTTTAAAAAGGGATTGAAAAGTGGAAATATATCTTGTGAAGATATTTTGAGGTTAATAAATAATTCAGGAGAAATTATTTATGTTGATGGTTGTTTGTGAATGTTAATTGATAGTTAAAAATATTGGCCAATGCGCTGATCGTTTCAAAGGGACCGGGATCGAGATTTATTTCCTGAAAACCACTTCGATCCGATTTGAACGTTTTCATGTGGAAAACAAGAGTTTGGATTTGAAGATGGAGCAGTGAAGTGCAAGGGCTAGTCGCTACTAATCCTAAGGATGATTCCAAAATGGATGTAGTAGGAGTAGTGCCTTCGGTTCCGTTCGAACCCGGGACGGACTTGTATGGATGAATGCTTTCAAAACATCGTCTGGTGGACGGTGAGCATTCTAAGTGATATGTTCTAAAAAGGTAACGCTTATCCTCGAGCCTCATCAATTGGGAATGACTGAAAATCAGAGGTTATGCAGCAAGGCTAAGTGGTAGCACCCATTAGGATGAGGTCATCCCTGTCTAGATGTCACTTTTATTTGGCTTAGTGGTGCGGTTGCTAATCCCAACCGTGGGATGATCTTACTCGGGATTATCCCGTAAGGGGTAGTCCCGGTCTTGTGTTGCAGGGGATTGGGAGTAATCCTCGGCACGGTGATCTAGGCCACGTATTGTGACAGGTGGTGCCCCAGTGCCTAGTCATTAGTTGGAAATCCATTCTCCCTACACGCCTGTACTGTTTTGATTGTGCCCAACTATTGCTGAAACGGAGATGCAAGCATTTCAGCTAGATTCTATTTTACTTTCTATAGACACTATTATAATATGAGAGAATTTTGATAAAAGTGTTTTGGCTATCGTAAGGTAAAAACCCGACATGTTTATTTGTGGCGTGGTCTTACAAGATGCTTTTGTTTTTAAAAGAATTTTGAAACTTTAATAATCAATTTGAGTGTGATTTTCTCACACTGGTATTCCAGACTGACTCGGGTGCTGTTTCACTATAATGCTCGGGTCAAACCGAGTATTATAGGATACTGTGGAGCTCAGAAGACGAGCTAGATGACGATACGTACTTTCGTATTTGTTTTAAATATTCCGCTGTGTTGATTAGCTGTGTATTCAGTTTTGTGAGGACATGTTATGATTACTGTTCAGTTGGATGTGATGTGTACTCTGATGATGTAATGTATAAATAGATTTGCTTTTTTGTAAAGATCAGTTATTATCTATTATATTTTATTCCGCTGCGATGGTTAGATTTTGATGTTGTTTTGTTTTCCCTTCTTCTACCTCTTCTTCTTTAACCCAAATGGTTCGTATTTTCGTTCATCTAGAGTTGATTGATGGAGAATAGTGTCGACTCAAGTGGTACGGAATTGTGGGTCGTTACACCGACTTACTGTCTTTCTGGCACTTCAGTGGTCGGCATGGGAATGACATGGATGTATCTAGTATCGACATTTTAAGGGTGAAAAGTCGGGCTGTTACATTCGGTATTGGAGCTCAAGTTTGAGCGAACATCTTGGCTTTGGTTGGGTAAGGCTCAATAGAGATATGGTAAGAAACACCCTAGAATGAGTCGATGTATTATACATGTTAGAGCATATTTGTACTTTGAAAGCTAGATTTTAAAATTATTCTTTAGGAATATCTCTTTCGTAGGAATCCTTTCTTTGATATAACTCTATCCTTTCTTGTCCTAAGTGAAGCTTTGCTTGATAAGGTAGTAAGAACTCTGAGTAGTAGATCCATCAATGCTCGAAGAGGCAGTGGTAGAAGTAGTCGAGGTAGTACCGTCACAAATGATGGGAATCAAGCACCAAGGAATGTTGCTCAGGTTGAGGAACCAATGTCGAACGTCATAGAGGAGATTGTGCAGGCCAGGCCTTAGTTGAATTTTTCTTCACTCCGCTGCGATTATGTGAGTTGTAAGGTAAGATGTTTAGTGGTACAGAGATGATCATAGTAGTCCATATTTGGATTAAATTGTGTGATCGGGTATTTGGTGATCTGAAGCTAGATAGGCAATAAAGCATAGGTTGGCATCATGACATCGGACGGATGCAGCCATGGATTAGTGGAGTTCTATTGCTGCAGATGTCCAAAAGAACGACCTTTCTTAGGACCAATTTAAAGATGAGTTTGAGATGAATTTTTTTCCAAAAGCTGGAAATACTTTGTTATTTAGAAGCTTTTCGATTTGAAGCAGGGGGCCATGACTGTGGCGGAGTATGAGAACGGTTCATTGCATTATCTCGGTTCAGGTTAGGATTGGTGGATAGCTACTAAAGAAGAACGAGATGTTCATTACAGGTATGCATCCTGAGTTTGAGAGCTCAGTGCCGAAGCCGTCTATTTCAACACTAGCTGAGGACAACAAAAGGAAGTTTTAGCCTTCGAGATATACTTCTAATGTGTTTTGCCTTAAATGTAGACAGAAGAGACACCTTGCTTAAAGTTATAAGTTGGGGAAAGATGGCAGGTGGCTAGAGCGCAGATAGTGAAACATCGATTGAGAATTTTTTGAAGCTTGTGGCATAAATTTCACCGAAAGGTTATTACGAATGCCATCATCAACCTTGCCATTTTGTTAGAGATTGTCATATGCTCAAGAGTAAGGAGCGACCTAAGGATTTTGTTATTTCTGCAGCTGAGAAGAGGAAGCAGATTCCTAAGGGTATGCTATCTGTTTATTATTTACTTATTCGTGTTTGATTCGATATTACTACTTCCCATAGTTTAATATCTCGTAACCATGATTTTTTAGTCATGCTCGGCATGTTAGGAACATTGGGCATTGTTTGTTGTTTATTTATGCTCAACCAGCTTATGAGCAACTTTACCATTCTACATCATGAGGCGGGTATATTGTAATTGTTGGTACATTGAAATGAACATCTTGTGAATTAAGTTCATGGTTCAACAACAAGACGTTCGGTGATAATGTTGGGTTAGACTTTAAAATTTAGTAAAAGATGTTTACTATGATCAAAAAGGAAAGGTCGAACATTTTGGGGATAAATATTTGTGAAAAGATTTATATAAAAAAGTGATTTTATATAAGTACGGTTTATAAAAGTATGATTTATAAACGAAATGGATTTAAATAAAGAATCTGAGAATGGCTTATAATTCTCAATAGAGTGAAGCAATGGAGTAAAAAAAGCCATGGTGCTACGAACTTAACAGAAAATGGCTGGAACAAAATTTAAGGTAGTGTTTGGTTTGTTGTTTTTAGTTTTCGATTTTCGTCCGTACAAAAATGCATATGACGTATGTATATTGCCAAAAACGATCAATTTAAAAAACGAAGTTAACATAGAAAATAGAAAACAACTTTTTTTCTTCATATTTTGGAAAATAACAAAGTACGTAAAATAATCTACTCTTTCATCGTTCCTCTATCTCCTTCGTCCTCCCATCCATTTTTCTTTCATCCCCTCCGTTGTCTCTTTATATTTCTCTTATTTGACATACATATCGAAATAAAAAACACAAAATTCGTTTTTAAACCAAACACCACCTAAAGCTCACAAAGTTTCCATAGTTTTATCAAATCAGCCTAGATGAAGTAACATATTAGGTGATAACGAAATCATGGAGATCAAATTTCGATTATGAATCCACCTTCAATAAGTTCTGTTAGATATTTAACAAGATATGATTAGGATAGCAATCAACCTGATTCAAATAACTCATTGTTTCTAATACAAGCTTGAACAATTATTCAAAAGTGCATGCTTAACAAAGAAGTTTTGTTACATGAAAATGTGAACAATTGATCAATGACGGTTTAATGATAAATGAAAATTCTGATGCAAAATGGAGAGGGAAAATTGTTGAAGCTAGTGAAGCCATTAACGTTGTGTTGTTGAAGAATGATTAGGGAAAAACATGCATACTTAATCTGCATAGAAAATTTTGATTAAACATATTTCCTTTCCCAATTTTATTGATTATAAAAGCACGCAAAATCAATAAATATGAATATAATAAATAGTTTTGAGCAATTAATACGCATAAAACGCATATAATATAAATTATTAACTTAATAAAATAATAAACACAAATACACCTAATATAAATTATAATATTGATAAAAATCGAATTGATAATTTTCGGATGCGGATCTAATTGTATCCCCATTCGTATTTGCTTTTTCGAATGTCGGATATTTGTTCGCTTTTCAGATGCATATGTAGACGAATTTCAGATATTTTGGATATCCATTGACAGACTTAGGTAAAGTATTTAATCACTGCAGTTACGGCTGGTTCACAACCGTTAGCATTGAATCATGTTCAGTAAATACTTATCCTTAAGTAGCTCCAAGTCAAGATGCATATGTAGACGAATTTCAGATATTTTGGATATCCATTGACAGACTTAGGTAAAGTATTTAATCACTGCAGTTACGGCTGGTTCACAACCGTTAGCATTGAATCATGTTCAGTAAATACTTATCCTTAAGTAGCTCCAAGTCAAGATGCATATGTAGACGAATTTCAGATATTTTGGATATCCATTGATAGACTTAGGTAAAGTATTTAATCACTGCAGTTACGGCTGGTTCACAACCGTTAGCATTGAATCATGTTCAGTAAATACTTATCCTTAAGTAGCTCGAAGTCAAGATGTGTGGAGAAAATGATATCAATACATCCGTTAAGACTAGTGTACGTAACATTTTTCATATCATGAACAGTGAACTACTTATGATCGTCAGAGACATCAAGGGATTAAATATTTATGGTTGTTTGAAACAATCATAGAATGACTTAATGAAAGCCTTCTATAGGTTGATACAACTAAGTCAAATAGAAGATCTCATGTAAGGACATGCAGTAGTCTTTAGACTTGAGGGTATTTCTCATCTTAAGTAGCTAGGATCTATTTTTACTATGGTTAATCACATGACATCTTGATCATATTAGTGCACATTGAAGTACTTGAAGTAAAACACTGCTTAAGTGAGGATTCGTCTCTTTCGTTCAAGAAAGTAGGTATCACTGTAATTGGTAGTCAACTTAAAGTTAAAATATCTTGCTAGAGAAAACTTTTAATCTATAAATTTATCAGATTGAAGCAAAGACGTTAAATGGTCTATGAAATTAACCACATATATTATTGGAGTTTTTACCATTGCTTAGTTTTATAGTGATGAAAAAAATACATGTGCAAAATATCATTACAAAACTTTATAGAAATTTGATTTCATCTAAATGATTTATAAATCCTCAGTTCAATAATAACAATTATTAGTAATCAAACCGTTCTAGTCAGAAACTTTGACTTTGAGTTGACTATAGTCGAACATGATACTAACCTCATGTAATCGAGGAGACGAATTATCTATTGAATATTGTTTTACTTTCATTGCTTCAACTCACACTCAACTATGGTCGTTCGATCGAAGTAGTGACATGGTTTAACTATAATCAAATCAAGAGAATTGTGTAATATTATCACTTTGATGTTTTCTGTTTGACTTTAATCATATTAACCTAAAAACCCATTGAATGGGTCGTTCCATGGTTATTAATAACTATCAGTACGTAAGCCATTTGTGGCCCCAACAGGTATGGATAATGCACTGCTCAACATTCGAAGATTGTTACGGTCTCAACGAAAGTATCGACTAGGAATATTTAAAACGGTATGTTTATCATATTATGGTAAATCGCTCATTATTACAACACATTATAACTACTATAACAAAATATATCATCTACGAATTTTCTATTATAGTTAAATTAAACAATTGATTAATATAACACATTATAACAAGCATATAATAGAAAGAAAAACACATTTTATTTTGAACGAGATTTTATTAAAGAGTTAATGATTTAAAATAAACTACGTAATTGACTCTAGGGCATGTTCCTAACTCTTCTAGCATTAAATGATGGGGAAGTAATAACCACAATTGAAATTGAAGGATTCAAATTTGGCAAGTTTGTCAGTGTTAACAACTATTCGACCTTTGTATTATTCAAACTCGATCCATCATCCAAAGCATTCTTATCAGAACTTTCTTCGCTATACCCATTTTCATTCAAGCTATCTTCCTTCGATCTGTCATCATGTCAATTACCATTGTTTCATCAGGAGCCAATCAGACTTCAGCTTTCATTACCCGAGACGAAATGGAAATGGTGATGGGAGCTATGCATGAAGAATTTCTAAAAATGCAGGAGGATATGATGCAGAACCTCCTCAAACAGGTTGGACAAACAGGAAAATCGGAGCTTCAGGAGTTCATATCCACGAGGCTAGAGCAGAAGGACAAAACAGGCAACCGAATGGAGCAGTTCAACAAGGCAGAGCCCCTAATCAGCATGCACCTGCTAATCTGGATGAACCCTGGCTCGGGGGCACACCACTGGATAATGATGGACCACTTCATAGAGAAACTCCAGTTGACACCGCACAACAGGATGTTGGCAGGAATGTAAGAGCGCTGGATGAAGAGTATGTACCAGAATTCCCACGGGGACTCGGAGGGAAATCCCTGATAGACAATGATGGATTGGCTGAGATTATCAGACAAACTATGCACGGAGAATTGACAAATAGAGATCTGGAAGGGGTAAACAGGAGTCCGTTTACTCGTAAAATCAGGATAGCTCGGAATCCACCAGAGTTCAAGCTACCTAATGTAGAGATGTACAATGGCAAGGCTGATCCGACTGATCACTTGATGAGATATACAAGGCACGTGGAGGTGTTGGGGGCATCGGAGAAAGTTATGACCCGATTTTTCCCTTTATACTTGACAGACATAGCTGCTATGTGGTTCAGACAATTGAAAGAGGGATCTATCAGGACATGGACAAAATCGATGGACAGGTTTCTGAAACAGTTTCGGGTTCATATAAAAGGGCCGAAGAATGTAATGACACGTACCTCGGTAAAGCAAAGGATGGATGAATCTCTGAGAGCTTTCCTAACTCGGTTCAATGCGGCGGTTGATTCAGTGGATCGGCTGGATCCATCGATGGTTTTAATGGCAGCAGTATCAGGGGTCAGAGAGAATTTTGAATTCAAAGTATCTCTAATATGGGACCCATCATTGGATCTTGGGGAATTCTTTCACGAAGCTGAGAGATTCCTTTGGCAGGAAGATGTCTGTACAGATTTAAAGTTAAAGGAGGTGAACGTGGCTGAGGATGAAGGACCATCCAACGGAGGTTTCGATAAAGGTAAGAGTGAAGGAAAAACGAAGCTTGATGATGATTCAGAAAAAGCTAGGAAGCAATGGAGATAGCCAAAATTCTCCGCCTACACAGGATTGAATGAGACATTGGAGCGGATATTCATGGAGACCCGGAATCGCCTTTCCTACCGAAGGCCAGCTAGGAGGGAGCCTTCCAAACGTGAAAGGGCATCAGGAATGCACTGTCTCTTTCACGGCTTGGATGGGCATGATACCAATAGCTGCAGGCATTTAAAGGACATAATTAAGGAGCATGTAAGGAATGGACAGTTACGACAGTATGTCGGAGATCGGAATGCAACGGTGGAGCAGGAGCAACCACCGTCAACCTCGAACAATGATGGAGCGAGGCCCATGAATGATGGTCGATTGGTTATAAATTGACTAGGATAATATGAAATAAGTAGAAAACTATGAGCATGATGGCAAAGTCATTTACGTATGTATGGGGATGGAGATGTCCACTAGGCATGCTCTGAATGATGATAAACCACAACGCTATGGTTTGTGAAATCTGTTTTCTGTTTTTGGCTCGGACTCTCATTTTTCTGGTTTGGTTTTGGAGTTTGGTTTGAACTCCTGATTCTGTTTATTTTCTGGTTTGGACTTCTGTTTGGATGATTGTTCTCGTGTTTGGATGTTGGTTTTGATTTCGGATGTGGATTTTTGGTTTTCTGATTTGATTTGGATTTTGGATTGGATTTTCATTGGATTTTTATTTGGCTTTCTGGTAAATGCTCGCCGGGTATGGATTGTACCTGGAAAGGGATAAGTCTCTTCGCCCGAAAGTGGCAAATGGCTTATTCAGGTCGTTGAGTATGGACTATACTCAACAAGGATCCCGAGAGACCAGGATTCGGCCTATGACTTAGGCCCTATATTATCGGTTACTGTTTCAGGTCGTCGGGTATGGACTATACTCGGCAAGGGTCCGGAGCGACCGAGATTCGACTTAGGACTTAAGCCATGGCATTACTCAATGTCCAGGGACACTGGACCACAGTCGTCAGGTGTGGATTGCACTTGACAAGAACTCAGAGGGGTTACGGATTTGGATATTGTCCCGGAGAGGTCATGGATTTGGTTATTGGTTACTAGATAAGGATGGATTAGGACTCGGTTATCGAGTTTGGATGGACATGGAATTGGCTAAGGCTTTGGTTGCTGGATTTGGAACCGTACATCTGCTCGGAACAGTCAAAAACGATGCACTTGGATGATATGGTTATGGACTTCAGATATCGTATTCGGAACTATTCAAAACACACCTTATCACAAGGCATGTTTTGGGGGGCAAATATTATCCCACCCTTTGGTCAAGGATGGAATATCAACAAATTGGCAAGAAAGAATGGATATGAGGATTATAGATCGATTGGAAACAAGGCTGCGCTCGATGTCATTAAAATTTGGCCAAGCTCCGATCAAGGCGAAATCGATTAGGAATGATAAACAAGGCTAGGAGAGGTTGCGTTTCAAATTTCAGGTCGATCGGAGTTCGTGTGATCAAGATGTGATCGATACATGTTAAGGGAAAAATGCTGTTCGAATCCATCATAAAGCTTTGTTCGAATCGTTGCTGTTCGACTCCATCCGGAATTAAACTCTTCGCATCGGTCCAAAAGCAGCAGCGTCGTATCGACTTAGTTCGTATCCATCATGATCGTACTATTTCGTATCGATCGAGGACTGACTCGGTTTGTATCGATCACAGGTAAGCTTAGTTTGTATCTATCCAACTCGTGGTTGTTCGAATCGATGGCGTCCAAGTCATTGTTCGTATCCATCATGCTCAAACGAATTCACTTCGTATCGATGGTATCTGCAACGATCAATACGAAGTACACCATCAACTATCGATACGAATGAGGGCTACGATGAATGGATGCGAATCGGTAATCGATTCGAAGAAGGACTGAACTGAATGGATGCAAATCAATGGTCGATGCGAACGAAGTTTCGATATTGGATATACAAGTAACTTGGTCACTTGGCACATAAAATGGATCGGTCCAGGGATTTCGCAACACGTCATCACCTGGGCACTTGCCCTGATCGATTCGAAGAGATCGACACGAATTTATCAATTCAAACTACACTGTCTGCCGAAAAATTCTATCTCGTATCGATCATATCTCCTAAACCACAAGTCCAAATGCTATTAAATTTTCACAAGAGCTTACGTACAAGCCAAGGAAGATTCTAGCCAAGTTCAACTCCATAGGACAAAATCACGGATCAAGCCGAAACTTCCTGGGATCGATCGCGTGGGCCCACTCACGTGCTAGAAGAAGTCCTTCGAAGTTTGAGCGAGATATCAGCCTCCTACACCTATAAATAGAGCCCCAGAGCCTACAGAAAAGAGGATCTTTGGGCTATTTGACGTCCAGACTCTGCCGGAAACACTTTTGCACTATTAATCTACTGTTGTACTCGAACCAGTAAGGAAAGTCAATAAAAGATTAACATTTGGAGTGGATGTAGGCCGAAGATAGCCGAACCACTATAAATCTTGTGTTTCTGTTCATTATTTTTCAATTGTTTCATCTGGATCTGAAATTTGTGTTTGGATATTGTTGATTTGTATTCCGTATATTGGTGCTTTCACGATCTTCGGGGTTTGTGACCAATTTTGACGCAAACAACCATCATTTAATTCATCTTCGTGCGCTTTCTCCGATTTTTGTACAACGGCATTTTCCTTTTAGCTTCTTCAAGTTCCAATGCACATTTTCGTCAATATGCATTTAAGTGTTCTCACTCTTTTCATATAAACATGAACACTAATATAGGCTGACTAATGCATTATTAATGTAAGTTATAATAAAAAATATTGTTACTCCTGCTGCTGTAAATATAACATAGAAATTGCTCTTAAAAACTGATTTTGAGCCTTAAATTCTGAAATATTGCCTACACATGTCAAAGTACATCTCAATTGCATATCAAATCACACTGAATAGCCAAAATGCAGCACCTAGTAACAAGGTAGCCTCTACACGTCAATTGCATATCAAAGCACATCTCAATTGCATAGCAAAATACACTAAATAGCCAAAATACAGCACCTAGTAACTGATACATCCATAACAATATGAGTCCAACAAAATTTTGAGACAGTCATATTTCTACAACACCAAGGCCTTTTGCTTGAGCTTATCCATTATCATGTGTGCTACAGACAGGAACCCCTCGGCACGCGCTGTTCATTTATACACAGGATAACAAAATTAGAAAACCCATTAGATTGAAACAGAAGAACAGTTACATGTAAAAAGTTTGAATTAAAAGGAAAAAAAAACCTTGGTGAATTGCTATTCCTGTAGGAACCATCTTTCTCCTTTTCATGCAGAATGAGCTATTATTAACAAGTTAGATTGTCAGTCCAATTGCATAGAACATGCTTAAAAAACTTAAAAGTTGTTTTAAATGTCACCTGTTGCAAATCCAATATGGATTTATTCCTTTCTCTTCTATGCAATGTGGACACATCCAATCCACTTTACTCCTCACTTCCTCCATTTCTGTTCATTAACCAAAATATACCCCAAAAAATTGACATTTTTTCTTTTGAAGGAGATAAAAATCAAGAAAAAAAGCTTATCCGGAACTTTTTAAATGTAGCATACCTTCGCCATATCTAACTTTGAGACAAGCCCGACATAAAACTCCATTTGAAGAATGACAAACCGAACATTCTGTCTTTCCTGTCACGTAAATAATCTTATAAGTAAAACTGTTTGCACTCTAACTTCCTTTTATCATACTAGCATAAAAGGCACTTACGTACATATAATATTAAAAAATGTTTACTTTTTTAATTAATAAAAAATATGACTGGACGGATGTGTGTTGTAAGTACAAAGATTTTGATATTCAGAAAGCAATTATTTCAAGTTGTTTTGTTCGTGTTATCGGTGACAAATAGAAAGTAAACTTTCTTTGATTTGGTAGTCAGGAAGAAGATGCTAGTGATGAGATTTCATTGATTGATATATATATATTTTTGGAATTTCAAAAAGACACCATTGAATTATGTTCATTGAATTCTTTTTATTAGTAGTAAATATAAATATTACCAATGCATGGTTGATTGATATCCCTGTCGCCACAGCGTTTGCAGTCTTCTTCTCCACATAACTTCTTCTGCCTGTGTTAAATATTCCACAAATTTAATGTTGATATCATACCCCTTTCATATGGTAGTAAGGTATAAACAAACCTGCAAAAATGGCAACAAATTCCAATGACGGGATCATATATACTTCCTCTAGCTTTACTTGCACATCGCTCTGATATAGGATATTTTTTCCTATCCATAATGTCTACAAGCTCTTCATCACTTTCGTATGATAAAGCTATGAAAACAATCATCAACATTGTCATGTATTCCGAGTTAAAAATAAAAAACACAATGTTTTAATGTATGAAACAAATGAAAATACCTTGGAGAGAAGAATCATCAGAGCTAGAGTTTGTTCTTTTCAGGCGATTTGACCTACGAGATGGTACTGATACTTCAGTCTTTGCTTTCTTAGAATCACTTGATTTGATTTTACTTTTTGTAGAAGCTTTTGGAGACATAACAGTTTGCATTTCCCTAAGGCTACGTGCAATGCCAAGTGCTTCAAGTCTAGCCTTTAAATTTATTCACACAAATTATATCGGTATTTCAATCAGCATCGCAGTTGAAGATTTAACAATAGTTGGAGCTTGGAAGGAATAAGAAGGAAAATAAAACCTTATTTTCAGATATTCGAGCATTTCTTATACTTTCATAGTCCGATTTTTTGGTAACTTGATTATCAGTTGTTGGCTCTTCTTCAACTTTGGCCTCTAAAAACGCAAACAACTCATAGAATAACAATTTATAAATGCAGTTCTATTTAAATTTTAGCACCAGTGTCAAACATACTAACCTTTCTGAGTAGTTTTGGGAGGGAACACTAAATTTTCAAGCATTCTAATGCTATTACCAAGTCCAAGTGATGCCAATATAGCCTTCACATTTGAATGTAGTGTATATGTTAACTAAGAGATATCATTTCATGACCAATTAAAAAAAAATCAACATTAAATTGCAAAAGGTTAAACCTTATTCTCCGTGATTCGAGCAAGTTGTGTGCTTTCATCTTCCGGTGTTTCTGCAACAACTTCCTCCATTTTTGCCTCTCCTTCGACATGAGAACAATTCTCCACAATTTCAGAATTGTTTTCTAATATAACCAAAGATTACAACACAAATAGTTAAATTAAATCATATATTCCAGTGTAACACGAGGAATAATATAAAACTACTGTGTCAATAACATAGAGATTTCAAAGTTATTGCTTATAATATTATTATTTTTCCGATAGGTTAATTTGATTTTCATCCATAAGAGGCGTTTTAGTCATTTTTATGGAAAAACAAAGAAAATCCACTGAATATACAATGAACTCAATGATCATTCATGCTTTCTTCTATGGTTTTTACCAAACCATTTGACTTCTTTGAATACACTAGGCCTGGTTGTTAAAAACAACAAACACCTTAAGTGCACATAGGAATACCACGTGGTAGAATCCAACAATCAAAATATTTCTGAAATAAAAGGATGATCATTACCTTGCGAACTTGAACTATCGGAATCACAAGGTGTTGTGGATAACACTCTTTCAGATCTGCGTGGTGGAGTACCTAATTCCAACCTCATTTTCCTCTTCTTATTTTCATTGCCACTTTTGGAACTAAGTTCAGCATTAGCCCCATTTTCTCTAGCCTATAATTTCAAAATACATGCTAAAATATTACATAAACATGAAAGATACACACATACAGTGAATACAAAAGGCAATGGCAATGAAACCTTCTTATTTTGTTCAATTTCAGAACTTCTGCAATCTTCTTCAGTTTTATCATTCTGGACTAAAGTATCTAATCAAGAAATCAATAGAAGATTTCACATTTTCAGTCATATATACGTAATGCAATTCATCAATAGACTTACCTCGGGTAGAAGAGGGAAAATCACTTGATTTTCCATTCAGTCGTCCAGATCTACGTACTGGAGTCGATGGATCCAAAATCGACCTCTTAACTTTTTTCGTAGAAGAATTAACAGTCTTCAGATTATTGCAAAATCAACCAAAAAACATCAAAAATCTAATCAATCTGCAGAAAACGTTGTCCGGAATTAAAAGATTAGGGAACAGAAATTGTACCTTGTTGCGTAAAAGGTCAGAATGTTTGCTGCTATCAGGTTTGCCATCGGCCCTCACTCTGTCCATGACTAACTGAAACTTTTCTCACTGTGTCTGGTTGGCGAAGAAGAAATGCAACGGCTAGTTTTTATTTTTTTTATTTTTGTCTCCTTCAGCTGTTATAATTTATAGGACTACAAATCAACGGTTGGGGGGTTTCCCTAGTTAACGTTATAGGATGCAATTACCCATATGCCCTTGTCTGCTCTCTGTACATGAACAGTTGGCAAAGGACTATTGTTTTGCTTTTGGTGGCGCATACGCATTATTGATGAATGGCGCCTTCGGTCTAATAATGGCCTAAGATAAAAAAATGTAAAATTTGATTAAGAGCGACTAAAATTGTTTATCTTTGACATTACCAATTTATTGATATACCGAAATCTGTTATTACAGGTAAACTGATAGTCATTGCATCGATAAAGGTAAATTACCATTTTTCTAAAAAAATAACCGATAACTTAATATAATGATGCTTCATTATGTTACTTAATAAATGACGTTTGTAACAACCCGGGGTTTTGCACCGGTTAATTATCGTCATTAGACAATTAAATCAGCTGGTTAATTGCTATTGGGAGTATTTAATCGGGTTGAAATTCTTTTAAAAATTCGTTAAGGTTATGCGGGCTTTAAAAATTGAATCTTGGCACACGTTTTTTTTTCTTGGTGCTGTGATAATTATCAAAAGTAAATACCCGTTCCTCCCTTCATTCATTTTCACAAGCCCAAAAACAAAACACACGAAAATGGCTGCTAGGGTTTTGGGCGATTTCGTGGTCGTCACGGCTTGATTTGGTTTGGCGATGTATTCTCTGATTTCTGGATGCCACGGCTTCGATTCCGATCTGTTCGATCTTTGGTCGTTGCGATTGGAAACTTCGGGCATCGCTGGCTTTGTGCCTTTGGATCTGTGCTTTTCGAAACAAGGTGAGTGATTTTCACTCACATTCTGACTTTATCAATTTTTGTATAATTTTGTTACTTGATACTCACGGTGTTGATTCGTGACTTGGCCAATCTACTTGGTCACCACGGTCTCGAATTGATTTTGTTGATGTAGATTTCGATGCTGGTGATTGATTACTGATTTTTTTCAATTTGCTTGAATAATACAGTATTGATTTTGACTTGGTTTCTGACTTGGTCATCTGGTTTTGTGAATTCGACTCCATGACTTTCAATCCCATTGCGTTGATATTGTACTGCAGTAACTTCACTTGATTCGAACTATGCCTTGTCTGGTTCATTGATCTGCATTTGATGATTTCTGACTTCGTTCTCTGATTTCTTGAATTTATGATGTCTTCGGTCTTGACTTGAGACTTCATTTATCTGTGCGCTTGATTACTTGCGGCTGCATATTGCTGTGCACAATGTCTTTGTCCTGTGTAGTGTCATTGTTGGTCTGTTGCTCCATGTTGTATTAAACTCTGTTGACATGTGCATTACACTTGAGTCTCGTTCAGGTATCATTAGCTTGATACGTCTGTCTTTTTTATAACTGTTGCACTGATATAGCTGCTGCACTATGCCTAAGCCTTGCTTGTGCATTTTGATGTTGTTGAGCCACTGTTGTGTACTGAGTATTGCATTTTGATGTTCACCTGACATTTTGGTTTATGATTCACTGTTGCAGCCTGTTTCATTTGTGCTTCCCTTGTTGTTGCCTTTTTGCTTGAGTAGCATTTGGAGCTTGCTGTATATATTTTATATGCTGGCTTGAGGTGCCATGTTGTTCCGTGGTTTCTGCATTGTTTGAGGTTATCATGGTGTCTGTACATTCCTGTTTCCAGTCATCATGTAGTTGCATAGCTGGTTCATCACTTGTGTCTACTACATACATGTTCATCATGTAGTTCACTGTAGTGGTTCGTATCTGCAATTGGTGGTTGTTGTGCACTGAGCATTGCTTCGAGTCAGGTTGCAGCGTGTATGCACACATGTATATAGATATGCATTAGGTTTGGGTTTCATGTATATTTGTTCTTGTTTCACTCGAGTCTGTGTCATTTGATTCACTGTGTATTAGTTCACTTGAAGTTGTAGCCTTGTTTGGTTCATCTTGTAATCTGGTTCTTTTTGATCTCGAGTTGGTGCCATTTGCTTTTGATTCATTGAGCTTTTGTGTATTTCATCACTGTAGTGGCGAGGCAGTGCACGTGAGCGTGTACTGCAGCCAAACAGGATTGATTTTTTAATTGATATTTCAATTGATTGAATTGTTTTGTGTGTCCAATTCAATATTTTGAAATTGTATTTTGATTTGGTTTAATTTGATTATTTTATTGCTATCTAATTATTTACTAGATAATTAGATTATGTGTTTCCTAATTATCGTATCGATAATTAGATTTTGTTGTTTATACTGTTTCACTAGCTTGGGTTTTGCTTTGGCCACTTGCTGTTAATTGCTGATTAGGCAATTCTGTTGTTTTCTAATTATCTTCATTGATAATCCTTTCATTTATCTTTGTTGATGATTTGAATTTGCTGATTTGCTGTTTAATGTTGTTACGTGTTATATTTACCGTTATCCGATTTTCTTATTTAAGGATTGGATAGGTGAGATTTATTGTGACTGTCGTCTATTTGATTATTTAATTATTATTACTTCCGTGCTTTAATAACTGAGTTTGAATTAGACTGACCCGCGTATTATTTTCTTTTGAATTAATACTCGGGTCAGACCGAGTTATTACAGAATGTTGATATCTCGCTTTGGGATGCTGCTTGAGCTATGAAGTCTCTTCATATCTTTTAGAGTAATCGGTGTTATTTATTAGGATGATATGTGTTCATGTATATTATTTACAATAATGTACTTGTATGTGTAACTTCCAGTGTCGACGGCTGTAGTTGTATCACATGTATTGTAACTGACTTCGGTTATATATGAGATTTGATATTATCCGTGTTTTATGTTTAGCTTATCTGTGTTATTATTATATATGTTGTCCTAAACTATTATGATCCATCGTAGTTCGTTATATACTGGAATTGAATATGTCGATGGGGGTAAATAAACAAAGAGATGAAAAATAAATATATATACCACTCCTAACGAGATAATCAATACTAGTGTAAGACCTAACTACGATGGTCGCTCCTATCCAGCCTTATTTTTCGTAATAACAAACAGTATTTCCTTTTAATACTCTTTGTTGTTGTGAGCATAGAGGTGGGGCGTCACAATTGGTATCAGAGCAAGGGGTTATGGACATAATATATAACATAACTTAGATGGAACATGTGTTACAACTATTTGTTGATGTTTTAATTATGCCTTGAGTCAAAACTAAAGTTTTGAAATTATGATGAAATTTTTAAATATCTTTATTTAAAAATAAAAATGAAATTGTGTTTTGATGATTGATTAATTTGTGTTCTGTTTATCAGAGTGCGCAGCGGAAACAGTGAGACTGCCTTCGCTGAGTATAGCTGATAACCCTCTTGATTTAAAAATCAAAATATGAAAATGAAATTAATTTCATTGTGTTGTTACTTAGATGTGTTTGTTTTTTTTTCTTTGAAAATTTCGAATCCGATTTGAGGATCCGCAGCAATTGCAGTTATGTGATTTTGTTGAGATTTATGCTGGTTTTCTTTTATGCTAATTGCATATTTGATTAGATTTTTGCTGTTTTGAATTATCTTCATCGAAGATCTAATCGAGTGATTTCTTTGTTCATCTTGTAGTGTGCGTGCAGATATGTATTGCACGTTACTGCATTAATTTTACGTTGAACCGGTGTATGGTTTTAAAACGTATTTGGTTGCCGTTATTGTTATAACGGGATTTTTACACCGGTAGTATATTTTAATGCGAATTATTTTGATGAGATTTTGACATATAAAAATTACCGTCGCTTTGACTTCAGTAACCGTCAAATTTAAAGTGAATTTTCAAGCGGTTATCCCGCAATACTGATTTGATACCCGTTTTTACGGTGTTTTGAGAAGTGCAATTTCCTTATTGAAATCGCTACAGATGTTGCTGTTTTAATCACATGCTTTAAAAATCGTTTTAAAATAAAATTATTTTCAAAAAATTTACAGTTTGCGCTTTCAAAAGAAGGAGGAAGCGATTTAAACGCTTCAGCAAAATTGAGGACTATGAACCCTCACTTTTACTGATTCACTTAATTCCGGACTTGTCCGTCTGAGAACATAAAATGTTATTTATTTAAAATACACTATTTTGCACTTTCAAGGAAACGATGAAGAGATTTAAATGACTTAGCAAAAGTGCGGAGTATGGAACCATACTTCTACTATTTCGGTTAATTCCGGACTCGTTAATTGAAATATCTGCTGTTTGCTGATTTTGATGATTTTGTTGAGCTTTCGAGCCACTATGCTGGACCTTCGGGTCATATGATGGACCTTCGGGTCAAATACCAGTACTAAATCTTCGGGTCATATGTTGGACCTTTGGGTCATTTGTTGGGCGCCAAAGTTATGATGACAGTACTTGGTAGGCTTCTGCCATATGTTGATGCACGTGCAACGTAGCTAAAACTCACCATATGCTGGGATCATCCATCTTTTATGTTGATTTTCTAGATTATCTTAACTGATTTCTAGATATTTGTTGTTTCTAATTATCTGCAGGTAATTAGATATTTGTGTTTTTTGATTATCGTTTTGATAATTAGATATTTGTTGTTTTCTGGTTATCTTTGTTGATAATTAGATATTTGCTTATTTGAGTTCTAATTATCTTTGTTGATAATTAGATATTTGTTGTTTTCTGATTATCGTTTTTGATAATTAGATATTTTTTGTTTTTTGATTATCGTTTTTGATAATTAGATATTTGTTGTTTTCTGATCATCGTTTTTGATAATTAGATATTTGTTGCTTTCTGATTATCGTTTTAATAATTAGATATTTGTTGTTTTCTGATTATCGTTTTTGATAAGTAGATATTTATTGATTTGAATTCTAATTATCTTTGTTGATAATTAGATATTTGTTGTTTTCTGATTATTGTTTTTGATAATTAGATATTTGCTAATTTTGCTGATTATGAAGATTTTCTAGTCCCTGATTGATTCTAGATTATGTGATATGTAGAGATCAAATTTTAGATTGTGATTCATTTTATGCTATTTTCTAGTTATCATTTATTGATTTCTAGATTATGTTGATTATATTAAATTGTTGTTTTCTAATTATCATCATTGATAATTCTTTTATTTATCTCTGTTGATAGTTAGAGTTTGCTGATTATGAAGTTCGTGTTTTCTAATTATCTGATTGATAACTAGATATTTGCGGTTTTGCGATTTGTGATTTGTGATTTGTGTTTTCTAATTATCTTTGTTGATAATTAGATTTTGCTGTTTTCTAATTATCGTATCGATAATTATGTATTGTCATTTTGTGATTTCTATATCCTAATTATCTAATTGATAATTAAAATATTGCTGATAATTGTATTTATTCAATTTTGTTGTTTCTGATTATCTATTTGATAATTAGATTTTATGAGAATTTGTGAATTTCGTTTATGAAATTAAAAGATTTCTCTGGCGCTTGTATTCTTGACCTTTATTTTTCTAACTTAACCAGTTTATGTTAGAAAAATTATTGTTATCGACGACTTTAATTATGAAAATTGCGGGGACGCAATTTTTGTAAGAAGGAGAGTCTGTAACTACCCGGGGTTTTGCATCGGTTAATTATTGTCATTAGGCGATTAAATCAGCTGGCCAATTGCTATTGGGAGTATTTAATCGGGTTGAAATTCTTTAAAAAATTCGTTAAGGTTATGCAGGCTTTAAAAATTGAATCTTGCAACACGTTACTTTTTCTTGGTGCTGTGATAATTATCAAAAGTAAATACCCGTTCCTCCCTTCATTCGTTTTCGTAAGCCCAAAAACAAAACACACGAAAATGGATGCTAGGGTTTTGGGCAATTTCGTGGTCACCACGGCTTGATTTGGTTTGGCGATGTATTCTCTGATTTCTGGATGCCACGGCTTCGATTCCGATATGTTCGATCTTTGGTCGTTGCGATTGGGAACTTCGGCATCGCTGGCTTTGTGCGTTTGGATCCGTGCTCTTCGAAACAAGGTGAGTGATTTTCACTCACATTCTAATTCATTCGTAATACTGTGCTTCGGTAGTTCAATTTTGTTTCGATGTTGATGTTTTCTCCGACTTCGTCAATTTTTGTATAATTTTGTCACTTGATACTCATGGTGTTGATTCGTGACTTGGCCAATCTACTTGGTCACCACGGTCTCAAATTGATTTTGTTGATGTAGATTTCGATGCTGGTGATTGATTACTGATTTTTTTCAATTTGCTTGAACAATATAGTATTGATTTTGACTTGGTTTCTGACTTGGTCATTTGGTTTTGTGAATTCGACTCCATGAATTTCAATCCCATTGCGTTGATATTGTACTGCAGTAACTTCACTTGATTCGAATTATGCCTTGTCTGGTTCATTGATCTGCATTTGATGATTTCTGACTTAATTCTCTGATTTCTTGAATTTCTGATGTCTTCGGCCTTGACTTGAGAATTCATTTATCTGTGCGCTTGATTGCTTGCGGCTGCATATTGTTGTGCACAATGTCCTTAGTGCCATTGTTGGTTTGTTGCTTCATGTTGTATTGAACTCTGTTGACATGTGCATTACACTTGAGTCTCGTTCAGGTATCATTAGCTTGATACATCTGTCTTTGTTATAACTGTTGCACTGATATAGCTGCTGCACTATGCCTAAGCCTTGCTTGTGCATTTTGATGTTGTTGAGCCACTGTTGTGTACTGAGTATGGAATTTTGATGTTCGCCTGACATTTTGGTTTGTGATTCACTATCGCAGCCTGTTTCATTTGTGCTTCCCTTGTTGTTGCCTTTTTGCTTGAGTACCATCTGGAGATTGCTGTATATATTTTATATGCTGGCTTGAGGTGCCATGTTGTTCCATGGTTTCTGCATTGTTTGAGTTTATCATGGTGTTTATACATTCCTGTTTCCAGTCATCACGTAGTTGCATAGCTGGTTCATCACTTGTGTCTACTACATACATGTTCATCATGTAGTTCACTGTAGTGGTTCGTATCTGCAGTTGGTAGTTGCTGTGCACTGAGCATTGCTTCGAGTCAGGTTGCAGTGTGTATGCACACATGTGTATAGATATGCATTAGCTTTGGGTTTCATGTATATTTGTTCTTGTTCCACTCGAGTCTATGTCATTTGATTCACTGTGTATTAGTTCACTTGAAGTTGTAGCCTTGTTTGGTTCATCTTGTAATCTGGTTCTTTTTGATCTCGAGTTGGTGCCATTTGCTTTTGATTCATTGAGCTTTTGTGTATTTCATCACTGTAGTGGCGAGGCAGTGCACGTGAGCGTGTACTGCAACCAAAAAGGATTGATTTTTTAATTGATATTTCAATTGCTTGAATTGTTTCGTGTGTCCAATTCAATATTTTGAAATTGTATTTTGATTTGGTTTAGTTTGATTATTTTGTTGCTATCTAATTATTTACTAGATAATTAGACTATTTGTTTTCTAATTATCGTATCGATAATTAGATTTTGTTGTTTATGCTGTTTCACTGGCTTGGGTTTTGCTTTGGCCACTTGCTGTTAATTGCTGTTTAGGCAATTCTGTTGTTTTCTAATTATCTTCATTGATAGTCCTTTCATTTATCTTTGTTGATGATTTGAATTTGCTGATTTGCTGTTTAATGCTGTTACGGGCTATATTTACCGTTATCTGATTTCCTTATTTAAGGATTGGATAGGTGAGATTTATTGTGACTGTCGTCTATTTGTTATTTAATTATTATTGCTTCCATGCATTAATAACTGAGTTTGAATTAGACTGACCCGCGTATTATTTTCTTTTGAATTAATACTCGGGTCAGACCGAGTTATTACAGGATGTTGATATCTCGCTTTGGGATGCTGCTTGAGCTATGAAGTCTCTTCATATCTTTTGGAGTAGTCGGTGTTATTTATTAGGATGATATGTATTCATGTATATTATTTACAATAATGTACCTGTATATGTAACTTCCAATGTCGACAGTTGTAGTTGTATCACATGCATTGTAATTGACTTCAGTTATATATGAGATTTGATATTATCCGTGTTCTGTGTTTAGCTTATCTGTGTTATTATTATATATGTTGTCCTAAACTATTATGATCCATCGCGGTTCGTTTTATATTGGAATTAAATATGTCGATGGGGGTAAATAAACAAAGAGATGAAAAATAAATATATATACCAGTCCTATCAAGATAATCAATACTAATGTAAGACCTAACTACGGATGGTCGCTCCTATCTAGCCTTATTATTCGTAATAACAGACAGTATTTCTTTTTAATACTCTTTGTTATTGTGAGCATAGAGGTGAGGCGTCACAACATTAACAACACATAAAATAAGTGTAGTTGGCATTATTTGATCTAAATTATTAAACTAAATTTAATCATTTGTTTGGATTTAAGTGCCTATGGTAAAACATATTAAATAAATATTTATG
This sequence comes from Allium cepa, assembly GCA_030765085.1. Taxonomy (NCBI): domain Eukaryota; kingdom Viridiplantae; phylum Streptophyta; class Magnoliopsida; order Asparagales; family Amaryllidaceae; genus Allium; species Allium cepa. Next base: position 979,240,345 of record CM060939.1, read on the forward strand.
TGTTATAATATAACCGATCAATTTACCTTTACTACTTGTTTTGAAAAATATTATCAATGATTTACCGAAGAAAATGATAAATTTACCGTTACCGTATCGATAAAATTAGTATATCGATCACTCAAAAATGATAACTGAGTGATTGGTAATGGTAAATTTACGGTTACCATAATAGTTCTAGTAACAATATAAGAGGGTATTGTTAAATATGGATAAAGACGATGAAGACCAATCGATTAAAAGATTTAGGTTGAATGGATGTGTGCCTATCATGCAAATTTATATAGAAAGCGTTCTGATTGTTGAATTAGTGTAGTTGAGTAAGTATGTAGGTCAAATGGCATATGGCTGTCGAATCATGTAGGGAACAAATGATTTTGGTATGTCATCGTCAATTTTATAATTTGTAGCCAACAACATGTTATCAAAATAACAACTTTGAGAACGGTGGCATAGTTCAATAAAACTATGTTGATATAGAACTATTTTATTGATTTTTGTAACTGGTTTAAAAAAAGTACATGGACAGGAGGAGGAAATAAGATGCCCCAAATTAAGAAAAATATATATTTGATAATGAAGAGTTTGACAATTCTAACACATCAAACAATGATAATGTAGAATAATCATATTTAACTTATGTACATTTGTAAATTCCATTTATGTTTTATTATCGTTGTTGTACATTTTTATCCAAGAAATGTTTGACTTTTTTTAGCTATTTGATTCAAAAGAACAAGTAAGAGATTGATCAATTGAGCATTAAGGGACAATCAATTGCATAGTTGTTATTAGAAGGCCCTAACTTTGAAACATAAACACTAATGGAAAGGGATCATGGATGGTATTTATGTGTAAACGTGGTGGTGAATATTGTGGTCATAAAGTTAAAGATTATGTTCATAAAACTAAGCAAAAAAAGAGACGAAGTGGAAATAGAAACTATGGTTGCCTATTTAATTTAAGTTCAACTTGTCATTCCAATGGAAAATGAGAACTTTAGTTAAAACTGGAAAACACAATCATCCCCTCTGTCAGTCGCTTATTGGTCATACATATCTAGCAAGAATTAATTACAACGAGTTAAAAAAAGGTTAAAACGATGACTATGAGTGGAGCAAGACTGAGGCATATCTTGTATGCTTTGAAAGTTGATAACTCAAACAACTTTTCTACGATTATAAATGTATGCAAACCTAGAATGAAACATAAATTGCATTATTTATAGAATTTTGTAAATAGTATGAAAATGAATTTGAAATGTCTCATATGAGAGAACGTAACTATTTGCTCAGTTTACAAGTTAAACAAATAAACAACGGTACCATTATTTATCAAGAAAATATTGTGAATGCTTACTTATGTGATTCAAAATGAAATATCCGACTAGTAAACCAACTCCAATGAGCATAAGTTTACATCTAAATCAAGACGAAAATAGAAAAGACGTTAACCAACGATTATAACATAGTACGATTGTGTCACTACTCTACTTAACAGCTGGCCGGGCAGAATAATGATAAATGCTTGCTTATGCACTAAAGTTCAGGCTAACCCTACGGAGTCACACTTAAGAGCACTAAAATTATGATACTTAGCTGAAGCTAAGGATTACAGTAGAATAGTTCGATAAACCTACGTTGATATAGACTATTTTATCGATTTTTGCAACTGCTTTAAAGTGGGTACATAGACAGTAGGAGGAAATAAAATCAGATTCCCCAACGGTGAAAATGATATAGTTGGTAATGAAGACTTTGAAAATTCTAACATATCAAACAATGATAATGTAGAATATTCATATTTAACTTCATGACTTACAATTGATCGTGTACATTTTAATTCCATTTGTGTTTTATTATGTTGTTGTTGTACATTTTAGTCGAGTAAATGTTTAACTTGTTGCACCTATTTAATTCAAAAGAACAAGTACGAGATTGATCCATTGAGCATGGAGGGACCATCTATTGCGTAATTGTTATTGGAAGAACCTAACTCCAGAAAGTAAACACTAGTGGAAAGGGAACATGGATGGTATTGACTAATAATTCTATAAGCGAAACAGAATGACTAATCAACATCGGAAATTGTGAGAGAGTGAGATTTTGACGAGGTTGCTATCTTTGCAATATATAGTCATGGATTAATGATAGAGATAGTAATAAAGAGATACGAATTTTAGAGTGGTTCGGCCAAAATAAATGCCTACGTCTACTGTATATATCATTCCTCACTATATATCTATATACGATTGCAATGAATACGTGGAGATGGTGGAGAATGTTTGATAAAGTATGGTGGGAAATGTGATCCTCCATTTTTTGAATCCGATCCCTTGCCCGGTGAAATGCTTAGGGTATTTATAGGAGGAAGCATCCTTTGATCGGAGATTGAGATTGCCTAAGGATATTCGTGCCTCGTAAGGCAGATTGGATCGTGGGATGGTTCGGACCATGGGATGGTTGCCAATTGGACGGTTGGTAGCGATACATGCATATATGGTGACAAATTGCATTTTCATAATCTGGTATCTTCTGCAATATGTTAGGAGGCGTAACTCAGAGTTTGTTGCTACTTTCCATTTCAGATGACTCATTCCTCCACCGTAGGGTTCCCCTTGGTGGTGTCCCTTTCGGTGGGGTTTTTTTTCTATTTTTGACGGCACCCCTTCTCATTTTATTATGTTAAGAAGACGTTTAGTCCCTGAGGCGGACACATTCATTGTGCTTGTTTTCTAATGTCTGCTATGACCTTGTCACAGGATGGCTGCTTCTGATAATGCTTTGATTTTCGCTCCCATGGTCGCTTCTGACTTCGTGGGTGGACCAGACAGTGTGATTAGAGAGCTGAAACTATTTGTTTGTACCCATGGCATGATCCAATTTTTAAAGCCAACGAACGAGCTGACACTGGCCCATCAACCTATTACACATTCTCTTGAGTTGCTTAAACGTCGGGGTGGCCTTGCCCCTGCATCCAACTATCGTGTCCCTTTTGAATAGGCTCGGCCTCGCTCCGTATCAACTTACTCTGAATAGCTATTGTTATTTGGTAGGCCTTTACATAATGTGCCATCGCCTAGAGTTAGGGAAACCTTCCGTTGGCCTTATCGCCCACCTCTTTAATATTAAGAAAGAGCCTGGTCATCTCCCCGTGACCTACTACCACATCCAAATAAAGAGAGAAGATGGAAGTGGTATTACTGTGGTTTTAGAGAAAGGTGTCTCTAGATGGAAATCTCGGTATTTCTTTGTTCCGTGAGCTGTGAGTGAGGAGTTGCGTTTCTGGTCGTTTTGACCTTTTGGTGAGACTATCTTTGTGATTTTTATCCCCTCTCTTTCTTGTTCCTTTTGATGTTCTTACAATTTTCTCATTGCTGGATCCCCAACACTAAGTCAGTCTAAGGCAGCATTAGTGGAGAGGCAAGTGTTGGGCCTTGGGGGCCTATGATACCCTCAAAGTTTTGAACAACTTAGTGACTTACGAGATGCTCCAAGAAGTCGGGCTACTATCTGTGGGTCAGTCCATTTGTGCCCCCCCCCCCCGAAATGGAGAAAGGCGTAGAAACCAGCTGGAAGAGAAAGAAGAAGGAGACGGTTTCGAAGATGCCCATAGGTAGTTGCCTCGTTTTATCTCCTTTACACGAACCTACACTTTTTGCCCGGGATCAAATAGGGATGCATTGGTATGGATGATTATGCTGGCCCGAGGGATACCGAGGGCAGGCCCATAGTAGATGCGGACGCCCTTTTTGATGTGCCATCGCAATGGCAGGAGTATGATTCGACGAAATATGATGGAACTTCTAGCCAGCCTCTGCCCTCAACCCTTGGAGATAATGTGACTTGGTCTTCCTTAAGTGATGGTCCTGCCGATCATGATGCTAGACCATCGGTTGTAGGGAGAGCAGGACCTATAGACTCTAAAGGGGATGATTTTGAACCTTATGCACCTATTTATAGGAACCGGAACCAGGATGCTCTGCCAGTAGTTAATTATGTTTATCTTTACCACAGCCGATTCCTTGTTTTCTAACTTGTTGCATTTCCTCATTTCAGTAGGCCAGATCAATTTCGAGGTGCTAGATGACGTGAACAATCCTCCATGGATCTTCCAGGGAAAGTTGTAAGAGGGAAAGTTATGTTGGCCTCTCCTTTGCTGCCTCCCGAGGTGGTGATCGACACTTCTTGCTCCCTGATTCATGTTGATGAAGAGTCTAGTGCTAAGGAGTCATCAGGTAGCAAACGGGCGAGGAGTGGTAGAGAAGGAGGGACTGATAGGGAGCGTAGAAGGAGAGAAGCTCATGGTGGATGAAACAGGGGTAGCTCATGGCAAATCTTATAGACAATGTTGATGTTTCCATGTATCGTGGGACTAATGCAGAGGACAAAGAGAAAGTCGGGATGATTTCCATATGGATCAGTCTGAGATATGACAATGAGGTCGTGGATAGAGTTATGCGAACCTTCCAAGTGGCTACTGCTCATTCTTTTGGGATTTCCTACCAGCCGCTTTTTGGATGGTTAGGTCACATATTACAGGTTGTTGTTGATGGCTTGTGCAAGGAACTAGCTATGTTAAGACCTATTTACCTTCTCATTTTTCTTCCACCTTCTTTTTCCAATAACTCGAACTGCCTTATTTTCGGGCAGTCACATGAGCGATGTGGGTCCACGATGAGCTTGTTAATTTGCTGATGATACCTACCAGGAGGCAGGTCGTGGAAGAAGTGAGGGAGCCTTCTCATGGTGGTCCTAGGTGGAGAGTGAGGACTATGGACGAAGTGGGGGGAGGTCATGAAAGGTTGACTCCCCTGAGGGAGGAGTTGGAGGAGAATAGTGCTTGAACAGTGGATGAGATAGCGAAGTTGGAAAGAGTCATAGCCAGTTTGTTGGGTGCAGGTTATGTAATTGCCCAATTGAAGGAAGAGTTAAGAGCTATGAGGGAGGAGGTTGAAGCAGCCTAGGTAGCAACTGATCTGACCACTAATGAGTGTGCGATGGCTATTGTGACTAAAGGTATGGCCAAGAAGGATTGTGAGTCAGTGATCGCGCTTCGAGCATATGCAATTCATGCCAAGGAGTTGGCTGAGAAGGAAGTGGCAGAGGCCAACCGCCATAGGGCCGATACCGAGGCTGTTAGTGGCTAGACGGTTGCTGACCAGGGATTTCTTGAGGAAGAGGTTACACGGCTGAAGGGGTGGAGGAGAGATTTGAGCGGGAGGTGGGGCATCTTCGAGGGCTTTCGAATTCCCATCAGACTTGCTTTCCCTCGCATGACATAGAAGGGTTAAAAAGAGAGTCTATCAGGAAAGGGACGCTCATTGGTCGGCTCGTTCGAATAACTTGGCGGTGGGCAATTTCATGAACAACTTCCACCTTCCTAGTATGATCCCGGGTGTGACGCCCGTTGTGGCCCGAAGGTACCGGGAGGAAGCAACCGCCAAACTGACCAAAAGGGGTAAGGTTGTGCTGGCCATCTCGATGGCTGAGCAGATTGACTCTCTGACCCGACCAAATAAGTAAGGAGGTTGTCGCGTGTTGTTGGTTGTAGACTGTCCTTATTATTTCTTTTCCTTTTCCCTTTTATTTCATAGGTTGATTGCACCTGGCATGGTGGGCTATGTGTCATGCCCCTATTTGTTATAAACTCCTTATTTTGGAATCATGTGGTGTTTGAGACTCTCATTCCTGTTATTGCACTTGCAAATAAAAGAAAAGCATAAGGTAAGTTGTGGCGAGTATTGCATTAGGGGATTAAGGCCATAGCGAGACCCATGGGGTTTGCACGGAAGGACCCGGCTTATTTGCTTGTGTTGAAATAGAGGCATGTGGAGTTTGCACGGAAGACCCGGTTTGTTTTCTTGCGGGCACACTTTCCAACACCTAGGGGTTGGAGATAAGCCGTGGGGTTTGAATAGAAGGATCCAGCTTATTTGCTTACGGGCACCTTTTCGACACCCAAGGGTTAGTGTTGAGGCCCGTGGGGTTTGCACAGAAGGACATGCTTATTTGCATTCATGCACCCTTTCCGACACCCAGGGGTTAGAGTTAAGGCCCATGGGGTTTGGACGGAAGGACCCAGCTTGTTTTCTTATGGGCACCATTTTCGACACCTAGGGGTTAGAATGAAGCTCGGCTTATTTTCTTGCGGGCACATTACAGATGTCAGACCTCAAAGATACTATCATGGCATTACCCTAAGTTATCGTGCGCCAATATTAACAATAGTGTCTCGTTCTGCTAGGACGAGGAGCATCACAAGCGAGGGGAATCACCGTTGTGGTTGCCATCCAGCTCATCGATGCACCCTAGGAGGCAAGAGTTATATCTCGGGTTTGCCTGCCAGAGAGGGTCGGGTATCACCGGGACGATTTGTAAGTCATTGGGCATCCCTGACATACCTAGACGGAGTGGATGCATGGTAATCCACCCTCGCCGAGCACATCCTTCTATCGGGGAGGGGATGTGGTAGCTCGTGCAGTCCCTTAACAGGATGTGGGCTGTTGCCATACCGGGTGTATGAGCATGTAAAAACTCATCCCTATCCAAGTAGCCGAACTTACGCGGCTGACATTATCTTAGCAAAGAGAGATGACCTTCCATTGATCCTTGCAAAAAAAATGACTACATGCCAAGGTCTTATTTATGGAGTACTTTCGTTATATAAAGTAAGCCCGTAGGTGTTTTGGACTCTAGGTCCGGAGCACATGGGTCCTATCGGGGCGAGATAGTTAACTAGCCTGGAATTGATAACATATCATCCTTCCCAATTTGGGCCGAGCTGTAACATCCCAAAAATTTGTTAATTTAAATTTAGTGACTTATTTGAACTTTTGAATTTAATTTGAAAAGTTTCAAGGGAAAATAAAATATTATTAAATAAAAGAAAGATATATATATATATATATATATAATTAAATAAATATTGATAGTTAAGTTTAAATAATAATAAATAAAGAAAAGAACATATTATAAACAAGAAATTGTTTAAAACAATAAAATAAAATATATACAAATTTAATGTTTTTAGTTAAAACCTTTGTATAAGAACTAAAATTTAGAATGTGAGTTATGATAAAAAATATGTAGTTATTAAAAAAAAGACACAAGGTTCATGGGAAGTTTATAAACAAGGAGACAATAAAATAAAAGTTGAAGTCAGACCAAATCAAAAATTGATTACAAAGAAAATAAGATATGCAAGATCTGCTAAACAAAAACATTAGATTATAAGAGCCTACAAACAAAACAAGACTTAGTACTTAAGAAAAAAATCAAACAACGTATGCTGTAAGTATACAAGGAAGCATGGTCATTAATGCTTTCATTAAATGCCATTTACTCTCCAGCATGAACAAGATCACATCAGCCCAATTCAAGCATGGGTTTAGTCAATAAAAAAAGAAATATAAAATGCTGAGCAAAAGAAATATTGTACTTTCCTATACCTCAGCCTGTACACAAACCCTTCATATATATGTACACATCCACAAACCTTTATTTCATTTGAACAAAACAGAAAAGAACAGAAAATAAAAAGAAAAGAATAACTCACTTTATATCCAAGTTTGAAAGAAATTTACCGAAGAAAGAAAAAAGGAGAAGAAGATCATAAACTGCATCTTTAAACACAAAGTAGTTCTCTGTTTATCTCTGGAATCGAGATGAGTAAACATACTTCTTTAAAATACAAATCTTGATAGTTTGGTTCAGGAAAATTTTGTGTTTGTTATATATTGCAAATAAGTTGTTCTGTGATGTTGCTAATTACTGGAAGTTCTATTGGGTGATATTCTTCAATATTTTCAGGTTCCTGAACAAAGATAAGTAGGAAAAATTTTATACTTCTTCATACAAAAGAATGTCAAACTTAGGATTTTTAAACAAATTATGTTTGATTAAATTTAACCCATGATCCAGAATTTTCTTTAGCTTGAAATGAAGAAAACTTGCAACTGTAAACTCATTTTACAGTCAAATAAGAAATTATACGATTTATTCAAGTAGTTTAAATTTTGGATTTGATTATATAACTTGTATACACATACAAAATTATGATTTTTAAAATCAATACGATGATTTTTAATTAAGTATCTTAGGTGCAGTTCGCGTTTGGGTAAAATATGCTTTCGAATCGATTACTGGTGATCGATCGAATGATGATTGATAAAAATTTGTGTGAAGCAGTGTGTTGATCCACGATCTCAGGAAAATTGTCGAAAAAATTTTTCATTGCATAAATTTTCGAGACAAGTTCAATTTAGGGTTTAACCCTGAGTTTTGCAGTGTTCGGTAAACGTGGTGATTTCGCCACCATGAGATGATCGAGCTTCATGATATTGAGGGGAATGGAAGACCATGGGGTTAGCATGGTGAGGCCGAAGTTACGGCGATTTCGGTGAACTGAGGAGCGCTGGCGAAGTGATTTTGCATGGTGGTGTTGGGTTGCAGTTTCGACGAGATACTTAATTTTTGATTTTTGAACTTTGGCGTCGAATCGAGGTGTGATCTCGAGTATATGGATGATTCTTGACTGGCTGGCGGTCGCGATGTTTTCCAGAACGGTGGCGCAACGTCGTGCACGTGCATGACGTCGACTTCGTATCAGCGGGTTTGGGCCTGGGGAGACTCGGGGAAGCATTCGAGAAAAAGGGGTTTGGGCTCGAAGTTCTCTCGCGTTCGAAGGGTATTGATCCTGCAGTGATTAAGTTTTTAACTTAACTGGAAAAAAGAAAAAAAAACAAGAAGAAGTAGAAACAGGGACGAAGGGAGGAGAGAAAGACTCGGGGAGAGGACGGAAAGAACTCGAGTTGACTCGAGTGAAAAACCCTGTTTGCTCGGGTTACTTTAAATTGGGTTAGGCCCAATAAATTTTTGTATGTACAATGTAACCAATATTGATTTTTGCTAAATTAGGAACTTACTATTAGTTTTAAATCATTTAACAATGTTTTATAATTTAATTAATCCTTTAACTAAATAATTTAATTTAAGTTAAGTTAATTAACAATAAAACTTTCTATAACTGTAATAAATTGATTTCCAAAGTATAAAGAAGATTTTCAAATGATAATTAAGGTAAATAATTTTTATTAATTAGTGATTTTAAAAAGAAATTAAGAATGATATACAATTCGTAATTAAATTGATAAATAAACAATTAAGTGTTCAAATAAATTTGTAAATTAAGAATTTGTTATTCAGATAAATTAAAGTCGACTAATCAAATTTAGCGGTTAATTAAAATAATTAATTAAGAAACAATTAATCAAGTTAATTTAGATTTAATTAGTCATTGATTTAAATTAATCAATAAAAAAATAAAAATTATGGGGTTAATCTATTAAATCGCACTCACATGGAATTAAAATAATTGTTCCGTACTAGATTGATATTTCTGTTCTGATTGCGATACTATGAGATGTAGATTGCTATGTACTACACTGTGTTTTTTTGTATTGATGTGAAAACCCTGTTTGCCGTAAAACGGCATTTAAAACTTCGATGCGACAGGGAATCGGATCTCAGTTAGTTATCCGAAACCCATATCGAACCTATGAATTTTTGTGAACGACATATCCACATGTTTTTAAAATTGACACACACTATTTGTTTTAGCCGGGAAAGGACCTTTGTGTCATATAAACCATCCCGAATAAATGATACGACGAAATAGATGAGCAATTGGAGACCGGTGGTGAAGACCGGACATCTTCGAGAATGATAGGACAACCTGTCGAATGACTCTGCACTGAGTTGCTCCTGTATGGAGTTCTCCATATGTGATGGGGAATCCGATTGGGATTGTGGACGCCCGGATTGTAAGGACTTCTTCGGAAGTGCCTTCGGTTCTGTTCGAACCTAGAACAGACTTGTATGGATTGTATGTCTGACATTACATTTGAGATATAAAGCAGATTTCTTTCAAATACATTTCTGTTGGTGGCGGAGAATTTATTCTCTTAGCTTAACACCCTTCTCTGAGACGTACGAGCTCAGAGGTTATGTAGTTGAAGGTTATCAGTAATATATTCCCAACTTGGTAATGTGGCATGCTGAGTGCTTCTGATCATTTGTTGATCAAAGCGTGGCTTTTGTGAAAAACGTAGCTTTGTGGACGAGACTTCGTCGAACCTCACAACCCGGTAATGGTCGAAACAGGAAATATGCAGCAAGGTTATTGGGGGTAGAGCCCCTTAGGGTATGTGCATGTCCTTATGGATAGAAGTGGTATCATGGTATGAAGCCCAGATACTTAACTTATGTGGATATCACAGATATATATATATATATATATATATATATATATATATAACTTTGTGATTGTTGTTGGGGCCTCGGATAAAGGTTGGTTACAACCGGGGGATGGCATACTCGTTCCAGTAGTTACCTAGTTAGAGGTAACCCGGCCTTGTGTTGGCAGAGATCCGATTAGGTTCTCGGGTCGTCCCTCCAGAGGCGTACCCATGTGGTCCAGGAAGTTCCTTAGCCCGACCATTTGTTGGAAATCCAAAGAAACAAATATGAGCCTTGTACGGTTTTAGTTGTATAACCTGCCATTTACTTATGGTGGCGCCCCACTGTTTAAATGGTAGCTATATTAGGCATACGATAATGGTCGTATGTTGGCTAAGATTAATATTTTATTTTTGAAATATTTTCTACACTATGTACTAGTAATAATATCAAAGAAATTTCCCCGTACCAAGCAAATTTGACTATCATAAGAAGAAATCTCCTCCAATTCTGCAATTGCATTGTGTGTGTGGCGGGAGGTCTTATGGTAGTTTCATTTTAAAAGCATACCGAAATTCTTTTATAAATCTAGTTCTTTAAAAGAAATTGTTTTTTTTTGTTTACTCATACCAGTCCCATGACTGACCTGGAGTTTATTGTTTCTTTCCTAAACTTTGGGCGCCCATAATTTCTACTCGGGCAGCATAGTAGCTGGTTTTTCGCACTCTGGAGTAAGCAGTATTTTGGAGCTTTTGCTTTGGAGATATCTTAGGAGCTTTTGGAGATCTCAGATGTTTAGCTTTTGGGAGTTCGTTATCACTTCTTTCATTTGAAGACTTTTTGGATATATGATCACTATTGTATTATTATGATGTTGTATTTGGAGTTGTGGTGTATGTATTAAATACTCTGATGGAGTAATGGATATTATACTGTTGTATCTATGATATATGCATGATATTCATTCTGTTTCGCTGTTTTATATTCATCTGATGTTGTTATAAGCTCCATCCGAACTGAAATTTAACGTTCGAATCTCCGGCGGTTGAATACAAGTGAGGTATTTGATGTCGACTTTTGAACGATGAATTTTGGGTCGTGACAAAATTGGTATCAGAGCTGAAGGTTGAGTAAGAACTTTAGCTGCGGAGTATAACACATTAGATGGCTCATTAGAGATAGGGTGAAGTATGCCCTAGAATGAGTATAACCAAGGCTGAAACACTAAATTTTCTTAGTTCATTTCTTTTTACTGCTGATGTTCCTCAAGATATCTCGTCTGTATATCTAAATCAATTTTTCTTACTAATTACAGATATTAAGAATGAGCGGACGAAGAGGAAGAGCTAGGGGTCAAGGGAATGCCGCAGTACCTAATCAAGATCCCCCAACAGCAATAGCAGCAATAGATATCCAGCAGCAGCCGAATCTGGCTGATTTATATAAGAATTTCTCAAAGCTTGGTGGCAAACCATTCATCAGCAAGGAGTCAATTGTTGAGTCTCAAGCATGGGTAAGATCATGTAAGATTTTTTTTAAAGGGATTAGCTGCAAGACGAGCAGAAGAGACTTATATCTTCTTGGCAACTCCAAGAAGAAGCCTCAGCCTGGTGGGAAACAGTCATTATAGATGAACTAGAGGAAGAGTTTACTTGGAATCGTTTTAAGGGGGTGTTTGAAAAGCGTTATATGTCGTCGGCAGGAATTTCCAGAATGTATCAAGAATTTTTGGATTTAAAGCAATAAAGCTTGTCATTTGAGGAGTACTTAAACAAGTTCAACGAACTATCCCATTTTGGTCCGGAGTTGTTAAACACGCCTCTTAAGAAAAATGAAAGGTTCATCCGTGGAATGAACCAGAAGTATCATGAAAGGATGATAGCACACGTCAAAGAATCTTTTTCTGATCTTATTGATATGGGATATAGGTATGCCACACTGGATATGCAGGAGATTCCAAGGGAAGGAGGAAATTCAAGTACTCAGAATTGGAAGAAAAGGAAGTTTGGGGGCAAGAGGCCACAACAAGACAAGGATAAGAAGAGCAGTCAAGGAAATTCGGCTAGGAACATAACTTGTTACAATTGCCAAGAGAAGGGCCATTATTCAAACAGCTGCAAAAACCCGAAGAAGCAAGTTAAGAGGGAACAACCTGTGAGGAATGATCAAGGAGCTAAAGAATGCTATAATTGTCATAAGCCTGGACATGTTATTAAAGATTGCCCTGTAATGAAGCAAGCACAGGTGGCAAATGTTTATGCGATAAAGAAAGACCCTTCAACTTCGAAAGCAGATAAAGAAAAAGGTGTTCTGGAATGTAACCTTACTATTTATGATAGAGCTGTTAGAGTTTTATTTGACACGGAAGCTTCACATAGCTTTATCTCCCAACAAACCGTAAGTGAATTAGGACTTAAAACTGAATTTGTTGACGACCCTATTTGCGTGAAAAATCTGGTTGAAGGTCCCGCAAATCTTTATTTGTATTGTAAGAAAGTTCCTATTTCATATGTTTGCTATCAATTTCCTATCAACCGTTATGTCCTCAAATTTAATGAATTTGAAATCTAATTCGGAATGAACTGGTTATCGAGATACGAAGCTAAATTGGATTGTAATAATCGGACAGTTTTAGTCAAAACAAGCCTTGAAAATTTTATTGAAATCTCTTGTGAGGATCCGAGTCCAAAGAGAGATAGATTGATGTATACTTTGGGATATCCTGAACCCAGTTTGCAGTCTATACCTGTTGTTCTGGAATTTTCCAACGTATTTGAAGAAGTAAAATCCTTACCTCCACACAGAGAAATAAATTTTCAAATTGACTTAGTACCCAATGCCCGTCCTGTTTTTCACGCAAGTCGCAGGATGGCACCTAGGGAAAGAATTGAATTAGTCAATCAAACTTGAGATTTGCTAAAGAAAGGATTGATTCACCCTAGTGTTTCCGAATTGTGTTCAGCTGTTGTATTTGTGGCTAAATCGGACGGATCTTTGAGATTGTGTGTAGATTACCGCAATCTCAATAAAGAAACTCTCAAGAACAAATTCCCTTTACCTAGAGTTGACGGTTTATTCGATCAACTTCATGGCGCTCGATTCTTTTCTAACATGGATTTAGCTCAGGGATTCCATCAACTGCGAATAGCCGAGGATTGTGTTCATTTAACTGCCTTTAGGGGTCCTGACATGTCTACGAATGGTTAGTTTTGCCTTTCGGACTGACCAACACTACCGCGTACTTCGTAGATTTAATGACCCGAGTATTTCGAGAAGTATTGAACAAATTTGTCCTTGTATTTATTGATGATATCTTGATTTACTCCAAAATTGAAGAGGAGCATGCTGAACATCTCAGAATTGTTTTGGAGATATTGAGAAGGAATATCCTATTCGCTAAATTTTCTAAGTGTCACTTTTGGGTCAAAGAAGTCAGATTTCTGGGTCATATTGTTAATGAAGAAGGAATTTCTGTTGATCCAAGCAAGATTTCTGTAATTCTGGACTGGAAGCAACCCACTACTCCTAGAGAAGTTCGAAGTTTTCTGGGTTTAGCGGGATATTATAGAAAGTTTGTACATGATTTTTCTAAGTTGGCTATCCCATTGACTAAGCTAACAATGAAGAATGTTAAATTCAATTGGACTCCAAAATGTGATGAAGCTTTCCAGGAATTGAAAAAGAGATTGACTACTGCTCCTGTTCTCGCTATCATTAATGGGAACCAAGGCTTATCTGTCTATACTAACGCATGTGGTGATGGGGTAGGTGCAGTATTAATGCAGAATGAGAAGGTAATTGCCTACGCGGGTAGACAATTACGTCCGCACGAGAGAAACTACCCAACACATGATTTGGAGCTTTTGACTGTTGTTTTCGCTTTAAAAATCCGGCGACACTATCTTATGGGTAAGAATCTTTTCATCTTTCTTAACAATTTACGAAATCAACTAAACTTAAACAACATACTTGATAAACTCTCTTTGTTTTAGGTGAAAATTTTGAATTATTCACCGACCATAAATCCTATAAATATCTCTTTACCCAGAAAGATCTGAATCTGCGACAACAACGTTGGTTGGAATTTCTGGTATTTTATGACCTAGATATTCTGTATACACCCGGAAAAGCCAATGTAGTTGCCGATGCTTTGAGCAGAAGACATGCTGTTCTCGCATATCTTGTTATTGCTCCCACTCTTCTTAAAAAGATTACAAGACAGCAAACTGAAGATAAGTTTCTTCGGGAAATTCGTAGAAGAATATGTCGAAGTGAAGGTCTAGTTTTGAAATTGATGATAACGGAGTTATAAGGATGAAAGGAAGAATTTGTGTCCCTGACATTCCGGAGCTGAAACGGGAAGTTTTAGACGAATATCACAAATCAAAACTCAGTATCCATCCAGGAGTTAATAAAATGTATAGAGATATAAAAAAAACTTTCTGGTGGAAGACAATGAAAAGGAACATATCCATATATGCGAGTCGCTGTGCTACTTGTCAACAAATCAAAAGCGATCAAAAGAAAGTGGCCGGTTTACTTCAACCTTTAGAAGTACCAAAATGGAAATGGGATCAGGTATCGATGGGTTTCATCGACTGATTGCCACGAACCAAGAAGGGAAATGAAGCAATTTGGGTTATAGTGGACCGCCTAACCAAAACTGCTCATTTTATTCTAGTGAAATCCACTTGGACTGTAGCAAGCTTAGCAGGGCTATATATAAAGGAAATTGTTCGTCTCCATGGTATTCTCAGCAGTATACTGAGTGATCGTGATCCGATCTTCACTAGTAGATTTTGGGAGGCATTCCAAGTCGCTTTGGGAACAAAATTGAATTTCAGCACTACTTATCACCCACAATCTGATGGGCAAACTGAAAGGGTTAACCGAATTCTAGAAGACCTATTGCGTACATGCATTCTCGATTTTGGTGGTTCTTGGGAGGACCATTTACATCTGGTCGAATTCTCTTATAACAACAGCTATCAGCCCAATATAGAAATGGCTCCTTTCGAAGCTTTATATGGTCGTCCGTGTCGATCACCTGCATGCTGGATCGAATCAGGTGATAGACTCGTCCTTGGACCAGATATGACTAAAGAAGCCACGGAGAAGGTTGATTTTATTCAAAAGAAATTAATAACTGCTCAAAGTCGTCAGAAGAACTATTATGACCATCGAAGAAGATATTTGGAATTTCAAGTTGGAGATTCTGTATTTCTGAAAGTGTCTCCGATGCGGGGTGTATTGAGATTCGGGAAAACTGGAAAGCTAGCACCGTGTTATATTGGTCCTTTTCCTATTCTGGAAAGGATTGGTCCTCTGGCATATCGAGGGTAGCTACCCAACTGGTTGTTTGGCGTGCATGATGTGTTCCACATTTTTAATCTTCGAAAGTATGTGCACGACCCAGATAGTATTATTGAAGAAGCTGCTCGACAGGATCTCAAAATCACTCCCAACTTGGCAGTAAAGAGGGAACCGATAAAAATTGTAGATCATGATGAAAAGCGATTGCGAAACAAAGTTGTGAAACTGGTCAAAGTTCAGTGGAGTGGCGATCCAAAGGACTGCACTTGGGAAACTGAAGATAATATGAAGAAATCATATCCCAATTGCAGAGTGGATATCTCGGCTTAAACTGGTAATCCATTTCCTTACTTTTCTGAATTCACATATTCTTTGTTTGCATTTCTCTCTCTTTCAATTTCGAGGACGAAATTTTCTTCAGTAGGGGATATTGTAACATCCCAAAAATTTGTTAGTTTAAATTTAGTGACTTATTTGAACTTTTGAATCTAATTTTAAAAGTTTCAAGGGAAAACAAAACATTATTAAATAAAAGATATATATATATATATATATATATATATATATATATATAATTAAACAAATATTGATAGTTAAGTTTAAATAATAACAATAATAATAAATAAAGAAAAGAACATATTATAAACAAGGAATTGTTTAAAACAATAAAATAAAATATGTACAGATTTAATGTTTTTAGTTAAAACCTTTGAATAAGCACTAAAATTTGGAATGTAAGTTATGATAAAAATTATATAGTTATAAAAAAAGACACAAGGTTCATGCGAAGTTTATAAACAAGGAGACAATAAAATAAAAGTTGAAGTCAGACTAAATCAAAAATTGATTACAAAGAAAATAAGACATGCAAGATCTGCCAAACAAAAACATTAGATTATAAGAGCATGCAAACAAAACAAGACTTAGTACTTAAGAAAAACAGAAATCAAACAGCATATGCTGTAAGTATACAAGGAAGCATGGTCATTAATTCTTTCATTAAATGCCATTTACTCTCCAGCATGAACAAGATCACGTCAGCCCAATTCAAGCATGGGTTTAGTCAACAGCAAAAGAAATATAAAATGCTAAGCAAAAGAAACGTTGTACTTGCCTATACCTCAGCCTGTACACAAACTCTTCATATATATGTACACATCCACAAACCTTTATTTCATTTGAACAAAATAACAAAGAACAAAAAAGAAAAAGAAAATAAGAACTACCCTTATATTCAAGTTTGAAAGAAATTTACTGAAGAAAGAAAAAGGAGAAGAAGATCAAAAACTGCAGCTTTAAACACAAAGTAGTTCTCTGTTTATTTCTGGAATCGAGGTGATTAAACATACTTCTTTAAAATATAAATCTTGATAGTTGGTTCAGGAAAATTTTGTGTTTGTTATATATTGCAAATAAGTTGTTCTGTGACGTTGCTAATTACTGGAAGTTCTGTTGGGTGATGTTCTTCAATATTTTCAGGCTCCTGAACAAAGGTAAGTAGGAAAATTTTTATACTTCTTCATGCAAAAACATGTCAAACTTAGGATTTTTAAACAAATTATGTTTGATTAAATTTAACCCATGATCCAGAATTTTCTTTAACTTGAAATGAAGAAAACTTGCAACTGTAAACTCATTTTACAGTCAAATAAGAAATTATACGATTTATTCAAGTAGTTTAAATTTTGGATTTGATTATATAACTTGTATAAACATACAAAATTATGATTTTTAAAATCAATACGATGATTTTTATTTAAGTATCTTAGGTGCAGTTCGCGTGTGGGTAAAATATGCTTTCGAATCGATTACTGGCGACCGATCGAATGATGATTGATAAAAATTTGTGTGAAGCTAGTGTGTTGATCCACGATCTCAGGAAAATTGTCGAGAAAAATTTTCATTGCGTAAATTTTGGAGACGAGTTCAATTTAGGGTTTAACCCTGAGTTTTGCAGTGTTCGGTAAACGTGGTGATTTTGCCACCATGAGATGATCGAGGGGAATGGAAGACCATGGGGTTAGCATGGTGAGGCCGAAGTTATGGCGATTCCGGTGGACTGAGGATCGCTGGCGAAGTGATTTTGCATGGTGGTGTTGGGTTGCAGTTTCGACGAGATACTTAATTTTTGATTTTTGAACTTTGGCGTCGAATCGAGGTGTGATCTCGAGTATATGGATGATTCTTGACTGGCTGGTGGTCGCGATGTTCGCCAGAACAGTGGCGCAACGTCGTGCACGTGCACGACGTCGACTCCGTATCAGCGGGTTTGGGCCCGGGGAGACTCGGGGAAGCATTCGAGAAAAAGGGGTTTGGGCTCGAAGTTCTCTCGCGTTCGAAGGGTATTGATCCTGCAGTGATTAAGTTTTTAACTTAACTGGAAAAAAAGAAAAGAAAAAGTAGAAGAAGAAACAGGGACGAGGGAAGGAGAGGAAGACTCAAGGAGAGGACGGAAAGAACTCGAGTTGACTCGAGTGAAAAACCCTGTTTGCTCGGGTTACTTTAAATTGGGTTAGGCCCAATAAATTTTTGTATATACAATGTAACCAATATTGATTTTTGCTAAATTAGGAACTTACTATTAGTTTTAAATCATTAACAATGTTTTATAATTTAATTAATCCTTTAACTAAATAATTGAAGCTAAGTTAATTAACATTAAAACTTTCAATAAATGTAGTAAATTGATTTCCAAAGTATAAAGAAGATTTTCAAATGATAATTAAGGTAAATAATTTTTATTAATTAATGATTTTGAAAAGAAATTAAGAATGATATACAATTTGTAACTAAATTGATAAATAAACAATTAAGCGTTCAAATAAATTTGTAAATTAAGAATTTGTTATTCAGATAAATTAAAGTCGACTAATCAAATTTAGCGGTTAATTATAATAATTAATTAAGAAACAATTAATCAAGTAATTAAGATTTAATTAATCATTGATTTAAATTAATCAATAAAAAAATAAAAATTATGGGGTTGATCTATTAAATCGCACTCACATGGAATTAAAATAATTGTTCTGTACTAGATTGATATTTCTGTTCTGATTGCGATACTATGTGATGTAGATTGCTATGTACTACACTATTTTTTTTTGTAGATGTGAAAACCCTGTTGGCCGTAAAACGGCATTTAAAACTTCGATGCGACAGGGAATCGGATCTCTATTAGTTATCCGAAACCCACATCGAACCTATGAATTTTTGTGAACGACATATCCACATGTTTTTAAAATTGACTCTCACTATTCGGTTTAGCCGAGAAAGGACCTTTGTGTCATATAAACTGTAACAACCCGGTATTTCGCATGAATTAATAATCGACATTTAAACAATAAATATTGTTGCAAATTGCCAATTGAAGTTTTAAATTTGAATTGAAATTCTTTTACAAATTTTTAGGAAGATTGATGGGCTTTAAAAATTAAAGTTTGTGGCCCATGTTTTTATCGCAGCCGTGAAAATTAACTAAGGCAAATAAACCGTTGAATCCTCTTTCTTTCTTTCATTCTCAACCCTAAATAAAAATCGAACGAAGAAAATTGAAAATGGCGGCATCTCGTCTTCGTTCGTCCCCTCTCCTTCATCCCTCTGCTAAAGCTAGGGCTTCGGCAATCGGCTTCTTCAAGTCGATCGGGTTCGACTTCGATGGTCTCCTCCTTTCTTCGGCTGCTTCGATTTGGCAACAAGGTGAGTGTTTCACTCACATCTAATTCGAAATAGTTCGACTTCGTCTGCGTAATTTGTTTCTGTTGTCAAGGTTTTGACTTGGTTTGTAAATTCTCGGCTTTGTGTTCGTGATGCTTGACCATTTTCGTGAATTTCCCTATTGACCCAATTGCAGTAGCTTTGAATTTTGAGATGTTTGTTTACTTTCCTCTTTTTCGATTTTTTTTGACTTTTTCAATAATAAAGATACGCGCTTGAAATTCTTGCATTGGTGAATTTTGAATTTGACTTCTCTGGCACTTGAATTTTATAACTTGACTTCTGTATATTTTCTCATTTTAAACTCGGTCTATTTTTTTCGTGTGATTCCATTTTGTTCATTTCGACTTGCATCTGCATTGAACAATTGCTTTGGTTTTTCCAGCCCCTGTGAGCTTCGTCTCTGGCCATCTTCTCTGTTGCACTTTGATGTTGTTTATGTTGATATCTTGTGTGCTTCGTCTCTGTACTTACTAAATATGCTGACTTTGATCATCTATTTGATAGCATGTTTTCGGTGATGATATTGATATACTTGCTGGGGCTACTGTACTTGATTTCTTGCATATGCATTCATGTAGAATATATGTGTTACCACCTTGTCCATCTCTGTCTAGAGTAGGTTCTGCATTGTTCCATTGTATTCATGTATGTTGTCATTCTTGATGATGTGATTACTTGTAGCTTTTGTAGCTATGCACTTCATTTCATGTTCATGTGTTCACTCGAGACTTTGGTGCTGCAGTTGTATGCATTTGCCACTGTATGTCTGTACTTGAGTCTCTTGACTTTACTTCCTTGTTGTTGCATTTGTACAGGCATTCATTCTGTTTTTGAGTCACTTTAACCTGTGCATTCATGTACTTGAAGTTACTTGAACTTATTTTTTCACTTATGACCAGTTGCATTGTGTAGTTAACACTGTCTTGTGCTTGTAGACTAGCTTGTTGCATTCCAGTGCATACTCTAGTCTGCACATTCACCTATGCTTGTATGTTGTTTGTTTGTCACCTCTGTACTGTGTATTCATGTTGAAACTGGACCATTTACTTTCTTTGATCTTTGATCCATTGTAGCATTATTAGTTACACTGACACTTGAACTTGTAGTTTTTATGCACTTTTCTGGTTTGATGTGCATATGCTTACTTGATCCTGTAGTGTTGTACGGGTGCACTGTTGTGTCTGCACTGATGTGCATATGCTTACTTGACCATGTGCCCGTAGTCTTTATATATGTGCATGTTGTTTTGGAGTATTCATGTAGCTTGTGATTTGATGTGCATACATCTATCTTTCAGATCTGATGCATACTGTTTTGTAACCTTTAGTCTTGGTTTTGCAGCTTGTTGTCCAGTTGCACTGTTTTGTATCACTGATTCATTTGAATCAGTGTTGTTCATGTTTTTTTTTCAATTTAACTATTTCAAAACTTGACCTTGTTGCTTCTTGAGCTTGAAACTGTTTTTATTTCATGTACCTGTGTACATGCACAGTTTTATTGTGCAGTGATACCTTGAATTTCGGTTGAGCCCATTTTCACTTGTGTTGAATCTGATTTTGATTTGACCTCGTGACTCGAGTTGGCGAGGCCGTACACGCGTGCGTGTACTGCAGCCACTCAGTATTGATTTTAATTGATATTTCTTTTGTTTTTGACTCATTGATTCGTTTCATATTTCGTATGTCGTATTGGCGAGGCCGTGCACGATAGCGTGTACGGCAACCAATCAAAATTGATGTTTCGCTGTTTCTAAAATTGTTTTATGTTGCAAATTCAATACGTTTTGAATCATGATTTGATTTGGTTTTGATTTGATGATTTTTTGTTGTTAATCGCCGTTTTTGGCAATCCGGATGTTTTCTAAATTATCTTTATTGATAATCATTTCATCTATCTTTGTAGATATTTTGAATCTGCTGATTTGTTGTTTAACACTATTACGTGTTATTTTCACCGTTATCCTATTTCCTTGTAAAGGATCGGATAGGTGAATTTATGCTGACTGTCCTCTAATTGTTATTGCTTCTGTGCATTAATAACTGAGTTTGAATTATACTGACCCGTGTATTATTTTCTTTTGAACGTAATACTCGGGTCAGACCCGAGTTATTACAGGTTGTAGATATTCTGCTTTGGGTTGCTGCTAGAGCTATGAAGTCCTTTCATATCTTTTGGAGTAGTCGTCGTCACTTATATTAGTCAGTGTAACTGTATAGGAAGATATGTATTCATGTATATTATATACGTTAATGTACTTGTATATGTAACTTCCTGAGTCGACTGTTGTAGTTGTATCATATGTACCATGTCAAATGTATTGTAACTGACATCAGTTATTATACATATGAGACTTTTCTGTTTAATCTGTGTTCCGCATTTATCTATATTATCTGTGTTATTATTACATATTTTGTCCTAAACTAATATAGCCAATGTGTAGTAGCTTTGTGTTTGTATTGGTATGTTGGATTTCCTCCTGAAATAAAAATGCGTATTATACTATCTGACATATCGGTGCTCGCACAAACCAATTACATGGATGGTCGCTCCTCAACAGCCTTATTCTCCGCGCTAGTTGACAGCACTACACCGTAGTGTTCTTGGCTAGCATGGGTATAGAGGTGGGGCGTCACAGTTGGTATCAGAGCTTGGGGTTTATGGACATAATATAAAACATAACTTAGATGGAACATGTGTTACAACTATTTGTCGATATTTTATGTGCTTTGAGTCAAAACTAAAGTTTTGAAATTTTGATGAAATTTTTAAATATCTTTAGTTAAAAATAAAAGTGAAATTATGCTTTGATGATTTGATTGATTGTGTTCTGTTTAGCAGAGTGCGCAGCGGAAACAGTGAGACTGTCTTCGCTGTGTACAGCTGATAATTAATTTGATTTAAAAATCAAAATATGAGAATGAATTTAATTTCATTATGTTGTTAACCAGTGGATTTGATTTGTTGAAACTTCTTGTTAGTTTTCTTTGATGCTAATCACATATCTGATTAGATTTTTGCTGTTTTAAAATTATCTTCATTGAAGATAGTAGAGTAATTTCTTTGTTTATATTGTAGTGTGCATGCAAATATAAATTGCACGTTACTGCATTGATTTTACGTTGTGCTTGGTTATGAAACGTATTTTGTTGCCGTTATTTTTATAACGGGATTTTTACACCGATGCTAGAATTTTGAAGCACGGTGTTTTGTTGACATTTTAATGAATGAAAATTCACTGATATGAAATTTTGATGCAAATTATTTTGATGAGATTTTGGCGTTTAAAAATTACTGTCACTTTGACTTCAGTAACCGTCAAAATTTTAAAGTGGATTTTTCTAGCTGTTATCCAGCAATGCTGATTTTGAGATCCGTTTCTACAGTGTTTTGAGAAGTACAATTTTCTTATTGAAATTGTCACTAATGTTGCTGTTTTTATCACGGATTTGCAAATCGTTTTAAAAATAAAATTGTTTTTCAAATTTTTTTTAGTTTATGCTTTCAAAAGAATGAGGAAGCGATTTAAACGATTCAGCAAAATCGAGGACTATGAACCCTTTCTTTTACTGATTCGCTTAATTCCGGACATGTTCGTTTGAGAATGTAGATTATTTACTTTTATAAAATAAATGAAATTGTTTTCAGAATTTTTACAGTTTGCATTTTCAGAATAATGAGAAAGTGACTTAAACGTTTCAGAAAAATCGAGGATTATGACCCCTTTCTTTTACTGATTCGCTTAATTCTGAACTTGTCCGTTTGAGAATGTGAAATGTTATTTTTGGAATACACAATTTGCACTTTCAAGGAAACGATGAAGATATTTAAACGATGTAGCAAAAGTGCGGAGTATGGAACCACACTTTATTATTTCGGTTAATTCCGGACTCGTTAATTGAAACATTTGCTGTTTGAAGATTTTGATGATTTTACACGTTCAAGGAAACGATGAAGAGAATCAAACGATTTAGTAAAACACGTGGTATGGGACATGTGCGTTTGCTATTTCGGTTAATTCCGGACTCGTTAATTGAATGTATGATAATTTTCGTGTGCTTTCGAGCCACTATGTTGGACCTTCGGGTCATATGTTGGACCTTTGGGTCAATACCAGTACCGGACCTTCGGGTCATATGTTGGACCTTCGGGTCATTTGTTGGGTGCCAAAATTATGTTGGGTACTTGGTAGGCTTCGGCCATATGTTGATGCACGTGCGGCATAGCTAAAACTCATCATTTGTTGGGATCGATCCACCTTTTATGTTGATTTTCTAGATCATCTTAATTGATTTCTAGACATTTATTGTTTCCAATTATCTGCGGGTAATTGGATATTTGTTGATATGAGTTCTAATTATCGTTTTTGATAATTAGATATTTGTTGATTTGATTATCGCTTGTGATAATTAAATATTTGTTGATATGAGTTCTAATTATCGTTTTTGATAATTAGATATTTGTTGATTTGATTATCGCTTGTGATAATTAAATATTTGTTGATATGAGTTCTAATTATCGTTTTTGATAATTAGATATTTGTTGATTTGATTATCGTTTTTGATAATCGAATATTTGTTGATTTGATTATCGTTTTTGATAATCGAATATTTGTTGATTTGAGATTTAATCACCATTTTTGATAATCGAATATTTGTTGATTTGATTATCGTTTTTGATAATCGAATATTTGTTGATTTGAGATTTGATTATCGTTTTTGATAATCGAATATTTGTTGATTTGAGATTTGATTATCGTTTTTGATAATCGAATATTTGTTGATTTGATTATCGTTTTTGATAATCGAATATTTGTTGATTTGAGATTTGATTATCGTTTTTGATAATCGAATATTTGTTGATTTGATTATCGTTTTTGATAATCAAATATTTGTTGATTTGAGATTTGATTATCATTTTTGATAATCGAATATTTGTTGATTTGAGATTTGATTATCGTTTTTGATAATCGAATATTTGTTGATTTGATTGTCGTTTTTGATAATCGAATATTTGTTGATTTGAGATTTGATTATCGTTTTTAATAATCGAATATTTGTTGATTTGATTATCGTTTTTGATAATCGAATATTTGTTGATTTGAGATTTGATTATCGTTTTCGATAATCAAATATTTGTTGATTTGATTATCGTTTTTGATAATCAAATATTTTTTGATTTGAGATTTGATTATCGTTTTTGATAATCGAATATTTGTTGATTTGAGATTTGATTATCGTTTTTGATAATCAAATATTTGTTGATTTGATTGTTGTTTTTGATAATCGAATATTTGTTGATTTGATTGTCGTTTTTGATAATCGAATATTTGTTGATTTGAGATTTGATTATCGTTTTTAATAATCGAATATTTGTTGATTTGATTATCGTTTTTGATAATCGAATATTTGTTGATTTGAGATTTGATTATCGTTTTTGATAATCGAATATTTGTTGATTTGATTATCGTTTTTGATAATCAAATATTTGTTGATTTGAGATTTGATTATCGTTTTTGATAATCGAATATTTGTTGATTTGAGATTTGATTATTGTTTTGATAATTGAATATTTGTTGATTTGAAATTTGATTTCTGTTGTGGTAATTCCTGATTATCGTTTTTGATAGTTAGATATTTGTGACTTGTGTTTTCTAATTATCTTTGTTGATAATTAGATTTGCTGATTTTAGCTGTCTTCTAATTATCAAATCGGTGATTAGGTATTGCTGATTTGTGAATTTCTTTTATGAAATTAAAAGATGTTTCTGGTGGAAGTTCAATGGTTCTCAAATCCTAAGGATTGCTCTTAGGAATCCAGAGAGTTCATTGAGCAAACATGTTCAAGCTTACTCTTTCATGCTCTTTATGGTGAACTTCCTATTTCGAATTTCTTCATCTTGTGATGATATGCTCTTATGGTTGTTACCTTTTATCCATTTATTCCTTATGATTGCGAGGACGCAATTTCTTTAAGGAGGGGAGCCTGTAATAACCCGATATTTCGCATCAATTAATAATCGACATTTAAACAATAAATATTGTTGCAAATTGCCAATTGAAGTTTTAAATTTGAATTGAAATTCTTTTACAAATTTTTAGGAAGATTGATGGGCTTTAAAAATTAAAGTTTGTGGCCCATGTTTTTATCGTGGCCGTGAAAATTAACTAAGGCAAATAAACCGTTCAATCCTCTTTCTTTTTTTCATTCTCAACCCTAAATAAAAATCGAACGAAGAAAATTGAAAATGGCGGCATCTCGTCTTCGTTCGTCCCCTCTCCTTCATCCCTCTGCTAAAGCTAGGGCTTCGGCAATCGGCTTCTTCAAGTCGATCGGGTTCGACTTCGATGGTCTCCTCCTTTCTCCGGCTGCTTTGATTTGGCAACAAGGTGAGTGTTTCACTCACATCTAATTCGAAATAGTTCGACTTCGTCTGCTTAATTTGTTTCTGTTGTCAAGGTTTTGACTTGGTTTGTAAATTCTCGGCTTTATGTTCGTGATGCTTGACCATTTTCGTGAATTTCCCTATTGACCCAATTGCAGTAGCTTTGAATTTTGAGATGTTTGTTTACTTTCCTCTTTTTCGATTTTTTTGACTTTTTCAATAATAAAGATACGCGCTTGAAATTCTTGCATTCGTGAATTTTGAATTTGACTTCTCTGGCACTTGAATTTTATAACTTGACTTCTGTATATTTTCTCATTTTATACTCTATCTATTTTTTTCGTGTGATTCCATTTTGTTCATTTCGACTTGCGTCTGCATTGAACAATTGCTTTGGTTTTTCCGGCCCCTGTGAGCTTCATCTCTGGCCATCTTCTCTATTGCGCTTTGATGTTGTTTATGTTGATATCTTGTGTGCTTCGTCTCTGTACTTACTAAATATGCTGACTTTGATCATCTATTTGATAGCATGTTTTCGGTGATGATATTGATATACTTGCTGGGGCTGCTGTACTTGATTTCTTGCATATGCATTCATGTAGAATATATGTGTTATCACCTTGTCCATCTCTGTCTAGAGTAGGTTCTGCATTATTCCATTGTATTCATGTATGTTGTCATTCTTGATGATCTGATTACTTGTAGCTTTTGTAGCTGTGCACTTCATTTCATGTTCATGTGTTCACTCGAGACTTTGGTGCTGCAGTTGTATGCATTTGCCACTATATGTGGTGTACTTGAGTCTCTTGACTTTACTTCCTTGTTGTTGCATTTGTACAGGCATTCATTCTGTTTTTGAGTCACTTTAACCTGTGCATTCATGTACTTGAAGTTACTTGAACTTGTTTGTTCACTTATGACCAGTTGCATTGTGTAGTTAACACTGCCTTGTGCTTGTAGACTAGCTTGTTGCATTCCAGTGCATACTCTAGTCTATACATTGACCTATGCTTGTATGTTGTTTGTTTGTCACCTCTGTACTGTGTATTCATGTTGAAACTGGACCATTTACTTTCTTTGATCTTTGATCCATTGAAGCATTTTTAGTTACACTGACACTTGAACTTGTAGTCTTTATGCACTTTTATGGTTTGATGTGCATATGCTTACTTGATCCTGTAGTGTTGTACTGGTGCACTGTTGTGTCTGCACTTGTATCTCTTGTGCACTTTGACTCTCTTTTGCCTTTTTGAACTAGTGCACTTGACCATGTTCCTGTAGTCTTCATATATGTGCATGTTGTTTTGGAGTATTCATGTAGCTTGTGATTTGATGTGCATACATCTATCTTTCAGATCTGATGCATACTGTTTTGTAACCTTTAGTCTTGGTTTTACAGCTTGTTGTCCAGTTGCACTGTTTTGTATCACTAATTCATTTGAATCAGTGTTGTTCATGCTTTTTTTCAATTTAACTGTTTCAAAACTTGACCTTGTTGCTTCTTGAGCTTGAAACTGTTTTTATTTCATGTACCTGTGTACATGCACAGTTTTATTGTGCAGTGATACCTTGAATTTCGGTTGAGCCCATTTTCACTTGTGTTGAATCTGATTTTGATTTGACCTCATGACTCGAGTTGGCGAGGCCGTACACGCGTGCGTGTACTGCAGCCACTCAGTATTGATTTTAATTGATATTTCTTTTGTTTTTGATTCATTGATTCGTTTCATATTTCGTATGTCGTATTGGCGAGGCCGTACACGATAGCGTGTACGGCAACCAATCAAAGTTGATGTTTTGCTGTTTCTAAAATTGTTTTATGTTGCAAATTCAATACATTTTGAATCATAATTTGATTTGGTTTTGATTTGATGATTTTTTGTTGTTAATCGCCGTTTTTGGCAATTCGGATGTTTTCTAAATTATCTTTATTGATAATCATTTCATCTATCTTTGTAGATATTTTGAATCTGCTGATTTGTTGTTTAACACTATTACGTGTTATTTTCACCGTTATCCTATTTCCTTGTAAAGGATCCGATAGGTGAATTTATTATGACTGTCGTCTAGTTGTTATTGCTTCTGTGCATTAATAACTGAGTTTGAATTAGACTGACCCGTGTATTATTTTCTTTTGAACGTAATACTCGGGTCAGACCCGAGTTATTACAGGTTGTAGATATTCTGCTTTGGGTTGCTGCTAGAGCTATGAAGTCCTTTCATATCTTTTGGAGTAGTCATCGTCACTTATAGTAGTCAGTGTAACTGTATAGGAAGATATGTATTCATGTATATTATATACGTTAATGTACTTGTATATGTAACTTCCTGAGTCGACTGTTGTAGTTGTATCATATGTACCGTGTCAAATGTATTGTAACTGACAGTTATTATATATATGAGACTTTTCTGTTTAATCTGTGTTTCGCATTTATCTATATTATCTGTGTTATTATTATATATTTTGTCCTAAACTAATATAGCCACTGTGTAGTAGCTTTGTGTTTGTATCGGTATGTCGGATTTCCTTCTGAAATAAAAATGCATATTATACTATCTGACATATCGGTGCTCGCGCAAACCAATTACATGGATGGTCGCTCCTCAACAGCCTTATTCTCCGTGCTAGTTGACAGCACTACACCGTAGTGTTCTTGGCTAGCGTGGGTATAGAGGTGGGGCGTCACATAAACCATCCCGAATAAGTGATACGATGAAATGGATGAGCAATTGGAGACCGGTGGTGAAGACCGAATGTCTTCGAGAACGATAGGATAACCTGTCGGATGACTCTGCACTGAGTTGCACCGGTATAGAGTTCTCCATATGTGATGGGGAATCCGATCGGGATTGTGGACGTCCGGATTGCAAGGACTTCTTCGAAAGTGCCTTCGGTTCTGTTCGAACCCAGAACAGACTTGTATGGATTGTATGTCTGACATTACGTTTGAGATATAAAGCAGATTTCTTTCAAATACATTTCTATTGGTGGTGGAGAATTTATTCTTTTAGCTTAACACCCTTCTCTGAGACATACGAGCTCAGAGGTTATGTAGTTGAAGGTTATCGGTAATATATTCCCAACTTGGTAATGTGGCATGCTGAGTGTTGCTGATCATTTGTTGATCAAAGCGTGGCTTTTGTGAAAAGCGTAGTTTTGTAGATGAGACTTCATCGAACCTCACAACCCGGTAATGGTCGAAACAGGAAAGATGCAGCAAGGTTATTAGGGGTAGCGCCCCTTAGGGTATGTGCATTTCCTTCAAGATAGAAGTGGTACCATGGTATAGAGCCCATATACTTAACTTATGTGGATATCGCAGATATATATATATATATATATATATATATATATATATTACTTTGTGATTGTTATTGAGGCCCCGGTTAAAGGTTGGTTACAACTGAGGGATGGCATACTCGTGTCAGTAGTTACCTAGTTAAAGCTAACCCGGCATTGTGTTGGCAGAGATCCGGTTAGGTTCTTGGGTCGCCCCTCCAGGGGCGTACCCATGTGGCCCAGGAAGTTCCTTAGCCTAACCATTTGTTGGAAACCAAAGAAACAATACGAGCCTTGTACGGTTTAGTTGTATAACTTGCTATTTACTTATGGTGGCTCCCCACTGTTTAAATGGTAGCTATAGTAGGCATAAGATAATGGTCGTATGTTGGCTAAGATTAATATTTTATTTTCGAAATATTTTCTACACTATGTACTAGTAATAATATCAAAGAAATTTCCCCGTACCAAGCATATTTGACTATCATAAGAAGAAATCTCCTCCAATTCTGCGATTGCATTGTGTGTATGGCGGGAGGTCTTATGGTAGTTTCATTTTAAAAGCATACCGAAATTCTTTTATAAATCTAGTTCTTCAAAAGCAATTGTTTTTTTTGTTTACTCATACCAGTCCCATGACTGACCTGGAGTTTGTTGTTTCTTTCCTAAACTTTGGGTGCCCATAATTTCTACTCGGGCAGCCTAGTAGCAGGTTTTCCGTACTTTGGAGTAAGCAGTATTTTGGAGCTTTTGCTTTGGAGATATCTTAGGAGCTTTTGGAGATCTCAGATGTTTAGCTTTTGGGAGTTCGTTATCACTTCTTTTATTTGAAGACTTTTTGGATATATGATCACTGTTGTATTATTATGATGTTGTATTTGGAGTTGTGGTGTATGTATCAAATACTCTGATGTAGTAATGGATATTATACTGTTGTATCTATGATATATGCATGATATTCATTCTGTTTCGCTGTTTTATATTCATCTGATGTTGTTATAAGCTCCATCCGAACTGAAATTTGACGTTCGAATCTCCGGCGGTTGAATACAAGTGAGGTATTTGATGTCGACTTTTGAACGATGAATTTTGGGTCGTGACAAAATTGGTATCAGAGCTGAAGGTTGAGTAAGAACTTTAGCTACGGAGTATAACACATTAGATGGCTCATTAGAGATAGGGTGAAGTATGCCCTGGAATCGAGCGAAGGCGACTTGGGGATGCGTGAGTTCGCGAGTGACTTCGAGGGCAACCGTGATTTCGGGGATGGGGCGACTCTTGATTCGCGTTGGAGGCAGGCGGAAGTTGCTCGGCGATTCGAGGTAAAGCGTGGCATTGCTGAGTTCAAGCTCGAGGCGATGGCAGTCGCGTGGTCTCTAAGAGGAGCGTTCGAGTGGGATGGTGCGGCAATGTTCGGCGCCGCGTTGACCTAGTTCTGGCAGAGATGTATTGGTACTGCGTTCATCTTTCGATCGATGGAAGGCTCGATTTGGGCTTGGCATTTGCTAGTTGGCAGCAAGGTATAAATATTGCTGTTAATTTAAGAACACTAGATTTTTTCATAAGTAAAAAAAAAGTTATTTACAGCATACAGAAAGAAATATTATACAGTGAACAATATATATACAGTTTTTAGTTTTATATAAAATATGTATATGCATGCAGGAAAATATAAAAGAAAAATAACTTTGCAAATATCTATTTTTAAATTTACTAATTTATAATAGTGGATTTGGTGGGAAAAAATGTTTAACTAATTTATCTAAATTATTTTTGATGCTAAAAGATTTTAAAAGGGAATTTTTTTAAAATTAAATAATTAGTTAACAAGAAAGTATTTAAATAATAATTTATCAAAAGGAAAATTTTATAAACCCAAATTTTTAGTTAAAGTTAATGAGTAAATAGTGACTTATTGTTGTACCAATTCAAATATTAATAAATTGCATAAATTATTTATACAAGGTCAAGAACTGTGAAGAAAGCTGTTTGGATTGAAAAATTGGTTGCATGCATAAGCAAAGGTGAGATCTTCTCACTCAAAATAATAATTGAAAATTTCCGTTATTGATTGGTTGTTGAATTGTGATAGTTGAATTTAAATTTTTTTCTTGGTTTTGTGTATGGATGACTAACTTATTATTAGTTATATTAAAATAGACCCTATGCGCCGCATAATAGCGGAGGTTATTATATTAAACCCATATACTGCGATATTCCACCTCGAAGTGGAATTGGTATTATATATGTATTTGGAGTTGTTGATTTCCCGCATTATATAGCGGATGAGACCCTAATGCGTCGCATAATAACGGATAATATTTTATAAATCCCATATACCGCGATATTCCACCTCGAAGTGGAATTGGTATTTAATTGTTGTGCTAACGTCTGTGGATGCGGGGAAACAGGTTGGAGGGATCCAACTGGATTTCTCAAATATTGAATTTGTTTCATATTTTGTGTGTTGATTATTTATAATCTGTGTGTGATTATTTGTAATTGAAACCCTTGAAGGCCATAATTTAGCCGAGTATATTTCTGATACCGTAGTATATCAGGAATGAATAAAAATTGGATTTCTGAAATTTAGTAGAAATTTATAGTAAATTAATTTTAAAAAATTGAATAAATATAAAAGTAGGAATTTGTTTCAAAGGATAATAAATTTAGAAACCAATTTTGAAATTGATTTGGTTGTAAACAAATTTGGAAATCAATTCAGAATTTAATTCGGTGCTGAAAATGAATATTTAGAAATCGA
This sequence comes from Allium cepa, assembly GCA_030765085.1. NCBI lineage: Eukaryota > Viridiplantae > Streptophyta > Magnoliopsida > Asparagales > Amaryllidaceae > Allium > Allium cepa. The sequence goes on from CM060939.1 coordinate 979,272,039, forward strand.
TTTGAAAATCGTATATCAATGGATATTTAGAAGTTTGAAATTCACAACGGGAATTTATAAAGGAATTTACAGATTAGATATGTAAATTAAAATAAATCGAGAAGATTTATAAATTGATATAAATAAAAAGAAAATTCTTCCTGGAAAGCTGAGTATATTTTTAAGTAGCTTTTGAAGTATAAATCAAAAGTTCTAGAGTTGATTTTAAAAGAATATTTTGAAGAAATTATTTTCTTAAGTTATTTTGAAAATCTTTAATTAAAGATTTATTTAATTAAAAAAGGGACTATTTTTAAAGATTAAATTGATATTCGTTTTAGAAAAAGGTTATTTAAATATTTATATCCTATCTACTAATTTTATTTTAAAACTAGTTTGGACTTGAATTTTTATACGAGATTTCTATATAGTATATTCATAACTAATATTTAAGTAAGTGTTTTAAAATAGTTTTGTTTTAAATATTTCCAAGTATATCTGTTGGATAAGTAATTTATATTGTTTTAAAGTATTTTAACTCGGCAAATTTTCAATGGAATCAAATAAATATTTGAAAATTTATTCCAAGTGAGGATGGTGATTTGAAATTTGTTTTCAAAGGATTGAAAGGCGTAAAGTGATTTGAAATTTCTTTTTAAATAGATGAAGTGTTAAAAAAATTTATATCTTGCAAAGATATTTTGAAATTAAATAATTTGGGAAAATTATTGAAATCTAGAAATTGTTTTGAATATTCATTGATAGTTAAATAACCGACTGTCAACATTTGCCTTTAAACGGCATTTGAATTTCGATGCGACCGGGGGTCGGATTCCAAGTGGATATCCGAAAACCACATCGAACCTTTGTGATTATGATAGATCTTTTATTTAAAAGATCAAAGTGAAAAATTGTTGTGATTTGTTTGAAATCCGATTGAACACTTATTTTTAAAATTAAGCGCTCGTTATTCGGATTAGCCGGGAGAGGACCTTGTGTCATAAAACACATTCTGAATAACGATACGACGAAATGGGATTGCGTTTAAACACGGTGTTGAAGACCGAGTATTTTCGAAAGCGAAAGGATTACCCGTCGAATGTCTCTACACCGGGTTGCTTTGGTATAAGGATCTTATCACCCTTTGTGATGGGGATTCCGGACGTGATTAGTGAATATCTGAATTGCAAGGGCTTCTTTGGAAGTGCCTTCGGCTCCGTTCGATCCCGAAACGGACTTGTATGGATGTGTGTATGACGTTACACTTTGAGATGTAAAGATGGTTTCTATCAAATACATTTCTGTTGGTGGAGGAGAATTTATTCTCTTAGCTTAACACCCTTCTTTGAGACGTACGAGCTCAGTGGTTATGTAGTTGATGGTTACTAGTGACACATTCCCAATTTGGTAATGTGACATACGAAGCGTTGCTGATCATTTGTTGATCGAAGCATGACTTTTGTGAAAAGTGTAGCTTTGTGGACGAGACTTCGTCAGACCTCATACCCCGGAATCGTCGAAACAAGAAGAATGCAGCAAGGTTATAGGGGGTAGCGCCTCTTAGGGTATGTGCATTTCCTTCTGGATGGAAGTGGTATCATGGTATGGAGCCCAGATACTTAACTTATGTGGATATTGCAAATATATATTATTTGTGATTGTTGTTGTTGAGGATCCTCGGATAAAGGTTGTTTACAACCGGGGGATGGCATACTCGTGTCAGTAGTTACCTATTTTTGCAAAGGTAACCCGACATTGTGTTGGTAGAGATCCGGTTAGGTTCTCGGGGCATCCCTCCAGAGGCGTACCTATGTGGCATTAGGAAGTTTCTTAGCCTGACCATTTGTTGGAAATCCAAAGAAACAATACGCGCCCTATACGGTTTTAGTTGTAGAACCTGCCATTTAAAATGGTAGCTATAGCAGGCATAATATAATGGTACCTATGCTGGCTAAGATTAATATTATACTTTCGAAATGTTTTCTGCACTATGCACTAATAATAATATTAAAAAGAATTTTGCGTATTAAGCATGTTTGACTATCATAAGGAGAAATCTCCTCCAATTCTGCGTTTGCACTGTGTTTGTGGCGGGAGGCCTTATGGTAGTTTCATTTTCCAAAAGCATAGCGAATTTCATTTTATTTTCTTTGTGAAAATAACTATTTTTAAGATCTCACACCAGTCCCACGACTGACTTGGAGTTTATTGTTCCCTTTCTAAACTTTAGGTGCCCACAATTTTCCACACGGGCAGCCTAGAGTCAGGTTAGCAATTATTCGGGAGCAAAGTCAAGAAGTTGCTATGGAATCAGGAGTTGGAGCTGGATGGCGAAGCGTATCACTTACATATTCTTTCCGCTGTTCATTGTTGTACACTCTGATAATGTAAGGTGATGTAACGTAATAACTGATATAGTGATTCTGTTTAAAGATATTTATTTATCTATTATACTTGTTCCGCTGCGATAATTTGAGATTCTATTATTGTTGCTGTTCTTCTTCTTCTACCTCTTCTTCTTTAAACCCTAACGGTTTGGTTTTCCGGCATTCGACTGCTCGGCATTCGATACAGTGGACGTATTGATGTCGATTTTCGAAAGTAAAAAAAAAGGGTCGTTGCAAAGTGGTACCAGAGCATTTGGTTAAGCGACAACCTTGGCTATGTTGGGTGTTACTCATTAGAGATAGAGTCAGTAGTACTCTAGAATGAGTTTGAGTGTAATAATAGATATGAGCGCGTATTTGTTAGTGAATATAAAATTGTTTTATATTGTGTTGACTTATCGTTGAGTGTTTATAGATTCTGGTCGGTGCAGTCTAGCTGACTATATCGATAGGGGTTTCTAAACTCTTAAACAAGAAGAATCGACCCTATATTGTTTTAAAATAGGGTGAATGAAATAATTTTACCCAAAACTATTTTCTTAAATAAATGAGATAATCTTTGTAAATTATTATAGTATATGGTTGCTTGGTTGTTAGGAAGTGATAATATTAAATTGTTATCATTGTTTGTTGAATAAGAAATTGAAATCAAAATCAAAAGCTAAGAAAAAAAAGAAAGAAAAAAAAATCTATATACAAATGGAATTTGAGAATATAAATTGTAAATGTGACTTGTAATTTGAAATGGAATTCCAGAGAAATATTTTTTAAAAAGAATTTGAAAATTTTGAAGATTTGGAAACTAAATACCTTTTTAGTTTGAAAATGATTTTCAAAAGCTTTGGAAAAAAAATGTTTGAAAGGGATAAAAGCTCTAAACTCTTTTCGGTCGCTAGAAAATAATTTCGATGATGATCACGACATCATCGGTGTTCATTTTCGAGTTTCCAGGAGAGGAATTGCTGCCGAATGATTTTAAATTGAAAATTGTTTGCCAAAGTTGGGTTTGTTTTGGAAATACAGAGGGTTTTGGATATAAATTTGACCTCAAAATGATTTAAGAAATTGTTTGAAACTCTGGAATCCTATTTAAAAATAGTTATGGAATAATAAGAAAGTTTGAAAACTTAGAAAATTCAGATTTAAACTAAAATTGACTTGAGTTAATTTGAATAAAGGTGAATTTTAGAAGTCTAATAGACTTAAATGATTGGAATAAAATTATTAAGATGGAAAATAAATTGAGAATGAATTGAATCTGGAAATTTAAAATTTATACGAAACAGATGAACTAATCAAATATATTTGTAATTTGAAATGAGATTTGATTGAAATAGAAGCAAGTTAATTGAAAAAGAAGATTTATTTGCAAAATGAAAATGAGCTTAAGTATGAAATTTGAATAATTTGAAGTAAATTAATTTAAGTTTAAAATTAGTGGAAGCTTTGCTTCAAATAAGGGTAAAAGTTCATTGAATAAAGCTTGGGTAAATTTAAATTGGGAAATGAATATTAATATATAAGCATGGAATGGTTCAAGCTTAATAAAATGGTCTTAAATGAAATGAAGACAATTATGGAATGAAATGCAAATGTATGGTTGATGAATAAAACTAGAAATGTGATGGAATTTAAAATAAATTGAGTCAGAATCAATTTAAATTGGTTATAAAACTTAAGTAATTATATATTCACATGGATATCATCGAATTGCATAGAATGAATTGTCGTTTGATGTAAACGAAGGTAACTAAAATTCTATGAGTTGATAGAGATTTAATAAATCGATTTTAAGATCAATTTAAGAGAACATGAGTTTGTTTTGCTTAAAAATGAATTGAATGTAAACAATTGAGCTTTAAATCATTTAAATTGAATGAAGTTGTATACGAATTGGTTGTTAACAATTAAAATTTATGTCGAAATCCTATAAGTTGCTTATAAATATTGTTTAACCTGCATTGCTTATAGAAACTTGTATGTTTACTAGTTAAATATGTAAAATGTTGTTGAGCTTCAAGATTTTGGCACTTACATATTTGAATTGAGTAAGTACAGATTCAGCGAAGCCGTTGGGCTGGATTTGATTGCGCAAAATGCTAATTAAATTAGTCGCTTGCTTAAAAATGCTAAATAAGGTACGCCTACGCAATAAAAATAGAAAATATGAGCTTTTTTTATTTTTCCGACCGGGTGGGTCGATTTGTATATAACTTTATATCTTTTGTCAAATTGCAAAAGCTCTTCCGTACAAAGGGGACTCTGCCAAAATATTCTGAAAATTTTAGGAGTCAGAAATTTTTTTGAAATTTTTTGTTAGCGACAAACAATTTCAAATTGGAATTTGAAGTAAATTAGTGAATAAAACTAAATTAAAAAATGATGTGAATCAGTTATAGATGAAAGATAATCGATAAAGAATTCTAGATTCAAAAGATAAATTGAATCCAAATAGAATTGAAATTTGTCAATTGAATTCAAATGAAATTGAAAATACAAGATTGAATAAAAATGGATATATAATTTCAATAGTGAAGTAAAAATGATACAAGAAGTATGATTGCAAATTCGATAAGGAAATGGATTAAATGGTTTTGGATATGGTAATTGGATATTATTGCTTAATAGCTTATATGTATTATAAAGGAAAAAAGAATTGGATTTTGATTTTTGAAGATATATTTGAATTGCTCGACAAAAAGGTATGTATTTCAATTTCAGTATGAAATTTGATGATTTTCCTGTCCAGCCACTTGGCCTTTTGTTTTCTTTTGGAAATCTGAGGGTCTGTGGTGCCATTTTGTAGTCGTATAGAGCTATCCACACAAAGGAGACGCTGGCCAAATTTTTCCAAAATTTAAGGTGTTAGAAAAATTTGAAGAAATTTTGGATAATTTAAAATTTGAATTTAAATTTAAATTTGAATTGATTAAGTAAACAAGATTGTTTGGAAACTTATGGTTGAATTTGGGAAATTAGTTAAAATGACAATGAGTCTTTAATAAAAGATTTGTTTTGGAAAGTTGATAAAACTGTTTGGTTTTGAAATATTAAACGGGTTGAGGATCATTCTTCTTAACTAGTAATTTCGGGACGAAATACTTTTAAGGGGGGAAGGATGTGATGACCCAGAATTTTGATCATTTGAAAATCAAAATATTTAATTTGATTTTAATATTTGGGGATTAGTTTAACTTGAATTTTAACTATAAATATGAATTTGACAATTAAATTATTAAATTTAATTTACTGAAGTTGAAAAAAAATTTGAATCTTCAGTTTTAAGCTTGTTAAAAATATTTTAAAGGGTTAGAAAATCCATAGTGATAATACTGAGGATAATGGAAGCTTCAGAATTGAATTTGGAAACGTTTTGTTCAGTTTTGAAATTTTACTGTTTAAATTGATATTTAAAAATAACCTTCCGAGGCACAGTCTCGGAATTCAACAAAACCAGTTCCATTGGATCTGTAATATTGTATTATTGTCGGATTTCAATTTTCGTAGCATTTGGAGTTGTCATTTGGCCGCACGATTGGCAAACGCGCTAAAAATTATTTCAAAAATTTAATGTTATAACTAGATTCGAAAAGCTATCTTCTCAATACAATCGAATATAGACTAGAAACTTTTTCCATTGCATTCAGAATAGGGGTTTAACATTAGGAACGCCTAGCGGCATGCCTCGATAGGAAGTCAAAATTTCATGTTGTGTTTGTCGAGATAATTTGAATTTAAATTTAAATTTAAATATATTTATACCCTAAGCCAACACAGTTGAAATTCTTTCCCATCAGCTGCGATTCTGTCATCTCTCAAGCACTGTAGCAATTTGCCTGGAGCACGCAATCATCGAATCATGATCCCCTTCTCCTTCTATTAAAACAAACGGAAACCATTATTTTCGTTAAAATTTTACAGCAGCTTCAAAAGAAATTAAATGGCCGATTTTCCTATTCGTTTTTTTCCTTTTCCATCCCCAACCTGGCAAACGAAAACCAAAAGAAAAAAATTTAAATCGAAACAAATTAATGGCCGCTTCTCCCCCTACATCCCCAAAATCGAATCCTCGCCCTCGATTTCTAAATCGTTTCAAAATAATAAAAAAGGGTTGCGAACTCGTTTATCGCAGCATCCTCACGATTTAAGGGCGAGTGCACGTGATGTCGTGAAGCTCGAGCACGTGGAATCGAGCGACGGTGACTTGGGGATGCGTGAGTTCGCGAGTGACTTCGAGGGCAACCGCGATTTCTGGGATAGGGCGACTCTTGATACGCGTTGGAGGTAGGCGGCAGTTGCTTGGCGATTCGAGGTAAAGCATGGCATCGCTGAGTTCAAGCTGGAGGCGATGGTAGTCACCTGGTCTCTGGGAGGAGCGTTCGAGTGGGATGGTGCGGCAACGTTCGGCGCCGCGTTGACCTAGTTTTGGCAGAGATGTATTGGTACTGCGTTCATCTTTCGATCGATGGGAGGCTCGATCTGGGCTTGCCATTCTCTAGTTGGCAGTAAGGTATAAATATTGCTGTTAATTTAAGAATACTAGATTTGTTCATAAGTAAAAAAAAATCTATTTACAGCATACAGAAAGAAATATTATACAGTGAACAATATATATATATAGTTTTTAGTTTTATATAAAATATCTATATGCATGCAGGAAAATATAAAAGAAAAATAACTTTACAAATATCTATTTTTAAATTACTAATTTATAATAGTGGATTTGGTGGAAAAATTTTTTTTTAACTAATTTATCTAAATTATTTTTGATGCTAAAAGATTTTAAAAGGGAATTTGTTTAAAATTAAATAATTAGTTAATAAGAAAGTATTTAAATAATAATTTAACAAAAGGAAAATTTGTTTAAACCCGAATTTTTAGTTAAAGTTAATGAGTAAATAGTGACTTATTGTTATACCAATTCAAATATTAATAAATTGCATAAATTATTTATACAAGGTCAAGAACTGTGAAGAAAACTGTTTGGATTGAAAAATTGGTTGCATGCATAAGCAAAGGTGAGATCTTCTCACTCAAAATAATAATTGAAAATTTCAGTTATTGATTGGTTGTTGAATTGTGATAGTTGAATTTAAATTTTTTCTTGGTTTTGTGTATGGATGACTAACTTATTATTAGTTATATTAAAATAGACCCTATGCGTCGCATAATAGCGGAGGTTATTATATTAAACCCATATACCGCGATATTCCACCTCGAAGTGGAATTGTTATTATATATGTATTTGGAGTTGTTTATTTCCCGCATTATATAGCGGATGAGACCCTATTGCGCCGCATAATAGCGGATAATATTTTATAAATCCCATATACCGTGATATTCCACCTCGAAGTGGAATTGGTATTTAATTATTGTGCTAACATCTGTGGATGCAGGGAAACAAGTTGGAGGGATCTAACTGGATTCCTCAAATATTGAATTTGTTTCATATTTTGTGTATTGATTATTTATAATCTGTGTGATTATTTGTAATTGAAACCCTTGAAGGCTATAATTTAGCCGAATATATTTCTGATATCATAGGATATCAGGAATGAATAAAAATTGGATTTTTGAAATTTAGTAGAAATTTATAGTAAATTAATTTAATAAAATTGAATAAATTTGAAAGGAGGAATTTGTTTCAAAGGATAATAAATTTGGTATTGAAATAAATTTAGAAACCAATTTTGAAAAATTGATTTGGTATTTGTAAATAAATTTGGAAATCAATTCAGTATTTAATTCGGTGCTAAAAATGAATATTTAGAAATCGATTTGAAAATCATATATGAATGGATATTTAGAAGTTTAAAATTCACAATGGGAATTTATAAAGGAATTTACAGATTGGATATGTAAATTAAAATAAATCGAGAAGATTTATAAATTGATATAAACAAAAAGAAAATTCTTCCCTGGAAAGCTGAGTATATTTTTAAGTAGCTTTTGAAGTATAAATCAAAAGTTCTAGAGTTGATTTTAAAATAATATTTTGGAGAAATTATTTTCTTAAGTTATTTTGAAAATCTTTAAGTAAAGATTTATTTAATTAAAAAAAGGGACTATTTTTAAAGATTAAATTGATATTCGTTTTAGAAAAAGGTTATTTAAATATTTATATCCTATCTACTAATTTTATTTTAAAACTAGTTTGGACTTGAATTTTTATACGAGATTTCTATATAGTATTTTCATAACTAATATTTAAGCAAGTGTTTCAAAATAGTTTTGTTTTAAATATTTCCAAGTATATCTATTGGATAAGTAATTTAAATTATTTTAAAGTATTTTAACTCGGCAAATTTTCAATGGAATCAAATAAATATTTGGAAATTTATTCCAAGTGAGGATGGTGATTTGAAATTTGTTTTCAAAGGATTGAAAGGCGTAAAGTGATTTGAAATTTGTTTTCAAATAGATGAAGTGTTAAAAAATTTATGTCTTGCAAAGATATTTTGAAATTAAATAATTTGGGAAAATTATTGAAATCCAGAAATTGTTTTGAATATTCATTGATAGTTAAATAACCGACTATCAACATTTGCCTTTAAACGGCATTTGAATTTCGATGCGACCGGGGTCGGATTCCAAGTGGATATCCGATAACCACATCGAACCTTTGCGATTGTGATAGATCTTTTATTTAAAAGATCAAAGTGAAAAATTGTTATGATTTGTTTGAAATCCGATTGAACACTTATTTGTAAAAATAAGCACTCATTATTCGGATTAGCCGGGAGAGGACCTTGTGTCATAAAACCCATTCCGAATAACGATACGACGAAATGGGATTGCATTTAAAGACGATGTTGAAGACCGGGTATTTTCGAAAGTGAAAGGATTACCTGTCGAATGTCTCTGCACCGGGTTGCTCCGGTATAGAGATCTTATCACCCTTTGTGATGGGAATTCCGGACATGATTAGTGAATATCTGGATTGCAAGGGCTTCTTTGGAAGTGCCTTCGGTTCCGCTCGATCCCGGAACGGACTTGTATAGATGTGTGTATGACGTTACACTTTGAGATGTAAATCTAGTTTCTATCAAACACATTTCTGTTGGTGGCGGAGAATTTATTCTATTAGCTTAACACCCTTCTCTGAGACATACGAGCTCAGATGTTATGTAGTTGATGGTGACGAGTGATACATTCCCAATTTGGTAATGTGACATATGAAGTGCTGCTGATTATTTGTTGATCGAAGCATGGCTTTTGTGAAAAGCGTAGCTTTGTGGACGAGACTTCGTCAGACCTCACACCCCGGAATGGTCGAAATAGGAAAAATGCAGCAAGGTTATAGGGGTAGCGCCCCTTAGGGTATGTGCATTTCCTTCTGGATAAAAGCGGTATCATGGTATGGAGCCCACATACTTAACTTATGTGGATATTGCAAATATACATTACTTTGTGATTGTTGCTGTTGAGGATCCTCGGATAAGGTTGTTTACAACCGGGGGATGGCATATCGTGTCAGTAGTTACCTATTTTTGCAGAGGTAACCCGGCCTTGTGTTGGCAGAGATCGGTTAGGTTCTCAGGGCGTCCCTCCAGATGCGTACCTATGTGGCATTAGGAAGTTCCTTAGCCTGACCATTTGTTGGAAATCCAAAGAAACAATACACGCCCTGTACGGTTTTAGTTGTAGAATCTGCCATTTAAAATGGTAGCTATAGCAGGCATAATATAATGGTACATATGCTGGCTAAGATTTATATTATACTTTCGAAATGTTTTCTGCACTATGCATTAATAATAATATTAAAAAAAAATTGCGTATTAAGCATGTTTTACTATCATAAGGGGAAATCTCCTCCAATTCTGCGTTTGCATTGTGTGTGTAGCGGGAGGCCTTATGGTAGTTTCATTTTCCAAAAGCATAGCGAATTTCATTTTATTTTCTTTGTGAAAATAACTGTTTTTAAGATCTCACACCAGTCCCACGACTGACCTGGAGTTTATTGTTCCCTTTCTGAACTCTAGGTGTCCACAATTTTCCACACGGGCAGCCTAGAGTCAGGTTTGCAATTATTCGGGAGCAAAGTCAAGAAGTTGCTATGGAATCAGGAGTTGGAGCTGGATGGTGAGGCGTATCATTACATATGTAATATTTCTTTCCGCTATTCGTTGTTGTACACTCTGATAATGTAAGTTGATGTAATGTAATAACTGATATAGTGATTCTGTTTAAAGATATTTATTTATCAATTATACTTGTTTCGCTGCGAAATATGAGATTCTGTTATTGTTGTTGTTCTTCTTCTACCTCTTCTTCTTTGAACCCTAACGGTTCGGTTTTCCGGCATTCAACTGTTCAACATTCGATACAGTGGATGTATTGATGTTGATTTTCGGAAGTCGAAAAAACAGGTGTTACATTGATAGGATGAGCTCAAAATACGGTCGCAATTTTCGGGCCGCCATTACGAGATAGAAGACTAAATTTTTAGTCCTTGTGTACTTTATCTCAAGTCCTATCAATCGCTTGCTTACATAGTAGATTGGTCGTCGCACCTTTTCCTCTTCCCTTACAAGTGCGGCGCTGATTGCATGGTTGGTGACTACCAGGTATAGGAAAATATCTTACACATCAAAAGGCTTTGACAAAATTGGAGGGGTGGCCAAGTTTTGCTTCAAGTCTTTGAAGTCCTTGGTGCATTCATCGTCCAAGTGAAGGTCTTCCCATTCCTAATGAAGAAGGGTAGGCACCGATCTACAGACTTTGAAACAAAATGGCCTAGAGCGGCCACCATTCCATTGAGGCTTTGTACATGCTTCACGTTTTGAGAATATGCATTTATTGAATAGCCCGAATCTTTTCTAGATTGGCGTTGATTCCTTTAGCGCTCACAACATACCCAAAGAATCGACTAGATTGAACCGCAAATGAGCATTTCTTGGGATACAGCTTCATGTTGTACTTTCTCAAGATTCCAAAAGTTTTAGCGAGGTTGGGTACATGGTCGTTGGCCCTTTTCAATTTTACCAACATGTCATTGACGTACACTTCCATCGGACGACCCAATTGCTCTGAATACATATGGTTGACTAAACACTGGTAGGTTGCCCCCGCATTTCTTAAACAAAAAGGCATGACCCGATAACAGTACAACCCAGAGTTGGTGATGAAGGAGTTGCGTTCTTGACCAAGGATATGCATGAAGATCAAGTTATATCCCGAATAGGCATCCATGAAAGCGAGGAGTTCATGCTCGCTAGTTACATCCATGAGTTGGTCAATGTTGGGTAGAGGAAAGCTATCGTTTGGACAGATTTTGTTGAGATTCAAAGTTACTGTATCTCCTCCATAAATTGTTTGGTTTGCAAACCAAGGATGGGTTGCAACCTAAACCGAGTAGTCCGCCTCCCTTATGAAGCCGTTAGCAAACAACTTCTCCACTTCTTCCTTCAATGCCTTATATCTTTCGAGGTTTAAGGGTCTTCGCTTCTCTCAAATGGGGGTTGCTTTCGGGTCAATGTTTAGCACGTGGTAGATTATGCGAGGATTGATGCCAGCCATATCGGCGTGCCCCCAAGCTAAGACATCTTGGTCTTGTCTGAGAAATTTTATCATATCTTCCTCGACCCTCAAAATAAGCTCAATCCCAATTTGGACGACTTTGGTGGGATCACCTTTGTCGATAGATATGTATTACAGAGGGGTCGTGAGGCCTCTGTCGGGAGCTAGTCCCCCATTCGTGGATCTAGCGGGTTGTATTCAATACTTGTGTTTGTCTCTACGTCACATTGATCCAAAGCATAGATCATGTGTTCCATTATTTCTTCAGTCGGGATAGAAAGACATTTTAGGCTGGCTACAACATGCCTGCCCTCGATGGATTTTCCCTCTTGAGTGGTTTCGATCAACCAGGTTGGCACTGGGGGGTCGTCTGCTCGTTCCAAATATACATGAGTTCTTGCGTCCTCTAATGGGACGCAAGGGAAACCGACCCCAAAACCTCAGTTTCCTCAGTGGACCAGGGACCAGATACCATGTTGATGATTTCATCGCATACCCGTGGGATTGCATTTAAGGGCGTCGCATTCGTCAGTTCCAACTGGGTATTGACATCGGTGGTGGGTTCCTCTTGAATCAATAGGACAACCTTCTTTTCCTGATGAAGGGAAGTCCCATAGAACTACCTTGATTTCTTTTGGTCTTCCTTAACCTCATCAATCTCATTTGGCGTTGGGAATTTCATTATCAGACGGATGTACGACACGACGGCATCCAACTCGGTCGGGGCCGGTCGCTCGATGAGCAAGTTTAAGTAGATAGGCAGTCCAGGACCACATAACTGACTTGAATCTTTACTGTGGTAGGTTCTATGCCAAAGGTGGTTATCAGTGTTGCTACCACCATGGGGGTTATCCTAAATCCACCGAGCCCATAGATGAGTAGTACACAAGGTGCAAGATGGGAGGCTGGCAGCCTAAGTGCATCATAGGCTTCTTTGAACATGACATTGATCGAGCTTCCCCGTTAATGAAAGACTAGTGGACGTTTCTGCCATCCATCAACACGATTATAAGTAGTGGATCATAGTGGGGGTATACCATCGCCCTCCGATCTTGAGCTGTGAAGGTAACTGGAGGGGCTTCCTCTTCCGTTCTTGGAGCCTTAATGGCCCATTGCAAAAAAGAATATACTTGGCCAGAGGTGCCAACTTCCCTCTGATATCGAGCGAGCGCCCACCAACTACTCCCTAATATATGTGGCCCTCGACATATGGTAAGGACGTCTGTCATGGTCATAGCAGCTCTGGCTGATTATGAGGAGGGCTGGATCGGATGGTCTTCACAAGTCATCCTTTGTCTACTTATTGTTTGACATACTCTAAAAGCGATCCTTCTCTAATCAGTCTCTCGATTTCATCATTTAAAACACGATAGTTGTTAATAGAATGTCCGTTGACTTGATGACAAAGACAATATTGCCTACTGCTATGGGGTGGTTCCCTCGCCCAACCATTCTGTTGCCTTTGGAAGGGCGCTTGATTTTTCATTGCGAGGAAGACAATTTCCATGTCTCTATTGAGTATAACTAGCATATCGAGCTCGGTACCTTGAGCCATCGTCATAGTTTCTCTAATCATGATTCTTTCCATTCCATTCTCTTCGATTATGGTTTCCTTTTTTGGTGAAATTTGATGAGGCGTTGTCCCTTGTTATCGCTATCCCAAAAATCTATGTCTTCCATCCTCATGATTCCATTTGCACGTCGATAGAAATCAGAAAGAGTGGAGGTCGGTTTCTTTTAGAATTATTTCCACATCCAAGATTTATACCACCTAAGCATAGGGCGACCGTCAGACTGTTCCTGTCAGCCCTGTGGGCTAGGGTTGATTCCCGATTGAATAGATTGACATAGGTCTGGATACTTTTCGACGACCCCTGCCTGATATTGCTAAGCTCATTGGCCATCATGACATGAGTTCTTGATGTAAAAAACCTAGTTTTGAATTTGGATCATAGTTTGCCCAAAACTGGATATTTCAGGGAGCTAAGTGTAAGAACCAACGAGAGATGCCAGCCCAATAAGTGTCGATATAAATAGCAAACACTTCGCATTACCGATTAGCTTCCCTACTTTACTGATTGAGATGAAAGTCGCACATTAATTCGACGGGTCTGTGCTCCCATTGTACTTTTCTATTTAGGTCAACGTGTATCGTCTTGAGAGGTGGGTTCTAAGGATTTCTACGGAGAATGGTTCTCCGTCCTCATCGTCGGACAGGTAGTTACCACCGAACCCATGAGCTATATTCGATTGATTTACTATGCAGTTGGATCATTTCTTCATTGAGGCTGGCTTCCACCCATTGTAGGAAAGACCTTGCATCGATGGGCGGAGGCTCTTGGTAGTATGTCGGTTGATCAGGTGTATACAGTACATGATAGCGGCCTAGGGAAAGAGATCTTCTATGTGACCAAGGTGACCATGATGGTCAGGCTTGCCCACCTCCAGGCACAAGATGGGGTACTTCCCTTTACCGGTGGGAGTGTACAAAGGTGACTCTAGGTTCTTAGCCATGGTTTGAGCCTTATCGCTTAGGTGCTCAGGATGCGGTTCATGGATTTCACTATCCCGATGGTCGTTCGGCTCTTCCCTAATTATGTTGTTATCTCCTGGCTCTGGGGCCACATGAATGGTGGTTTCGGATGTGAACCGCGTGCTTTGGGGGTTGCCAATATGTAAGTATTTTGGATGACCGATAGTGTTAGGAAGTTGTTAATTGCCTAAGTTATGGTCATCATGGGCCTGGGATGGAGCGAGTTTCTAATGCATCCCTTAGGTCATTTACTTCTTGGCTCAAGGTTACCTTCCTGACAATGTGATTGGATATGGTCCGCCAAAATTTACTGCCGACTACAGGGAAAGGGAAGGGAATACCAACTGGTGTGTTGCCATTGGTGTTTCGATCATGCAAGTTGTCATTTGCGTTGACACTATTCGTTGCCACGTTGAGTGTGGAGTCTAAGCAAGGTTGAAGGGAGCTAAAGAGTTTCAGAGGTTGGCCCTCCTTCTGGCACCAAATGTTGACTAAAAATTCCTTCAGCTAGATAAATTGACTAATCAACCTCGGAAATTGTGAGAGAGTGGGGTTTTTATGATGTTATACAATCACGGATTAATGATGGAAGGCTGGTAATAAAGAGACACGAATTTTAGAGTAAATGGCCGAAATGAATGCCTACGTCCACTGTATATATCATTCCTTACTATATATATCTATATGTATATATCATTCCTTACTATATATATCTATATATGATTATAATGAATACATGAAGATGATGGACAATGTTTGATAAGAGTATGGTGGGAAATGTTATCTTCCATTTTCTGAATCTGATTCCTTGCTAAGTGAAATGCTTGGGGTATTTATAGGAGCAATCCTCCTTTGATCTACGATTAAGATTGCCTAAGAATATTCATGGTAGGGCAGATCGGACGGTGGGATGGTTCAAACCATAGGATGGTTGTTAGCTAGAGGGTTGGCAGCGATACATGCATATATGGTGACAAATTTCCTTCGTACTCATATTGCTTGTTCTACAGAATGTCAGGCAGCATAATTCAGAGTTTGTTGCTACTTTCCACGTCGGATAGGAGCAGTTTGTGGCAGGGCGGTTGTATTAGCGCTTTTCTAGGATGGCAAGATTTTAGTTGGTATGATTTTCTCCACAGTCTGGCTATTCTTTCTCCTTAGAGCCACTTTGGCTAGTTTTATGTCCTTATATGAGAGGAACCCGGGCACATAAATCGGCCGACCCTTGGGTCGGTCGATTCCTGAGGAAGACCGAATTAGCTTGGCTGATGCGTTTATTTCCCTACAGGCGGCCACCATGCCTTATTAAACTTTTGCGATTTTTTTTAGCAACAGATGATATTAATGTGTAAACATGATGTTAAATATTGTAGTCATAAAGCAAAAGATTATGTACATAAAACTAAGCAAAAATGGAGACGAAGTGAAAGTAGAAAGTGTGGTTGCCTATTTAACATAAATTTAACTTATCATTTTAGTGGAAAATGAAAACTTTAGTTAAATGTGGAAACACGATGATCCCCTGCATCAATTGCTTATTGGTTATGCATATCTGGCAAGAATTAATGACAACGAACTAAAAGAAGGTTAAAATGACGACTATGAGTGGAGCAAGACTGGGGCATATCTTGTTTGCTTTGAAAGTTGATAACTCGAACAACTTTTCTATGATTAGAAATGTATACAAAGCTAGAATGAAACTTAAATTGCAGAATACCGAGGGAAGATCGGTTATGCAGCAGTTCATGAAACTTTCGATGGATGCTCATTATTCGGTTCAACATAGATATGATCCTTCTTGCATCATGTAACAACCCGCCCTTCAGATATACCAAAAAAGATGGATCATCGAGTAAAAGTTAGAATAAAAAACTAAACCATGACATCAATAAGATCGCACAACAGAATGGCAATATATATAATATAGTGAATATACATGCACATAATAGAATAACATTATATAAGAGATTGCACTAGTGGAAGCAACTAATAAATAAATATTAGTATAGAAAATTAGAATACATCACTCCCAAACAATGGATTTTTAAATAAATATCTGATACAACGGTCTCATATACAAATAATAGTTATACCATGTACTACAAATATATCAAGTATATGTATCAAATAATATTGATGCCACACTCCCAAAGAGCTCCAACTACTCATCCAGCTAGCGTATCCACAAAAGCACCCGACTCTCAAACTACTTAATAGAGTACCCAAGATTTGTCATGACATAAGCAAACAAAAAAAACGCAGACCAGACATGAAGTCCGGTGTGAGGGGAGCTATCTCAAAATATTGTACACAAAACTATGTATAAATAAACAAGAACTACTATTCTAACTATGCATAAATAAACAAGAACTGCTAAGCTACAGCCAACCTTCTCCAAAAACGTAGCTTAAGGGTAATCCAAACTTCCTATAAAAAGTGCATAATCCTATCTTAAAAATAGGGGATCATACCATAACCTACTATTCTCCTATAATCGACGATTCAACACAACTAATATAATGTGACTGAAACATAAATATCATATTTGTGATTTAGATACGAATGTTAAGTGGGTTCTTTGGAATCAATAACAGTCAGGCATTATGTTGGTTCAACGATCCGTCTCTTTGGATTCAATCACTATCATATTTATCAAAAAAATTATAGAATTTTGCAAATAATATGAAAATAAATTTGAAATGTCTCATATGAGAGAACATAACTATTTTCTTAGTTTACAAGTTAAAAACTAAATAATGGTGCTTTTATTTATCAAGAAAAATATTTTAAATGCATAGTTATGTGATTCAAAATGAAAATACGACTAGTAAACCAACTCCATTGAGCATAAGTTTACATCTAAATCAAGAGGAAAATGAAAAAGATGTTAGCCAACGATTATATCATAGTATGACTATGTCACACTCTACTTAACTGTTGGTCGGCCAGAATAATGATGAGTGTCTACTTATGCGCTAAACTTCAGGCCAACCCTACAAAGTCACATTTAAGAGCAGTAAAACTATGATACTTAGCCGAAACTAAGGATGACAGACTTTTCTACCAAAAGGTTGTCCATTTGAATCAATATCCTATGGCGATGCTAAATTTGGGGGCTGGAAAATGGATAAAAAAGCACGAGTGGGACATGTCACTCTATAGGCAATTCTTTAGTCTCATGGCTTAGTAAGAAACAAAACTGTGTATTCTTATCAACTTATGAAGCAGAATATATTTCGGTCGCGTTATCTTATGCGAAAGTAATATAAATGCAATAAAAAATTTAAATATTTCGAAGCAAATATTACCAAGCTCCTATATATTATAATAAGATGAGTGTAATTTATTTGTCTAAAAATCCAGTCAATAAATTAAGAACAAAACACATTGATATTAGACACTATTATACATGACCATGTATTGGAAGAAAATATTATTATGGATTTGATTAACATAGAGATAAAATAGAATACATTTTTACTAAACCATAATATGAAGCCAAGTATATATTATAACGCGAGAACTAAAAGTTCACGCTTTAAACAACTTGAACGTAAATGATTATCTATCTTAATTACAAAAACATTACAAGGGTAGAGAAATAAATTTTACTAAGTGTTAGCACCAAAATTGGTCATTAACATCCGAGAATAGATTTGAGTACCGAAATAAATGAAGAATTTTAATGGAAAATGAGGAATAACACGATATATTACAAGACTGAACAACAAAAAGTAAAAACAACAGGATTTATAGTGGTTCGATGTGATTGCCGATGTCTACTCTGAATGCTCCCTTTATTGCTTTATCGATTACTTGATTACATATACAATTCACAAGAAATAGCTTTAATACAAGTTCAAAACAAAAGGAAGCTGAGTATGAAAAATGGCAAAGTATTCCCTTGGTTGCCAAAAAGGATCCTCTAGAGTAGCTCCCTGCCCCTGTATTTATACATGGAATTGCGTGACATCTCAAAGCTTAGACTCCCTCTTGGTCACTTGGGTCCATTACATGGACAACTCAGCCAAACTCGCCTATGCTAGTAATGCCGACCAAAAGGTGCCGACCTAAGAATGCTGATCGCTCCAAGTATGTTGACCTAAGAATGCCTATCGCTTCAAGTATGCAGACCTAAAATCCTTGGCTCTTTATGTCGTCCCGAAGTCCTTCATGTATTATGCTGACTCGAATGCTACTATGTGTTGTGCCGAACCAATCTACCACATGGAATGCCGACCTGAACATATCCTTCTTGTTATGTCGACCCGAGTGCTAACACATAGAATGCCGATCTGATGAAGCTCACCTAATTTGCTGACCTGAGCTTTATCTCACAGTATGCTTTTGCCAACCTCTTCATGTTATGCCGATTCCACGAATAGCGTACATTTCTCAAATCATCAACCATGAAGGTCGTCCCCTATTAATCATCGTAATTTTTACATCCTGTTTCATCCACTTGTCAACTTTATTAACCCAGGGCTTGACATAGCTGCTTGGAAACCATACTCTGGTTATGCAGATGTTGTTCCGTGGCTATACTTCCATCAATAGTCAATTCAGATCTCTGTAACTTTATTAACCCAGGGCTTGACATAGCTGCTTGGAAACCATACTCTGGTGATGCAGATGCTGTTCCATGGCTATACTTCCATCCACAACGTTGGGATCGATGTTGACAACCAAAACAATCCTAATTCTAGCTATCTAAACATTATGACCACGTATTTCCTTGCCCAAGCATAAAGTGACTCATAATGACATGACTTAGCATATATGAATTAATGGACTTAACTCGAACAAATAAATTCTCAATTCCCTCAATATGGCTAAAGTATAAAACTAGCCCAAAAAACTCGGGCAACGGACTTCATAATTCAGAATGTCAACGTCCGATCCTAAAGTTTACGTCACCGACCTCAGCGATGATGATCTCTTTGGACGAAACCACTAAGCTTGAAAGTTTCGCTCTTGTTATTTTTGGTCTTTTCGTATTCATATGTATTCTTATTTTATCGCACTAGTTCACACACAGCACGGGAGGGACATGTTATTATTTCTAATCATCGATTATCTTTTGAGTATAGCTAGCATAGATATTAAGTTAAATAGAGCATTCTCCAGCGATGTCTTCTAAATCAGATAGGAAATCGAGTTCCGCCACTCTGTCCGATATGCCCGAAACTAGTCGGAAAAGAGAAGTAATAGAGACATCTGGCCTGCAGTTAGACCTTTTTTCGATATCCAAACTCTTCCTATAGATATTATAGACCCAGCTTCCAACGCTATGGATGATGCCATTGTCCTGAATAATCTGACTGATTCACATGCTTCAAAAAACGGTGAGGTAGCTCTCTATCGATTGTGCTCGATTCATGGGAGCCCTTTCATAGATGTCTTGGTTCCATCAAGGCGAGACATGCCTCATTTGCCCCCACCGGGTATACCGTGTGTAATAAGTTCATGTGTTGGGCCGGGTGTGTACCATCTTTCAACTCCTTTATTCATGAAGTGGTGAATATATATGGGAATCGCTCCTACTCAATTGCACCTCAATAGTTATGCCTTTATCCACGGCACTTTCTTGCTTTTCATGAGTGTTCTATTACATCCACCTACTCCCAAGGACATTCGGTATATTTATAACTTCAAAAGACGAGTTGGTAGTCCATCATACATATATCTTGAGCCACTTCCCAGATGTTAAGTCCTAATGGATGCATGGAATAAGCTCTCCTTGTTTAAGCAAGAGTGGTTCTACGTACGATGTCCTTCCGGCTTCACGAGAAGGTGGTTGGAAGGATGTAAGTAATATTCTCGTCTCCGCTCTTTATTCAAGGACTTAAATCACATTTTTTTTTCCAGTCATACGAATTCTTTCAACTCTTCCAGGTGCTCGTTCTCGTCCCGAAGGCGTTAGGTATTCTAATGCAGTCGTGGTTATCCGTGCTACTCCGGTGAGGGATAGAGAGATCAAACTTCTCGTCACCGACGATCTACTTTCACTATTCGGGCTATTAGAGAAAGGCCGTAGAATCGGTATCCTAGGGAATAGGGCTATCCCAAAAGTTATTGCCAAGAGAAGAAGAGAACGAAACAATCACGTGGTGCCCTTTGCTGAGTAAATCCAAGAAGGCACCAAAGAAGAGGAGATAAAGGAGACCGAAGATGCAGAACTACAAAATGAAGATGCGGGCCTTGGACAAGTGCCAGCAGCCGATGCGCCGCATACAAGCCAATCGAAGCCTTCCCTAAAGAAGAGAAAAGGTTTGGCATATAGAATCAAGAAAAGGGAGACGGAGGTGACCTCAAAATTCATTATAACTCCATTAAAAAAAATTCATCTTCTTAACAAATGGAGAGCTCGTTGAAGGGACTTTCTGACCTCTCTATCCCAAACGATTTGTTGAACTATGACTTCATCGCCCTTAGCATCGAAGGGCTTAACTCTCCTAAGGAAGGTGGCGAAGGCAAGCATCCTCCCAGTCAAGGAGAAAAAACTCCAAACGTCACTGTTCCGTCAGAGGGATGCACTAGGACACACACAAGCACTTATACCTCACCATTCACTTTCACTTTATTTTTGACATAGCATCTACTAACATGATCTCATTTGTTCCTATTTACAAGTGCAATATCTCGTTCACATGGATTCGATCGTCTTCGCGGCTCTTCAATCTTCCATCGTTCAAGCCGAGATTCCGAGTTCGGAAGACGTCGAGAGAGAGATGAAGCCTGGAAGAGAGATTATCATTCTCGAGAATCATCCTCATCTTACAAAAGGAAATCCCAAGGACATATTTCACATCAAAGCGACCCTTCTAATCCTCCTGTACGTGGTGGAGATAAACCTATACACCTAGGCTCTCAATCTGATGCTCCCCACGACCAGCATTCTGGATCCTCAAGCACTAGGCAGTGAGCACTATAAAAAGCATTGATTTCGTCGGAACAAACTCCTCTGGTTCCGACTCACGACCCAACTACAGCAAAGAAATTAGCCGAGCTTAAAGCCACATTTCCAAAGATTTTCTTTAACGGGCTAAATTTCCTCCCGGCTATACATCCTCCCTGGGACTGCCAAGGAAAATTCACTGACATCGTGAATGACGTATATGTACAACATGAATCATTCATACACTTGGTTGAAAAGGATCCGAGGTTTCTATTGAACGCCAACACGGGATCGACCGCCTAAAGTTAGAGGCCTTTCATGACAAGGATATCTTAAAGTATCAAGACAACGAGTTGCTCTCATTCAAAAACCATCTCTAGGAGGCGAAAAAGAATGCAAAGAGACGGCGGAGAATGTTAGTCGCTTAAAGGCTACCCACAAAAAGGAACTAAATGACGCACTCCAACGCAGTGACACTTTGGTCTGCAAAAAAGACTCGTTGCAAAAGGAGAAAAACATTCTAGCCCATCGTGTGGAGGAGTTTGAAAAACTTCTATCTAAGGAGAAGGAGGAGAAAATAGAGGCATAAGTGGAGTAGTGGAATATTGCGAGGAGATCGTCGAAAAAAGAGACTTAAAGGCGAATCTCGATGAGCAACACTCCCAGATTGAAGCATTGAAAGAAGCCGCTCGCGAAGAGGCCAAGAAAGCAGTGCTCATGGAAGCTGACTCCTGAATTGTGGCAGCAACTGAATCCGGTTGGGAGGAAATCAAGCACTCATTCTACCCACTTATTCCCGAATATAATGCTAGGGTTTTCCTCCATCGCGATTTAACTTTCTTGGGCGAAGGCTGTCTTGAGTCGCTTGCCTAAGCTTTGGACACTCTCATCAAGATCAAGAAAGTGGAGTTGGGTGTGATGGAGCTTGATGAAGGGGCACTCGCACAAGAAATGCTCTAAGGAAACGATCCATTCGACTTGGCGGCTGCGAAGCTTCAGTTTGAAAGAGCTCCCACACCGCTTAAGGAAAAAGGAGATATTGTTGGATCATCCGACACTGAGCCCCAGGGTTCTTCTACCATTCAACCGATTGGGAGTTCATCTTCCCAACCTCTTGAGCAACATGTCAGTTACGACCTAGAGAAGCCTAGACTTGACATTCACTCACTATCCCCCAATCATTGAAGGGAGCACTCCTATAACCACCAAAAGCCAACTGGACGCCCGTACTATCCTGAGCTCTTTCCAATCTAAAAAGTTGCCATTCTCAACGAACATTGGTCGTAATCTAATATTTGCTTTCCACTAAACCTTGTAGGTCTTCCTGGTCCCGAGTCAACTCCAAGGAGCGACGTTGCTACATAAGAAGAGGTAAAAGATGCTGAGGCTCCAGCCATCGCAAATATTCATGGGCCCGATGCTGAAGTGATTGGGGCACTCGATGAAGACAAACCTAAAGACCCATCACTTACAAAGAAGCATGATGATGTTATAGCTATACGCGCTTTTGTGCACATCGCCAAGTTCATCCCTAAGGAGCGGATTGAACAGAAGGAGAAATAAAAGCTCGAAGTTAAGGGTGATCCGATGTGGTAGAGGTTGACGATTCCTTTAATAGGCCTCCAGAATTCATCCCACCTGGCGGGCCTATTCCCATGGCAGTTCCCCTTCCTTCCTCAAGTACCTCCTCCTAAGGTAGCAAGGGGTCCCGAAAGAAATGTTTGAGTGAAACTTCTCCTAAAAAGTCAAGAAAAGAGAAGAAGACGAGGAAATAGTATGGGTCTTGTGATATTTTTCTTAGCCCAAATAAGTTAGACTCGTGCAGTTGTTTTTCCCCCTTTTTTGGCCTTCGAACCATCGGAGGGGTTGTAAGGAATTTTTGGAGTTCTAAATAAAATTTTGTTCCTTAGTCAATCATCAAGTGCATTATTATTCCAATAGAAGAGTAACTTTTTCCGCTTCAAGTGTTTGTGATGATTTCTCCAGGTTTTGTTGATAATTCATTATCTTAATATCAGAGCTCCTCTGCAGACTTCATCAGAAGTCGCCATCGACTCCAAGCCGAAATCGTAACCAACAGTCATATTTGTTGCTAAGGATTTAAGCGGTTTTCATCGATCTTAGGCCGAAGTCAGTGGGGTAGTAAACTATCGAAATCTATCGTTTATCTGCTGGTTTGGACACTTGGCATTTTTAAGTTCGTTTCGTGGACTTAGAAACTATTCTCGCATCATTTATAATTTAGTCCACAGTCAAGGACTTAGATATATTTTTCAAATCATTTATACCCTAGTCCGCGCCTTGGAGACTCTGAGTACTCTAATTCCCACTCCGGGGGCTTAGGGATTTTTTTCAAATCGTTTATACTCTAGTCTGCGCTACGGAGACTCAGAGTACTCTGATCTGCACTCATAGAGATTTTTTCAAATCGTTTATACTCTTGTCCGTGCTCCGGGGACTCAAAGTACTCTAATCCGCACTTCGGGGACTTAGAGTTTTTTTTTAAAAACAATCGTTATACTCTAGTCCGCGCTATAGGGACTCGGAGTAATCTAATCCGCACTTCATAGACTTAACGATTTTTTTTTAAAATCGTTTATACTCTAGTCCACGCTCCAGGGACTCAGAGTACTCTAGTCCACACTCCGAGGACTCAAGAATTTTTTCAAATTGTTTATACTCTAGTCCATGCTTCGGGGACTCAGAGTACTCTAGTCCACACTCCGAGGACTCAGAGATTTTTTCAAATCATTTATACTCTTGTCCACACTCCAGGGACTAAGAGTTCTCTAATCTGCACTCTGGGGACTTAGAGATTATTGCATAAATGGTTGATTTGTAGTTTTATGTATTCGTTCACGCACCTTAGATGTTAGTATTACTAAATCCCAACACATAATTATCATATCATGAAATAACAATAGTCCATAGAAAAGTTGCTTCAAGCCTTTATTCATCCTAAAAATAGGGATAAACTAATTTGTCTTATTATATATCAAAAAAAATTGACACAAAGCAAATACTGAAAGTAACTATTATCAAAATGCAAAAGAAATAAACTTGATAAAAAAAAGCTATGCAAATGTTCACTATTCCATTCTCTAGGAAGTGTTACACCATTAACAGTCGCTAGCTTGAAAGTTCCTTCTCCAAGCCTCCGTTCGATGACGTACGGCCCTTCCCATATAGGGTTCATGTGTGACAGGACCGAAAATATTCGCTTCAGGCCAAGATCGCTAACATCAATGGTCCTTGGTTGGACTTTCATATTGCAGTATTGGGCGACTCGGTGTCGATGTGTGACTGATCTCAAATCAGCCTCTTCATGCTTTTCATCAATAAAGTCCAACGAATCCAATAAGAGATCTTGATTTATTCTGGGATCAAAGTAAGTTACCCTATAGGAAAGGACCTTGAGTTTCGACGGGTATAACTGCTTCGGCCTCGTAGGCCAAGGCTAATGGGGTATGTCCAGTTGTTGACTTATGAGTGGTCATGTATGCCCAAAGTGTCGTAGAAAGTTCGTCCACCCACTTGCCTCCAGCCTTTCCAAAATTTTTTTTCAAGATGGACTTTATTATCTTGTTTACAGCTTGAATTTGTCCATTTGCCCGAGGGTGAGCATCCGCTGCATCCTTTTCTCAATACGATACTTCCGACAAAATTCCTTGAACTCGACACTATCAAATTGAGTTCCGTTATCAGTTACAATAGTGCACGAGAGATCGAAATGACATATAATGTTCTACAAAACAAAATTAATGGCTTTTTTTATTGTGATCGTAGCTAATGGATCTACTTCTGTCCACTTGGTGAAGTAGTCAACCGCGACAATTGCATATCTTGCACCACCTTTGGAAATTGGCAATGAGCCAACAATATCAATTCCCCATATCGAAAACGACCATGGACTAACTATTTGCATTATTTCTATCAGCGGCAATATTAGGACTTTCGCATATATTTGGCATTTGTCACGTCGTCTTACATAATCTATAGCGTCTCGATTAACGGTTGGCCAGCAGTACCCGTAACGGAGTATCTTTCTGGCTGGCACCTGCCCCTCAGTGTGGTTGCCACATTCTCCTTCCTGGACTTCTTTCAAAACCCGCTTTATCTTATCATGAGGGATGCACCTAAGTCAAGGAATAGAGAATCCCTTTCGATACATAATTCTATCTCGTATAATATACCTTAAGACTTTGTGAAGGACTTGCCGCTTTTCCCTCCTTTTCTCGGGAAAAGCTCTACGCAACAAGTATTCTTTAAATGGGGACATCCATGATTCCCTTTCGGTTTCCGTTTTCGGTACATGATCAACTTCCATTGCATTTATACTTAGGGTATGTAGGGTCTCGACCAGAACCAAGCCCATCTGTTATGCATCGCCAATGCTTGCAAACTTTTCGAATGAGTCGGCTTCCCCATTCTGCTCACGTGGGATATGTGAAATGTCATTGTATTCGAGGTCTCCAATAATTCCTGAACCCAGGTAAGGTATGGGGAAAGCCGTTGTACCTTCGCTAGGTAGTCCCCTCTAACTTGGTACACCGCCAACTGCGAGTTACAAAAGATTTGAATCGACTTCACCCCTAGCTCTTTAGTAAGATTCAATCCAGTGATCAACGCCTTATAATCAGCTTCATTGTTCGTAGTGGGGAAATCAAGCTTCAAAGCACAGTAGATCGATTTGTTCTTGGGGGTTACAAGAATGACGCCAGCTCCTAAACAATGATCATTCGACGCTCCATCGGTAAATACATTCCATCGTACATTAGGAACACATCGCTTCCACTCGGCTCATCGTGCATAGTGAATTCCGCTATAAAATCCGCCAATGCTTGCCCCTGGATAGCTCTTCGAGGTAGATAGTTGATGTCGAACTGGCTGAGCTCGGTGTTACATTTAAGCAACCTTCTAAATGTCTCTTGCCGCTGCAGGACCTGTCGCAAAGGTTGGTCGTTGTAGACGTTAATTGGATTTGCCTGGAAGTACGTGCAAAGCTTGCGCGACGCGATCACCAAGCAGTATGCCAACTTCTCTACCTTCGGATAATTCATTCCCCTCATGTTAATCGTTTACTAATGTAATACACCGATCTTTGGATCTGGTTCTCCTCACGAACTAGGGTGGCACTTACGGCGTGTGGTGATACAACTAGGTAAATATACAACTCCTCATGATCTACGGGCTTCGAAAAAACAAGGGGTCTCTCTAGATGATTCACCGAAGTTCGAAACGCGTCTTCATAGTCTTGTGTCCATTCAAAATCCCTCTTCCCTTTCCTTATCAAATCGAAGAGAGGAATGCACTTATCGGTTGCCCTGGAGATAAGCCGACTCAAAGCAGCGACCTTCGCGTTCAGGCTTTGTACTTGCTTGATAGTTCTTGGTGCTTGTATATCCTGAATGGCTTGAATCTTCTCTGGGTTTTCTTTGATTCCACATGCATTGATAATGAAGCCCAAAAATTTTCCTGATGCGACACTAAATGAGCATTTCAATGGGTTGATTTTCATGCCGTAGAATCTGAGGATATTGAACATCTCTGCTAAATCTCGAATGTGGTCGTTTGATTGCCATGACTTGACAAGCATATCATCCACATAGACTTCGATCGTCCTGTCGATCTGACCTTTATACATTTGATTAACCAAACATTGATAGGTTGCTCCCGCATTGTTTAATCCAAACGACATCACTATATAACAGTATAATCCAACATCTATGACAAAACTGGTGTGCTCCTGATCCAGGATGTGCATTGGGATTTGATTGTATCCCGAATATGCATCCACAAATGAAAACAATTCATGTCCCACGGTCGATTCAACCGGCTGATCAATCCTAGACAAGGGAAAACTATTCTTAGGGCATGCCTTGTTCAGGTCCGAATAATCAACACATATTCTCCATTTTCCATTTGCCTTTCTTACCAGTACAGGGTCAGATATCCATTCAGGATAGAGGGTGTCGCGAATATACCCGTTGGCTTTAAGTTTATCCGCCTCCTCCTTGAGACCAGCAGATATTTCCAGTTCCATGCCTCGTCTCTTTTATTTTATAGGGACATACTTCGTATCGATATTCAACGTGTGGCTCGCGATGGCAGGTTAGATACCACACATGTCAGAATGAGTCCAAGCGAATACATCAAGGTTAGCTCAAAGAAAATCAGTAAATTCCCCCAACATAGAAGGGCTAAGTTGCGATACGATTTTCAACACTCGTGACGGATCGTCGTGGCTGACTGTGATATCAATCGTTAGTTCAACCAACACTGCCTTGACCTCCTTGGGTTCCTCCTCATCATCACTCGGATCTATATATCTATAGAACTGACTGTAGCGCCCAAGCCAAGGCTAAGGCGCTATTTGTCAATCTTCAATAACTTGAATGCGGGCAGATTTGTCCACACCCTTTCCCTTTTCCTTCCAACGGACTTCTCTCAGCTCAGCTACATAACAAGCACGACCAGTTGCCTGATTGCTATGCACAACATCGACTCCATTATCTATAGGAAACTTCAAAGTCAAGCACCATGGGGCAAGAGCTGCCCTAAACTCAACCAGGGTCGGACGACCAAGAAAAACATTATACGGCGAATCAATATCCAAAACAATAAACGATAAGATCCACACCCTCCTACGTTCACCTTCATCCAATTCAATCGGTAAATCAACAAAAACCTATCGCTTTAGTAGCCACACTATTAAAGCTGTGTATACGAGCTTTGGATGGTTTCAAATTCTTAGCCTCTATTCTCATTTAATTATAAGCTTTCATAAAGGTGATGTTCAAAGAACTTCCACAGTCAATCAACATCCTTTTCACCAGCATAGGTCCGATCTGGCAGAGATAACCATCGGATCAATAGTAGGGGCCTCCACTCTATCAACATCTCTACTTCTCAGTACTATATCATCCATCATCATATGCTGCTGCTTTGCCAGAGTTCTATCCTTTGCGTTCTAACAACATTCAAAGTCCACATGTCTCATCGAGCTAGCATAACACTCCATTTCCTGCTTACTTCTGTCCGCAAGATATGGTCCGCCAACTATTATGTTTATTACATCCTTCCGCTGGCCTAAGCGGGCCCCTCAGGCCGGCGCGAAGCTTGTCCTCGGTTGGGATCATACATTCCTTGTTCGTCATCATGCAGATCCTTAACAAACTGCTGCAATTTTTTCTAGTGAATTAACTTCTCAATGGGATCATGAAGGTGCCTACACTCATTAGTGTTGTGCCCGTAAGACTTGTTAAACCGACAGTGCTTCCCGGTTTGCTTATGTTCTTCGATCGTTTCCTTCGGACATGGCTTCCTATATTGGAAAGTGTTACAGTTGGACAGGTAGATGTTTTTTAAAGAAGTGTTCAGGGTGTATATTCATTATAAGTAGAAATTCGTGGCTTCCACTTTCTAGATTCCTTCTTCCGATCGGGATTTCCTCCTTCGGCCCATTTTTGTTGCCCCGACTTATTCTGGACGTTGACCTGAACCTTTCAAGAGCTCTTGCCAGATTGCTTCACTACAATATTGCTTTGTACCGCTTACCTGCTTTGTCCTGCAGCATTGCCCCTTTTGGATAGCCTAGCTTCCTCCTTTATCATGAAATGGTTAGCCTTTGAGTAGAAAAGCTTCAACATAGCCAGTGGTTTTCCAGCTAGCCAATCACCAAACTAAGATTTTGGGTCAACCTCTCTTGTCACAGCCATAATTATGGCATGATTATTTGGATTACTAACCTCAGTAGCAGCACATGAAAGCTCTATGAATAATCTTCAGTGATTCACCCAGAGCCTGGATCACTCTGGATAACGACATCACATATTTGTGGTGAGTAGCATGAATCTGGACTTGCTCCACGAATCTTGCTGCCAGCTTATCAGATCTCAAGACTGACCATGGGGGAAAACATGTGAATCACATTGTAGAAATTCTAGGTAGATTAATGGGGAAGCATCTGCATTTGATCACCTCATTCACCCTCGTCGAATCCATCAACCATTTGTACCTTATAATGTGCTGTCGGTAGTTGGTCTTCCCTTCGTAAGCAGGCATTCAGGCATGCTAAACCTTTGGGGATATTCAGCCTGTAAAATGTTATCGGTAAACGGAGTATGACTCCTAGAGATCCCCAATCGTCATTAGTCAAGCCATGGTTCTCCCTCATCAGTTTCTGACCACTGGAGATAAATCCAGAGTTTGGATAAGGGTGCCAAGTTGGACTCCATCCTGCGTGATTGTTCCAGCTAGTGCCTCATGGGCATTTCACACCTTCTTGGTCTATCGTCCTCTAGATGTGTATTCTAAGGATCCATTTCATTATCATCCCAACGAGGTAATTGACCAGCTTCTACGCATGCTCTAGTGCCTAAGTTCCCTATTCCAGGTTGAGCACGACTTCTTAGGTGTAGTTGAGGAGCCATACTTCCGATTAAGGGATCGGTACCAGCTCCATTAGACTGCTCGCGATGGCCTGCCACAAGTTGCTCCATTGCCCTAGTTTATGCCATATCAATCCAGCGATGCCTATGCCTTTGGTGCTCGTTTGATGAAGTTGAGCTATTAGATGTTGAGTATGATGTTGGACTTCCTCCGATATTTTGACGCTACCGTTGAGCAATCTGGTTCACTAGGTTATTGTTTGCTTGGATTTGCTCATTCAGCTACCTTCTACTTTCCATTAGCTCCCTCATCGGATCATTGAATTCATCCTGGTAAAGGAATCAGCAAAGTTTTGGGTCGCAATGGGTTCCACATCTACATTTGCTAGTTGGTTGCTTGGCCCACCTTGTTGGACACTAGCAGTTTCGTTAGCATCGAAATTATGGGAGGTAGATCTAGTGTGCCTTACCATCTTGGAGTCATTTGCTTAGATCTTAGAAACTCTGAATAGTATCAGCAAACTTTTATGAACGAATTCGGATCTCCTTTAGGGGGATTTCTTTAATCTAGTAGCAACAAATGTGATCCTAATAGCCTGAGAATCGACCGTTCTCAGTGAAAGCACCAAAATGTTAGCACTAAAATTGGTCACTAACACCCGAGAATAGATTTGAGTAGCGAATTAAATGAAGAAGTTAAATGGAAAATGAGGAAAACATAATATATTGCAAGACTGAACAACAAAAAGTAAAAACAACCAGATTTATAGTGGTTTGATGTGATTGCCTACGTCCACTCCGAATGCTTTCTTTATTGCTTTATCGATTACTAGATTATAGATAAAATTCACAAGAAATAGCTTGAATACAAGTTCAAAACAAAAGGAAGCTGGTTATGAAAAATGGCAGAGTATTCCCTTGGTTGCCAAAAAGGATCCCTTAGAGTGGCCCCCTGCCCCTGTATTTATAGATGGAAGTTTCCTAACATCTCAAAGTTTGGACTCCCTCTTGGTCACTAGGGCCCATTACATGGACAACTCAGCCCAACCATGCTATTCTAGTAATGCCGACCCAAAAGTACCGAATTGAGAATGCCGATATCTCCAAGTATGTCGACCTGAGAATGTCGATCGCTCCAAGTATGCCGACCCAAAATTCTTGGCTCTTTATGCGGAACCGAAGCCCTTCACGTCTTATGCCGACCCGAATGCTACTATGTGTTGTGCCAAACCAATTTACCATATGGAATGCCGACCTGAACACATCCTTCTTGTTATGTTGAGCAGAGCACTAACACATGGAATGCCGACATGATGGAGCATACCTAATTTGCCGACCTGAGCTTCATCTCATGGTATGCTTTTGCCGACCTTATCATGATATACCGACCCCATGAGTAACATACATTTCTCAACTCATCAACCATAAAGGCCAACCTCTATTAATCATCGTAATCTTGACATCCTGTTTCATCCACTTGTCGACTTTATTAACCCATGGCTTGACATAGCTACTTGGAAACCATACTCTGGTGACGCAGAAGTCGTCCCATGGCTATTCTTCCATCAATAGTCAATTCAAATCTCTGTAACTATCGTTGTGTCGTCGAGCCATGGCACCGAGTAACACTAAGTATTTATGTATATTTTGTTTGTTTGTAGAAAATCGAACTTAAGGTTAATTTAACACTAGAGGGGGTGAATAGTGTTTACTGATTTTTGCGAATCTTTTAAATTCTTTTAAGATTGTAATTAAACAAAGCAGAATCAACAATCGTAGATGCAAACATAGACATATATAAATGCAGTAAAAATTAAAGAGTTGGAGAGATCACACTAGGAATTTTTATACTAGTTCGTAGTTACCCAACATTCAGCCCCATATAATATCTTATGCGTATTTATTTTCAAATATCAAAGTTAATACAATCTTTATTTCAAGGCTATGAGACACACCCTTCAGTTTTTCAAGCTCTAGGTAAGCTTACTGGATTAGGACGGAACACCAGCACACCTACTTGGATTCTAACCAGACACCAAGCAGACCCACTTGATTCAGATGGGACACAAGCACACCCACTTGGATTTCAGGGACACCAAGCACACTCAAGAAAATAAGAGTATGATTTGATATAATTTATAGACTCATTTCTTAATCTTGAGTAAAATGATCCTATAACCTCTTGAATAACACTTTGCTCTTGTTTTGAGTAATAGAGATGAGAGAGATCAGAGAGTGATTAATAGAGAATCTAATCAATAGAGTTTGAATTTGATTTTGAATGAATTTGAAAATATTTTGAGTTGATTTAGAAAATCGAGTGGGTAAAAGAGGAGAGAAGGAACGAGAAATTAGTTGAAAATTTTCATTGAAAAATCCTCCTACTTATAGAGAAACAAAGTTCATGTCATTCGCGAAGGGAAATGATGAAAATATACTTCCATTCAAATTTGAGTTTTGAAATGTTTGACATATATGTCGACATGCACTATAGAGATATGTCGACATACCCTTTGTAATTTTGAAAATCATTTATTTTTAATTTTTTTGAAAATCGAAGCTTTGTAAAATATATTGATACTTTGCAAGATCATTCAAATATAGTTTCTACATATTTTAATTATATCAAAAATTAAAAAAACTTCATAAAATTATTTTGAAATATTTTTAATATAAAGGATTAAATATGAATTTCTTGTAAAAATAATATATATAAAGTATAAGTGAATAAGTGAATATATATTTAAAATCAAAGTATTAATCAATGTCAAAATATACTTATAAACATTTAGAATGCATAAAACTAAACTATAACAAAGTATATTTAAAATACTTAAAACTTAATTACTTAAAATATAATAATCTTGTAAATAAAATTAAAAGTTAGAAATCATTTGATGACCATTTTGAAAGATCTTTTTGAAAACAGGGATTCTTTAAAATTATTTTTGAAACAGGGATTCTTTGAAATTATTTTTGAAATTTAGAATATTTGAAAATCATTTAAAATCAGAAAATAGGTTTAAAAGCTTTTTTGAAAAATGAAGAGAGAGAGAGAGAGAGAGAGATCAAAGAAGTGCTATCAGAGTTTTCTATGATTTTTTAACTTATCTAGATATCTTGAACCTTCAATACACATGTGTCTTCAATCTCTAACTCTTGAATCTCTATATTAGCCTCTTGAATCTGCTCTTGATACCATGCAGTCTTCTTAATCAACACTTGTCTAATATCCTGCACTGTATACTCTACATAACTTGATAAAGACATTAGTATATATAGTTTATATGATGTCATATGGCTATTGTCATTAAAACTAATGCCTAAGGTACCAACAATCTCCCTCTTTTCGATGATGACAACCATGTTTATAAAATATGATATAACTCGCCAAGAGTTAAAAAACTCCCCCTTAATCTATGTTTGGATATGTAAAATATATTTGTTCCCCTTGTCATCAATAAAAATATAATCAAAACTCCTCCTAACTAAGGTATTATATGATATATATATACAAGAGTGATATGTAAATAGGAAGTAATAACATAGCCCATTTTTATTAATCGCATAAATCCATTACTTACATGTTGTTAATCCAATCAAGTTCAATATAAATCAATTAACTCGGACAAATCAATCCAATCTATTAAGTTTATACACACTAATCCATATTTGTAATATATTTAATATACAAATTTATTTTAATCCTATATATATTAAGACTAACCAATCAATACTAGACTTCCATAGGAACTTCTACCCAACCTTCAGAACCAAAAGTTGGATCCACTTTAATGGCATTCCAATCTTCATTTTCTTCGTTGATGGCACAATCAGGATTATCGGTTGGTTCGCGTTTGATAAGGGAAGAAATCATTCATCGAATGGCATCAAAATGCTTTTCTTATTCTTTTATCATCTGTATTTAACTTAATTCTAAGTGTCTTTGATTTCTAAGGATAAAAGTAAAGATATTATTGAACGATTATAGAGTTTGCTTAATATCTTCACACAATTTCAGGTGTGGAGAAGCCATTATTAAAAAGATAATTTTATAGATGAAAAAGGTAGAAGAAAGATAATAGAAATGGTGTTTTTCTAGAGTGAATAGGTTTATATAGGGTGAGAAATCGTTTGAAATAAATAGGTGTTTTGCAGTTATTTTATTTTGAATTTTTAAACTTTTTGGTATTTTCCCGTAATATATCGAATATAGAATACAAATATGTCGACATAAGTACCAATCTTTTCAAAAACAATTATCTTGTTATATTTTTTATTTAGCCTAAAGTGTTGTACTTTATGGATTTCCAAAACTGATAACACTATACAACAACAAGGAACATGATTTCATTGATGATAATAGATGAGTACAAGGAATTTTAAAGATAAATATAAAGACACATGGATTAAAATAAAGATGATTCAAATAAAAAGCTAGAAAATCGAAAGAAAGTACAATTAGGAAGAAGTAGATGAAGATGAAGCTTTTCCACTAATCATTCGAACGATCTTTCCAAAGTACTTGTCTACGTTGTTGGAAGGAGAAGTGAATTTCTTAGAAAATGATACCTTAAACTTCTTTTGGTTGTAAACAATCTTGTCTTGATTTTTGAGAAGATCTTTATTGGATGGATGAGATGACATTTCGATACTTTCCAAAGAAGTATCTTTCTCCTCTTCTTGTTCCTCCTCCTCCTCCTCTTCCATTTCTTCTCCTTCCGCTTCCTCTTTTTCTCCTATTTCATGCTCTTCTTCCCCAGCCAATCTTTGTTCCATTTCTGCAAGTGTTTCATAAAGCTTGAATATAGTTTAAATTTGCATAAGAGAGATGTTGGCTTTTTCGAAAAGTTTTCGAGGAAAGAATTCATCCAAAATAACTTGTGACCAATTTATATCGTAATTTCCATAAATGACAAAGTAATGACCATAAACGACAAAATGTGTTTTGAATACTTTTTGAATCGGGTTATTATAATTTGCTATCCTCGGTGTTATGCTTTGTTGCAAAAGAAGACTTAAAATTCTTGCTTTAGGATGCAAATTTTTATTTTTGAATTCAAAATCATCACCAGTTCCAAAATATCATAAAAAACCACACGATTTTGAATATCAGTTTTAAAATTTGAAAGGTCCATTCCATTAGATTTGCATCCAAGAATGTTACCCAAAATTTCACAATTTAAAACAATTTGATTGCCTTTGACAGTACTCCAAACTTCACCTTCATTCCCTTCATAAAAATTTCCTTTCAAATTCGAAGATTTTTTTTTACTAAATTTGAAAAATATACAAAATCATTTTTGGAAGCGTCAATTAAACCAAGAATCACTACACTAAAACAGAGGATTCCCAACGAGCATAAGTGTTGTCAAGAATTTCAGTAACACTTATATGTGTCGCTATAGGAGCATGGACATTTATTTTCAATGCTTATAAGTGTTGGAAGATTTTTTTTCCAACGTTTATAAGCGTTGGGAGATATTATCTTCCAATGCTTATAAGTATTGGGAGAAAAGATCTTCCAACGCTTATAAGCATTGGCGAAAAAAATCTTCCAACATTTATAGGTGTCAAGAAAAAATATCTTCCAATGCTTATAAGCGTTACAAATAAATACAAACAAATAAACACTTATCAGTAATGTAAATGTTGAAACATATAATGGTTTGAATTTTTAAAGATATAATGTAGACTATATTTAATATGATATATTATCTTAATTTAGCAAATTATAACTCAATCAATATCAGTAAACAATATTCTTAATCAGTAATAAAACACAGTATCAATTAACAAAAGGAAAGTTCAATACATAATTAAGTTATCAATACATAGTTTACCAATTCCATACTAATACCAATTGCAATACCAAAAGATAAGACATAGTTCATGTTTAAAGTCTATAAATACTGAATACGAAACTCTGGTCACATGACGAAGCCTCCATCAGAAAGTTCATATAGCTTGTACATTCCATTTTGAGGACCTTATAAGCTGGTGCATCTGGTGCAAGAACTTCAACCACCTAAATAACTTTCTCTACGTTCGGTATCACCTTCCTAAAATGACAAGTTGTTTTTGTTCCAACATAACCTTTGGCTACATCCGTCTCTAAATCTTGTGACAATAACATTATATATTTTTTCCATTATAGATGAATGAATATCGTTATGTGAGACGGTTGGAGTGTCAACTAGATTATTATTCATATGAGAATCTCCTAAATTAGAAACACCTACCGTATATGGAGTCAACACATGACTTCCAACAAGCTTTTCTTGCAAATTAGGTTTAAATTTCATAAAAGTTGAAGTAATTTATTTGATAGCATCATTAACTTGATTAGCAACTTTCCTTTCTATCACCAATTTCCAAACAAACAAATCCACGGCTTTCCTTTTTTCATCTATAGCTTTTACCGCTTGATTCATCTTTACTTGTATCATAGAAGAAGTAGAAATAACTACTTGACAATAATTTTTCTTTCTTCGGAACTAAAAACCTCCACAGTTGGATCATTTTCAAGATCATCTGCTTCACCATTACCATTAGAACTACCAACCAATTTCCTCTTTTCTTCTTCTTCTTCTTCTTTTTCTTCTTCTTCTTCTTCTATAAGTACCTACATGAATTCAATATCATATTAAATTGAAATTTATACTAAAAAAATGACAATAGTAATCAAGGTGATAACACATGATTTAACAATAAAAAGACATTATATAAAACCAGCAAATATGCAAGGACGATAATTTGAAATTAAGTACTTCAAATATGCAATGACATATTTGGATTTTTGAGGTGGTAAAATCTAGAACTGGTTAGATTTTTTTTAATTTTTTTTATTAACAAGCATTGAAGGCATTTCTTTTCTTCAGTGGCATTGAATATCTAAAACAGTTACGCACATATATTCAGCAATACTTGAAATATACACTTTACCCGAATTTCCCATTTCCTTGTTTAGACTAGGATGGACGACAAGACCTCAGTCTAAGACTGAAGCGGGCATGCCTCAATTTTAAATTGATGCAACATGGCCTCATTTTAAACTAAAGTGATAATGGCCTCAGTTGTTTAAAATGAAGCAACAATGGCCTCAGTTTAAACTGAGGCCAACGTGGCCTCAGTTGTTTAAGCTGAGGCACAATGGCCTCGGTTTTAAATTGAGGACTGAGGCGAACATGGCTTCAGTTTTAAAATGTCATTACGCACACACATCTCTACTGCAAATAAAGAAAATTCATTGAACTAACTTACTCGATGTCTTTTTGAAATTCCAAAAATGCCCTTTCTTTTTCGTTTACAGCGCACCACCACATCTGTTACTCTGTGTACATAATGAAGATGTTTAAGAAATAAATTTCAGTTATACTCTTACTCACTTTACATTTTCATCATCATTACAGTACATTTCAATATGTACTTTTACCTTTTTACTGTTCGTTTTTGAATGAAATATTTTTATATAGATTTTGTAGAAAGATCCACTGCAAATACATGCTTAGTAATAGCTGGACTACAAAATTAAATGTACATAGTCCTATGGCTCAAATAAACAAAAGAAAAGGGAAAACCAACCTAACGTTACTTCTTAAACAACCATCAGGCCTAATGCTTTAAGTGATTCTCCATACATTTCCAAATGACCCTCCTTCGTACCCATGCAATGCATAAGCTACCCACTAGTGTATATATGTATATAAGTACAAAATACATGACCTATGAATGGTGATGAAAATTAAAGCTCAAACTAAATGACCTGTTCTAAATCAATTTTAGCACTACCCCTTGGATAAATATGACCGACCGTTGCCTCTCGTATGACCAAGTCCGATTTAATCCTTTCCCCAGATAAATAGCACATTTTATCATTTATCATTATTTATATAAGGGGTATGACTTATTCTATTGATATTATCAGTACTCTGCCTATTTGTGTGGTTAATATTTTCCAATTGAATTTAAGCACATATTTGATCATAATTTTTACTTCTAAGAAGTATGAATTTATGATCTATCCATTTAATTGTACAATTACTATAACTTTTGTTACTTAAAGAAGAAATTATAAGTTGCTTAATATTCAAAAATATAACTGGAAAACCTTTATATATTGCAAGTTTCAGACAATTTGTTTAATTTCTTATATGTTTGAAATAGGTGTTGGTTACAGATATCTACTTCACTTTAGAACATTAATTACTATAAAATACCATTTAAATCGGAATCCTTTTCTGCTTTGTAAACAATTATGCATTCCTTCCATGGGTAATCTCTTCAAATATAGTCAATAATTTATGTTTAGACAAGCACCATTGTCCTAGTGGTTAAGTCATTCGACTTTGGTGCGAGAGGTCATAAGTTCGAAACTTGCGTAGCGTGGTTAGAACATATATTGACATGTGATGTGTGATATTTTATCCTAGTGACATGTTGTATCTAAGTACCATTTAAAAAATATTATGTTTATATAATAACTGCCATTGGCTTTGCGAATGTTTATTCATTTGTCTAGAAATTTTAGCATTTATGACCAGCTCGAGAACCGGTTCATCTTGGTATCTTTAGTCTTTATTGGATAATCCATTTTACATGCTGAACTGATTCTCTTAGTGGACACTTTATTCGAAAGACAACCATTGTTATACTGTTCATTTGATCTCACATGGCACAATTCAGAAATCATGAGTTACCCATAGTATTTGATTTTGCTTTTCATTACAGAAATAAAAAGGGGAATATTTAAAGCTAAATTGTATATATCTTTTGTAAAGTACATCCATAAATTTTGATCCTTTGATTTTTAATCAGTTGCAACTATTCGCTATGGTAATCTATTCAAATTAGCAATCATGCATTCGTTTGACTGATTATTTAAAATTGGTCGGTAATATAAAATAATTTGGCGTATATTTTATGTTTATATTTGACTAATAGATTATACAAAAATATGTTCATTGTTACTTTTGTCATATGAATATTTGCACAAATCTTACTTTAGAGACATAACTTTGGAGTGGGAAAATATGAGGTACATGTATAATATTTTGAATATTTTTAACGTACCGCCCTTTAATCAATATATCCTTTATTTTTTCAAACATAAAGTAGTGGACACCGGTAAGTAATTTGACTATAATACCTCATACTTTATGAAACTTTTGTTCATCACTACCATATCACCGTGTTAATAGTTTTATAATGTTATGAGTACCACCAACATTAAGTGTTTACTATAAATGCTATGTGCCTAAAATAATTCCACTATATAATTTATTATAAAATTTCAGCAAGATAATAATGGAATTTGCAACCGTATGTGTACAAAATACATACTAACAATATTATTATAGATATGTGACATGTCACTTTATGTGTTTCGACTTAGATGGTAACAAACTTTATACAGTTTACATTTCTTTGACAAGTCACTTTATGTCTATGAAATTAGATATTACCAATATGTTATGCATTATATTGGTAATGCCACATCAGTTTCTAAGGTTTAATTAAGATGTTACTAATTTTATAATGCATTATATCGCTCTAAGATGATATACACCACTTAAACATGCTTGCTTTCCTTTTGGATCTTTGATAAACATATTGTTCCTTAGAAAAAAAATTCCAACTTGCAGCTGCAGAAGATGAGCTTGGCACCGATGGAAAGAAGATCCATCTTGATATAAATCCTACCATTTGTTTAAAATGATATAGTTACATATAAGTATGTGTTGTTGCATAGTTCAAAGTTTATCATCTATCTTGCTTAGCATACAACAAAGCATGAAATGTTACTTTGAAACAATGTAGTTACGGTGATTATTTGATTTTTTAAGTGGTAACAAGATGTGAAATTAGCTATTCTACAAAATTATCAATTTCTTCTAATCGGAAAAAGCAAATGAAATATGCAATTCCAATGCATTGAAACAATTCTCATTTTTTATTATCATTCATCAATCTTTACTTATGAAATAACAACGTATGACAAATATGTTAGCATGGTTTCAATATTTCAAAATAATTGGTGTATTATGATTAAACAGAAAATCATCTAAATCGTAATTTAGGTTCATATGTCAATAAAAAACTCCTAAAACAATATAAAAAGACACCATATAATAGATCATCACTAAAGCACCACGTACCTATGTGTTAAGCATGAACCACATACTAGTATATAATATGGAAATGACACTTTCCATGCAAAAACTAATCATATATATCAAACAAGATACCTTTTAAAACATGATATAACTTTTTAAAACAAGTTTCTTAAGGTACCCTTATTTTTAATTTTATTCCTGATGAGCATTTTAATTTTTGCAATCAAACCACTTACATATGTTTCCGCGGCACATGGTAGTACTTCTCCAGATTTTCTTTTATATACAGCCTTCCAAACCATTGCTCTTGAAAATTTTATTTTAGGTTTCTTAAGATCTTGTAAATACCCGGAATTTTGGACATTTGAAATTGGGATATTTAATCGATTTTAAATATAGGAAAATAGGCATAGAGAATAAGTTGCAAAAAAATTTAGTCTTAGGGACAACAAGTTTGTTTTTTAGTTTGAAGGACACTCTATAGTGTAAACTGAGAATGATTGTTGCAACTATCATTCTGTAATTTACACTAAAAATTGTCTTTCAACCTAAAAAGCAAAATTCTTATCCCTGAAACTAAATTTTTCTTCGGTTTTTTCCTTATGCCTAAAAACCCCTTTTGAATATTTAAAAGTTAATTCTTAACTTGAATTTCAAATATAACTAATTTTTGGACAATTTAATTATTGAATTTAATAATTAGAAATTGGGTAAAATATTGAATCTGGGGTTTTAAGCCAGTTAAAAATATTTTAAAGGCTTGTAAGATTTATATCGGCAATAATGAAGAAAATAAAAAAATTTGAATTTGAATTCAAAAGTGATTTGTTCAGTTTTAAAAATATATCGTTTAAATTGAAATTTAAAATAGCCTTCCGAGGAACAGTCTCAGATTTCGATGAAACTAGTTTCATTGAATCCTTAATAGTGTATTATCATCAGGTTCAAATTTCATGGTATTTGGAGTTATCGTTTGATCGTACGGTATACAAACGCGTCGAAATTTATATCGAAAATTCAATATAATAATTGGGTCCAAAAGCTATCTTCTCCATACAATCGAATTAGGGCCCGAAACCTTTTCCATTTCATTCGGAATAGGAGTATAACATTATGAATGCCTAGTGACATGTCTCGATAGGAGGTTAAGATTTTAGGTTGAGAAATCGAGATGGTTTAAATTTAAATATAATATATATATAGGTTGACGTCAAAAAATTTCACATCAGTTATATTTTTATTAAAATTAGATCTGTTTTCCCCTCTAAAATTCAACCCACCTTTGTTTTCTCCTTTTCCTATCTTCCTCCATCGATTTAAAATCACATAGCCGAAAGCAAAATTTAAAAAAATGAAAGCTCGGAGGAAAAAAATAAAATGGTCGAACGAATTCTTCCCTCCCTCTTT
The DNA here is from genome assembly GCA_030765085.1 of Allium cepa. NCBI lineage: Eukaryota > Viridiplantae > Streptophyta > Magnoliopsida > Asparagales > Amaryllidaceae > Allium > Allium cepa. The sequence continues at coordinate 979,313,267 of CM060939.1, forward strand.
TTTAAACACCGATTCCCTTCCTCCTCCTTTCAGTTAAATCGACCATATTTTCTTCTCTTCAAAAATAATGAAATTCGAAATCAAATTCAAATAAAAATTCCTCCCGTCAAATCGAATCAAATTATCCCCTCTGCCTTCATTTTCAGTTAATACAAAATCGAGCGAGAGAGAAACCAGAGGGAATTCAATTCACTCGAACCATCTGAAGGCCTGGACAAGCGCGTGATGTTTTGACGAGCGTGAACCCATGAGTGCGTGGGAGGAGGAAGGTGGAGGTTCGTCTTCGCGATGATGAAGGGGGTCGCGTGAAGCTGGGTGGAGGTTCGTCTTCGCGATGATGGCGGGGGGCCCATGTGAAGCTGGGTGGAGGCGACAGGGGAGGTTTCGGTGACGCGATGGCAAACTGGAGGCGGGCTCGGCACGAACGCGATGACGAATCAGAGACAGAGGGAGCTTCGGCGATGAAGGCTGTGATGACAACGATGATTGGTGAGTTATCTCAAGCGACCTATACATATACATATGCATATGCATATGCATATCCATATGCATATACATATACATATGCATATACATATGCATATACATATACATATACATATGCATATGCATATACATATACATATATATATGCATATGCATATGCATACCAAATTGCGGTCTTCAATTTTTGATTTTAACTGCTGATCTACTGGGTAAACGAAAAAAAAGAGAAAGAAAATTATTTATACAAGTACATTTAAACTTATAAAATTTATTATCTTATGCATACATGGTTGGAAATAAAAAACAAATCGCACCGCGATCGGGATGACGAGAGCTTCCCAATAAAAATTGGTTTAGAAATTTTGAAGTCAGTCATATTTTTTGTTTTTCAAAATCTGGATGTTCGGGAAGAAAAATAAATAAAGGTAAGTTAACCTCACTCAACTTGGTTTCCATAATCAATTTTAACAGTTAAAATTTATTATTGATTAGTTGATTGAATTGATAATTATTATTGGTAGATGTGATATTATATATAGTAGCGTGTGTGTGTGTCTATATATATATATATATATATATATATATTGAAGTGATTGATATTCCCGCATTATATAGCGGACGAGACCCTATGCGCCCGCATAATAGCGGATGACCCTATATACCGCGATAACCTTCTTGAAGTGGGATTGATATTTTTACACTGTACTAACATCTGTGGATGCAAGGAAAATAGGTTGGAGGAATCCAAATGGATTTCCTCAAAAATGTTGGAATTATTTTCATATGTAGTAATATGATTTAATTGAATAATCTGTGATAGAAATATTGGAAATTGATTTATTTAATGCCATGGTATTGCTGGGCATATTTTGGCATTTTAAAATATCAGAAATTCAAATATTAAATTTTTAAAGGAAATAAAAGGGAATTGTATAGTAAGAGATTTATAGTAAAGTTGGATAAATTTAAAAGTAATGAATTGGAAAAAAAATAAATAGCTTGATTTTAAAATTTGACTTGATAATTTCGAAATATGGAAAACTAGAGATTTTGGAATATTTGGGAAAAAGGATTTAATAATGGGACTTAAGTGATTTGTTTAAGTATAAAAGTATTTATTTTTAAATCCGAGATTTAAAATAGATTTGAGAAATATAAAACGGGAATTTAAAAATAATATGAATTGATGTTCCAGATTTAAATAAGGTCTTAAATTATAAAAAGGAAGTTAACCTGGAATTAGTGGATTTTGGAATAAGTTTGGGTTGACGAAGGAATAAATTTTAAAATGGAATTTAACTCAGAAATCGACTTAAGTATTTTAAAACGATTATAAAAGAAAAATGAGACTATGGGATTTATAAACTGGGTTTATAAATAAAGTGAAGTATTTATCAATGGATAATTTGAAACTATAAATTCACGATGGGAACTTATAAGGAGATGGGTAAACCATTTCAATATAAAGGGTAGTTTATTTTAGAAAAGTGAAAGAGGAAATTTACGGAATTGGAATGTAAATTTAGTTGACTGTAAATCGGAAGGGATTTATGAACTAATTGGACTAGCTATTTTTGGATTGGAAATATATTTTTCGAAAAAGTTAAATATATTTTCTAAAGAAAGATTTTTTTAAAGCTTTAGTTAGAAAATGTAAAAGTTTTTAAAAGGATGTTTTAGAAAAGTGTATTATTAATTGTTTTAAAATTTGTTAAAGTAAATATTAATTAAGTTATAGTAGTTAGTTATTGTTAATGGTTAAATCAGTATCATTATTTTTAAAAAGGATAAGTATGTAATATTAATATTTTATATAATAGCTATTATTTAAAAAGTAGTTTTTGTCTAAAGTAACTTGGAAAATTATTATAGAAATTTCGTAAGTATTATTTTGAATTTTTTATTAAAATAAAGTTTCGGCGAGTATTGGTATCTCGCACGGAGAAATCGGAGGCAGTGAGTGCCGACAGTTAAGACTTGGATTTCTCTAGGATAGAGACGTAACCATTGAACTGTGATCCATGGTTTGATACCGCAGTGGTACTTTCCATATTATTTTAAAAGGGTTTCCAAATATTTTGAAAGAAAAATAATTTGTTAATATGCTGAATTCGATAAGGTAAGTGTATGTTTTTCGATAAAGAGATTTAATTTGTTTAAAATTAAATTTAAATAAGACTTGGTCTTTCCTTTCAGTGAAAATGAAGTTTTTAGCTAAGTTGATTGTTTAGTTGATAGTTAAATAACCAACCATCAAATCTGGACCCAAATATAACTTTGGAAATATCTAAAAGAAGCACGCGGATTATATGGTATAGTTACCATTCGAGATAGTGTACTGTACATATAAATTTGTTTCCTTCTTCTAGGACGTTTATAAGGAAATCCGTTCGCAAATGGTTAGGAGGTGATCTCCGATCTCAATTTCATCTGTTTATTTCCTAGAAAACCGAGGTTGAGTTTACCGGGAAATATCGAACGTTATTTCGAAGAGACTGGGATCGGATTTGTGATTTGAAAACCACTTCAATCCAATGAGTACGTTTTTGAAACGAAGACAAGAGCCTGGAGTCGAAGACGGAGCAGTGAATGCATGGGCTAATCGCTACTAATCCTACGGGTGATTCCAAAATGAACGTAGTAGGAGTAGTGCCTTCGGTTCTGTTTGGACCGGGAATAGAATTGTATGGATGAATGCTAACAGTATATTGTCATTGAAGGACAATGAGCATTCTAAGTGAATATTTCTAAAAAGGTAACGCTTAGCCTCGAGCCTCATCGACCGGGAATGACTGAAAATCAAGGGAGATGCAGTAAGGCTAAGTGGGTCGCACCCAAGTAGGGTAAGGTTACCCCTATCTAGAGTCTCTTTTATTCGGTTGTGTGGTGGTTGCTGATCCCAACCGCGGGCTAATATTATTCGGGCTATCCTGTTTAAGGGGTAGTCCGGTCTTGTGTAGCAGGGGATCATGGAGTGGTCCTCGGCATGCTATTCTAGACGTGTACTGTGACAAGTGGTACCCCAGTGCCTAGTCATTCGGATGGAATCCATTTTCCAATACGTGCCTTTACGATTTTGATTGTAGAGCCTAGTATTGCTGGAATTTAATTAATGTAACGATTTCATCTATTTGAATAAGTATTTGTACTTAGACATTATTATAATATCAGATGATTTTGATATGAAATGTTTTGGTTATCGTAAGGTAAAAACCCAACGTGTTTATTTGTGGCGTGGTCTTACGAGATACCTTTGAGTTTCAAAGGATTTTGGACTTTAATAATTCAAGTTGGGTGTGTTTTCTCACGCAAGTTTTCCATACCGACTCTGGTCAGACCGAGTATTACAGATACAGGATAGGATGCTATGGAGCTTATGAGATGAGGTGGATGGCGAAGACGTACGTCACGTATCTGATATATACTCCACTATGTATGGTATGATGTATATTCAGATTTTGTGAGGACAAGTTATATAACTGTCCAGTATTATTCTATTAATTGTGTTGCACTCTGATGAAATAATGCGTAAATAACAAGTTATAGTTCTTTTGTATAAAGGCCAGTTGTATCTATTATATATTGTTCAGCTGTGATTATGATATTTTGTTTTGTTGTTTCTACTTTATTCTCCTACCTTTTTTTTCTTCCCCAGCGATTTGGTATTTCCGGCATTCGAGTGCTCGACATGTAATACAGTGGACGTATCGACGTCGATTTTCGAAGGTCGAAAATACGGACTGTGATAGACCTGCAAGAAAGAACAAAGTTAACACATCATTAGAATAACATGTTATAATCAACAACAATTTAGAAAGGATATTTTCAATACCATCTCATCGTGCACTCTATGGTAAGGTTTTCTTCCTAGAGTATAAGTGATCAGACATTTTGCTTTGTTTTTGACATTCCTTTTACATTGCTTCATCTTTTCATTGGTATACTCAATATCAACAAACTTACCCCACCACACTTTATCATTATCCTTTGGACATCTATCAATAGCAATACGTTTAGGAATCATAGTTCCATCTACCCAAAGAAGACTTTTTCGTAATGATGACTTCATTATTCTATAAAATGGTGGGAAATGTTTCTCCAATAACGGTCAAGCTATGGTAGGATCTACATCCATGTCAAATTCTTCCTATTACAAGAAAGGGAGAAAAAACTCATGAAACAGTCATATACACCATAATTTAAACTTGACGATGATTCGTTGATAATGAAAATATAATTATGTAGTTAATTGGTGAATAAATAACATGATCATTTTATAAAACTGAAAAATAATCAAATAAATATGTAAATAAGAGTGCGTTGAAATACTACAAGTCCATCACATAGTTTATTCGTATAGAAGACATCTACATTCCTCCATTCTTTATAGCCAATGGGTATATGACTATGAATCAAATCACTACAACATTAACTCCATTTAGCTGCATCATCTCCTTTTGCACCATCAACTCCAACCATTATAAAGTGCTTTTTACCTTTATGTGGGTGATGTTCAATAGTCTCCGTTGTACTTAAATTTTCATTGCTACTGGAATTTTTTGTCATTTTAGTGAAAATCTGCATAAAAAGAGGCCAACAAATATATGATGTAATATAACATTTGGAAGGCATCAAATAAAAGGATATCATACATTGTGTTCTATCATAAGTTGAAACACCCAAACTATCTAAATATTTAATACATGGATCAAAACCAGCAAAATATCTCATAACACAACACGACCGTACATTACAAAAATAAGAGTTAATGCATGGATCAAAAAAAAATCAAAATACATGCAAAATAGTTCCAATCAATAAGTTGATTTCTATTCAACATTTCAATAATGGTTCTAAGTTTGGTTGTTTTTCCAAAATAGATTGAATGGTTGTTGGTATTTCATAATCGTCTATGTTATCCATCATATGTTTAGGAGAGCATCTAACAATGGACAATTGGGATTTTCGTGTTTTTTATGTAAAATAATTGACTTGCTTCAGACGCGAGAATAACATGTTCATCATATTCTCCATTAATATTCTTGAGCTTCTTCAAGTTCACTATCAATACATTGGCCTTCGGGCAAACCTTGCAACCATTTGTCTTATCTCCAACATTCACCCAGTTCGCAATAGAATACTACATGTTGATAATTATAGTAATCAACCTCTATGGTCTCTTTAATAACAGCATACCAAGTAGTATCATCATCCATAGGATTTAGGTCTTTTGAACTTGCAACAAATGTAGTGATCACATCCATGCAGATGCCGTTGTCTTGTGTTGAAATGGTGTCATCGTAATGTTGAGGAAAGAATGTGCAGTCATTCACTCTATACTTGCGATAATTTCTGGCTTCACAGTTTAGATCACCGATATACAACCACAACATTGTTCCCATGCATTTTTCTTCAACTAACAGCTACAAACTAAAAAAAACTAAAAAAAATAACATCATTTGAAAAAGAAAGTAATACTTTCAAGTATAAGTAGCACACCTTCTTGTGTAACCAATCAATAGATTCAGATTAGACTATTACTTCTGCCTTTGTAATAATTTTCCTTTTACCATGAGGACCGTCCTCTAAAGATAAACGATATTCACTACAAATTGAATATTATGGTATGTTTGTGTGTGTATATACACACAAACTTGACTAAATATGCTACGAGTATATGAAAAAGCAAAAAAGTATAACTTATAGTATCCATCTCGTTCTGGTATATCAATTCTAAATAATATCCATCGTCGGATCTGCGATCGTTGCACCTGAGATACCATCAACGATGGAACACTCATATATATCATCACCATTCTCATCTAAAAAGGGTGCTTGTTTAGAGCTATGATTTTTATCATGTGGCTTTGGCATACATTCCATTACATATCGAACTAATTCTGAAATAAGATATGCTTTAGAAATTGATCCCTCTGTGTACCTTTTATTACTAGGTATGTTTTTGCAATCCTTCATAGCCCTAGTACAAAAAAATTAATATGTATATTTCCAGTCAATTACTTCATAGCCCTTAGGTGAAATAATTCGAATGCAAATACAATATTTTACTTTCCAAATGTATACATTCATATAGTTCGATGGACCACAAAGTAGAGCTTGATCAACTAAATGTACCATTAAATGGATGCTTATATCAAAAAATTGCATTGGAAGATAGTGTGCCAAGACACATAATGCTTCGGCAATCATATCTTTAGCAGCTTGCACTTGCTCCTGAACTAGAACTTTTGAACATATTATGTTGAAGTACAAGTTTACTTGTAAAAGAGCTCGTCTTAACTCATGACAGTTTGGATATGCATGTTGAACCATGATAGGGAGCAAATATTGGATAATAATACGATATTCATATGTCTTTTTAGTTTGCAAACTGAGTGGTTGAAGAAGTATAAGGCCGTGTAAATTAGTTGGAAGACATGATGGGTTTTGCATCATAAAGAACTTGACAACATAATAACTTGTGAATCTTATTCCATACATATTTAGAAGATTGTTTTCCTTTATCAAACATAAAACTTTTGAGGTGTTCAACAACATTTTTCTCAGTGTGCATCACATCAATAGTATGACGAACTTACGACTGCTCCAATAATTTAAGTCAAAGAAAATTGACTTCTTATACCACATGCTTTTCTTGAGAGGAGAATATAATGCGGCTACCTGTACTTGCCTCAGTTTTAAACTGAGGCACGGTGCCTCAGTTTAACTGAGGCACTATGCCTTAGTTGTTTAAAACCGAGGCACAATTGAGTTTAACAAAGGCACAAAGGCCACAGTAGCTTCAGTTTAGTTACATGTATATATCTAGCAGTAAAGCATACGTAGTCCTCAAAGGTTGCTAAATAAAAAAATTATTCATATGCTAAAAATTACATAACCAAGCACATAATCTTGCAGTTGGCATTAATAATAGTAAAAGGCAATTATAATCTTACATTTTAAAGCATTTAACAATAATGAAAAAGATAATTAAGTTCTACTATATAATGAGTGCGAATGTTTAAGCTCCTAAAATCATAAAGAACCTATAGTAAAGGAAGAGTGCTATAACACCAACAATGGTTAATGGTGTACCAAAACATCAAATGCCAAACTAAAAATGAATCATAATCCTGTGTTTTTTTACAATATAAACCATTACATTGAATCAAGGTGGAAGAATTTTCATTCAATCCTAAAGTTGATATAATATTGCAAAACGAGATACCTAAAATATTTCATAAGCAAGTTTAGTGTAACGAACCAGATTTTCGACCCTCGAAAATCGGCACTAATACATCCACTGTATCACATGCCGAGCATTCAAGTGCCAGAAAAACCGACTAGTTAGGGTGAAAGAAGAAGGTAGAATATGGAAGAAACTAAACAATACAGAATCTCACAACGCAGTGAATAATATATAATACAACAATGATCTTTAGAAAAAGAAAACATCTGTATTCATATATACAACATCAGAGTGCACCAGACTTATCCTAAATTTGGACAATTTAGACACCTTTGCTTACATTGACAAACATACAAATTCTATAATACAGTGGAAGAAAAATATACATGAATAAGTCTTGACCATCCATCTCCTCTTTAACGCCAAAGTATCCAGCTAAACCTGGGAAAACATACTCGGTCTGATCCGAGCATTACATGGTATAACGCCCGGGTCAGTCTGGTAAACCAATGTGAGTAAAACTCGATAACAAGCAATAACAAAACTGATTTCTACATTTGGAAACCTTTCAAACAAACAGTATCTCGTAAGACCACACCACATATAAAAACGGATGGAATTTTACCTTATGATAACCAAAACATTTTATATCAAAATACATTGATATTATCATAGTGTCTAGGTTTAAAGTAAATAAATAAAATAGCTGAAATGCTTGCATCTAACATTCCAACATACCAGGCTCTACAATCAAAACCGTAAGGCACGTATTGGAGATTGGAACCCGAGAATGGTAAGGCAAGGGACTATCTTCCGATGATGCACCTCTAGAAAATGCATTGATGCTAACACAGAGGTGGCTGCCCCTATAACATGATTGACCGTATTACCTCACCCCCTTGACACCGAGGCCTTATAGTACTATGTTGTTTTTGCGCAAACCAACGCTTAAAGTGACACCAAGAATGGGGTGACTGCACCAAATGGTCGCTAACCAAATAGCTCTACTACGTGCCCTGCATTTGCTATTCCTTTTGGTTGCGAGGCTTGATGCTACGCATTACCTTTCTGAATAGAAATTCATCTTGAAATGCTAATACTGCCCTCCAGGAATCAATGCAATGCTAGCATTCATCCATACAAGTTCAACTGGGTCTGAACGAAACCGAAGGCACTAACTCTACTGCATCCATTTTGGAATCATCCTCGGGATTAGTAGTAGTAGCCCTTGCACTTCAAAGAGCACCATCTTCAATCATCATCATGATGTCTTCCACTCGAACGTGGATGTTGGTTCGAAGTGGTTTTTGGATATAGATCTGATCCTGGTCTCTCCGTATCAACAACCGATGATTTTCGGTTGACTCATTCCCAGTTCTTTTGGACGTAAGTATTCGAGACCTTATCAGGGAACTCGAATTTACATTCATACTTCCTAAGTCAAAACGGATCAAACTTGATAGTCGGTTATTTAACTATCAAATAAACAAACACCCAATCATGGTTTAATTTCCATAGGGGATCCTCTAAGCCATTATTAATTAAACTTTAATTAATAAAATCACTTTGTAAAACATGATCAAAAGATCTTTTCAAACCCTCTTTCCAAACCTCTTACATTCCTTTGTACTTGAAAAAAACAATGGGTATTTACCAAACATTTTGGAAATTCCATTTCCTCAAAATTCCATATTAAATTGCCAAACAATTCCCTTTCAAAAACATCACCTCCTATAAAACACATTTACCTATTTTTATAACAATTCCTTTTATAAGTTCACTTCACATTTCAAACCACTTAATAGTTTTCAAACTAGATTTAAACTTCTTTCAAAAAGATCTAAAATGGTTTATAAAATCTCTTTCTATTTTAAAACTTTTAAAAATCTTCCTTCATAATTTCTTTATAGAATCTCCTTTATAAAATATCATTTTCAAGATATCCTTTGTAAATCACTCTAGGTAAAATATTTTGTTTAATAAACCCCTTTTAAAAACAAGATATTATTTAAAAATAACTTTATAAAACAATAATAAAATTTGAAAATCATTTATAACCTTTAAACCCAAATTGATTTAAGTATTAAAGTTAATACAAAAACATACTTTAATAATTCGAAAAGAGGCATAGAAATCCCAATGGTACTAATTTAAGTTACCATTCAAATTTTGATTCCAATTCACTTAACAGTTATTTACATAGGTCGACATATATGTAAATACAACTCATATCCAAAATAGGGAATAACATGTTAATATGAACTAATTATCATATACGCGTCCAAATAACAAGATAGCAGGAGGGTGATTTGTCCTGCTAAATCGATGTCCAAACAATTCAATCAATTAATAGTAGAACGAGAATTTATTCTGCTAAACTCATGTCCGAACAATCCAAACAATTACCCTATAGTAGAATGGAATTTTATTTAGCTAATGAACGTCCATACATCACAAACAATCACATTCGAACTTATTCACAGTTATTTGTCTATTTAATATCATGGATAAGAGATCATTTGGTTGAAATCTAACCACCTAGAAAGAACTAAACTTAAAACATAATCGATAAATTTTAAAATAACTTTTAATAGTTAAATCATAATTTAATATAAATTCAAGCTTAATTAAATCGTAAATAATCAAAATTAAATCATAATTAAGTCTTAATTAATTATAAGTAAATCAATAATTAAACTTTAAACAAATAAACATTTACTGAAAATTAATCACTAACTAAGTAGTAATTAAGTAAATAATTAATCTTTAATTAAATAATAATTAATTAAATAATTCAAATTTGATTAAATAATAATTAAAATAATTAAACTTGATTACATAAGATAATTACCTTTATTAACTTAATTAATCGTTAATTAAACTTCTTGATAACTTGCTTAATTATCACTAATTAGTCACTAATTACTTAACCTAATTACTGATTAATTAATAAAAAATTGTTCTTAATTAATAAATTAATTAATTATTAAACATACTTAATCAAGTTATAATTAATTTATGTGTTGCCAATTACGTTTGAAAATAGGTTTTCAAATCATTTTAAAAAGAAACTTTAAAGTTAGAAATCAAACTTTTCCTAACTGCATCCGTAGGGACTATCATTATGGATTCAATCACTTAGAATTACTTCTCTAATTTACCATCTAAAATTTTAAACTTACTTTGGATTTCTTTTTTAATACATAAAGAAAAGGTTTTTGAAAACCCTAACCCATGTAGAATTTATGTAACAACCCGCATATTTTACGATTGTGTATTTAAATATTTTATTTAAATATAGCATCGTTAGTCGGATTATAGTCCAGAATGCTACTTTTTGCATACGGTAGAATTAGGACTCAGGACCACTTCCATTGAGTTCAAAACGCCGTTTGCTACCATTTTGAGTATAAACTTCGATATTTTTGGAGCTCGCTAAAATTTCACCTATGCACTTTGGACTTTGGGTTTGGGTTAGCCTAAACTATTAACTCTAGCTCCACCCCCACTTCTGTTCATTCACTTTCATTTCCTAATACCTTCAAGCTTTCATAAAAATGAGGGAAGAGAAAGAGAATTAGAATTCCTAAGCCCTAGTTCCATTGCAAATCCAAGTTCTAACTCCAAATCCAAAGTGAAGCTATTGGTAAGCAACCTCTTCTTCTTCTCCAACTCATTCTACCTTCAATTTCAGAAATTCCAAAGGTCTAACTTTGGAAATGTTTTTCTTTTAAGCTTAGATTCAAACTTCTTGGGTTGGAATTGAGGAGTGATTGTTTTTACCTTGCTCTATAGCTTCTTCTTCCTTGTTTTTGTGCAAAAGGTGAGATTTTTATCTCGCATCTATGTCTATAACCTTCATTTGTTGTTAGGTATGAATTCCTAACTTCTATTCCATGTCCTTTTGCCTTGGATTGAATTGGTTTTATGAGTATTCCAATTTTTGGTGTCTGAAGTCAAATCTTTAAAAATCATATCTTTGATGTTTGATCATGCTTTTAGTGGTGTATCGAAGAGCCTATAGGGCCGGGTCGTCGACTGACATAAACCCCTAGCACTCATTGCTCGTTCGGTTGCAATTTTGGAGGAGTTGCTCTTCATTTGATAGGCTGAAAAACGCCCCAGTGTCAGTCCATCGACTGACCGTTGCAGTCAGTCGACTGGCTGTAGAAAATAAATGTTCCTGGGCTGTCGGTAGAGGCTAGAAGTCTCTGTTTCCTACAATCAATCGACTGGCCTCTGTAATCAGTCGACTGGCCTGCTTGTTTTTTTACCTATTTAGCCTATTTTGCTTGAAATTCCAATTTTTATCGATTCATGGTTTTCCGATTTGTTGTTATCATTTATTATCGACCTTGATGACTTCTATTTTGGAATTTTTGGGTATATCCATTTTGATGGGTTTGGAATCGATTTCTTTGGATTTAATTCACGTCTTTGAACGTGAAATTTTGGTGATTGATTGTTCTTACAATCATCTTTATGGTTTGTCACTTTAAAACGCAAAGGTTTCTATACTACTAGTAAATATTCAAACTCTTTCTCAAAGATGATTTCAACTCTATTTTTAATACAAAGTCCTTTATAAAACCATTTTCCAATCTATTAGTATATACAAACCTTTACCTCATTCGTTCGAGAAATCCAGTTAAACGACTTTGCAAAACAAGTGGTATGAAATGCTTGCATTTACTTTGTCGGTTAATTCTTAGACACGTTCGATTGAAACTCTTGTGACAACTTTCGAGTGGAAATTTACAATTTGTTCGTAAATACTTAAGTTAAGCAAGTGGTTATGGGACATGAAGCTAAACTCGTCTATTTACTAGCTTAGTGTAATTGACACTTCTTGATGATCATTAATGATCATTGTTGTGATTTAGACTAGCGACATGTTATGTCTCTTTATCCACGTAGGGGACGGTACCTCGTTTTATTGAGTTTCGTCTCATTTCTTTTGTGGGCTGGCGACCCATGTTTTTTTATGGAGTCAGGTCCATCGGACGTTCCTTTGTACTACGTTGTTGTACCAGTTTATCAGGATCATCGGGCGTACCGTTGTACTACGTCGTTGTTCCAAATTATTCGAGTTTCAGCTTCCTCGGGCGTACCGATATTGTACTACGTTGTTGCACCAGTCTATGATTAGCGACCATGGGATAGCGTCCCGTTTGTGATACACGTGTCGGTGAGTTTACATGCTCCCGTTTATGATAGGCCTCCCCCTTTGTGATTTCTGGATTTCTAATTGATGATTTCTAGAATTTGTGTTTCACCAATTTTTATGATTGGCATTGATATGATGTCAATATTTGTTGTTTGGTGAATGGAGTAAAGAATATGACATTCTTTTTGATGTTATGAGATTTCTTGAGATATTGTATGATTTTTGTTGTCGTCAAATGTATACTTTTCATAGTATGGCATTATTGTTATCATACATTTTTTTATACCTCTTATTCCATCTCATTTTATCTGATATTTATAGCTAGACTGATCCGCTAATTATTTTCTTATTAAATAATACTCGGGTCATACCGAGATGTTACAGGTGCTTCTACTTGACTCCTCATCTGAGAGTAATACCTAACTTTTGGCTAACTACACTATGTTGGTAGTTTTTGTTGTTATACATTCGAGATAGAGACTCCTTGATGTATACATATTCTTTTGTCTGGCACTTGTATCTATTCTTTTGTTATACTGTGGATCTTGTTTGATCACTACTCTAATAAACACTTCTAAGTGTTATATTCATATCTATTTCCACCTTTGTGATATGGATATCTGTGACTGATTTATGTTATGATTATTTCTATATTTGTTTCCGAAGATCATATATAACCACCGTGTAGATGCTTTGAGTTTGTATCGGTGTGTCGGATTTCCTCTTGTTATACTATCTGACACACCGTTGCTTGCACAAGGCAATTACACGGATGGTCGCTCCTCAACAGCCTTATTCTTCGCACTAGTTGACGGCATTACTCCGTAGTGTCCTTGGCTAACGTGAGTATAGAGGTGGGGCTAACAGCTTGGTATTAGAGCCAAACTTGGGACAATACGAAATATTATAGCAAGGATCATCGTCCTAAGTCCATCTTAGGAGTCGTGCCTTAGGATTTATTTTGAGTCATTGGACTCGTTCTATCCTATTTTCTTTGTGATGCCTTGTTTTATCAATCAATATTGTTTGATATTCATTCTGAGAATAACTTTTTCTTCTTATTTCTTTCTTTCTTAAAGAAGAGAAATTGTCAGACCAGGGCGTCTCAGTGCCGGTCAATCCAGTGCTACTCCCCAGGATGGAGTATTTATGTCTGCCCAACAGCTTCTTGATCTTGTAAAGAATGCTCAAGCTGTCGGACCCATTCCCAAGCCTACTCACCCAAAATTCGGATTTGCACGCCTGTGCAGTGATTATACAAATTTGAGTGGAAAGCCATTCATGGGTTCCGAGGGCGTTATCGAAGTCCAAGCTTGGCTTAGAATATGCGATCGCATCTTTTCTCGCATGAATCTTATTGGTCTTCATCGAGTCCAAGTGGCTTCTAGTATGCTCCAAGAAAGAGCATTAAATTGGTATGAGCTTCTGAATTATGAAATTATTGAAGCGGATCTTACTTGGGAGCAATTCCGGGAACGATTCGAATTAAAGTTTGTGTCGGAGGCTGAAAAGGTAATTTTGGCCTGGCGTTTTATTGACCTTGTTCAAGGTGAATCTTCTGTGTCAGATTATGTCGCATCTTTCGAATCCCTCTCTAAATATGGGGTCAAGTATATGAATACCCCATTGAAGAAAAATCAGAGATTTGTGGCTTGAATAAGAATCTCAAAAAACCATTGCCTCTGAAATTGGAAGTTGCTTTCGATCAGCTTATTGATATCGCTCTTCGACTTGAAGAGGCAGATAAAGAGAGCGATGTTGAAGTTGTTAGTGCCAAACTGGACTTCAACAACAACAAGAAAAGGGCTATTAAGTTCAAAGGCCCCAATCCCAACAAGAAAGGAAATAAAGCAGCTTCGGTAGCAAAGACTCCTACCCCTAGTAGTGGGCAATGCTACAATTGTGGTTCTAAGGACCATTATGCCAATAGATGTCTGAAACCTCTCTTTTGTCGTTATTGCAAAAGTTTGGGTCATCTTTTATCTTCATGTCCCAAACTTCAAGGCAAGAAGGAGGGAAAGCTAAATGTTGTGCAAGCCCCTAGTAACACTTTTCGTGGTCAAGGTATTTCTCATTCTATCCTTGATGGCATTATTATGTTTCGTGATCGACCTATTCGAGTTTTTTTTGATACGGGTGCATCCCATTCTTTTATATCAAAAGAACTTGTTGATACTTTTTCTTTAAGTGTTATGGCTTTAATGACTTCTTTGAGAATTGCGAATCCGGTTGGTGGATCTGCAACACTCAGTTTGCTTTGCAATGATGTCGAGATTATTTTATGTGATTTTTCTTTCTGAGCCGATTTGCATGTTATGCGTTACTTGGGCTTCGGGATGATATTGGGAATGGATTGGCTTAACCGTTATGAAGCCCATACCCTATGTCCTGAGCGGACTATTCATCTTCGACATCCTCAATCTGTTAAGCAGATTTCTATTGTTCTTAAAGATTCGGATTCTAACCTGGTAGCATCTTTATATTCTTTAAATCCTCATGATGACGATAATGATGATGAGAAAGATGTCATTTCTCTTATTCACGTTGTTCGTGAATTTTCTGACATATTTGAGCCTGTTTCAGGATTACCACCTAAGCGAGCAATTGAGTTCGGAATTAATCTAATTCCTGGAGCTTTGCCCATTACTCGTCCTCCTTATCGTATGTCCAATAAAGAAAACGAGGAGATGTGCAGACAATTATCCAAATTGGAGACGAAGCAATTTATTCATTCTAGTTCCTCTCCTTGGGGAGCTTCAGCTATTTTTGTGAATAAATCCGATGGTACACTTAGGCTTTGCGATGACCACCGTAAGCTTAATGATCTCACCATTAAGAATAAATATCCCTTACCTCGGATTGATGATCTATTCGATCAACTTAGTGGTGCTAGAGTCTTTTCATAGTTAGACTTAGCAACCGGTTTTCATCAGTTTCGTATTGCAGAGGATAGCATTCCTTTGACATTGGTCCGTACTCGTTATGGATCTTATGAATGGCTTGTTATGCCATTTGGTTTAACGAATGCTCCAGCTTATTTCGTTGACCTTATGAATCGATTTTTCAAAGACTTCCTCGATCGATTTGTTCTCATCTTTATAGATGATATTCTTGTTATTCTAAAACCGAGGAAGAGCATGAAAAGCATCTTCAAATTGTGTCGGAAACTCTTAGGAGTAATCAATTGAAAGAATTTTTTTCTAAATGCCACTTTTGGCAATCTCGTGTGAAATTTCTGGGCCATATTATTTCTGAATCCGAAATTTCCGTGGATCCTTCAAAGATTGAAGCAATTCAAGATTGGAAGAGACAGGAGAGCTTGATGGAAATCCGTAGTTTTCTTGGATTGGCGGGTTATTACCGTCGGTTCATAAAAGACTTTTCTAAAATTTCCATGCCTCTTACTAGCTTGACAAAGGAAGTAGTTAAATACATTTGGTCGGGCAAATATGAAGCTTCTTTTCAGAAATTAAAAGAATTCCTTTCCGATGCTCCTATTCTTATGATTCCCGAAGGGAACCAAGATTTTATTGTTTATACCGATGCTGGTCGGGTTGGTTTGGGTGCCGTTTTTATGCAAAGGGAACGTGTTATTACTTACGCTTCTAAGCCAGAAGCCTGCCGAGACTAGATATGCCACTCGTGATTTAGAGCTCGTGCTATTGTTTTCGCCCTTCGTGTTTGGCGTCATTATCTTTTGGGAGATAAATTTGTTCTCTATACCGATCATAAATCTTTGAAGTATTTGTTTTCTCAAAAGGATACTTAATTTGCGTCAACAACGTTGGCTCAAATTCCTTGCATCTTATGACCTTGATATTCGGGAAATCGTGTTGCCGATGCCCTTAGTCGTAAGCAACAAGCGGTTATTTCTATGATGGTATCCGAATGGAATGATCTCGAGACTTTATCCACTTGTGAGATTCGAGATCGTGAATCCGATTTATGTTCATCTCTTGTTTTATGTAGCCTTGAGGCTCATCCATCTCTTTTAGACTGCATCCTTGAAGCTCAAAAGTTAGATCTCAAATTGGCTCTTCTTAGCCAAATTTGTACGGATAAAATTGATATTGAAGGTTTGAAAGACTTTGATATTGACTCTCATGGCGGTATTCGAAAATTTGGTAGACTTATCGTGCCAAATATTGATGATCTTCGAAAAGACGTTTTAGAAGATTCTCACCGTTCTAAATTTACCATTCATCCCAGTAGTTGTAAAATGTATGCGGATATGAAGCGATTTTATTATTAGGATGGAATGAAATCCGATATTGCTAACTTTGTTAAGCGTTGCATGACTTGCCAACTTGTCAAGGCCGAGCATCAAAGGCCCGGTGGGTTATTGCAACCTTTGGATATTCCAATTTGGAAGTGGGATAAAATTTCCATGGATTTTATTGACGGTCTTCCCGATTCTCGTTCGAGCCACGATAGCCTATGGGTGATTGTTGATAGACTTACCAAATCCACCCATTTTATTCCCGTTCGGTACAATCGGACCGTGCCTCTTTTGGCCAATCACTTTATTAAAGAAATTGTTAGATTACATGGAATTCCTACTTCTATTGTTAACGATCGCGATCCATTGTTTACTAATGGATTTTGGAAGAGTCTTCAAAAAGCATTGGGAACGAAGCTTAACTTTAGCACCGCTCATCATTCTCAGTCCGATGGACAAACCGAGCGTGTGAATCAAATTCTTGAAGATCTTCTTCGTGCATATGTTCTTGATTTTGGTTGAAGTTGTGTAACAACCCGCATATTTAACGATTATATATTTAAATGTTTTATTTAAATATAGCGTCATTAGTCGGATTTTAGGTCCGAAATGTTACTTTTTACAAACGGCCGATATAGGGCTCGAAACAACTTCCATTGAGTTTAAAATGGCGTTTGCGATCTTTTTGAGTATAAGCTTTGATATGTTTGGAGTAAGTTGAATTTTGCAACTTTTTCTAGTTGGGTTTGGGTTTGGGTTCAGCCCATTAACTAAATAAATAACCCTAGCTCAGCCCATCTCTTTCCATTCACTCATTTTCACTTCTAAAACTCAAGTTAAAACTGAAAATGGGGGAAAGGAAGAGGAATTAGAAATTCCAAGCCCTAGTTTCTTCTTGCAACTTGAATTCTTGCTCCAAAATCAAAGAGAAGATATTGGTAATCCTCTTCTTCATCTTCTCCAACTTTTCTCCTCTTCAATTTCAGAAAGGTTCCTAAAACTAATTTGGGAAATATGTGTTATATTCTTAGATTGAAGCTTGTAGAGTTGAAGTGAAGAGCAGTTAGTCTCCTTCTTGTGTTTGAGCTTCTTCTTCTTTGTTTTGAGATAAAAGGTGAGTTTTGAACTCACATCTACTTCTCTTGATTATTGATGTAGGGTGAGATTTTTATCTCACATCTATGTTTACAACTATGTTGGATTGTTAGGTATGAGTTCCTAACACTTATTCATGTGCATTTGCCTTTGGTTTGAATTGAATTGGTGAATATTTCACTTTTTGGTGTTTCGGAGTCAATGGTGTTGGGTTGCCGATTGGCAAAACCCCCTTAAGTCCATTGCTCGACAGGTTGCAAATGGGGTGAGTTTGCTCCTCCATTTGCTAGATTGGAAAACATTTCCAGTTACAGCCAGTCCACTGACCCCCTGTAGTCAGTCGACTGACTGCAGAGTTTAAAAATCTCGGGTTATGGTTCAGTCGACTGACTGCAGTAGGCCAGTCGACTGACCTGCTTCATTTTGTCCAGTGTGCCTATTTGTTTATGATTTCCACTTTTATCGATTTAAATTGATTCCAATTAGTTGTTTATGCATATTTGACCTTGATGATTTCTTTTTGACTTCATCCACGGGTTTTATAAAATAATCTTCAAATTGCATTAAAAGCTTGCTTCTCTAATTTATAAATTCTATTTAAACGCACACACACAATTTCGCACTTCGAGCGGAGTGGAAAGGAGATTAAATGGTTAAGTAAAACATGGACCATGAATCCATGCATTTATCTTTCCGATTAATCCCCGACCTATTCGATTGATTGTTTTGACCTTTTGGTCTGGTTTACCGATGAGATGAGGTGAACTTTGTACTGCTTTGAGTGTGAAATTAACTAACGGATAGTAAACCGTTTAATGCGAACGAGTGGTTATGGGACTCACGTTACCACTTTTCGGATTCCTTTTTGAGAGTTATGACACATTTTGCCAGTTAGTGGAGTCCAGTACTGGGCCTCCGGACCTTCACCACTACGGTTTGTTGCCTTCGGGTGTGTTGCCTTCGGGTTTGCACCTTCAGGTTTGTTGCCTTCGGGTATGTTGCCTTTGGGTTTGTACCTTCGGGGTTGTGCCTTCGGGTTTGTTGCCCTATTGTATCGCTTTCGGAGTTAGGTCTTTATGAGCCGCACGAGTGATATTTGGGTTTGGAGTCTTCGGGCTCATGGATCCTTGTTTATACAGTACTGAGCACGTGCAAATTTTATGACGTTTCATTGATATGTATATTCCCTAGGTATCGCCCTTCGGGTGTTGGTCTTTTTGAGCCGCACGATGTATAGCGATCACCTTGTGGAACTTGTGTTACCTTTATTGGTATTTGTTATTTTCCTTTTTGGCTTGATTTGGGATATTTGTATCCTTTGTTTATCTATGTTGCCGATGATATGAGGCTTGTCTTGTTATGATATGATTCATCTTTTGTTAGATGATTGTGCTATCTCTTTTAGAGATATTTGTTATGCTTTGTGACCTTGCAGGTTATTGTTGTTCAGTTTATCTAACTGATTTGTTTAGCTAGACTGACCCGTGTATTTCATACTCGAGTCAGACGAGTTGTTTCAGGTTAGGTGCTTTTGGACTTAGCCTATTTTGCTTCTGCATGGACTATTCAGCTTGTTCCTTTTTGTCATAGCTTTTTGTGTAGTCCTATTTTGTTATAACTCCGATATGTATTCATCTGGAATCATTTGTATATTGTGGTTTGCTACACCACTTGACATGTATCAGTCTGTATACTCTGTTAGTATCTGTATATGTGTATATGATGATCTACTGTTCTGTGATGTGTACTACATTTGAGTTGTTATATTCTGTTCTGATAGATCCTCTCGCCACCTATGGTTTTGTTTTAAGTATTCATTGGATATGTCGATCTGCTAGGTAGGGCAATTGTCGATGTATTCAATAGATAGTTAAAGCAAGGCTATAGATGGTCGCTCCTATCCAACCTTATTCTCTGTGTTAGTTGACGGCATTACCCTCTAGTGTCCTTGGCTAGCATGGGCATAGAAGTGGGCGTCAAAGTTTGGTATCAGAGCGAGGTTCAGAACAAAGTATGATAAACACAGAATAGAAGCACATATTCTGGTACATCAAAGTGTATAAATGATACAAATCTTTGAATCATCTTGCCTTTATTCATTCTTTACCTTAGTGGTAGATAGAATGTGGGAATACGTCTAGGAATGCATTTTGTTCCGTAGTATTCCGCATTTGAATTAATGACAACTACCTTGTGAATAATTTTGTTCTTATCTAACTTTCAGGGTGTGGCTGAAAGAGGAAGGGGACGACGTTCGGATGCTGGGCAATCCAGCGGCTCACATCTGGATGGCGTTTATATGTCTTCCGATCAGTTTTTGGAGTTGTTTAGGAGCACTCAGCCTCCAGTTCCTCCTCGAGTTTCTCCACCACGCAAGTCTGCCTTTGCACGTCAGTGCAGTGATTTTGCTCATCTTGGAGGAAAGCCGTTTAAAGGCTCCGAATCTGTTCTTAAAGTCCAAGCTTGGTTTCGCACGTGCGAGCGTATTTTCTCTCGCATGGATCTTTCTGACCATGATAGAGTTCTTGTAACTTCTAGCTTATTACAAGGGCATGCTCTTGATTGGTATGAGCTTCTTGTAGCCAAAATTGATGAGTCTACTCTTTCTTGGACTCAGTTTCGGGAGCGATTTGAACTCAAATTCGTTCCTAAATCTGAAAAAGATTTATTGACCCATCGCTTCCTCGAGTTGAAACAAGGGAAGTCTTCTGTTTCTGAGTATGTTGCATCATTCGAGGCTTTATCTAAGTATGGTCTTGAATTCATTAGCACTTCTTATAAGAAGAATTTGAAGTTTGTCTCTGGTCTTAAGAAGTATCTTAAGAAGTCTTTGTTGCTCCAGCTTAAGCTTTCTTTTGAGGAGTTGGTTGATTCGGCACTTCATCTTGAAAACGTCGAGAAGGAGTGTGATAGTAGTGAGGATGTTGAGGTTTCCAAGAACCCCAACAAGAAGACGATTCCATTTCAGAAGTCCAGGTCTTTTCCTTCCAAGAAGAAGAAGACTAGTAGTTCTAGCTCTTAGCCTCAGTCTGTTGGAACATCTTTCATTCGGAAGTGTTTCAATTGTGGTTCTCCTGATCATATTATTCGAGTTTGTCCTAAGCCTCTCTTCTGTCGCTACTGCAAGAAGGAAGGTCATCATGTTTCCACTTGCCCCACTGTTCCGGCTGGTGCCAAGTCTAGCAAGCTTTATGCTGCTAAGGCTTCTGAAGGCCTTTCTCAACCTAAAGGTATATCTCCATCTATTTTGGAAGGTTCTATTTTATTTCATGATCATAGTGTACGAGTTCTTTTCGATACGGGCGTTTCACATTCTTTCATATCGAAAAAGCTTGTTGATAATTTATCCTTGGATGTTTCTTGTATGGTTACTTCATTGAGGATTGTGAATCCTATTGGGGGATATGCGACCCCTAGTTTGCTTTGTGATGATATTGAGATTGTTTTATGTGGCTTTTCTTTTTGTGTGAATCTGCACGTCATTTCTTGTCTGGGATTTGATATGATTTTGGGTGTGGACTGGCTAGTGAGATACGATGCCAGGATTATTTGTTCTGAGTGGATTATATATCTTCGACATCCGGATTTGCCTACTCAGTTATTTCTTGTTCTTCGGGATGTGGATAATTCCGAAATGGCTTTATATTATCTTGATTCACAAGATGATGATGACATATCTCGTATTCCTATTGCTTGTGACTTTTTTGATGTTTTTGAGCCTTTTTCGGGTTTGCCACCCAAGCGGGCAATTGAGTTCTGCATTGATCTCATTCCAGGCACGCAGCCAGTTAGTCGTCCTCCCACGAGGATGTCTACAAAGGAAAATGAGAAAC
Organism: Allium cepa; assembly: GCA_030765085.1. Taxonomy (NCBI): domain Eukaryota; kingdom Viridiplantae; phylum Streptophyta; class Magnoliopsida; order Asparagales; family Amaryllidaceae; genus Allium; species Allium cepa. The sequence goes on from CM060939.1 coordinate 979,335,256, forward strand.
TCAAGAAGCAGCTTTTAGAGCTTGAGTCCAAGCAGTTGATTCAGTCCAGTTTTTCTCCGTGGGGATCCGCGGTTGTCTTCGTGAAGAAGTCCGATGGAACTCTTAGGCTTTGCATTGACTATCGCAAGCTTAACGAGTTAACCATCAGAAATAGGTATCCATTGCCTAGGATCGATGATATGTTCGATCTATTGAGTGGTGCTAAGGTCTTTTCTCAGCTTGACCTTGCCACGGGTTTTCATCAGTTACGAGTCGCGGAGGATAGCATTCCTCTTACCGCTTTCCGCACTCGTTATGGTTCTTTTGAGTGGCTCGTTATGCCGTTCGGTTTGACGAACGCTCCTGCTTTCTTTGTTGATCTCATGAATCGAGTATTCCGGGAATATCTCGATAAGTTCGTCCTTGTGTTCATTGATGATATCCTTATTTATTCTAAGTCTGAAGCTGAGCATGCTAATTACTTGAGAATTGTCTTGAGTACACTCCGTCACCATCAGCTTAGAGCCAAATTCTCCAAATGCCACTTTTGGGAGAATAAGGATAAGTTCTTAGGCCATATTGTATCTTCCGATGGTATTTCTATCGATCCCTCAAAGATCGAAGCCATCCAGAATTGGAAGAGGCCTGAGAATGTGCATGAGATTCGTAGTTTCCTTGGATTGACGAGTTATTACCGTCGGTTCATTAAGGATTTTTTCCGTGTTGTGCTTCCTCTCACCAGCCTTACTCGGAAAGGCATTCGTTATATTTGGTCCGACAAGTGTGAGGCTTCCTTTCAGTCATTAAAGGAACTTCTCACTAATGCTCCTATTTTGATAGTTCCCGAGGGGAATCATGATCTTGTTGTCTACACCGATGCTTGTGGTAGTGGTCTCGGTGTCGTTGTTATGCAGAAGGATCGGGTAGTTGCTTATGCTTCTAGGCAACAGCGTCCGAATGAAGTTCGCTATGCCACTCATGATCTTGAGTTAGCCGCCATTGTCTTTGCCTTGAAGATTTGGCGACATTATTTATTGGGCGAGCGCTTCATTCTCTATACCGATTATAAATCCTTGAAGTATTTGTTCACTCAGAAGGAACTCAATATGAGACAACAACGTTGGCTCGAGTTTCTTGCCTCCTATGACTTTGATATCCAGTATACCCCTGGTAAGGGTAATCGTGTTGCAGATGCGCTTAGTCGCAAACATTCGGCTGTTGTTTCTATGATGCTTGCCGAATGGGATATTCTTGAGACTCTATCTTTTTGTGAAATTCGTTATCGAGGTTCATCTTCTGATTCTCCTATTCTATTATTTAGTTTGGGAGCTCGACCTATTTTGTTGGATCGTATTGTCGATGCTCAGCGGCGTGATCCTGATTTGTTGCATCTTATTCAGCTTTGTGAGTCTGGATCCTGTGATGAGGCGTTGCGGGATTTCAGCATTGATTCTCATGGGTGTCTTCGCAAGAAGAACCGTCTTTTTGTGCCTTTTGATTTTGCACTTAGGCATGCCATTCTTGATGATTGTCACCGTTCTAAGTATACCATTCATCCTGGTAGTAGTAAGATGTATGCGGATATGCGTCGTCTTTATTATTGGGAAGGCATGAAGCGCGATGTGGCGAGTTATGTGAGTAATTGCATAACTTGTCAGCGTATTAAGGCCGAACATCTGCGTCCTTCGGGTCTTCTTCAGCCTCTAGAGATTCCATTGTGGAAATGAGATTATATTTCTATGGATTTCATTGACGGCCTACCTCGTTCGAAGTCGGGCCATTCTAGTATTTGGGTTATTGTTGATCGCCTCACTAAGTCTGCTCATTTTGTCCCTATTAAGTCTAATTGAACTGCTTCACATTTGGCTAGGTTGTATGTCAAGGAAATCGTTAGACTTCACGGTGTTCCTAGTTCTATTGTGAGTGATCGTGATCCCTTATTCATGAGTCATTTTTGGCGGAGTCTTCAGCAAGCTTTGGGAACAAAGCTTAATTTTAGCACAGCTTATCATCCGCAGTCTGATGGACAGACTGAACGGGTGAATCGTATCTTGGAAGATCTTCTCCGTATTTGTATTTTTGATTTCGGTGGTAGTTGGGAAGATCACCTACCTCTTGTAGAGTTCTCCTACAACAATAGTTTTCAGTCTAGTATCGGTATAGCTCCTTTCGAAGCTTTATATGGAAGGCCATGTCGATCACCTTCATGTTTGTTGGAATCTGGAGAGAAGCTTATTCTTGGCCCAGATTTTGTTCTTGATTCTTCCGAGAAGATTGATCTTATTCGATTGAGAATGAAAGAGGCACAGAGCCGCCAGAAATCCTATGCAGACAACCGTAGGAAGCCTCTCGAATTCTCGATTGGCGATCTTGTTTTTATTCGTGTTTCTCCTTTAAAAGGGGTTATGCATTTAAGTACGACTGGAAAAATGGCTCCTCCTTTTATAGGACCATTTTCTATTACTGAACGTATTGGCCCTGTGGCTTATAGAGTTTCACTTCCTGCTCATTTATCTGGCATTCATGACGTGTTTCACGTCTCTCAACTTCGGAAGTGTCTTCGAAAGTCGAATTCTGTTATCGATTCTCCTGATTTGCTAGATCTTGAGGTCTCACCGGACTTATCTATTGTACAGCAGCCTATTCGCATGCTTGACACGGAGGTGCGACACCTTTGGAACAAGGACGTGCCGCTCGTTAAAGTTCAATGGTCCGCTAGTCCCAATGACTGTACTAGGGAAACCAGAGAGTTTATCGAGCAATCTTATCCGGGTTTTCTATCTTTGCTTGGCAACAGTGAGTTTATCTTTTTATCTCAAGCTTATTTCCTTCTCTTTTAAAGGTTGTATGTATGCAGTTGTTACAAATATATTTTCTAGGAATTGCGGGGACGCAATTTTGTAAGGAGGGGAGATCTGTAACAACCCGCATATTTAACGATTATATATTTGAATGTTTTATTTAAATATAGCGTCGTTAATCGGTTTTAGGTCCGAAATGTTACTTTTTGCAAACGGCCGATTTAGGGCTCGAAACCACTTCCATTGAGTTTAAAATGGCATTTGCGTTCTTTTTGAGTATAAGCTTTGATATGTTTGGAGTAAGTTGAATTTTGCAACTTTTTCTAATATGGTTTGGGTTCAGCCCACTAACTAACTAAATAACCCTAGCTCAGCCCATCTCTTTCCATTCACTCATTTTCACTTCTAAAACTCAAGTTAAAACTAAAAACGGAGGAAAGGAAGAGGAATTAGAAATTCCAAGCCCTAGTTTCTTCTTGCAACTTGAATTCTTGCTCCAAAATCAAAGAGAAGATATTGGTAAGCCTCTTCTTCATCTTCTCCAACTCTTCTCCTCTTCAATTTCAGAAAGCTTTCTAAACCTAATTTGGGAAATATTTGTTATATTCTTAGATTGAAGCTTGTAGAGTTAAAGTGAAGAGCAGTTAGTCTCCTTCTTGTGTTTGAGCTTCTTCTTCTTTGTTTTGAGATAAAAGGTGAGTTTTGAACTCACATCTACTCCTCTTGATTATTGATGCAGGGTGAGATTTTTATCTCACATCTATGTTTACAACTATGTTGGATTGTTAGGTATGAGTTCCTAACAGTTATTCATGTGCATTTGCCTTTGGTTTGAATTGAATTAGTGAATATTTCACTTTTTGGCATTTCGGAGTCAATGGTGTTGGGTTACCGATTGGCAAAAGCCCCTTAAGTCCATTGCTCGATAGGTTGCAAATGGGGTGAGTTTGCTCCTCCATTTGCTAGGCTGGAAAACATTTCCAGTTACAGCCAGTCGACTGACCCCCTGCAGTCAGTCGACCGACTGCAGAGTTTAAAAACTCTCGGGTTATGGTTCGGTCGACTGACTGTAGTAGGCCAGTCGACTGACCTGCTTCATTTTGTCCAGTGTGCCTATTTGTTTGTGATTTCCACTTTTATCGGTATAAATTGGTTCCAATTAGTTATTTATGCATATTTGACCTTGATGATTTCTTTTTGACTTCATCCACGGGTTTTATAAAATAATCTTCAAATTACATTAAAAGCTTGCTTCTCTAATTTATAAATTCTATTTAAACGCACACACACAATTTCGCACTTCGAGCGGAGTGGAAAGGAGATTAAATGGTTAAGTAAAACACGGACCATGAATCCATGCATTTATCTTTCCGATTAATCCCCGACCTATTCGATTGATTGTTTTGACCTTTTGGTCTGGTTTACAGATGAGATGAGCTGAACACTGTACTTCTTTGAGTGTGAAATTAACTAACGGATAGTAAACTGTTTAGTGCGAACTAGTGGTTATGGGACTCACGTTACCACTTTTCTGATTCCTTTTTGAGAGTTATGACACATTTTGCCAATTAGTGGTGTCCAGTACTGGGCCTCCGGACCTTCACCGCTACGGTTTGTTGCCTTTGGGTGTGTTGCCTTCGGGTTTGCACCTTCAGCTTTGTTGCCTTCGGGTATGTTGCCTTCGGGTTTGTACCTTCGGGTTTGTTGCCCTATTGTATCGCTTTCGGAGTTAGGTCTTTATGAGCCGCACGAGTGATATTTGGGTTTGGAGTCTTCGGGCTCATGGATCCTTGTTTATACAGTACTGAGCACGTGCAAATTTTATGATGTTTCATTGATATGTATATTCCCTAAGTATCGCCCTTCGGTGTTGGTCTTTTTGAACCGCACGATGTATAGCGATCACCTTGTGGAACTTGTGTTACCTTCATTGGTATTTGTTATTTGCCTTTTTGGCTTGATTTGGGATATTTGTATCCTTTGTTTATCTATGTTGCCGATGATATGAGGCTTGTCTTGTTATGATATGTTCATCTTTTGTTAGATGATTGTGCTATCTCTTTTAGAGATATTTGTTATGCTTTGTGACCTTGCAGGTTATTGTTGTTCAGTTTATCTAACTGATTTGTTTAGCTAGACTGACCCGTGTATTTCGTACTCGGGTCAGACCGAGTTGCTTCAGGTTAGGTGCTTTTGGACTTAGCCTATTTTGCTTCCGCATGGACTATTCAGCTTGTTCCTTTTTGTCATAGCTTTTTGTGTAGTCCTATTTTGTTGTAACTCCGATATGTATTCATCTGGAATCATTTGTATATTGTGGTTTGCTACACCACTTGACATGTATCATTTTGTATACTCTGTTATGTATCTGTGTATGTGTATATGATGATCTACTGTTCTGTGATGTATACTACATTTGAGTTGTTATATTCTGTTCTGATAGATCCTCTCGCCACCTATGGTTTTGTTTTAAGTATTCATTGGATATGTCGATCTGCTAGGTAGGGCAATTGTCGATGTATTCAATAGATAGTTAAAGCAAGGCTATAGATGGTCGCTCCTTTCCAGCCTTATTCTCTGTGTTAGTTGACGGCATTACCCTGTAGTGTCCTTGGCTAGCATGGACATAGAGGTGGGGTGTCACAAGTTGGGAGGATCATATTTCTCTTATTGAGTTTTCCTATAATAATAGCTTCCAATCTAGTATTGGCATGACACCTTTTGAGGCACTTTATGGAAGGCCATGCCGATCTCCTTCTTGTTGGCTTAAGGTCGGCAAGAGGTTGGTTTTAGGTCTAGATTTTGTTCGTGATTCCACAGAAAAAATTGGCCTTATTCATCATAGAATGAAAGAGGCTCAAAGTAGGCAAAAATCATATGCCGATAACCGAAGAAGGAAATTAGAATTTCTACGGGAGATTTTGTTTTTGTTCATGTTTCACCTATGAAGGGTGTTGTGCGTTTCAATCGATCGGGAAAATTAGCACCTTGATATATTGGTCCATTTCCCATCACCGAACGTATTGGTTCTGTGACTTATCGCCTTTTATTACCGGCTCAGTTTCCTGCAATTTATGATATGTTTCACGTTTCTCAATTACAGAAATGCCTTCGAGATTTCGATTCTATTCTTAAGCCCAGTGTTGTGGAAGAAATTGAAGTTTCGCCTAATTTGACTTATGAGCAACATCCTATTCGTATTATTGCGTCGGAGGTTAAACGCCTTCGAAATAAAGATGTCTCTCTTGTGAAGGTTCAATGGTCCTTAAATCCTAAGGATTGTTCTTGGGAATCTAGAGAATTCATCGAGCGAACACACCCGGACTTACTTTCTCGTGCTCTTTGAGGTGAACTTTTTATTTCAAATTTCTTTTGTTTTGATATGCTTTAATGGTTGTTACTTTTTATTTTCTTCTTAAATATTGTGAGGACGCAATTTCTTTAAGGAGGGGAGTCTGTAACAACCCACATATTTTACGATTGTGTATTTAAATCTTTTATTTAAATACAGCATCGTTAGTCGGATTATAGTCCGAAATGCTACGTTTTGCATACAGTTGAATTAGGCTCGGGACCACTTCCATTGAGTTCAAAACGCCGTTTGCGGCCTTTTTGAGTATAAACATTGATATGTTTGGAGCTAGCTAAAATTTCATCTATGCACTTTGGACTTTGGGTTTGGGTTAGCCTAAACTATTAACTCTTGCTCCACCCCCACTTCTCTTCATTCACTTTCATTTCCTAATACCTTCAAGCTTTCATAAAAATGGGGGAAGAGAAAGAGAATTAGAATTCCTAAGCCCTAGTTCCATTGCAAATCCAAGTTCTAATTCCAAATCCAAAGTGAAGCTATTGGTAAGCATCCTCTTCTTCTTCTCCAACTCATTCTACCTTCAATTTCAGAAATTCCTAAAGTCTAACTTTGGAAATGTTTTTCTTTTAAGCTTAGATTCGAGCTTCTTGGATTGGAATTGAGGAGTGATTGTTTTTACCTTGCTCTATAGCTTCTTCTTTCTTGTTTTTGTGCAAAAGGTAAGATTTTTATCTCACATTTATGTCTATAACCTTCATTTGTTGTTAGGTATGAATTCCTAACTTCTATTCCATGTCCTTTTGCCCTGGATTGAATTGGTTTTATGAGTATTCCAATTTTTGGTGTTTGAAGTCAAATCTTTAAAAATCATAGCTTTGATGTTTGATCATGCTTTCAGTGGTGTATTGAAGAGCCTATAGGGTCGGGTCATCGATTGGCATAAACCCCTAGCGTCCATTGCTTGTCCGGTTGTAATATTGGAGGAGTTGTTCTTCATTTGATAGGCTTTAAAACAGCCCCAGTGCCAGTCCTTCGACTGACCTTTGCAGTCAGTCGACTGGCTGTAGCAAATGAATGTTCCTGGGATGTCGGCAGAGGCTGGAAGTCTCTATTTCCTGCAATCAGTCGACTGGCCTCTGTAATCAGTCGACTGACTTGCTTGTTTTTGCCTATTTAGCCTATTTTGCTTGAAATTCCAATTTTTATCGATTCGTGGTTTTCCGATTTGTTGTAATCATTTATTATCGACCTTGATAACTTCTATTTTGGAATTTTTGGGTATATCCATTTTGATGGGTTTGGAATCGATTTCTTTGGATTTAATTCACGTCTTTGAACGTGAAATTTTGGTGATTGATTGTTCTTACAATTATCTTTATGGTTTGTCACTTTAAAACGCAAAGGTTTCTATACTAGTAGTAAATATTCAAACTCTTTCTCAAAGATGATTTCAACTCTATTTTTGATACAAAGTCCTTTATAAAACCATTTTCCAATCTATTAGTATATACAAACCTTTACCTCATTCATTCGAGAAATCCAATTAAATGACTTTGCAAAACAAGTGGTATGAAATGCTTGCGTTTACTTTGTCGGTCAATTCTTAGACTCGTTCGATTGAAACTCTTGTGACAACTTTCGAGTGCAGATTTACAATTTGTTCGTAAATACTTAAGTTAAGCAAGTGGTTTTGGGACATGAAGCTAAACTCGTCTATTTACTAGCTTAGTGTAATTGCCACTTCTTGATGATCATTGATGATCATTTTTGGTGATTTAGACTAGCGATATGCTATGTCTCTTTGTCCACGTAGGGGACGGTACCTCGATTTATTGAGTTTCGTCTCATTTATTTTATGGGCTAGCGACTGATGTTCTTTTATGGAGTCAGGTCCATCGGACGTACCTTTGTACTATGTTGTTGTACCAGCTTATCAGGATCATCGGGCGTACCGTTCTACTACGTCATTGTTCCGAATTATTCGATTTTCAGGTTCCTCGAGCGCACCGATATTGTACTACGTCGTTGCACCGGCTCTATGGTTAGCGACCATGGGATAGAGTCCCGTTTGTGATACACGTTTTGGTGAGTTTACATGCTCCCATTTATGATAGGGCTCCCTCTTTGTGAATTCTGGATTTCTAATTGATGATTTCTAGAATTTGTGTTTCACCAATTTTTTTGATTGGCATCGATATGACGTTAATATTTGTGGTTTGGTGAATAGAGTAAAGAATATGACATTATTTTTGATGTTATGAGATTTCTTGAGATATTGTATGATTTTTGTTGTTGTCAAATGTATACTTTTCATAGTATGGCATTATTGTTATCATACGTTTTTTTATATCTCTTATTCCATCTCATTATATCTGATATTTATAGCTAAACTGATCCGTTTATTATTTTCTTATTAAATAATACTCGAGCCAGACCGAGATGTTACAGGTGCTTCTACTTGACTCCTCATCTGGGAGTATTACCTGACTTTTGGCTAACTACACTATATTGGTAATTTTTGTTGTTATACATTCGAGAAAGAGACTCCTTGATGTATACATATTCTTTTGTCTAGCACTTGTATCTATTCTTTTGTTATACTGTGGATCTTTTTTGACCACTACTCTGATAAACACTTCTAAGTGTTATATTCATATCTGTTTCTGCCTTTGTGATATGGATATCTGTTACTGATTTATGTTATGATTATTTCTATATTTGTTTCCGAAGATCATATATAGCCACTGTGTAGATGCTTTGAGTTTGTATCGGTGTGTCGGATTTCCTCTTGTTATACTATCTGACATACCATTGCTTGCACAAGGCAATTACACGGATGGTCGCTCCTCAACAGCTTTATTCTTCTCGCTAGTTGACGGCATTACTCCGTAGTGTCCTTGGCTAGCGTAAATATAGAGATGGGGCGTCACAATGTAAACAAAAACATTTACTAACTCCAAACTACTAAATGACTTTATTTCCAAAATGGATCTCAAGTTCCTTAACAACTCAAGTTCCTATCTTCCATACCATTCAACCATAATCCGAACATATATGAAAGATACCAAATCACATCATCATCATATTATAGAAAAATCACAACATTCATATCCAAACACATCACCTAACCATCAATCTCAAATCAAATGCAAAACTACAAGCTAGTACATACAATAAACATCCAAGCCATATCATAATCTAAACACAACATTATATACATATAACCATATAACCAAAAAATATATAAAGGTAAGATCTTTTCCAAAAAGTTAAGAATTTACTCACCGAAGGCAGTGCAAACTTTCGCTGACTTGAGTATGACCTAGCACTTTTATTCCTAAGAAAAAAGACGGAGTCTAGAATCCCAAATGTACCAGGTCGGCTAGGCTACAGATGAACAAGGAAGTGAGACATGTTTTGGTAGTGTAGAGCGACTTGGATAAACATCAATTTCTCAATAATAAATCCGAAAATAGATCATTTTGCAACTGATTTTTGGGTTATCTACTCATGTAATTTCAAAAAGCATTCAAATAGAAAGTTGTTGGAATTTCTTTTCTCTATCATTTCAAGAAAAGAATCACTCGTTTACAATTAGTTTTGAAAAAGTTATGATCAAATGAAGAAGTATAATTTTCGGACATGAAATTCTAGGTGAAAAACTGCTTTGCAAAGATTGGGTATTTTGACATAGTAATGATAGCAATTGAAAAAATGGTCAACTAAAATGTTGTAGTCATTAAAATTTCACATGGTCTCAAAAAATGAAAAGCTCCATTTGATTTATAAATGAGAAAGAAAAGGTTGGTGGAAAGAGGATGAAAAATGGAGAAACATATGGCTATTTATAGGAAAATTTCGTATGTCATCATTATGTCTAGTCACATCATAAATCTTTTACAATATATGCATATAATTATGTTTATTCACATCACTCTTTCATATATATAACTATGTTTAGTCATATCACTTTCTCATATATATATATATATATATATATATATATATATATATATAATTATTATGTTTAGTCACATCGCTTTCTTATATATATAATTATTATGTGCCATAGCACTTTCTTATATATATATATAAGTTTAATTATTAGTTAAATAAGATGTGACAAGAGATAATTATGGTTAATGATTGCAAAATCTAAGATGTGACAATACTTAATATATATATATATATCAAAAAAAAGTTTATTATTCTTCAAACTAAGTCTTGTCAAATCACATACTCATCTAAATTAATATAAGATAATTTATGTCTAAATGTATTGTTATTTAGTTAATGAACTCTTATATATATGTGTGTATATGGTGCATAAAGACAATCAACGTCCCGACAACTTTCTGGTGTCGAAAAGTCAGAATTTCGGAAAACGTTCTTCAATCAAATTTTCTATTTTTCTACGAACTATTCAATTTGGTAAACAAATTTTGAAAATGATTTTATCATCTTTATCAGTTAATTAAAATGAGTTTATTTTTATTATAAAACCTATATATTGAACAATTAAAATTAATTAAATATTCACTAATCAAAGTAGTGAAATTTTGGGTCATTACATTCTCCCCCTTAAAAGAATTTCGTCCTCGAAATTACACCTGACCTATCCCAAAAAACACTTGATACTCTACATCAGCTCTTATGATGTACATAGATCATTCTTGTGAAAAATCTGATTCGATCTCAACTCGAATACATAAATTTATTTCCGAACTAGTATCGCTCACCAGATTACCTAGTGCGGACTCCTATCAGGCTCCTTGATTTAGAACCTCTTTTCTCATTTCATAGTTGTAACTATGATAGAAAACTTTGGTCACCCATAACCGTCATGCGTGCTTTCCATCAAAAGTCGAGCAATAGATCCTTATTCGAAATAGTGCAAACACCTCAAAGTCATGTAGTCGAATCTTGGATCAAAACTATATGAAAAGGAGAAATGATCAACGTCCACCCTACACACTTACTAATTAGTTCTCCCTAATGCCAATTCAATTTCCACTAAGTCATTTACGAAAATATTTCATAAACTACGTTAGTTCAGCTTGGATAATATTCCACTACAGCCTAAGAGTATATATCTCTATTTGATTCCACTATTTCATTTTTCATTTACTTCCCTAAGGATATTCAAGATCCAAATACCCAGCTTTTATTTTCAATTATTTTATAAATGAAACTCTATACTTTAAATCATACAAATATATAGATATAGCTTGAGTTACTTCAAAATGATACTAAGGAACTAGGTACTACCAAACAGTATTATACATTCCCTTACAAAGAAGAGTAATACTGAAGAGAAGTGTTTACCATCTGAACACATCCCTTTCCTAATTTTAAGTCATTTTCGAGCCACTCGAACTAGTTAAGTTAAAAATATTCCTTTTATTTCCAAATTCTCATTTTTGAAACAATACTTTACATTTTCCAACAAAACATCTATTTCCAACTTACTTTAGGTTCGTTTGGGATGAGCTTGTTTCGACTGTACAATGATAAAGAGAATAATATACTAAGTACCCTACAACATTCACTTAGGCAAACATCTAATCGTCACTTAGAAGATTATTCCGATCACTCCCCATACCAATCTAAAGATAACACTTCTTACCGACATTTTTATTCCCAAAAATTTATACTTAACACAAATTGGTTTCAAATATTATTATTATTTTCCCAAAATCTTGAAAATCATTTTTCAAAAAGCAACGGGATTTAAGTTCTCAAATGTTCAACCTAATTCTTCAAACTTAAATGATACATTTTTATAAACCCATTTTCTAAATCACTTCTATTAAACCACTTTAAATATTTATCTCAAAATATTCTTAACTTTTAAATCAAATTCTACCACAACATTAACATCCAACGCCCTATACTCAAGCTGTGAAACTTAATTCACAAGGTGTTCATTGCCCTAATTTTTCCAATATCTACCCAACCAATATTTTAAAAATGATACTTGCTATACACACAAACATAGTCAATGCTAAATTGGACGAACATGACTAAACAAGCCTTAAATGATAATAATAACATATTATTATCTCCTAGTACCTCAACCAATTATACTATACTATTTTTGAAAATCATTCTTTTTTATATATAAAATAAATTATAGTTAAATTTATTTCATTTATCCAATTTCAAAATAATACTGTGTCGATTAAGCTTGTTTAAGCGTTTAGGAAATCCCTATCGATAACATTGGCCAAACGCATCGATAAGAATTCTTAATCCACTCAATGGATGAAAAAAATAATACAAAACATTTTTATATCACTAACAAATATGCACTCTCATATATATACACTCAAGCTTATTCTAAGGAATCACTTACCCTATCTCTAATGAGTTAACCCCATCAAACCCAAGGTTCTCGCTTAACCTTCAGCTCTGATACCAAATGTACCAAACTGTATTTTCGACCCTCGAAAATCGACACTAATACATCCACTGAATCACATGCCGAACATTCAAGTGCCCAAAATACCGATTTTTTAAGGTGAAAGAAGAAGGTAGAAGATAAAAGAAACTAAACAATACAAAATCTCACAATGCAGTGAATAATATATAATATAACAATACAAAAAGGAAACATCTTTATTCATGTATACAACCTTAAAGTGCACTAGACTTATCCTAAATTTGGACAGTTATAGATACATATCCTTATATTGGACAAACATACGAACTCTATAATACAGCAAAAGGAAAATATACATGAAGACGTCTTGACCGTCCAGCACCTCTTCAACTACAAAGTATCCAGCTAAACCTGGGTAAACATGCTTGGTCTGACCCGAGCATTACATGGAATAACGCCCGGGTAAGTCGGGTAAACCAGCATGAGTAAAACTCGATAACAAGTAAAAAACAAACTGATTTCAACATTTGAAAACCTTTCAAACAAACGGTATCTCTAAGACCATACCACACATAAAAACAGATGGGTTTTTGACTTACGACAACCAAAATATTTTATCTCAAAATCCCTTGATATTATCATAGTGTCTGGGTTTAAAGTAAATAGATAAAATTGCTGAAATGCTTGCATCTCTCATTCCAACATAATAGGCTCCACAATCAAAACCATAAGGCAAGTATTAGAGATTGGATCCCAACAATGGCGAGGCAAGGGACTACCTTCCGATGATACACCTCTAGAAAATGCATGTTAGCATAGAGCTGGCAGCCCCTTTAACATGACAGATCGAATTACCTCGCCCCCTTGACACCGATGCTTTATACTACCATGGTATATATGTGCAAACCAACTTTGAAAGTGACATCAAGAATGGGGTGACCGCACCAAATGGTAGGTAACCATAAGCTCTTCTACATGCCCTGTTTTTGCCATTCCTCCTGGTTGTGAGGCTTGAAGCTACGCTTTACCTTTCTGAATAGCAATTCATCTTGGAAGGCTAACACTCCCCTCCAAGCGCCAATGCAATGCTAGCATTCACCCATACAAGTTTGTTCTAGGTTTGAACGAAACTAAAGGCACTAATTCTACTATATTCATTTTAGAATCACCCTCAAAATTCATAGCAATAGCCCTTGCACTTCAAAGAGCACCATCTTCAATCATCATCAAGATGTCTTCCACCCGAACGTGCATGTTGGTTCAGAGTGGTTTTCGGATATAGATCTGATCCTGGTGTCCGTATCAACAATTTATAATTTTCGATTAACACCTTCCCGATTCTTTTGGAAGTAAGTCTTTGAGACCTTATCGGGAAACTCAAATTTACATTCATACTTCCTATGTCAAATTGGGTCAAACTTGATAGTCGGTTATTTAACTATCAATTGAACAAGCATCCAATCATGGTTAAATTTCTATATGGGATCCTCTAAGCCTTTATTAATTAAAATTTAATTAATAAAATCAGTTTGTAAAACCTTATCAAAAGGTATTTTCAAACACTATTTCCAAACTTCTTATATTCATTTTTACTTAAGAAAACAATATAAGTATTGACCAAACATTTTGGAAATTCCATTTCGTCAAAATTCCATATTAAATGGCCAAATAATTCCCTTTCAAAAACATCACCTCCTATAAAACACATTTAATTATTCCTTATGAAAATTCATTTATAAGTTCACTTCACATTTCAAACCACTTAAATGTTTTCAAATTGGATTTAAACTTCTTTCAAAATATCTAAAATAGTTTATAAAATCTCTTTCTGTTCTTAAAACTATTTAGAAATCTTCTTTGAAAATATCTTTATAGAATCTCCTTTATAAAATATCATTTTCATGATATCCTTTGTAAATCGCTCTAGGTAAAACTTTTTATTTAATAAACCCCTTTTAAAAACAAGATATCATTTAAAAATAACTTTATAAAAGAATAATAAAATTTGAAAATAATTTATAACCTTTGAAACCAAATTAATTTAACAATTAAAGTTCATTCAAATACTTACTTTAATAATTCTAAAAGAGGCTTAGCAATCCCAATGGTACTAATTTATGTTACCATTCAATTTTAATTCCAATTCATTTAACAATTATTTACATAGGTCGACATATGTGTAAATACAACTCATGTCCAAAACAGAGAATAACATGTTAATATGAACTAATTATCATATATGAGTCCAAATAACATAATAGCAGAAGGGTGATTTGTCCTGCTAATCCAATGTCCAAACAATTCAATCAATTAACAACGGAACGGGGATTTATTCTGCTAAACACATTTCCAAACAATCCAAACAATTACAATATATCAGAATGGTGTTTTATTCTGCTAATGAATGTCCATATAACACAAACAATCACATTACAACTTATTCATAGTTGTTTGTCTTTTTAATATCATGGACAAGAGATCCTTTGGTTAAAATCAAACCACCTAGAAAGAACCCAACTTGAAACATGACACAAAAAGTTTAAAATAATTTTTAATAATAAAATCATAATTTAATATAAATTAAAGTTTAATTGAAACTTAAATAATCAAAATAAAATCATAATTAAGTCTTAATTAATTAGAAGTAAATTAATAATTTAACTTTAAACAAATAAACATTTACTTAAAATTAATCCCTAATTAAGTAATAATTAAGTAAATAAATAATCTTTAATTAAATAATAATTAAAATAACTAAACTTGGTTACATAAAATAATTAACCTTATTAACTTAATTAAATATTAATTAAACTTCTTAATAACTTACTTAATTATCACTAATTAGTCACTAATTACTTAACCTAATGACTGATCAGTTATTAAATAAGTATCCTTAATTAATTATTAAACATACTTAATCAAGTTATAATTAATTTATGCTTTGCTAGTTACATTTGAAAATAGGTTTTCAAATCTTTTTAAAAAGAAACTTTAAAGTTACAAATCAAACTTTTCCAAATTGCATCCATAGCTACTATCGCAATGGACGTAATAACTTAGAATTACTTCTCTAATTTACCATCTAAAATTCTAACCTTACTCTGGATTGCTTTTTTAATACACAAAGAAAAGGTTTTTGAAAATGTTAACTCGAGTTAGAATTTAAAAAAATAATTTTCTAACACCAAACTAGTAAATGGTTTTATTTCCAAAATGGATCTCAAGTCCCTTAACAACCCAAATTCCTATATTCCATACCATTCAACCATAATCCAAGCATATATGAAAGATACCAAATCACATCATCATATTGTAGTAAAATCACCACATTCATATCCAAACATATCACCTAACCATCAATCTCAAATCAAATGCTAAACTACAAATTAGCACATACACAAAACGTCCAAGCCATATCACAATCCAAACACAAAATCATATACATATAACCATATAACCAACAAATATAAAAAGTAAGAACTTTTCCATAAAGTTAAGAATTTACCCACCAAAGGTTGTCCAAACTTTGGCTGACTTGCGTATGACCTAGCACTTTTCCTAAATGTACTAGGTAGGCTAGGCCATGGATGAACAAGGAAGTAAGACATGTTTTGGTAATGTAGAGCAACTTCGGATAAACATCGATTTCTCAATAATAAATCCGAAAATAGGTCATTTTGCAACTGATTTTTGGGCTATCTACTCACGGAATTTCAAAAGGCAATCAAAGAAAAAGTTATTGAAATTTATTTTTTCTATCATTTAAAGAAAAGAATCACTCATTTTCTATTAGTTTTGAAGATGTTATGATCAAATGAAGAAAGGTAATTTTCGGACTTGAAATTCTAGATGAAAGATTGCTTTGCAAAATTGGGTATTTTGACATAGCTATTGTTGAAATTTGAAAAAACAGTCACCTAGAATGTTGTAGCTTTTAAAATTTCACACGGTTTGAAAAAAATAATTCCATTTTATTTATAAATGTGAAAGAAAAGGTTGGTGGAAAGAGGATGAAAAATGGAGAAACATATGGCTATTTATAGGAAAATTTCCTATGTCATCATTGTATCTAGTCACATCACAAACCTTTTATAATATATATATATATATATATAATTATGTTTATCACATCATTCTTATATATATAATTATGTTCCTTCACATAAATTTCTTTTATACATATATAATTATTAGGTTTAGTCACATCACTTTCTTTTTTATATATAAATATAATTATTATGTTTAGTCACAACACTTTCTTATATATATAAGTTTAATTTTTAATTAAATAAGATCTGACAAGAGATAATTACGGTTAATGACTGAAAAATCTAAGAGGTGATAATACTCAATATGTATCTCAAAAAAAATTATTATTTTCAAAACTAATCTAAACTAATATAAGATAATTTATTTTTAGGTGTATTATCATTTAGTTAATAAACTCTTATATATGTGTATATAGTGCACAAATACGAACAATATCCCGACAACTTTCTGGTCATGAAAGGTCGAAATTTCGGAAATGTTCTATAGTCACATTTTCTAATTTTCAACAAACTATTTAATTAGTTAAATAAATTTTGGAAATGATTTTACCATCATTATTAGTTAATTAAAATGAGTTTATTTAAATTACAAAACTTATACATTGAATATTTAAAGTTAGTTAAATATTCATCAATCTAAACAGTGAAATTCCAGGTCATTACACTCTTCCTCCCTTAAAAAAATTTCGTTCCTGAAATTACACCTCGACCTATCCTAAAAAACACTAAATACTATACATCAGCTCTTATGATGTACATAGATCATTCGTATGAAAAATCTGATTTGATCTCAACTCGAACATATAACTTTCCTTCCAAACTAGTATTGCTCACTCGATTCCCTAGTGCAGACTCCTATCAGGCTCTTTGATTTGGAACCTCTTTTACCCTTTCATAGTTGTAACTATGATAGAAAACTTTGGTCCCACACCAAGAACCCTCATCAGGTGCTTGCTGTCAAAAGTCGAGCAATAGATCCTTACTCGAAATGGTGCAAATACCTCAAAGTCATGTACTCGAATCTTGGACCAAAACAATATGAAAAGGAGAAATGATCTACATCCACCCCACACACTTACTAATTAGTTCTCCCTAATGCCAATTCAGTTTCCACTAAATCATTTGTGAAGACATTTCATAAACTACACTGGTTCAACTTGGATAATACTCCACTATAGCCTAAGAGTATATACCTCTATTTGGTTCCACTATTTCATTCTTCATTTACTTCCCCAAGAATATTCAAGTTACAGATACCCAACTTTTATTTTCAAATTTTTTAAATGGAACTCTATACTTTAAATCATACAAATATATAGATATAGCCTGAGTTACTCAAAAACGATATTAAGGAACTGGGTACTACCAAATAGTATTATACATTCCCTTACAAAGAAGAGTAATACTTAAGAGAAGTGTTTACCATCTGAACACATCCCTTTCCCAATTCTAAGTCATTTTCGAGACAGTCGAACTAGTTAACTTAAAAATATTCCTTTTATTTCCAAATTCTCATTTTTGAAACAATACTTTACATTTTCCAACAAAACATCTATTTCCAACTTACTTTGAGTTCGTTTGGAATGAGCTTGTTTCGACTGTACAATGATAAAGAGAATAATTTACTAAGTACCTAACAACGTTCACGTAGGAAAACATCCGATTGTCACTTCGAAGATTATTCCGATTGTCACTTCTTATCTA
The DNA here is from genome assembly GCA_030765085.1 of Allium cepa. NCBI lineage: Eukaryota > Viridiplantae > Streptophyta > Magnoliopsida > Asparagales > Amaryllidaceae > Allium > Allium cepa. The sequence continues at coordinate 979,353,484 of CM060939.1, forward strand.
CATTTTACTTCCCAAAAATTTATACTTAAACCAAATTGATTTCATATATTATTATTATTATTTTCTCAAAATCTTAAATATCATTTTTACAAAAGCACTGGAATTTAGGTTCTCAAATGTTCAACCTAATTCTTCCAATCTAAATGAAACATTTAGAAACCTATTTTATAAATCACTTATATTAAACCATTTTAAATATTTATTACAAAATATTCTAACTTTTAAATCAAGATCTACCTCAACACTAACATCGAACGCTCTACAGTCAAACTGTGAAACTTAATTCACAAGGTGTTTGTTGCCCTATTTTTTCTATTTTATCTACCCAACCCATATCTTGAAAAGGAAACTACCTATACACATAAACCATAGTCAATGTTAAATTGGACAAAAATGACTAACTGTATTGACCCGCCGCTCCGTACCCTCTGAGTTGACATTTCATACACTTGCCCAACCCAAATTGTACGAAAAGACAAATTACTAAGAGATAGAAGAGGATAGAAGAAGAAATAGAAACAACGAAACATAGAATCTCACAATCGCGGCGGAACAAAATACAATATATATAATAACAAATTTTTATATAAAAGAATATGTAGCTCTTAATATATATACATATATATATATATACACACACAATCATCAGCATATAACAATCAACAAATCAATTGTGGACAGTTTTATAACTTGTCCTCACCAGTATTGACTATACAGTTTACACACACGGTGGAATGTAATCAAGTATGTGAAATGTGCCTCTGTTTTCCAACTCATCTCTTGAGCTCCAAGGCATCCTAACCTGAATATGTAATTTTGGTCTTACATATGCATTATAATAAAATACGGTCGAGTAGCGCAAGAAACACACTCAACTTGAATTAATTATATTTCAAAATCCTTTGAAAATAAAGGTATCTCGGAAGACCATGCCACACATAAACACGATGGGTTTTTACCTTACGATAACCAAACATTTTATATCAAAATCATCTGATATTGTAATAGTGTCTATAGAAAGTAAATTAGAAAATAGCTGAAATACTTTCATCTCATGTTTCAACAATATTTGGTATACAATCAAAACCGTACCGGCTCTAGTGGATATTGGACTCTATACAATGACTGGGCCACTAGGGTATACCGCCCGTCACAGTACACCTCTAGAAAAATGTACCGAGATCATTCCTAATGGTCCCTGCCAACACAGGATCGACCTACCCCTAACCTGGATAGTACCGAATATGTTATCACCCCAAGCATTCCCACCCTAATCGAGCGCTCTCTTTTTCCATGCACAACGATATCCATGATTTTAATATAATATGTTTGAGGGTATCTAGAAACATGATAACATACCCTACTTGGGTGCGACCCATTTATCCCTGCGGCATCTCCCCTGTTTTAGTCATTTCCAGTTGATGAGGCTTGAGGCTACGTTTTACCTTTAGAATAGCATCAATATTTGGAATGCTAACATTGCCATTTTCGTTGACTACTAATTGCTTTCCACAAAAATACAACCCTTGAGCTCGTACATCTCAAGGAAGGGTGTTAAGCTAAGAGAAGTTGACTTTTCCACCACCAAACAAATGTATGTTTGTACAAACCAATGTACTTAATCATTAGAAATGCACTGTCAGACATTCGTCCATACAAGTTGCCATGGGTTTGGACAAACCAATCTTTTCAAAATTCACAATATTCATAAACTTCACGAAACCATAATTCGTAACACACAAATTGGATCAAAGTGGTCTTCGAATGATTAAATCTAATCCCGGTCTTTTTAAACGATCAACAAGTGTGGCCATATTTGATAGTCGATTATTTAACTATCAAATTTACACACAAAAGCAGTCACTAGGCCCATATTATAAATTTTTCAAAATATTTATTTCAAAATATCATTACAAAGATATATTTATATACACACACACGTATTCAAAACTCTTTCAATAATTCAATATTGAAACCATTTCAATTTCTTAAATCCATAATAGGATATTTCAATCCATATCAATACATGGAAATATTTCTAAATTCATCTTATAATACAATACTTAGATAAATATTTCTACATAATCATTAATCACTGCAATATCTTTATACCCTTTTATCCAATACATAGGAAAATTATAAGTCTATTTTCTAAAAATCATATCTCACCATACTTCGAAAACATTCCGTACTTATTTCATAAATTACCGAAATTTTATTAACTCTCTTTCCAATTTTCAAAAATTATCTATTATACTTATTTATAATCCAAACAACAAATTTAAAATCCTTGATGAATTCAAATTCATTTCTGAAGTCCCTAAGTCTAATTATTTTGGAAATTCCCTAAATTCCTAGAAATTCCATTATAACACTTCACTTAAACAATCACATCCATTCGGTAAATCTGGATCACAATCTCGAGAGTATTTATAAGTAACTTCAATAAATTTCCAAGACTTTACTTTTACAAAATAAGTATTTAAAGTATAATAAAAAATTTAAATATATTTAAGAAATTATCTAAAAAAATCTCTATCCCTTTGTTAATGAACAATGATAGCTAATTTCAAATCATTCATAAATAATAAAAATAGGTTTTCAAGCTTAATATGGAAATTAGAATTTATTTCCATCAAATATTAAATATTTGAGTAACTGGCTTTTGGAAACATTTAAACCAGTCAGTAGTTTGATAAATAAATGTTTCATAACTATTTCCTACCTTCTAAAATAGAATCCATTATTCCTTCTCAGCTAATTTCCATATCTCTTTATAAATTCTCACTATGAATTTATAGTTCCAATATACCAATTTGAAATCATTTCACATATTTATACGCATCCTTTATAAACTCTTCTCATTTCCAGTTTATATTACAAAAATCCATTAAAAACTTGATTTCTAATTAAAATACCATTTTTAAGTCTACACAAATAATCCAAACTATATTCCAAAACCAATTGAATCTCGATTTCTGCTTCCATTTCACAAATTTGAAAATCTTACTTAAAATTCAGTATAACCAATTTTATATTTATTTCCAAATTCCCTTTATCCTTCCAATCTATTTAAATATCAATTTTTAAAACCTTTTTGCTTTTAAACCCATATCACTTTAGGTTTATGACATAAAATCCTTTATACCCATTCTTTAAAAAAAATTATTTAAAATATCCACAAAATAAGTAAGTACAAATTTTAAAGTCAAATCATTTATTTATCTAAATAAATTTCCTTTTAATCAATCCAACATTCAAAATAAAATATTTCACTTCCAAATCACTTTTTAACTTCCTTTCAAGTCCAAAAATAATATATAGAGATTTAAAATATTAAAATTAGGGCCAGTGCTACCCTATCATCCTATAAATTCAAATCACATTATAATCTATCACAAATTATTCAACATATCATATATCACTATATATGAAATTAAAAATCAACAATTTTGAGGAATCCAGTTGAATCCCTTCAACCTGTTTTCCTAGATAACATATAAAATACCAATTCTGGTTCGAAGCAGAATATCACGGTAATATAGGGTCATCCGTTATTATGCGGGGCACATAGGGTCTTATCCTCTCTAATAGGTGGTAAATATATCCAACTACTAATATATATACTAATATATATAATATAATATCCAACAGATAATAATTTATCAATTCATCCAATCAACCAATAAAAAAATTAATCGCTATAAATAAATCCATTCAACCAAATTGAGTGAGATTTACTCACATTGATTTTTATTGTTGCTCCTTCGTTCTGATTGAGATTAAATTCGAACGCGTTCGAATTTAGCTAAAACTTTCAGGATCTCTGAATGTTAACCAATTCGGTTCCATAGTAAACGAACCCAACGCGACTGAACGAATTGGATTTGGACCTAAAATGAACGAGTTATGGCTAAAATAAGATGTTATAATTTAAATCAATTTATAGTTCATTTAATCTAAAATAACTTCATTATATTAATCCCAGCCAAACAAGAAAACCCAACCCGCCCTTTATCTTATTCTTCCTCCCCCTTTCTATCTTTCGCCTAAACCAACTAATGTATGAACGAAAACATGCACGTGCACGAGCCAACGGAGCTTCCATCCACTAAATCAACATCACCATCATCTTCCCCTCGATGATGTCGACCATCCAATACCCATAATCTCGAGCTCGAGCCACTCCAATGAAATTGCAATAGTGTCACCCTCCTTCGTAGCCATGGCCAGGTCGCATACTCCCCTACGGCACCGAGCTCCATGAAACCATCACCCGACAAGCCAATTTCATCAATGAATCCAAATATAATGCTCAAAACTCGAAACGATTACTCAATCATAAGATTTTCCAAACCCTAGCCACCGTTTTGCTCACGACTTCACTGTCGACACTTCCTAATCATGGCTGCACCATACAAGAAGTATATCACATTGAAGCTTTAATCAAAAGAAAATTTTTGAAGCAAGTTTCATATTTTTTTTATTATGTAAGATTTGGGAATTTGATTTTTGAATGTCAATTTTTTTTCCTTTCCTTCGATTGTGTATTAAAAAAGAAGGAGAAAGAAGCGTATTATACATTGGATAAAAAGGTACGAATATAGGCGGCTAAGATTTGACAGCATATTGCAGCTGAAAAGATTAAGGATATTTACGAAAAGTCAAATCAATATATATATATATATATAAATTTCAAAATATCTCGCTAATAATAACATAAAATCCTGAACCCCTGTCGAGGCGTGCCACCTAGCGTTTCTAATATTATACCCCTATTCAAACGCAATGGAACAACTTCCGAGGCCTAATTCGATCGTATGGAGAAGATACCTTTTTTGAACCCAGTAATAACACCAAATTTTCGGTATTAATTTCAACGTGTTTCTATCCCGTACGACCAAACGGTAACTCCAAGCACTGTAAAATTTGAAATTCGATAATAATACACTATTACAGATTCAATGGAAATAGTTTCGTCGAATTCCGAGGCTATGCCTTGAAAAGCTATTTTTATATGTTAATTTAAACGAGATATTTTTAAAATTGAGTAAATCCCTTTTAGATCCAATTTAAAATTTTATTAATCTCTATTCTTATTAATAGAAATTTAATAAGCCCTTTAAATTATTTTTATCTAGCTTAAAAAACCAAGATTCAGTTATTGGAGCAAATTCCAATTATTAAATTTAAAAAATTAAATTATCTCATAAATCATTCTATTTGAAATTCAAACTATTAAATCTATAAAATCAACTTCTCAATATTTAAATTAATTAAACATTCCAATTACAAATATCCAAAATCCAAGGTCGTTACATTCTTTCCTCCTCAAAAGAATTTTGTCCCCGAAATTGCCGAGATAAGAAGAATGGCTCAAAACCCGTTAACTTTCCAAAACTAATTAGTTGAAACCACATTATCACTTTTTACTAATTTTCAAATTCATCCATAAATTCCAAATAATATTTTTTACTTAATCATTTCAAGTTATAATCAAAATCAAATTTTAGCTATTCAAGATTTTCTTTAAAAATTTTCCAACTCCTTAAATTTTTGAAAAATTTCGCCTGCGTCACCTTTGCGCAGCTAGATCGGAACAACTACAAATCCTCCACTACGAGCCCTAATCAACAAAGAAAACAAAAGCCAAGCGGTTCAATCATAAAACCATCAAATTCAAACAATAATATAAACATGTACCTTTTTGTTGGGCAATCAATTTTTCTTATAAAACCAAAGGCATCAATTTATTCTTGCTTTTATACACCTGCATCTTATTTGCTAATGATATCCAATAATATATTTCATAAACATATTATTCTGCAAATTTCAATTTCCAATATTTTCTTTACTTAAATTCCTAGGATATACATATATCATTTGTACACAATATCCGATCTAACGCTCACTCGATCACAAATTTCACTTTCGAACTAGTATCGTTCACATGACTCTCTAATGCAGACTCAGATCTGGTTCCTTGATCAAAAACCGCCATTTTCCTTGCATAGCCATACGCTGTGATGGAGAATTGCAGAATCAATCAAAAACTCGTATCCATGATTTGCCATCAAAAATAGATTGAAAAATCCTAACTTGTATTGATATAATTATCTTGAAATTTTGTGCTTGAATCTGGATCAAATCGTTATGCCGATAAAATAATATATGTGCAACTTATGTATTAATTTCCATTAGATTATTAGCTACACCAAATTCTCTCATTCACGTTCATTCCATTTATATTCAATTATTCACAATTATCATCCACATTTATAATTCACATTCACCTATTTACTGAGTATATTCCATTAATACCAATTTCACTTAGGAATATTACCATCAATTTTCTTAAGTCCATTATAAACATTTTATACAAATGTTCTTAAATTTATTACTACATCTCTACTTAAGTCTAAACCCATTTCTAAACCAAATCTAAATTTCAATACCATTTAACTCGAGGTATCCTCCAATTTCAATATTAAATTTTATTAACCATATTTAACTCACTAATTAAATTAATTAGCTCAATCAGCCTATTTCATTAATTTATTTCAAGCTAAATCAGTTTCATTTTAGATCAAATCAAATTTTATTTAACCTAGCTTAGGCTAAATTTCCCGTATTCACTTTATTTATCTCTTAGCAGCCATTCCATCAAATTTATTTTACAACTTAAGTTCATATTTCAGTTGTTATGAAACAACATTTTAAACCATATTCCATTCACTAAGTCTCCTCCAATTTAATTCATTTAATTAGTTTACTTCACTAATTTATTCCACTGTCACACTTACTTCATTTAAATTTTCTTAAGATAAATTTCATTCCCAAGTTCAAAAATTTACTTTCCTTGCATTCATATTCAGCAATTTTAAAACATTTCTTTAACTTGCAAATTTTTTCAAAATTTATACGTTATCAGACTTGTTTCCTCATATTTCCAAAAAAGCATTTTAAATGAAATCCTAGACTTTAAACACTTTATTCTAAGAATTTCAAATCATTTTTGAAACCATACATACATACATACATACATATATAGACACACACATACATACACACAAAAAACTCCACTTATATATCAAATCTTACCTTTGTATTCCAAACCAAATCAGTTTTACCAAAACAAAACTCCAACTGGTAGCAAATCCTCTCTTCGAAACTCGAAAATAAACATCGATGATGGTGCAGCCATTATCAAAATTATTTTCCAATGATAGAAGTGAGTTCAGTGCTTTTATTTCCTTTTAAAATCCTTTAAAAATATTTGAAAAATATTTTCCTATTAATGTCTCTATTATTTCCTCAAAACCTTTTGAAAGCAAATTTTCAAAACCAACAGAATCTGGATTTACTAATTTTCAACTTTTAAATCCTTTATAAACCATATTTATATAATATACCCCAGGAATTTCATTTCAACATATAAACTACATTTACAAATCATATTTACATAATTCTATTCGTTATATGAAATTGTTTCTTAGCTGTTAATTGTAATATCAACTTTTATTCAATCATTCACAGCAATAAATGATAGTGGTTCAACATTATCATTTCCTAACAACCAAGCATACCATATAATAATTTCTAAAAAATTATTTCTTTATATGTAAAGTATAATCAGGGTAAAATTATTTCATTTGCCCAATTTCAAAACAATACCATGTCGAATTGCTCTTTCAAGTGTTTAGAGATCCCCTATCAATAACGTTAATTACTTGTATTGACCAGAATTCATAAGCCACTTAACAAATCAACCAACATAATGTAAAACAATTTTTATATCACTAACAAATACACGCTCATATCTATTTACACCCAAACTCATTCTAGGGTAAGACTGACTCTATCTCTAATGAGGTACCCATCAAAGCCAAGGGTCTTGCTTAACTTTCAGCTCTGATACCACTATGTAGCGACCCGCCGTTCCGCACCCTTTGAGCTGACATTTCATCAAACTTGTCCAACCCAAAGTGTACGAAAAGATGAATAACTAAGAGAAAGAAGAGGATAGACGAAGAAATAGAAACAACAATACACAGAATCTTACAACCACAATGTAACAAAATATTATATATATATATATACACATACATACATATATATATATATAATAACAAATTTTTATACAAAAGAACATGTAGCTGTTAATATATACACACATACACACACACACACACACACATATATATATATATATATATATATATATAATCATTAGAGTACAAAAATCAACAAATCAATTTTGGATAGTTTTATAACTTGCCATCACCAGTGTTGACTATACAGTTTACACACACAGTGAAATGTAGTCAAGTATGTGAAATACGTCTCCGTCATAGAACTCATCTCCTGAGCTCCATAGCACCCTAACTTGAATCTATAATACTCGGTCTGACTCGAGCATTATACTAAAATAACACCCGAGTCAGTCTGGAAAACCAACGTGAGAAAACACGCTTAATTTTAATTAATTACATTTCAAAATCCTTCGAAAATAAAGGAAAATCGTAAGACCACGCCGCACATAAACATGATGGATTTTTATGTTACGATAACTAAAACATTTTATACCAAAATCATCTATTATTGTAATAGTGTATGTAGGAAGTAAATTAGAAAATAGCTGAAATACTTGCATCTCACGTTTCAGCAATATTTGGTATACAATCAAAACCATACAGGCTCGTAGTGGATATTGGATTCCATACAATGACTAGGCTACTAGGGTACCGTCTGTCACAGTACACCGCTAGAAAAATATACCGAGATCATACCTAACGATCCCTGCCAACACAGGACCGACCTACCCCTAACCTAGATAGCACCGAATATGTTATCACCCCTGGTATTCCCACCCTAATCGAGCGCTCTCCTTTTCCATGCACAACATATCCATAACTTAATATAATATATCTGAGGGTATCTAGAAAGGTGATAACATTCCCTACTTGGGTGTGTCCCATATAGTCCTGCCGCATCTCCATGTTTTAATCATTCCACTTGATAAGGCTTAAGGCTACATTTTACCTTTAGAATAGCATTAATACTTGGAATGCTAACATTGCCATTTACGGTGACTACTATTTGCTTTCCACAAAAATACAACCCTTGGGCTCGTACGTCTCAAGGAAAGGTGTTAAGCTAAGAGAAGTTGTCTTCTCTGCCACTAAACAGATGTGTGTTTATAAAAAGCAATGTACGTAATCATTAAAAATGCACGGTCAGACATTCATCCTTACAAGTTATCCTGGGTCTGGATAGGCCAATCTTTTCAAAATTCACTGTCTTTATAAGCTTCACGATACCACAATTAGTAACACATAAATCGGATCGGAGTGGTTTCGGATGACTAAATTTGATCCTGGTCTCTTCGAAATGATCAAAGAATTTGGGTTGATTTGATAGTCGGTTATTTAACTATCAAATTTACATACAAAAGGAGTCACTAGGCCCATATTATACAAATTTCAAAATATTTATTTCAAAATTTCTTTACATATATAAAAATATTCAAAACTCTTTCAATAACGCAATATTGAAACCATTTCAATTTCTTAAATATATAATAGGATATTTCAATCCATAAACACTCAGAAATATTTCCAAATCTATCTTATAATTCGATACTTAGAAAAATATTCCTACACAATCATATAGACACTAAAATATCTTTGAACCCTTTTATCTAATACTTAGGAGAATCATAAGTCTATTTTCCAAAATCATATCTCAAGTTCCGTACTTCGGAAACATTCCATACTTATTTCATAAATTAACGAAATTTTATTAACTCTCTTTCCAATTTTCAAAATTTATCGATTATACTTATTTGTAATCCAAATAACAAATTTAAAATTCCTTGATGAATTCAAATTCATTTTCAAAGTCCCCAAGTCTAATTATTTTGGAAATTCCCTAAATTTCCAGAAATTCCATTATAACACTTCAATTAAACAATCACATCCATTCAATAAATCTGGATCACAATCTCGAGAGTATTTATAAGTAACTTCAATAAATTTCCAGGACTTTACTTTTACAAAATAGGTATTTAAAGTATAATAAAAAAATTCAAACATATTTAAGAAATTATTTGAAAATATCACCACCCCTTTGTTAATAAACAATGATAGCTAATTTTAATTCATTCATGAATAATAAAAATTGATTTTCAAGCTCAATATGGAAATATGAATTTATTTCACTCAAATACTAAATATTTAAGTAATTGGCTTTTGGAAACATTTAAACCAATTAATAGTTTAATAAATAAAAGTCCTTTTCTAAAACATCTCCATTTCTTGATAAAAATATATTTTAAAATCCAATATGACCAATTTTTCAAACTTATAAATCTCCCTCGATTTATCACAATTCGATTTACATTTCCAAATTTCATAACTATTTCCTAACTTCCAAAATAGAATCCACTTCCCCTTCTCAACTGATTTCCATATCTCATTATAAATTCTCACTGTGAATTTATATTTCCAATTTACCAATTCGAAATCATTTCACATATTTATTAACATTGTTTATAAATTTTTCAAACTCATTTCCAGTTTATACAGGTTTATATTACAAAAATCCATTTAAAAATCGATTTCTAATTAAAATCCCATTTTTAAGTCCATTTCTCAAATAACCCAAACTATATTCCAAAACTAATCGAATTTTGATTTCTGCTTCCATTTCACAAATTTGAAAATCTTACTTAAAATTCAGTATAACCAATTTTATATTTATTTCCAAATTCCCTTTATCCTTCCAATCTATTTAAATATCGATTTTAAAACCTTTTTGTTTTTAAACCCATATCACTTAAGGTTTATCACATAAAATCCTTAGTATCCATTCTTTAAAAATCTTTATTTAAAATATACCAAAAAATATGTAAGTACAAATTTTAAAGTCAAATCATTTATTTATCCAAATAAATTTCCTTTTAATCAATCCAACATTCAAAATAAAATATTTCACTTCCAAATCGCTTTTCAACTTCCTTTCAAGTCCAAAAATAATATTTAAAGATTTCAAATATTAAAATTAAGGCCAGTGCTACCATATTATCCAACAAATTCAAATCATATTATAATCTATAACAGATTATTCAACATATCATGTATCACTATATATGAAGTTAAAAACCAATAATTTTGAGGAATCCAGTTGGATCCTTCCAACCTGTTTTCCTGCATCTATAGATGTTAGATAACATATAAAATACCAATTCCGTTTCGAGGCGGAATATCGCGGTAATATAAGGTCATCCACTATTATGTGGGATGCATAGGGTCCCATCCGCTCCAATAGGCGGGAAATAGATCCAACTACTAATATATAAATATAAATATATATATATACATTAATATATACACATATAATATAACATCCAACATATAATAGTTTATCAATTCATCTAATCAACCAATAAATAAATATATAATTGCTTGGTACAATTTAATCCAGTCAACCAAATTGAGCGAGATTTACTCACATTGATTTTTATTCTCGCTCCTGCTTCTGGTTTCGATTTAATTCGAACGCATTCGAATTTAGCTAAAATTTCCAGAAGCTTAAAATTTAACCAATTCGATTCCATAGCGAAGATCTTGTTAATACGAACCCAACGCGACTGACCGCGTTGGATTTGAACCTAAAACGAACGAGTTATGGCTAGAATAAGATTTTATAATTTAAATCAATTTATAATTCATTTAATCTAAAATAACTTACATACAAGAAAACCCATCCCACCTCTTATCTTATTCTTCCTCCCCTTTCTTTTTTCGCCTGAACCAACTAATGCATGCACGAAAACGTGCACATGCACGAGCCAACGGAGCTTCCTTCCACCAAATCAACATCACCATCATCTTCCCCTCGACAACGTCGACCATCCAATACCCATAATCTCGAGCTCGAGTCTCTCCAATGAAATCGTGATAGTGTCGCCCTCCTCTATAGCCATGGCTAGGTCGCACACTCCCCTACAGCACTGAGCTCCATGAAACTATCACCCAACAAGTCTATTTCATCAACTAATCCAAATACGATGCTCAAAACTGGAAACAATTACTCAATCATAAGATTGTCCCAAACCCTAGCCACCATCTTTCTCACGACTTCACTGTCAACCCTTCCTAATCATGGCCGCACCATACAAAGAAGTTTATCAGATTGAAGTTTTAATCAAAAGAAATTTTTGAAGCAAGTTCCATATTTTTTAATTAAGTAAGATTTGAGAATTTGATTTTTGAATGTCAAATTTTTCCCCTTTCCTTTGGTTGTGTATTAAAAAAGAAGAAGAAAGAAGCGTATTACAAAAGGGATAAGAAGGCACAAATATAGGCGGCTAAGATTTGATAGCATATTGCAGCTAAAAAGATTAAGGATATTTACGGAAAGTCAAATCAATACATATATATTTATATTTAAAAATTTCAAAATATCTCGCTAATAATAACATAAAATCCTGAACCCCTATTGAGGCGTGCCGTCTGGCGTTCTTAATGTTATACCCTTATTCCAAACACAATGGAACAAGTTTCGAGGCCTAACTCGATTGTAGGGAGAAGATAGATTTTTTGAACCCAATTATAATATTAAATTTTGGATATTAATTTCAGCGCGTCACTATCCTGTACGACCAAAAGGTAACTCCAAATGCTACAAAATTTGAAATTCGATAATAATACACTATTATGGATCTAATGGAACTTGTTTCGTCGAATTCCGAGATAGTGCCCAAGAAATCTATTTTTATATGTTAATTTAAATGATATATTTTTAAAATTGAGTAAATCCCTTTTAAATCCAATTTCAGATTTTATTAATCTCTATTCTTATTAATAGAAATTTAAAAAGCCCTTTTAATTATTTTTAACTAACTTAAAAATCCACAATTCAGTTATTTAGGCAAATTCCAATTATAAAATTTTAAAATTAAATTATCTAATAAATCATTCTATTTGAAATTCAAACTATTAAATCTATAATCTCAACTTTTAAATATTTAAAATTAATTAAACATTCCAATTTCGAATATCCAAAATCTTAGGTTGTTACACTAAACAAGCCTTAAATGATAATAATAACATATTATTATCTCCTAATACCTCAACCAACTATACTATACTATTTTTGAAAATCATTCTCTTTTATATATAAAATATATTATACTTAAATTTATTTTATTTACCCAATTTCAAAATAATACTGCGTCCATTAAACTTGTTTAAGTGTTTAGGAAATCCCTATCGATAACGTTGGCCAAACGCATTGACTAGAATTCTTAGGCCACTCAATGACTTTGTAGTTAATGCTCCGCTATTACCCCGCTACAGCCCCGCTATATCTCATAGAGGATTTCTACCGCTATGATTTTTCTATATAGCCCCTGAATATAGCCCCAGAATATAGCCCCTCCGCTTTAATCCTCGCTATTTCTGCTATATCCCGTTATTTCCGCTATATTCCGCTATTCCCGCTATGTCTTTCTTAATAAAATGAACTGAAAAATTACATTTATACATCATAAAATTGTGAAACTAATTTATTTGATTTAATTTTTAATATATTTTCAGAAATGAAAATACTCTAATATTCTACCAAATTCAATCATGTTATGTAACAGTTTTTTGTTTATTTAAAGTATATTTACACATTTTTTATTTAAAATTATTTATGTATTGTTTATAATTCAATTGCATGATAATTTTTCATTTAATTACCATTTATATATTTGTAAAAACATAAAGTACGAGTTTTATATGTTATTTTAGAGCCATCCGCTATATCCTCGCCGTATCCCCGCTATGACTTTTTGCACCTCCACCGCTTTGAATCTATCGAGCGTATTAACTGCACAGCTTAATGAATCAAACAAGACAATATAAAACATTTTTTATATCACTGACAAATACACATTATCATATATATACTCAAACTCATTCTAGGGTGTCATATACACTATCTTTAATGAGTTAACCCCACCAAAGCCAAGATTCTCGCTTAACCTTCAGCTCTGATACCAAATGTAACGAACAGGATTTTCGACCCTCGAAAATTGACACTATTATGTCCACTATATCACATGTCGAACATTCAAGTGCCAGAAATACACATTTTTTAGGGTGAAAGAAGAAATGGTAGAAGATTAAAGAAACTAAACAATACGGAATCTCATAACGTAGTGAATAATATAGAACACAACAATGATCTTTACTAAACAGAAACATCTATATTTATATATACAGCATCAGAGTGCACCAGACTTATCCTAAATTTAGACAGTTATAGAAACCCATCCTTACATTGGATAAACATACAGACTCTATAATATAGCCGAAAAAAATGTACGTGAATACGTCTTCACCATCCAGCTCCTCTTCAACTCTAAAGTATCCAGCTAAACCTGGAAAAATATGCTCGGCCTGACCCGAGCATTACATGGAATAATGCCCGAGTCATTCTAGTAAACCAGCGTGAGTAAAACTTGATAACAAGTAACAACCAAACTGATTTCTACATTTTAAAACCTATCAAACAAATGGTATCTCGTAAGACCACACTGCACATAAAAACGGATGGGTTTTTTACCTTATGAAAACCAAAACATTTTATATCAAAATCCAGTGAGATTATCATAGTGTTTAGAATTAAAGTAAATAGATAAAATAGCTAAAATGCGTGCATCTCACATTCCAATATACTAGGCTCTACAATCAAAACCGTAAGGCATATATTGGAGATTGGATCCCAATAATATAAAGGCAAGGGGCTACCTTCCGATAATGCACCTCTAGAAAATGCACTGATGCTAACATAGAGCCGGCTGCCCCTTTAACATGACAGGACGGATTACCTCGTCCCCTTGACACCAAGGCCTTATATCACCCTCAGGATTAGTAGCGGTAGCCCTTGCACTTCAAAGGGCACCATCTTCAATCATCATCAAGATGTCTTCTACTCAAATGTGCATGTTGGTTCGAGTAGATATAGATCCGATCTCAGGCTCTCCGTATCAACAACCGATATTTATGGTTGACTCATTTCCGGTTCTTTTGGATGTAAGTATTCCAGACCTTACATAATTTGTCAATTCGTTCGTATATTCGTGTTTGAATTTGTCAATGGAATTGCTCTGGCCACTGGTTTTCGTCGTTGTTGGTTATAAACCATGGCTTAAAACGTTCAAAGGTTATGCAAATCGAGTTTGGGCAACTCAGAAGCCGTTTTCTGTCCACACAAGGAACAACGGCTTCTTTGTGGTAAGATTTGGCACGGAGGAAGACTGCAATAAAATCTTAAAATCAGGACCATGGTTTATGGACCGGAACCTGATCATAATGAAACGACTAACTCCTGATATGAAAACAGACAGAGATCTCCTTACGTCTATGCATATGTGGGTCAGGCTCCCTGGACTTAGTTTTAATTTGTGGGGTAATAAAGCTATCAGTGCATTAACAAGTACAATAGGAGTCCCTATCAAAATGGATGAGGCCACGAAAAACAAAGCCAGGTTAGCCTATGCGCGAGTTCTAATTAAAGTAAATGCGGCTTACGGTTTGCCAAACACCATTGAAGGTATGGATGATGGAGGAAGGAGTTTCCTTCAGGAGGTGGAATATGAGAATCCCCCTCCGATATGTGGTATGTGTGTATGTTTTGGACATGTAACAGCAGAATGTCCAATGACCAAGACATGGGTTCCAAAACAGACACACAGAGAAGGCCCCGAATCGGCAAACCCAGAGGATACAAGTTTAATGGGATGTTCGGAAGAAAATAGGGAGGAAGTTCGAGTTGACTCTGTTATAGATTTGAGTATGCAGGCGAATGAAAGAAATTCCCCTATATCTCTAGAGTCCGAGTTATTAAATGAAGGGTCATTTCAAGAAGGAGAAACCAGGAAAGAGGTTTCAGGTGGTGAAGATCAGCCTCAGGAGCATCAAGAAAATGTAGATCTAAACATTGATTCTATTGGGCCTCGGGAAGATCACCAGACAGCTGTCAGTACAGGAGCAGAATATAGGGGAGCTCAATTACAAGCTAGTATTGAGACCTCTGATAGTCCAACATCTCCGAAAGCTCCGACTACAAAAAACTCAGTTCTCAAAAGGCCTATGGCAACTTCGGATATACCCCCAACCTCTAATTCTTTACATTCTAATGATATTTGTATTACTGATAGTTTAGTTAATAATGTTAATTTTTTGAGAGGCTCTGAACCATGTATTGATATACAGGTACAGGCAAATCTGGGTCAAGGTACTGGAATAACAGTAGAGGCAAATGAACGGGTCACATATGATAATGAAAATTCAGCGCAGGAGGAGCAGATGACATTCAAATCACAGGCCACAATAGTTGAGAATATCCAGAAGAATAAGTTAGTTCGCAAGAACCCTAAATGGGTTCAAATGTTAGGCATTCCTATTGAAGATTTGGGGGAGTCCTCAAGCAGTAGGCTGCAAAGGACTCGCAATAACAAAGGTTTATAATGTCAATAGCATGTTGGAATGTTAGGGGGTTTCATAACCCTAACAGAATGAAGGAAGTGAAAAATATTATAAATAAATTTAACGTTAGTTGTTTCGGTGTTCTGGAAAACAAGTTATTACATTCAGAATTGTTAAAGATCGAAAGTTCGTTGGATGTAGGGTGGAAATTAATAAGTAATGTTTCCTGCTACTTTAAATGTAGAATTCTTATTTTCATCGATGGAAAATCTTGGAATTATAACTTCATTAGTATGAATGATCAACACATAACCTTAGAACTGTTTAACATCCTCAATTTTAAATGTAATATATCCTTTGTATATGCTCAGAATCATTCTACACTTAGGAAAAGGTTATGGAGAAACTTGCAGGAGGATGCTATTAGTATCTATAGACCTTGGTTAGTTATTGAGGACTTCAATTGTATCAGCAGTCAATCGGACAAAAAGGGAGGAAAACCAGTAGCTTTTGATAACCTTTTTGAAATGGATGAAATGTCCAGATTCACAGGCCTTAATGAGATACTTGTTAAAGGATTCGAATTTTCATGGTGGTCAGGCCCAAGTCGTAATATATTTTCAAGAATAGAATGGGTATTTGCAAATATAGACTGGATCAACTTATTCAAAGACCTTTCGGCTGAATACCTCCCCTCTTCGGTTAGTGACCATAATGTTGTTCATGTTTCTCTCTTCAGCAACCCCAGTATCAAGAACAGACCTTTTAAGTTCATGAATCATTGGCCTTTATGTGACCAATACTTTCCTCTGATTGAGAAATTATGGATTTCTAACCCTGAAGATCGTCCTCTTTTTCAAATTATGTACATTCTAAAGAACATTAAGAGAAATCTTAAGATTTGGAGTGAAAAAATTCGTAACACTAAAACGGAGGTTAAAATTCAAAGAGAAAAGTGCTCAAGGCTGCAGAAACTCTTGGAAAAGTCCAAAGATCACAATTTAGCTAGGGAATTTCAAGATGCCAAATCCGATCTGGACATGGCTCTCAAAAAGGAATATCTGGATACCAAACAAAAGGCAAAGTGCGATTGGCTGACGATGGGTGATGAGGCCTCTTCTTTTTTCTATGCTAAAATGTCTAGTAGAAGGAGCAGAAGAAAATTAACTAGTATAGAAATAGAAGGAAAGAAGTTCTCGGAAGACAAGTTTTCAGAATCAGCTATTGACTACAAAGGTTTATTTAATCGTCCTGGATGCGAACAATTTTCAGAAGTCATTTGTAAAACGGTCATCACAGAGTATGGTGCTAATGTTTTGAATGAATGCATATCAGTGGATGAAATTAGATCTGCACTGTGGGAGATCAAAGATACGGCATCACCAGGACCGGACAGTTTCAATTCAAAGTTTTTCAAAATTCATTGGAATCTTTCGGCGGATGTAATCTTCAAATCCATGAATGATGTCTTTCATAAGGGATTATTCATCAAAGAATGGAACCACACCTTTTTGCACCTGATTCCCAAAAAAGACCATTCCAACAAGATTCAAGACTTTAGACCTATTGCCTGTTGTAATACCCTTTATAAGGTTCTCTCAAAAATTCTTTGTAATCGCCTTGTTCCATTTTTGGATAAACTGGTGTCCCCGAATTAGACGGCTTTCATTAAAGGTAGCTCTATAGGGGATGGAATTTTATTCGCTCATGAAATTATAAGGGGCCTTGGGAGAAAGGATAATAGAAATATGTGCATTAAAGTAGATTTAAAGAAAGCATACGATTCTATAAATTGATCTTTTGTCATTCACATGTTAAGGAGTATGGGATTCCCAGATAAATGGGTGAGACTTATTGAAAACATCATAAAGACACCTGTTTTTTCCATTATATCAAATGGGGAATCTCATGGTTATTTTAAAAGTTCTAACGGTCTTAGGCAAGGTGACCCTATCTCACCTATCCTATTTGCTTTGGTAATGGAATATTTTACGCTTTTGATGGATGAAAAAGTAAGGGATGGACTCATTTCACCAATTTCAGATTTTGACAACAAATTGACTCATCTTATTTATGCTGATGACATATTAGTCTTCACCAAAGCCAATGAAAAGACAGCATCAGCGATTAGGGACGTCTTCAATAGAATGAGGAGAGAAACCGGATTGGAGTTAAGCTGTGAAAAATCAAATGTTTTCTTTGGAAAAGGAGTGGAGCACTGCACCGACATTAGTAACATACTTAACATTCAGCAATTAGATCTCCCAGTAAGGTACTTGGGTATGCCTTTGTCGAGTACCAACTTGAGGGACAAGGACTGTGTTAGTTTGATAGAGAAGATTAAGATGAGATTCGGAGGATGGAAAAATCGAATGCTTAGTTTAGCTGGAAGATTAGAACTTATTAAATCATCCATTTACCCTATAATCCAATTTTGGATGCAATGTTTCTGTCTTCCGATTTCCACTATTCATAAATTAAAGCATTTGATTCTCAACTTCCTTTGGAAAAGTCGCAATAGTAAGATACCTTGGGAAATTTTGTGCAGGCAGAAAGAGGAAGGAGGAATGGGACTGAGAAACTTAGAAGAAATGAATCAAGCGTTATCTATTAAACTGATTTGGAAAATAGTTAATTCAGAAGGAATCTGGGCGAACCTCATGCTACGTAAGTATGTTGGGCATAAAAATTTCTGGGAAATTTCTCAGAGAACGGACGACTCGGGCGTATGGAAATTTATTCTAAAAGATAGAAACGTAGCGTTAAAATGCCTTACCCTTAACATTGCTGATGGTAAAACTACTTCCTTATGGTACGATCCCTGGTTAAATGGAAGTTCTATTATGGAACGTATAGGTAGAGATGTAGCATTTAGAACTGGGACGGAAAACTTATTTCTGTGTAAGATTATAAAAGATGGTGTGTGGAAATGGGATACGGTAAGTTTCCCATATCAGATACACGCAGAAATTGAAGGTGTGTCTCTTCTCAAAGACAAAGAAAGAGACTTCTGGTCTTGGAAATGTTCTAAGGACGGGTGTTACCATTTTAAAAAAGTTTGGAATTCGGTGAGAACCAGTTATGAGTTTAAATTTTGGTCGACTCTAGTTTGGAATAAAATTCACGTCCCTAAAATGGCGATTTGTCTTTTTAAAGCGATTAGCAACTTTCTTTTGACTAAAGAAAAGTTACTCCAGAGACATATAGATGTGGATCCTAACTGCATATTCTGTAATAATCACATTGAAACAACAGATCACCTATTTTTTCAATGTAATTATACAGGAAATATTTGGATGTGGAGTAGTAAAAAAATTTTCAAATCACTAAAAAATCTGTTCTCATTTACTTTGAAGGTTGATTTACAGAAAATGGTTTCTTTAACAAAAGGAAAAAACTTAGCTACAGACATGTTTCAGCTTTCGTTATCTACGTGTATTTGGCACATATGGAGAGAAAGGAATGAAAGAATTTTTCACAATCGGCTCACTGATATATCACAGATATGCACTCAGATCTATCATACCATAAATATCAGAATGTCAAAGTCCAAATTTTTTAAAAACATCACAGGCAAGCAAGATTGTATAGCAAAGAAATGGGGATATACCTCCCAACGTTGAATTGGGGTTGATTCTTCGTTATCATATGTCTCTCTCTCCTGCTTTCTGCTTTCCTCCTGTATCTAGGCTGAGATTATTTTGTACCTGTTTTATTTACATTTTTCTCTCGCCCTCTCATTTAATTTACATATTTTTATACTATCATAATACTCAATTGATACAGAATGAAAGTTCTTGGTTGCAGTTTCTAACAGATAATTGCTAGAGTCCAGTGCATCCTCTAACCTAATGAAACTACAGACATTAGCTATCTTTTGGCACAGTTTTATCGAAAACAATTATGGAGTTGGAGACTTATCTTGCTGAAAATAGAATGTTAAAGACTTCACTTTTGAGAGATGCTGGATATTACTCCGAGGTTCACAATTCTTCTCGATTTACCTAACTGCAAAAGAGTTTGTTAGCCTTTCATTTAAAGACTAAAGCACAAAATTCAGTTTGAGTCACAGAGACTTACCTTTACTCCCACATGTTGTTTTGCCGTCCTTTTTACGAATCTAAGAGAAGAGACTTATTGTAAGAGTAGAACAGAGGTTGAATGAAGAACTTAGCTTTTCTTTGCTTCAGCCTCTTCAGATCTAGAGTAAAACTGTATAGATTTGGATGTTGAAGACGAAGTTTTAACGTTTTACTCGAGCCGCCATTAATGTCTTAGTTTTACTTTTCAGCAGTCAAGAGAAAATGAAGTGAGTTTTAGATTTTGAGTTGCCATATTCTACTCGAGAATGGTCGCGAGTCTTCTGGCAACCGGGTCATGGTATCGGTTTGGGTTAAAGGCTTTTGCTATCTATCTTTAGTTTGGGCCTTGTTCTGTATTAAATTTAGTTAGCTTGAGCCTTATTATCCTTGTTTATTTTCAATTTTATTTGCTTTCAGCTTGGATTGTTGGACTTGCCTTATTTCGGCATTTGTACATTCTTATTCTTTCTTAATAGTAAAGTTTGAACCTTCTTTCAAAAAAAAAAAAGGTATTCCAGACCTTATCGGGGAACTCAAATTTACATTCATACTTCCTAAATCAGATTGGGTCAAACTTGATAGTCGCTTATTTAAACATCAAACAAACAAACATCCAATCATGGTTTAATTTCCATATGGGGTCCTCTAAGCCTTTATTAATTAAACTTTAATTAATAAAATCACTTTGTAAAACTTGATCAAAAGATGTTTTCAAACACAATTTCCGAATCTCTTACATTCTTTTTATTTGAAAAAAACAATATAAATATTTACCAAACATTTTGGAAATTCCATTTCCTTAAAATTCCATATTAAATGGCAAAACAATTCCCATTCAAAAACATCACCTTCTATAAAACACATTTACTTATTCCTTATAAAATTCCTTTTGTAAGTTCACTTCACATTTCAGACCATAAAAAAAGTTTTCAAACTAGATTTAAACTTCTTTCAAAAATATCTAACATGGTTTATAAAATCTCTTTCTTTTTTTAAAATTCCTTCATAATATCTTTATAAAATCTCCTTTACAAAATATCATTTTCAAGGTATCCTTTGTAAATCATTCTTGGTAAAACTTTTTATTTTACCCCTTTTAAAAACAAGATATTATTTAAAAATCACTTTATAAAATAATAACAAAATTTGAAAATTTGTTATAACCTTTAAATCCACATTGATTAAAGAATTAAATTGATTCAAAAACATACTTTAATAATTCAAAAGAGGCTTAGCAATCCCAATGGTACTAATTTAAGTTACCATTCAATTTTAATTCCAATTCACTTAACGCTTATTTACATAGGTCCACATATATGTAAATACAACTCATGTCCAAAACAGGGAATAACATGTTAATACGAATTAATTATCATATAGGTGTCCAAATAATATAATAGTAGAAGGGTGATTTGTCCTGCTAAATCGATGTCCAAACAATTCAATCAATTAATAACAGAACGGGAATTTATTCTGCTAAACACATGTCCAAACAATCCAAACAATTACTCTATTACAGAATGGTGTTTTATTCTGCTAATGAATATTCATACAACACAAACAATCATATTCTAACTTATTCATTGTTGTTTGTCTATTTCATGGACAAGAGATCCTTTAGTTAACATCAAACCACTTAGAAAGAACCCAACTTAAAACATAACAGATAAAGTTTAAAATAACTTTTAATAACTAAGTCATAATTTAATATAATTTCAATCTTATTAAATCTTAAATAATCAAAATCAAATCATAATTAAGTCTTAACTAATAAGAAGTAAATTAATAATAAAACTTTAAACAAATAAACATTTACTTTAAATTAGTCTCTAATTAAGTAATAATTAAGTAAATAATTAACCTTTAATTAAATAATAATTAATTAAATAATTCAACTTTAATTGAATAATAATTAAAATAATTAAACTTGATCACATAAAATAATTACCTTTATTAACTTAATTAATCATTAATTAAACTTCTTCATAACTTGCTTAATTATCACTAATTAGTCACTAATTACTTAACTTAATTACTGATTAATTAATAAATAATTATCATTAATTAATAAATTAATTAATTACTAAACATATTTAATCAAGTTAAAATTAACTTATGTGTTGCTAATTACTTTGAAAACCTTAACTCGAGTTAGAACTTAAACAAACATTTACTAACTCCAAACTAATAAATGATTAGATTTCCAAAATCGATTTCAAGTCCCTTAACAACTCAAGTTCCTATCTTACATACCATTTAACCATAATCCGAGCATATATGAAAGATACCAAATCATATCATCATCATAATGTAGTAAAATCACCACATTCATATCCAAACACATCACATAACCATCAATTTCAAATAAAATGCTAAAATACAAGTTAGCACATACATAAAACATCCAAGCCATATCATAATCCAAACACCACATCATATACATATAATCATATATCCAACAAATATTAAAGGTAAGATCTTTTCCAAAAAGTTGAAAATTTACTCAGCAAAGGTTGTCCAAACTTACGCTGACTTGAGTAAGACCTAGCACTTTCATTCCGAAGCAAAAGGACGGAGTCTTGTATCCTAAATGTACTAGGTAGGCTAGGCCATGGATGAACAAGGAAGTGAGACATGTTTTGGTAAGTAAAGAGACTTCGGATAAACATCGATTTCTTAATAATAAATCCAAAAACAGGTCATTTTGCGACTGATATTTGGGCTATCTACTCATGGAATTTCAAAAAGCACTCAAAGAGTAAGTTATTGGAATTTATTTTCTCTATCATTTCAAAAAATGAATCACTCATTTGCAATTTTTTTTGAATAAGTTGTGATCAAATGAAGAAGGGTAATTTTTGAACTTGAAATTCTAGATGAAAAACTACTTTGCAAAGATTGGGTATTTTGACATAGCTATGATAGCAATTTGAAAAAAAGGCCAACTAGAATGTTGTAGCCATTAAAATTTCACACGGGTTTAGAAAAACAAAACCTCCATTTGATATAGATAAGGAAAAGAAAAGGTTTGTGGCAAGCGGATGAAAAATGGAGAAACATATGGCTATTTATAAGATAATTTCCTATGTCATCATTATATCTACTCACATCACAATCTTTTATAATATATATATATATAATTATGTTTAATCATATCCTCTTTTATATATATAATTATATTTAGTCGCATCACTTTCTTTTATATATATATATATATATATATATATATATATATATAATTATTATGTTTAGTCACATCACTTTATCTTTTCTATACATACATATAAATATAATTATTATGTTTAGTCACATCATTTTCTTACATATATATAAGTTTAATTATTAGTTAAATAAGATGTGACAACTGATAATAATGGTTAATGATTGCAAAATCTAAGATGTGACAATACTTAATACACACACACACACACATACATACATATATATATATTAAAAAAAGTTTATCATTTTTAAAACTATGTCTTGTCACATCACTTACTAATCTAAACAAATATAAGATAATTTATTTCGAACTGTATTATTATTTAGTTAATGAATTCTTATATATATGTATGCATGGTGCACAAAGACAAACAACGTCTCAACAACTTTCCGGTGTCGAAAGGTCGAAATTTCGGAAAACGTTCTTCAGTCTTATTTTCTATTTTTTATGAACTATTTAATTTGGTAAAAAAATTTAAAATGAATTTACCACCATTATCAATTAATTAAAGCGAGTTTTTTTTCATTATAAAATGCGACGACTCGAATTTTCAGACCAGTTAAATTAATCCGTCCGTTCTAAAACTACTAAAGAAAACTACCAACTTAATACACCATATTTGATAAATATTCAACATTACTAAATGTATATGATACAATTTCAATTATACAACTTATCAGCGTAATTAATTTATTTAGTAATCCTATAAAGTGTGCTTTAAGACATACCAAATACAATGACTATAAACCTACCACTGCACAACTCTGATGAGAGAGACAGCTCTATCCTTGCCTATGAACTCAATAAACAATGAAATGCGAAATAAAATAGTAAGTAGAAAAGATACAATAACACAAGATAAACAACAGCCAATAACAGATAAACATGAAAGGGTTATATTATTTTTGGGGCTGCATTACTACCACTTATGACTGCCTACATACCCCTATCTAATTGGGTACCCAATTAGATACAAGATCAAGCCAACGTTGTTCTCCTACCACAAATAGGAGTCATGAAGCCTATGATGCAACAAACAATATGCAATTTTCCAAAACTACCCACTTAGGCTTAATCTTCAATTTTAGAAATTTAAATCTAATTATCTTTACGAAAATTATCTCTTTGGACTTTATTCTCGAATTCTTATTTCAAAACTTTTGAAACATATATATCTTTTACACTCAAATTATACCTTACTTCGGGATCTTAAATCAAATCCTATTTGAAATGTTTATTTGGAAGTCCCAAATACTGTAATAAAAGCATATCACACCATATGCAACCAGATCGAGAGGTTTCTCCCAATAACAAGGCAACTGGGTCCCAGCCTTCATACAATCGATAAATAAGTACATCCCTCTATTCCAAGAGCGAACTATACCAGAAAACATATGCTCACTTTTTAGTTATGGGTTACCCGAATCATCGGTAACATAACAAAACATTTTATATCCCGAAGCGATAAATCATTTCACACTAATATTCATAAGTACTTTCAAATCTATAATAATTTTCATTTCCCAAATCTGTTCAAAAATCATCTTAAAACCATCGGGTTTAGTCCTCGAAATTCTTTCCATTTCATAAAACATTTTTATAAAACTATTCTTATATAAATCACTTCTATATAATATAACTTCAAAAAATTCCTTACCAAACATTTCTATTTCTTTTAAAGGGAAAATTTTCATAACATTTCCATTTGAAAACCAATTTTCAAAACAGTTCATTAAATTGAAGTGAACCAAATATTATCGCTAAACATCTTATAGTCAAATCATGAAATAAATCACAAGGTGCTAATCTACAGTTTTTTTCTACCCAGCCCACGCATATGGATAATTAATTGCTCATAAATTGGTTAAGTAAAGTCAACAATCAAATATAATAATCAGTGCTCATAAACTGGTCGAGTGCAATCAAAACAACCAAACAGTCAATTAACAAAATAAACACAATAATAAATGATCAATCAATGCTTCATTCTATCAAATATTTATGCGTTTTATTTTATTTTGAGTTGAAACAATTTGATATTTATTTTGGAGCATCCGAGCTTTCCCCTCGACATGTTCCGTCCCTTGTCCAAGTCTCCTTGGATCTCACAAACGAAACACATGTACTAGTCGTTTCCGCATACGCCGTTAAGTATTTAACTTCAAAATTTTAAAATAATTAATTAACAATCCAAATAGTCAAACAAGCAAATAAAACCATATTTTAGCGAACAAAGTAAATAATAATTCAACAAGGGTTTGCAAATAGCACTTAACACTTAAAGTTCCTTCAACTTAGTTATAATTTTAACGAACTTAAAGGAAGAAATAACTCACTTTGGATTCCACTCCGTCAAACTTTAAGGCAAGGAAATTAAGATCTAACCCATACTTCCTATCATGTTTGGAAACCAAATAAAAATAAGCCCAATTTTATCCTTCCTAGTGCTTGGCCAAGGCTTGAGATGGAGGTTGGCCAAAAGTATAGAAAAGAAGTGGTTGAGCTTTGACCTTGAATTCTCAAAATTAGACCCGAAAAATAGGTCATTTTATCTCTAGTTTTTGACCCTCTTACTCAAAAAATTTGACAAAGTGGCTTACTATAAAATTGTTGTAATTTCTTTTCTCTTGAATTTGAGAAAAAGAAACACTGGATTTTGACTAGTTATGAGTAAGTTATGATCAAAAGAAGAGAAGGTATTCTCAGATTGAAAAAAAAAGCCCAAAAATGCACTGCAAAGAATTGAAATTTTGACATAACTAAATTAAGAACTGAAAGAAGTTCTCAATATAAAAGTTGTAGCCACTGAATTTTATATGATGTTAAAAAAAGTATTTCATTATTTGGATAATTTTTGTAGAATTTATGATAATAAGAAACAGAGGTATTTTTGGACATAAAATCTACGCCTAAAATGACTATGAAAAGAATTGAAATTGTACTATAGTAACTCTTAGATTACGAAAAAATGATGTAAATGATAATTGTATCCAACTTAATTCTCTTGATTTTGGAGAAAATATTTTTCCGATATGGTTTAGTTTTGAGAAAGTTATGGCCGTGAGAAGAAGAGGTAACATATGAGAAAAGAAGAGTTTGATTTTGAAGAGAATGGATATCGATTTTATTTGAATATTTTGTAAATATTCTGACATTATTTCATTATGATTTTTTTACATGGCATGGAAGCCATTAAAGAGGAGAGGAAGAAGTGAAGAAGATTGAGAAAAAAAGAAGTAGAAGTGTGAATGAAATGAGAGAAGGAGGTAGGTATTTATAGAAAATGTAAGGAATGGAATTTTACAAATTTAACCTCTTACCAAATTACCAACTAACCTTACTTCAACCTAAAGAATTCTCCACTTTTCAATACTTAACATCATCTTCCATATCCTTACTTTATGTTTTAGTCACTTAAAAACTAAGTAAAGAAAAGTAATTATTTGTTGGATTTTGATGTGATTTGGATTTGATGTTTACTTTTGACTTTACTTAAACTTACTTACTTATATTAATGATGTTCTAGAAGTTTCCTAATCATAATTAGTAAAAGTAAACATATATAGTTATTAAAATGTGTAATATATATGTTAAAACATGTTATAAAGGTGCAACAACATTGTGACAACTTATTTTGAACAAAACGTTCAATTTCGACAAAACGTTTTACGGTCACATTTTGACGTTTTAGTTAAACTATATATTTATGTAAACCAAATTTAAAAATAAATTTTCATAATGTTATTTAAGAATATAAAAACTCATAAATAAATTAAAATAATCTATTTAACCACTGAAACTTACTTTTCTAAAATTATCATCTTGTCACTTTTGTCGATATAAGCAAATGTTACTATATTAATGTATATTTCTATCTCCAAATCCTGTCTAATATTATTTAAATCATAAAACCTTTTATATTTTGCACTTAAAATTACTATAAATAGTATATTTTAAAGCGGTCAAATTCTGGATCATTACATAAAACTTATATATTGAATATTTAAAATTAATTAAATATTCACTGATCAAAGCGGTGAAATTCTGTGTCCTTACATTCATCCCCCTTAAAAGAATTTTATCCCCGAAATTACACCTTGACCTATCCCAAAAAACACTTAATACCATACATCAGCTTTTATGATGTACATAGATCATTCTTATGAAAAATCCGATTCTATCTCAACTCGAATACATAACTTTCCTTCCGAACTAGTATCGCTCACTCGATTCCTTAGTGTGGACTCCGATCAGGCTCCTTGATTTGGAACCTCTTTTCTCCTTTCGTAGTTGTAACTATGATAGAAAACATTGGTCCCACACCAAGAACCCTCATCAAATGCTTACCGTCAAAAGTCAAGCAATAGATCCTTATTCGGTATGGTACAAACACCTCAAAGTCGTGTACTCGAATCTTGGATCAAAACTATATGAAAAGGAGAAATGATCTACGTCCACCCTATATAGTTACTAATTAGTTCTCCCTAATGCTAATTCAGTTTCCACTAAATCAAATATGAAAACATTTCATAAACTACACTGATTCAACTTGGATAGTACTCCACTATAGCCTAAGAGTATATACCTCTATTTTAATCCACTGTTTAATTTTTTATTTACTTCCCTAAGGATATTCAAGTTCCAAATACCTAGCTTTTATTTTCAATTTTTTTAAATGGAACTTTATACTTTAAATCATACGAATATATAGATATACCCCGAGTTACTCTAAAATGATACCAAGGAATTGGGTACTACCAAAAAGTATTATACATTCCCTTACAAAGAAGAGTACATAATAATTAAGAGAAGTGTTTACCATCTGAACACATCCCTTTACCAATTTTAAGTCATTTTCGAGCCACTTGAAGTAATTAACTTAAAAACATTACTTTTATTTCTAAATTCTCATTTTTGAAACAATGCTTTACATTTTCCAGCAAAACATCTATTTCCAACTTACTTTAGGTTCGTTCGAGATAAGCATGTTTCGACTATACAATGATAAAGAGAATAATTTACTACGTACCCCACAATGTTCGCCTGGGCAAACATCTGATCGTCACTTAGAAGATTATTTTGATCGCTCCCCATACCAATATAAAGATAACACTTCTTACCTACATTTCTATTCCTAAAAGTTTATACTTAAACCAAATTGGTTTCAATTATATTATTTTCCCAAAATCATGAAAATCATTTTTCCAAAAGCACCGAGGTTTAGGTTGTCAAGTGTTCAACCTAATTCTTCCAACTTAAATGATACATTTTTGTAAACCCATTTTATAAATCACTTCTATTAAACCATTTTAAATATTTATCTCAAAATATTTCAACTTTTAAATCAAATTCTACCTCAATATTAACATTGAATGCCCTATAGTCAAACTGTGAACTTTAATTCATAAGATGTTCGTTGCCCTATTTTTTCCAATATATCTACGCAACCTATATCTTAAAAAGAAAACTTCCTATACATACAAACCATAGTCGATGCAAAATTGGATGAACATAACCAAACAAGCCTTAAATGATAATAATAACACATTATTATCTCTTAATACCTCAACCAACTATACTATACTATTACTGAAAATCATTCTTTTTTATATATAAAATATACTATAGTTAAATATATTTCATTTACCCAATTTCAAAATAATACTGCGTCCATTAAACTTGTTTAAGTATTTAGGAAATTCCTATTGATAACGTTGACCAAACGCATCGACTAGAATTCTTAAGCCACTCAACGGATCAAACAAAACAATATAAAACTTTTTAAATCACTAACAAATATGAACTCTCATATATATACACTCAAACTCATTCTAGGGTGTCACTACCCTATCTCTAATGAATTAACCCCACAAAAGCCAAGGTTCTCGCTTAACCTTTAGCTCTGATACCAAATGTAATGAACCGGATTTTTAACCCTCGAAAATCGACACTAATATGTCCAATGTATCACACGTCGAACATTCAATTGCTGAAAATACCAATTTTTTAGGATGAAAGAAGAAGGTAGAGGATTAAAGAAACTAAACAACACAGAATCCCACAATGTGGTGAATAATATGTATAAAACAATGATCTTTACAAAAAGAAAACATCTTTATTCATATATACAACATCAGAGTGCACTAGACTTATCCTAAATTAGGACAGTTATAGAAACCTTTCATTACATTGGATAAACATACAGACTTTACAATACAGCGGATGAAAAATATACGTGAATAGGTCTTGACCATCCAGCTCCTCTTCAACTCCATAGCAGCTAAACTTAAGAAAACATGCTCGGTCTGACCTGAGCATTACATGGAGTAACGCCTGGTTAGTCTGGTAAATCAGCATGAGTAAAACTCGATAATAAGTAATAACCAAATCGATTTCTACATTTGAAAACGTTTCAAACAAACGGTATCTCGTAAGACCACATCGCACATATAAAATAGATGTGTTCGTACCTTACGATAACTAAAACATTTTATATCAAAATCTAGTTATATTGTCATAGTGTCTAGGTTTAAAATAAATAGATAAAATAGCTGAAATGCTTGCATCTCACATTCCAACATACTAGGCTCTACAATCAAAAACGTAAGGCATGTATTGAAGATTAGATCCCATAATGGAAAGGCAAGGGACTACCTTCTGATGATACACCTCTAGAAAATGCACCGATGCTAACATAGAGTCGGCTGCCGCTTTAACATGACAGACCGGATTACCTCGCCCACTTGACACCGAGGCCTTATACTACCACGGTGTTTGTGCGAAACCAACTCTGAAAGTGACATCAAGAATGGGGTGACCACACCAAACGGTGGCTAACCAAATAGCTCTGTTGCATGCCCTGCTTTTTCCATTCCTCTCGGTTGTGAGGATTGAGGCTACGCTTTACCTTTCTAAATAGCAATCCATCTTGGAATGCTAACATTGCCCTCCAGGTGTCAGTGCAATGCTAGCATTCATCCATACAAGTTTTTCTAGGTCTGAACAAAACTGAAGGCAGTAACTCTACTACATCCATTTTGCAATCACGCTTAGGATTAGTAACAGCAGCCCATACACTTCAAAGAGCACCATCTTCAATCATTAACAAGATGTCTTCTACTCAAATGTGCATGTTGGTTCGGAGTGGTTTTTGGATATAGATCCGATCTCAATCTCTCTATATCAACAACCGATAATTTCCAATTAAATCATTCCCGGTACTTTTAGAAGTAAGTATTCGAGACCTTATCAGGGAACTCGAATTTACATTCTTACATCCTAAGTCAAATTAGGTCAAACTTGATTTTCGGTTATTTAACTATCAAATAAACAAACATTCAATCTGTAACGACCCAGAATTTGACCACTTTAAAATATACTATTTAATATGATTTTAAATATAAAATATTTAATATTATATGATTCAAACGATATTAGATAGGATTTGGGAAGAGAAATATACACAACAATAGTAATATTTGCCTTTATCGACAAAAGTGACAAAATGCTCATTTCAGAAAAGTAAGTTTCAATGGTTAAATAAAAAATTTAATTAACTTATGAGTGTTTATATTTTTAAATAGCAATATACAAATTTTATTTTTGAATTTTGTTTACATAAATAAATATTTTAGCTAAAACGTCAAAATGTGAACATAAAATATTTTATCAAAAACGTTTTGTCGACTAAAAGGTGTCGCTCCTTCATTTTCTTATATAGGAACATATATTCAAATGGTATAAGTATTAATTAATTCACTAATCAAGTTTACTTTTACTAAACATACTTAGAAAATTCTTGAATATAATTAACAAAAAGTAAGCATAAATAGACAAAAAAAAGTACCAAGGTCAAAAAGTAAAATATCAAATCAAACAAACATAATTATTACTTTCTTTATTTAATATTTAAGTGGAAATGAGATAATGTAATGATTTGAAATGTAATATTAAGTGCTGAAAAAAAATAAGGTTGCTTAAAAAGTAAGTCAATTATTTTGGTAATTTGGTAAAGGGATATTTTGGTAACTTACCACTTTATTTTTTTATAAATACTAGCCACTTTCTCACTTTTTTCACACCATTTCTACCTTCTTCTTGCTCCTTTAAGCTCTTTTTAATGGCTTCTTCTTCTCTCTTTTCCTTACTAATTTTTTCAAATTCATATCAAATCAACTCCAATCACAACTAAACTTCCCAAAAGACCTTAGAATACCATTAAAACTTGGTTTAGCATTTAAGAATGGAATAAATGATGGAGGAGAGGTTGGAACCCATGGAGGCCGAACCATTTGGAAGGAAGAAAGCAAGTTTGGAAAGCTTCGGAGCAAGAAAAAGGAAAGGAAATGTTGTTGATTTCATTCCAAGGAGCTAAGATCAAATTCAAGGTGCCGCGGAAGCTCTGCCGAATTTTTCGAAGTTGGTTGAAGTTGAAAACAATAGTGAAGTGTTGTATTAAATGAATGTTGGCAGAAAGTTAATCAATTTAGTTAAAGGTGAATACTCATATTTAAATTTACTAATTTCTAAAAAAATATTCCAAATTAATAACATGAAAAGTTTAGTATATGTTGGATGATTTAATGGATGATAACTTGGTTGATATTATGATTGATTATATGTTTGTGATATGGATGATAACTTGTTTTGATAAATAATAAGAAAAATGGTTAGTAAGCATAGTTAATTTAATAAGAATTTAAATCCATACAAATATGTATATGGAAATTATTTAGCATCTTAATGAAATCAAAATATCTAAGAAGATTGAAAATGATATAATACTATAATATGAAAAATGGAAAATGGGTTTGAAATATGAAAAATATTGTTTAAAATGAGTTTAAAATGATTTATAAATGTTTTATAAACATTTAAAAGTGTTTCCATGAAGTTTGAAAAGAAATTGAAAATTTAGCAGAAAATAGGCGCGCGCGTAACGTTAGTTCGCGACTTCGCGCCATAAAAATCAAACGAGTGTAAAAGTTGGAATATAGCTCGGAATTATTCGAGATAAGAATTTTTCAAACTATTACATCCATAATTTTCCAAAGAATAAAGAAAATCGAGATTTGGTAAGTAGATTTTTAAATATTAGTAAAACAAGTTTTTGAAAAAATAGCGATTTTGCAATTCGAAATCCAGAACTAGGTTTCTATGAAAATGATGTTTTAAAATTATTTAAAAATATTAAATAATATTATAAATCTTTTAAAATGTTTTAAAGGTGATTTAAGTAATAAAAATAGATTTTCAAATAATAAAAATTTGTTTTGATCAATATAGCTTTAAAAAGCACTTTCCGTAACACTTTTTCGTAGCACTTTTCAATAACTTTTGAAATATAGTGTTAACATAACCATTCTTTTTCAAGTCTTTTATAAAGATTCTCAAATGATTAATAGAGTATTCTAAGGGTGATTTGAAGGATTTATGGAATGGTTAAATAAATGAATAAGTGTTTTAAATAATGATTTGGAAGTTTTATAAATCATTTCTAAAAATGAAAGGAGTATGTAGAAACGACTAGTGCATTTGTCCAGCTTGTGAGATCTAAACTATAAAAAAAGGTATGTAATTAAGATTATGAATGGAGCAACTAGTTCCTTGAACTTACTTGTCCTTCATTTTATTTTTCAAACAAGGGGTGGAATAGATCGAAAGGAAAGCCCGGATGCTCTAAAAGATCATTATTAAGTTTTTTCCAAGATAAAAGAAAGGAAACAAATTCTTTGAATTTATTATAAATGGTCAATATATAAGATTTATAAAATTGATATTTTATAAATAAAAGTAATGGAATTATAAAAGTGTTTTGTAAATATTAGAAATGGGATTGTAATCAAATTTATATATGGATTTCAACTGAAATTTTGGATGAATTTATAATGGATTTATAAATAATAAGATTTGAAAAGAATGAATTTGTAAATAAGAGATTTATAAGTAAATTAACTTATAATTGGATTTTGACATATAGATGGGATATATATGGAATTTGTAAGTAAAGTAATTTTGTATATGGAAGTTCATAAAATATAAATAGAATTCGTAAACACTTTTTATAAATGTGAAATCAATTTAAATTGATAAGTTAAATATGAAAGTTTATTAAAAGGATTATGTTCGCGATTTTGGAAAGTGAATAATCCTTTAAATTAAATATTTAGAAGTAATGAATTTAGCAAAGGAATTATATTCATGATTTTGGACAGTGAATAATCCTCTATTTAAATGGATGTTTTGGACAGTGATATTAAAAAAGGGAATTTAAATGGTTTGAAAATAAAATAAGTTGTGAATTTACTTATTATTAAAATAAGTATATGAAAATGTTTTCCAAATATCCAATAAGTGAAATGGTTGTGAATATTATCTTTTTAAAGATATTTTGAAGTGAATAATTGGGAAGTGTTTTGAATTATAAACTATTAATAAAAATCAGGCCATGTGATTACTTAAGTGCTTGATTTTGTCTGTTGCTTTGATAGTTGAATAACTGACTATCAAATTTGGCAATTTTAGTTTCTCAACTTGATGTATAACTTTCTAGTGAAAGAAGGATATCGTATCGGCCGCTCTCTTCAGGTGTTTGCAATTCTTGTCGGAACCGCACCACTTGAAGCCTTTGTATCCACATAATGAGAAGCCCTCTTTTAGTAAAGCTTCTCTTCGTCGGCGAATTTCGCAAATTCCCTCTACTGACAAAGAGTCCCCTGAGTTAGCCCTACTTATCTAGTCGGTGTTTGCTAGGTTTATTGAGCTACCTGACTACTGCTTTCACTGGAAGCGGCTTGGCTTGTGTCATGCATAAGACTTCTAGATTGATTTGGCAGGGTAAGACCTTGACTCTGTTCCTTTCTACCTTCTAGAGATGGCTCAAAGAACAAAAAAAGCTTAATTGGGAAAGGAATGAGAAAAGAAAGCACCAAACTTCCTTCACAGATAATAAGCTACTATAGGCCCGGAACTTAAAGCAACTACTAGAATACACGTAATTAGTCATACACTTAGTACGTAACTGGCAGTATAGGCTTGATTATCATTTGTGTTGAGAATGTTGATTCGTGTAGTGCGGAGTGATTACTCCAATCTATCGAGCTTCCTTCTTGGCTGAAGGATAAGCAAGTTGAAAGTTGGAGTTGTGATAAGTCTATGAGACTTAGTTCTTTTGTGAAGTTGAGAAATGCTTTTGCGTTGTTAGTGTGAAGAGATCGGGATCAGATTTATCTGAAAACCACTACGGACCAACATATATGCGATGATTGTGTATTTTGGTCGATGATATTGAAATTTAGGATTTTCAGAGTGAAGGACTGCTTGTTGATCATTAGGGGTTAAAATCCCAATGTACATCCGGTAGCAGTAGTCTCTTCGTTATGAAATATCCAATGCAACGACTATTCGCTACTAATCCTAGGGATTTCCCGACAGGATTTGGTAGGAAAATACCTTTGGTTTGTCCTATTCCTGAATGACTTATATGAACGAGTGTTTGACAACGCATTTATATGATTACGTACATAGGTTTTTACAAACGCACATCATGTAGTGGTGGAGAAGGCAACTTCTCTTAGCTTAACAGCCTCCTTGAGATGTACGAGCTCAAGGGTTGTATTTTTCTGGAAGACAATTAGTAGTCAACAGAAATGGCAATGCGACATTTAAAGATGATGTGATATGTGATATGCGATATGTGAAAGGTAATTGATACCTCTTTGGCCTCACTACTCGAGAAATGACTGAAATTGGGATAGAAGCAGCAAGGCTAAGTGGGTTGCTCCCAATTAGGAGATGTCATCACTCTTCTTGATACATTTTTACACACTATGATGTCGTGTATCTGACTTTTATTGTGTATGCTCGTTTCCAAGAATTAAAGGTCGGTAATGACCAGAGTGATGACATATTCGGTACTACCCAAGGATGGGTAGGCCTGTCTTATGTTGGTTTAGGCGGTCAGTAACTGCCCCCTAGGTACATCCCTCTAGAGGTGTACTATGTTGGTTTGGAAAGGTAGTCCTTATTTACCCAGTCATTTGTATGGAAATCCAAAATCCAATATGTGCCTGCCATTTTCTATTGTAGAAAGCCTTGTATTACAAGGTGTATGCTGGAATTTAATAATGTAACAATTTCAGGTGTTTTAATATTATTTGTGCAATAGACACTATTATAATATATAACGAGAATTTGATATGAGATGTTTTTGTTATCATAAGGTAAAAACCTTATCGGTATTTATTTACTACTCGGTCTTACGATATACCTTTTTTTATAAAGGAAAAGTTTTGATACTTTTAGAAATTCACTTGAGGTGTGTTTTATCACGCTAGTTTACAAGACTGATCCAGGCGTTCTTCCCTTTCAATGCTCAGGTCAGACCGAGTATATTTACAGGTTTAAATTTGGTGCTTTTGGAGCTTCAGCGAGCGAGCTGGAGATCTTCATGTCGTATACACGTATCTATTTATTATTCCGCTGCATTGCTTTGCATTGTTGATGTTGTAAATTATCAGCATTTGTGATGATAGGTTATTATAACTGTCCTAGCTGAAGATTATTTATTGTGTACTCTGATATTGATTTATGTATATTAAAGTTTCTTTTTGAAAAGATAATTGATGTATATTATATATTATTTGTTGCGATGTGAGATTCTGTATTGTTTTGGTTCTACTTCTCTATTCTTCTTCTCTTCTCTTCTTTTTTCTTCTCTCTTTCTTCTTGCCCTCTCTTTTCTTTCTCATGATTATCTTCAATCGGTGCGCTTTGGGTCAGACATATGTGGTTTATTGTCGGATTCAGAGGGTGCCGAGTGTGGGTCGTCACACAATCATGGATTAATTTCCATATGGGATCCTCTAAGCCATTATTAATTAAACTTTAATTAATAAAATCACTTTGTAAAACCCGACCAAAAGATCTTTTCAAACCCTATTTCCAAACCCTCTTACATTCCTTTTTACTTGAAACAAAACAATATAAGTATTTACCAAATATTTTGGAAATTTCATTTCCTCAAAATTCCCTATTAAATGTACAATCGATTCCCTTTCAAAAACATCACCTCTTATAAAACACATTTACTCATTCCTTATAATAATTCCTTTTACAAGTTCACTTCGTATTTTAAACCACTTAAAAGTTTTCAAACTAGATTTAAACTTCTTTCTTGGTTTATAAAATCTCTTTCTGTTTTTAAAACTATTTAAATATCTTCCTTCATAATTTCTTTGTGGAATCTCCTTTATAAAATACCATTTTCGAGATATCCTTTGTAAATCACTTTATGTAAAACATTTATTTAATAAACTTCTTTTAAAAATAAGATATTATTTAAAAATAATTTTATAAAATAATAATAAAATTTGAAAATTATCTATAACCTTCAAACCTAAATTGATTTAAGAATTAAAGTTAATTCAAAAACATACTTTAATAATTCTAAAAGAGGCTTAGCAATCCTAATGGTACTAATTTAAGTTACCATTCAATTTCAATTCCAATTCACTTAAGAGCTATTTACATAGGTCAAAATATATGTAAATAAAACTCATATCCAAAATAAGGAATAACATGTTAATATGAACTAAATATCATATACATATCCAAATAACAAAATAGCAGGAGGGTGATTTGTCCTGCTAAACCAATGTGCAAACAATTCAATCAATTAATGGCAGAACGAGGATTTATTCTGCTAAATGCGTGTCCAAACAATCCAAACAATTACCCTATTGTAAAATAGTATTTTATTCTGCTAATGAACGTCAATACAATACAAACAATCACATTTCTAACTTATTCATAGTTGTTTATCTATTTTATATCATGGACAAGAGATTCTTTGATTAAAATCAAACCACTTAGAAAGAACCCAACTTAAAACATAACCGGTAATTTTAAAATACCTTTTAATTATTAAATCATAATTTAATATAAATTCAAGCTTAATCAAATATTAAACAATCAAAATCGGATCATAATTAAGTCTTAATTAATTAGAAGTAAACTAATAATTAAACTTTAAACAAATAAACATACTTAAAATTAATCCCTGATTAAGTAATAATTAAGTAAATAATTAACCTTTAATTAAATAATAATTAATTAAATTATTCAACTTTAATTAAATAATAATTAAAATAATTAGACTTGATTGCATAAAACAATCACCCTTATTAACTTAATTAATAATTAATTAATCTTCTTAATAACATGCTTAATTATCACTAATTAGTCACTGATAACTTAACCTAATTAAAAATTAATTAATTAATAATTATCCTTATTAATTAATTAATTAATTATTAAACATACTTAATCAAGTTATAATAACTTATGTGTTACTAATTGCGCTTGAAAATATGTTTTCAAATCATTTTAAAATGAAACTTTAAAGTTAGAAATCAAACTTTTCCGAACCGCATCCATAGAGACTATCGTTATGGACGCAATAACTTGAAATTACTTCTCTAATTTACCGTCTAAAATTTTAACCTTACTTTGGATTAATTTTTTAATACATAAAGAAAAGGTTTTTGAAAACCTTAACTTGAGTTAGAATTTCAACAAAAACACTTACTAACTCCAAACTAGTAAATTATAGATTTCCAAAATGGATCTCAAGTCCCTTAACAACTCAAGTTCCTATCTTCTATACCATTCAACCATAATCTGAGAATATATGAAAGATACCAAATCACATCATCATCATACTATAGTAAAATCACAACATTCATACCCAAACACATCACCTAACCATCAATCTCAAATCAAATGCTAAACTACAAGTTAGCATATACACAAAACATCCAACCATATCATAATCCGAACACAACATCATATACATATAACCATTTAACCAATAAATATATAAGGGTAGGATCTTTTCCAAAAAGTTAAGAATTTACTCACCAAAGGCTGTCCAAACTTTCATTAACTTTAGTATGACCTAGCACTTTCATTCCTAAGCAAAAAGACGGAGTCTTGAATCCTAAATGTACTAGGTAAGCTAGGCCATGGATGAATAAGAAGGTGAGGCATCTTTTGGTAATGTAGAGCGATTTTGGATAAACATCGATTTCTCGATAATAAATTCGAAAATAGGTCATCTTGCAACAGATTTTTGAGCTATCTACTCATGAAATTTCAAAAAGTACTCAAAGAGAACGTTATTGAAATTTCTTTTCTCTATCATTTCAAAAAACAAATCACTCATTTGCGATTAGCTTTGAAGTTTTATGATCAAATGAAGAAGGGTAGTTTTTGGACTTGAAATTCTAGGTGAAAAACTACTTTGCAAAGATTGGGGATTTTGATAGATGATAGCAATTTGAAAAAATGGTCAACTAGAATGCTGTAGACATTAAAATTTCACACGGTTTAAAAAAAAAGAAACCTCCATTTGATTTAGAAATGCGAAAGAAAAGATTGGTGGAAAGAGGATGAGAAATATAGAAAGATATGACTATTTATTGGAAAATTTCCTATGTCATCATTATATCTAGTCACATCACAAATCAATTATAATATATTTATACATATAATTATATTTAATAACATCACTCTTTTATATATATATATATATATATAATTATGGTTAGTCACATCACTTTCTTATATATATATATATATATATATATATATAATTATTATGTTTAGTCAAATCACTTTATTTTAGATATACATATATTTTCTTTTATATATAAGTTTAATTACTAATTAAATAAGATATCACAAGAGATAATTATGGTTAATGATTTCAAAATCTAAGATGTGACAATACTTAATATATATAAATATATATATTTCAGAAAAAAATTATTATTTTTAAAAATATGTCTTGTCACTTCACTTACTAATCTATATAAGATAATTTATTTCTAAGTGTACTATTATTTAGTTAATGAACTTTTATATATATGTGTATATGGTGCAAAAAGATCAACAACATCCCCACAACTTTCCGGTGTCGAAAGGTCGAAATTTCGAAAAACGTTCTTCGGTCACATTTTCTATTTTTCTATGTTTTTAATTTGGTAAATAAATTTTTAAAATGGTTTTACCATCTTTATCAGTTAACTAAAATGAGTTTATTTTCATTATAAAACTTATATATTTAAAATTTAAAATTAATTAAATATTCATTGATCAATGTAGTGAAATTCTGGGTCATTACATTCTTCCCCCCTTAAAAAATTTCATCCCTGAAACTACACCTAGACCTATACCAGAAAACACTTAATACTATACATCAGCTCTTAAGATGTACATAGATCATTCTTATGAAAAATTTGATTCGATCTCAACTCGAGTACATAACTTTCCTTCCGAACTAGTATCGCTCACCTGATTCCCTAGTTTAGACTCCGATCAGACTCCTTGATTTAGAACCTCTATTCTCCTTTCATAGTTGTAACTATGATAGAAAACTTTGGTCCCACACCAAGAACCCTCATTAGTGCTTTCCATCAAAAGTCGAGCAATAGATCCTTATTCGGAATGGTGCAAACACCTCAAAGTCATGTACTCGAATCTTGGATCAAAACTATATGAAAAGGAGAAATGATCTACGTCCAACCTACACACTTACTAATTAGTTCTTCCTAATGCCAATTCAATTTCCACTAAATCATTTATGAAAACATTTCATAAACTATACTGTTTTGGACAATATTCCACTACAGCCTAAGAGTATATACCACTATTTGATTCCACTATTTCAATTTTCATTTACTTCTCTAAGGATATTCAAGATCCAAATACCCAGTTTTTATTTTCAATATTTTTTTATACTTTAAATCAAACAAATATATAGATATGGCTTGAGTTACTCCAAAATGATACAAAGGAACTTGGTACTACCAAATAGTATTACATTCCCTTATAAAGAAGAGTAATACTTAAGAGAAGTGTTTACCATCTGAACACATCTCTTTCCCAATTTTAAGTCAGTTTTGAGCCACTCGAACTAGTTGAATTAAAAATATTCTTTTAATTTTCAAATTCCTATTTTTTAAACAACTTTACATTTTCTAGCAAAACATCTATTTCCAACTTACTTTGGGTTCATTCGGGATGAGCTTGTTCGACTGTACAATGATAAAGAGAATAATTTACATAGTACCCCATAACGTTCACCTAGGAAAACTTCTGATCGTCATTTAGAAGGTTATTCTGATCTTTCCACGTACTAACCTTAAGATAACACTTCTTACCTACATTTCCATTCCCAAAAATTTATATTAAAACAAAATTGATTTCGAATATATTTTTTCCCAAAATCTTGAAAATCTTTTTTCCGAAAGCATTGGGATTTAGATTCTAAAGTGTTGAACCTAGTTCTTCCAACTTAAATGACACATTTTTATAAACCCATTTTATAAGTCACTTCTATTAAACCATTTTAAATATTTATCTCAAAATATTCTAACTTTTCAATCAAATTTTACCTCAACATTAACATCGAAAGCCCTATAGTCAAACTGTGAAACTTAATTTATAAAGTGTTCATTGTCCTATTTTTTCCAATATATCTACCCATCCCATATCTTTAAAAGGAAACCTCCTATACACACAAACCATGGTCGATGCCATATTGGACGAACATGACTAAACAAGCCTTAAATGATAATAATAACATATTATTATCTCCTAAACCCTCAACCAACTATACTATACTATTTTTGAAAATCATTCCATTTTATATGTAAAATATATCATAGTCAAATTAATTTTATTTACCCAATTTCAAAATAATACCGTGTTAATTAAACTTGTTTAAGTGTTTAGGAAATCCCTATCGATAACGTTGGCCAAACGCATCGACTAGAATTCTTAAGCCACTCAACGGATCAAACAAAATAATATAAAATAGGGAATGACATATTAATATGAACTAATTATTATATACGTATCCAAATAACATAATAGCAGAAGGATGATTTGTCCTACTAAACAGATGTCCAAATAATTCAATCAATTAATAGCAGAACAGAGATTTATTCTGCTAAATACATATCCAAACAATCCAAATAGTTACCCTACGGCAGAATGGTGTTTTATTCTGCTAATGAACGTCCATACAACACAAATAGTCACATTTTAACTTGTTCACAATTGTTTGTCTTTTTAATATCGTGGACAAGAGATCCTTTGGTTAAAATCAAACCACTAAGAAAGAACCCAACATAAAACAAAACAGATAAAGTTTAAAATAACTTTTAACAATTAAATCATAATTTAATATAAATTCAAGCTTAATTAAATCTTAAATAATCAAAATCAAATCATTATTAAGTCTTAATTAATTATAAGTAAATTAATAATTAAACTTTAAACAAATAAACATTACTTAAAAATAATCCCTAACTAAGAAATGATTAAGTAAATAATTACTCTTTAATTAAATAATTAAATAATTCAGCTTTAATTAAATAATCATTAAAATAATTAAACTTGATTACATAAAATAATTACCCTTATTAACTTAATTAATCATTAATTAAACTTCTTAATAACTCACTTAATTAACACTAATTAGCCACTAATTACTTAACCTAATTACTGATTAATTAATAAATAATTATCCTTAATTAATCAATTAATTAATTATTAAACATACTTAATCAAGTTATAATTAACTTATGTGTAGCTAATTACGTTTGAAATAGGGTTTCAAATAATTTTAAAAAGAAACTTTAAAGTTGAAAATCAAACTTTTTCAAACTGCATTCATGGCGACTATCGCTATGGACGCAATAACTTAGAATTACTTCTTTACCATCTAAAATTTTAATCTTACTTTGGATTACTTTTTTAACACATAAAGAAAAGGTTTTTCATAATCTTAACTTGAGTTAGAATTTAAACAATAACATTTGCTAACTCCAAACTAAATGATTAGATTTCCAACATGGATCTCAAGTCCCTTAATAACTCAAGTTCCTATCTTCCGTACCATTCAACCATAATCTGAGCATATATGAAAGATACAAATCACATCATCATCATTTTGTAGTAAAATCACCACATTCATATCCCAACACATCACCTAACCATCAATCTCAAATAAAATGCTAAACTACAAGTTTGCACATACACAAAACATCCAAGCCATATTATAATCCAAACGCCACATCATATACATATTAGCTAAAGATTAATCTTGGAATATTAAATAAAATTGGTATTGGATTTACTTACACAAATATATATAATTTATGCATATATCATATAGACAGTAAACAAAATCTGATAACAATGTTCTATTTTCAACTGATAATCTGATAATAGTGTTTAATTTATTTCTTATTTACCATACATTGTAGGAGAAAGGAACTTTGTCGATAACGAATAATGAAATCTCTCAATAGTGAAGAGTGAACGCATCTTCTACTAAAACAATATTATAACTAACTAAAGCATAGGAGCACCTCATCTACTACTAAACTCATTAGATTTCTTACTTTGATTAAAACCCAATAGAAATTAATTGGAGAATTTCCAAATAAAAGTCACCATAACAAATTTTGAATTAAAAAAAAACTAATCAAAGTAGAGAATCAAAGAAAAAAAAATCACAAGAAAAACACTTTTTTATGAAAAACAAAAACTGGCCCACTTTTTACACGTGCATGTTGTTAATCCATTTGTAAGCTGCTTAAGTAAAGAAAAATGATAAATAGTAGTAATATTACCAGTACTATGAGCAATCTATCTTTATTTCCTACTGCTCATATTTGATTGAGTGGTTACATTTTGAATTCTAGCTTAAAAAGGAAATGTAAATAAACAAATAAAAATAATTTACATAAGAACTTGTATTAGCAGGGCAGATCTACATTTGATTCT
The DNA here is from genome assembly GCA_030765085.1 of Allium cepa. Lineage (NCBI taxonomy): Eukaryota > Viridiplantae > Streptophyta > Magnoliopsida > Asparagales > Amaryllidaceae > Allium > Allium cepa. The sequence goes on from CM060939.1 coordinate 979,397,127, forward strand.
GCGTTATATCACGAATGGCTTCTAGAATCAAACGTTGTAGAATCCACTAATAGAAGTTTAGAACTTAAAAATGTTTCGTTATATCAATTGATGTTACTAGATTTGGTTTATGGAAATCCAAGAATGACTTTTCAAGGAGTACCAAGGACCCAAAAAATTTGATGTAGTCACCACATTCCTTCAAACAACCATTAAATTTAATTAGAAAACGTAAAACGTTCATGAAATATTTGAAGAGATAAATTTGATAGTTGCTATAAACTTACAAGACACTGAATAAGTAACTTTAAGGCAAAATTTCAATAAAACATACACCTAAAACATAGGCTTATAACTCCAAAATAGGAAGAGCCTTTCGTAAAACACATAACTCAATAACTTTGCTTAATTTACCAACCACAAATGATGTAACCCATTCTATATGAACAACAACCAATTAAGTTGCCAGGGCAAAATCTTATACCTGAAGTCGAGACGTCGAATCACTTGAAGTTATAACCTAAATATATTAACGTTGAATCGTCGAATCGCCTGAAATTATAAGTGTTGGAGACGATCCCCTAAACTTATATATATATATATATATATATATTGACAACACTAAATCGCTTGAAGTTATAAAATGTTGATCTGATGCCAGGGCAAAAGGCAATAAAAATGAAATCGTGTGATGGATTTTTTTTAGTACTTAACAGAAGTAAAAAAGCTTGGAGAGGTTGGGAAGTAGAGCTATGAATGAAAATGATACTCGTTTACTTTTTTACCCAAGCCAATTTTAGTTGATTTCAGTTTAACCAGATTTTCCAACGCATATATGTACTAGCAATAAAAAAATTGTAAATGTGTATTTTCGTTCACACAATTTTAGTTTACCAATGGTTATTATTATGATTAATCTACAACACAAATAAGTGTTGACAATTGGAAAAAAATAAGTGGTACAAAATGATTGTTATGATGTAGTGAATTCCATTTTGTACACAAAGATTATAAAGATCATGAGTAGGAAAGTCGTCGAAAATGGCGAATCTTTTAGGAGAGACTTTTTTGAAATACATAAATCCATATAGGCTTGTATGGCTTCTTTGTCATGGAAAGGATAGCCATTTGTTTTATTAGAAAGCCTCATGGTTGATGGACTGTTGCTTGAGGAAGCCATTGAAGAATAGTTTGAAGATATAAGTGAGTTAATAAATTTTTGAATTTTGAAAATGAGAGTGAAATGAATGGATGGAGATAGTATAATTAAATAGAGAATCAATGGACATGTTCTTTGATCAAGAGACAGCTTTTTAGGAAATTGGGTTGGTGAAAAGGTGGAGGGAATTTCAAATTTTGAATTTGAAATGAAAATTCAAATTCCGAGTGCATTTGTCTATATATGCATAGTGGGTATGTCGACATAGAGCACATGAATTTCAAAAAAAGAAAAGGAATTGAACAAATTATTCTTATTTACCAATATATATAACTATCCTATAAATATTAGTAATATATACCCACACACACACATAAACACTTGGTAAAACAATTTAAAAAATTATTTTAAATATATATGATATTATTTTTATTCAATATTATATTCTTATAAAAATATAAAATATTCAATGTTGATACACACACATACACACAAACTATATTCATCCAATATTATCACTAATATATAGGTTATTCCTTACAATCAAAAGTAATCAAGAATTCCAGTCAAAAAATCAAATTTTAAATTTTAAATGTGTACCTATTTTTGATCCATTTCTTTGGACTTTTTCGAATTTATTATTACTGTGAAGCACATATTGGCATTTTCCATATCAAGTTCATTATCACCTGAGGAAGTATCTAAATTGTCTAGTGTTGCAGTATAAGCCCTTCTTCATTATCTGGACGAATTAGTATTTGGTGAGTTTTTCGATTTCTCCGGATGTGGACAGTCTCTTTGCATATGGCTGACCAAGTTCGTTGCAGTTAACACATCTAACAACATTTCCACCTCCTAGATTTTTGTTATCATTTCCCCTAAGGTTATTCATTTTTTCGTATTTCAAAAAATTTCTAAAATTTCTGGTCATGAAGGCAATTTCCTCATCATCATTGTGAAAATCCATATTATCTATTGTGGCATTAAAAGCGATGGAATTCTTCTCAATTGCTTTGCTTTCTCTCCTGCTTTGCATTTGTGCTTTTAATGACATTAATCGCTAATTAACTCTTCAATTTTCAGAGTGCTAATGTCATTATCCTCTTCAATCGCAAGAGTCTTCTAGTCTCATTCAGTAGTAAGTGAACTGAGGATTTTTATAACTTAATCCTCTTCAGGAAAAAATTTACCCAGTGTAATTAGTGAATGTACTATGTCTTGAAATCTACTATACATATCGAAAATAGACTCATTTGGACTCATTTTAAATAGTTGGAACTGGTTAGTTAACATAGAAATTTTAGTCTGTTTGACTTTACTAGTGCCCACATGTGTAACTTGTAGTGTTCTCCATATTTCATATGCAGACTTTAAAAATAGCACTCTATTGAATTCATTCCTATCCAATGAACCAAACAAATATTCATAGCTTTAGAGTTACTTTTGTGCAACTGCCTTTTAGTCAGCAGTCCACTGTGAAAAGTTAGTATGTGGCTCAGTGTGCTCATGCTATATGATATTCCAAATGTCTAAACCAGTTGACTATAAATAGATTTTCATTCTGCACGACCAATATATGTAATTACTACCATTAAAAATTGGGGTCTAACAGTAGATTTTCCTTCGACAAAGGAGTTACTAATAAGTGAACTAATAGTGTTATTGACAGTATTATTAATAGTGTCATTAGCCATTTAAACTTTTCAAAAATCAAAATTATGTATACTTTGAAAACTATGCTCTGATCCCAAATATTAGTTTGTAGAAGATGGATCTGAATGCTAATTTAATAGGGAGTGAATAGTATTTATTGATTTTTATGGATCTTTTTAATTTCTTTTAAGATTATAATTAAACAATGCATCAACAACCACAGAAGCAAACAAAGATAGATATAAATGTAGTAAAAGTAAAAAGTAAAGAGTTGGGTTCAGAGTTACCTTACATCGAGTCTCGTGCAATTTATTTACATATTTCTTTTCAAATATCAAGGTCAATACAATCTCGATTTCAAGCCTATGAAACACACCTTCTAGATTTTCCAAGCTCTGAGTACACCCACTGGATTCGGCAGGACACCAGCATACCCACTTGGATTCAAACTGGATACCGAGCACACCCATTTGTTTTAGATGGGACACAAGCACACCCACTTAGATTTTATGGACACCAAACACACCCAAACGTACAAGAGTATGGTTTGATAGAATTTACATACTCGGTTTCTTGTTCTTAAGTACAGATGATCCTATAACCTCTTGAATAGTACTTTGATCTTGTTTTGAGTGATAGAAATTAGAGAGTAATTAATAGAGAATAAAATCAATAGAGTTTAAATATGATTCTGATTGAATTTAGGAATATTTTCAGTAGATTTCTTTCAGAAATCAAGAGAGTAAAAGAGGAGAGAAAGAATGAGAAATTAGCTAAAACTTTTCGTTAGAAAATCCCATTATTTATAGAGAAACAACGGTCATGTCCATTCATGAAGAGATATGACGAAAAGACACTTTCATTTACAATTGAATTTTTAAAAATTCGATCAACATGTCAACATACGCTATAGGGATATGTCGACATACCCTTTGTGGTTTTGAAAATCATTTATTTTTAATTTGTTTGACAATCTAAAATTTTGTGAAATATTTTGATACTTTGTGAGATCGTTTAAACATAGTTTATACATATTTTAATTATATCAAAAAATAAGAATAAAATTAAAAGCTAGAAATTGTGACGACCCAGATTTTTAACGTATGTTAATTGGGTGATTAACTAATTATTGGGATATTGAGTTTGATTGGTCAAATAAATAGATTTTCTAACAAATAAAATATCTGAATCTATATGTTGATTTAAAAGCATATAAAATTTTAAATTGTAAAATCTCCGGATATGATAAATTTTATAGAAATATAAATAAAACTCCACCATTTAAATCTGAGATAAAATATCCATGAATATATATAGATAAATATATACAAGCTTTATGGTGTTGATAATATATATGAGTATATAAATATATATACACGTATACATATACATATATATATATGCCCATATGAAGTAAAATATAGGAAAATTTGTATAAATATGAATATGCATACATATATATATATATATATACATATATAATATCAAAATATACATAAGCAATGTATATGAGAATATGTATAAGTATAAATGTATGTATATGATGGAAAAACATATGTAAATAATGTATATGTACAAATGTTACATAAAGTAGTAAATAGGTAAATGTATAGGTTAATACAAAATGATGTATATGTAAACTATATGTAAATTCCTTAATATATACATATATATAGCATATGAAATAAATGTTTATACATAGGGGAAACATCATCATAGCAAACTTAAAATCAAGATCACAACATATCAAGTCAAGCTCATAAAATAGCAAATCAAGCCTTTCATAAAATAGTTAATCCACCTTATAACAAATCAGGTCAAACATTTTCAAATCAAAATTTAAAAAGAAAAAAATTTGTAAAGCCTATACAGGCTTCAACCTCCCATCCACTTTATATGTACCAACATATCATTGCCCAGTTAGACCATTCGAAAAACATTCATACAATACACACACACGTGTGTGTGTGTGTGTGTGTGTGTGTGTGTGTGTGTGTGTGTATATCTTAGTAATAATAATAACAAAGGAGGTATGCAGCCATTAAAACCAAAATAAGCTTGGTGCTCGAAGCCTGGAAGTAGAGGTTCATCAGTATATAACTGTGAGTAAAACTAATTCTTTTATACTGGAAGTATATGTATAGGGTTGGTCATGGAGATTGAAGTGTTGTTTGAAATGCATACTTGTATAATAACATGTATAAATATAAATATATGTATGTGAATATATTATAGGCTATAAACAGAGAAAAACCCCAGACCTGTCACCATAGCTTTTTAACATTGCTCTACATATTTAAAAAATGCTACATTTGACTTCAAAAATCCCTATCTCTCTCCCCAATCAGTTTTAGGCTATGACGTTTAAAGAAAATCTGTTTGTTTTGGATTTTATTTTGTTTTAAAAATGTTTTCATGAAATATTATCAAGTATAAACGTTGAATGGTATAATTTTAAGTTAACCCAATTTTGTAGAATGTCATGATTTAATCCTTTTCTTATATAAATGTGATCGACATTTGAAATGTTGAATTTTGGTGGTCGTTTCACGAATCTTAGTTTTGTGTGCGATGAGGTATAGGGAGATGAATAGTTTTTAGTTTTCGACCAAATTATGGCGAAGCCGTCGATGGTGGGGGTTGGATCTTGGCCAGGAGGAAGCTTGGAGGAGGGGGAACTCGGAAGAAATGGTGGTTTTATTTCATTTGGTGGCGTGGTGGTTGGACGAGGGCGATGTAGGGTCTGGGGGTGCAGTTTAGTCATAGTCGAATTTGAGGTGATGGCGACGTCGTGGGGCTTTTAGGGAGGTGCGGTATAGGGGGAAAAGGTAAGAGAGGTCGTGGCGGAGCTAGGGGTAAATTCTGGTGGGTACGGTGGCCTGTGGTGGCAAGGCGAGGCAAGTGCGGTGGCACAGTTTTCATCCAGGCTTTGTTGAAGGTTGGATCTCGAACAAAGGGGCGGCTGCATTTTTAGGGCAAGGGGACGTGCTAGGAGAGTCGTACGTGACTCGTGAGGTCGGTCGACGGCAGAGGACGGTGGCTGAAAGTTGTGTACTTGTGCACACATATGTGCACGGTATATTGGAGCTATTGAATAGGAGGGGAAAAAGGAACTGGGAGAAAAGAAGAAAGAAAGGAGAAGGGGAGAAGAGAGTGGGCTGGGTTTTAGGCCAAGGAAAGAAGGAAAGGAAAAAAGAAAATGAAAAAAGAGGGAAAAGAAAGGGAAGAAAAAGAAAGGAAAAGAAGAGGAGGAATGTAATTTATACATATACATTTATAAGATAATTTATCCTTTTCTTTCTTTAACAAAAAAAAGCTATTTCATTTTAAATTCGTAATTTTAAGTTAATGATATTTTATAAATTAAATGGAAATTAATTATAATGTTAGTTGACTTAAAAACTTATGCAAATTAACAAAGTTAGATATTAGGTAGAGTGTTAAATTTTAACCAACTAAAATAAATTATTCTATAATTTCTTTGAATTGAAATTAATTTGGATTTAAAAGCATAAATGGATTTAGTAAATCAAGGTTAATAAAACCCTGATATGTGAGTCGTTTTGATCTTGGGTATTGATTGTTAAATGAGCTAACGTTCTATACCTTGGCTTAATCCTATTAGATGTTATTTCAATTATTTTTGTCAGTACCATCAAGTGGTCAAACAAGTTAAAATAATCAGATTAAAATGATAATATGTTTTATTTGAAATAAGAATCTGTAATAAATTCTCATATTTGAATATTATCACCCTAATTAATAAATTGTTTATTTTAAACAATTTATCCTTTTAAACTTATTACTTGGATTCGAGGAGACCGGGTTCGGATGACAGTGTTATCCAGAACCACTTCAATTTAATAATCTCTACGAATATTTACGGTTTCGATTATAAAGTTAATAGGCTGGAACTGGATTAATTTCAAATTTAACTATTTCAATAAGCAGCTGTACTTCGATATTATTATAATATCAATGGATTTTGTATAACTGTTTTGGTTATAATCAGATAAAACTCATCTTGTTTGTACGAGTTACCTTGGTTTTTTCTCAAAAGATTTTCGTAGTTTAAGTATTTCAATTTAAGTAGGTTTACTCACGCTGGTTTCTAGCCTAACTCGGGTGTTACTTAATTGTAATGCTCGGGTCAGACCGAGTATTATAGTTTTCAGGTTAGGACGTTTTGGAGCTCAAGGGACGAGCTGGATGGCAGAGTCGTATTGGTTATCCCACCGTGTATTGTGGCCGTATTTTAGCATTTAGGGACAAGTTATTATAACTGTCTAAATTTATTTGTTGATAATTGTACTCTGATAACTTATAGGATATTAATAGTTATAGCTTTTCTTGTATAAAATGCTGCTATTATATATTATATTTTATTCCGCTGCGATTGTGAGATTCTGTGTTGTTGTTTTCTTTTTCTTCTTCTATCTCTTTTTCTTCTTAACTCTAACAACCTGGTATTTCCGGCACTTGATGGCTCGGCATTCTATACAGTGAACGTATTAATGTCGATTTTCGGGGGTCGAAAATCGTCTGGTCAATACAGAAATCATTCGACGGCCATTTTGAAATATCATTTTAAGAACAGGGATTCTTTAAAATTATTTTTGAAATTATAATATTCAAAACCATTTGAAATCATAGAATAGATTTTTAAACATTTTTGAAAAATGAAGAGAGAAATCAAAGAAGTGCTATCAGAGTTTTAACAACAACCTATGACTCTTTAACTTATCTGGATATTTTGAGTTTTTAATACTCATTAGTCTTCAATCTCTAACTCATGAATTTCTATATCAGTCTCTTAAATTTGCTTTTGATATTGTACCATCTTTTTAATCAACACTTGTCTAATATCCTACACTATATACTCTATATAACTTGATAAAAACACTAGTGTCTGTATTTTATATGATGTCATATGGTTGTTGTCATTAAAACTGACGCCTAAGGTACTAACAATCTCCCTCTTTTCGATGATGACAACATGTCTAATGACAAAGGGAGAGAAAACATGGATTTGAGCACATTGATCAGGATTGTACATAGATACATGGAGAGATATTCGGCGGGAGTTTTATTATACAAGTCAAATAGTAGTCATCGTCAAAAAAGGGACCAATGTTAGGAACGGGATTCTAGTGTTTTGATCATAATAACCATGTGATAATGCTACTAATGATTTTATCGAGTTAATTCAGGTATAATTGTACTAATAAAGAAGCTGAGTTATTAAGGCAGTCGATAGAAGTTCAGTAAAGACGAATATATCAAAAACATCAAAAGAAATCAAGTGGAGACATCTACAATGGAGAACAACTTTCAAAGACATCTAATGGAGTTACCAAATCTACCGAAAACACAACAACGTTGAAGAAATACTTGAAAATGTGCAAATGAGTATAAAAGTCAAATAGTTTTTTATCATTTCCTTAACGGTTATTGATAGTCTAGATCTTTTCAAACCTCACAAATGATCTTCAAATCATTCCAAACTTTTACACATCAACTAAGATATCATAATATATTTTCACAACTTTTTGAGATTTTTTTTTAGTATCAATAAAGGTCAAATAAAAATCAAAACAAAAATAAGTTTTAAAATGAAAAAACATATACACATACGTCGACCTATGCCTTTCACATAGGTTGACCTTTATGTATACATGTTAACCAGTGTGAAAGGATTGGTCGGCATGTATGTAGCCTAGGAAAATTTGTCAAATGATTTTTGAGTTCGAATCCATTCCTTTTCCCGAAGCTTACACCCTGCTTGATTTGAAGTCATCTGAAATTATATCCTCTTCTTTACCTGACCCGAGCCTGCTTCTATGCCTGACTCGAATTTGCTCGACCATGAGAATTTTTGAGCCACATTTTATATTTTGGTCACGTCTCTCCATTTTATCCTACTCCCTCTTCGTTCTGGAGTCACTTCCCTTCAATTAACAATTCTTACTCTGTAAATTTTGCTTTGTCTTTTATTAATGCTCTATATATTCAGCTCTTCAAATTTTCCAAAGCAAACATTCTGTGATCATTCATTTCTGTATCTACAACATTCAAAACACTTATATAACTCTTATTTAGTCAATTTGGAGGTTTTACTATGTGGGTTATAGGAGGTTGTACTAAAAAGAAGATATCGTATAGCCAGATACATAGAGTTTACAAATACATTTCTATATTGAAGTTGAAGACCTATTGCAGAGTCGTCAAGCAGATTGTGAAGTTCTTTTCAGCAGCTCAGTCAAGGTCATTGTAAACCTATTACCAGGATCAAGCGTGGATTGAATTAGTGAATTTCAAAAAGAATCATTTTTATTTACTTATTTATTTATAACAACTTAGTTTATTCAACTAGTTAACTTATCCACTTAGATAACTTTTTATGACTTAAGTAGTTAATTAGTTGATTATTTACATCGATCTGACCCCTAATCTTCGAAATATATAAAGTTTTATGATCTCTCGTAATCCACCATCGCTACCAAAGTTGATATCCTTCGACTGCTCCAACATCAATCTTCTACTCTTTCTTTCCCCCGCATTCTCTTAGTCTTCGTCGCCATCCCTTACTCGCCAACGTACATCGTCGCCTGTTTCTGTCGTCGTCGTCTCACCACCGTTCGTCACTCCTTTTTCTTTCTTATTCGCCACATTTCTCCTCCTTGTCATTAGCATCCATCATTTCACTAACGTCCTTCATTTGACTGCTTATCGTCGTTGGAGCAGAAGCAATGGCAAAACGGTATGGAGCTACTTTTCATCCTGTCCAAATTTTGTCATGGTAGAATATAGTGCTAATAAAACAAAACAAAACAAAACAAAACATGCTTTTACTGTGTAAAAACTAAAGTGATTTTTCTTAATTAAGATTAAGATTATGATAAAAATTAGTTCGAAGATTATATTCACACAATTTAGCTATCTCAATAATCATATGATGGGCTTGTTCAGTATTGAGCCCAAAACAAAAGAAACGAACCGCACCAATATGAAAGGGGATCCCAAATTCACAAATTCAGTAAAGAAATTCCTATGCTCCGCTCAATAATTAGAGCACACAGGCCGATACGCCCCGCAACGGCAGATTCTCCGTCAGATATACTACGATATCGTATTGTCGAGCGCGAGAGAAATCGAAGAAGGAAAAGGAACCCGAATGGCGGTAAGTTTTTCGTCCCCGTACCCGAGTCCGCTGCGTGGCTCGATACTGTAACTATGCCTATGGTACTCGTTGCGGTCGGCGTCGCTTTCATTGCAAAAGTGCTCATGATGGTACGAATTCTCGCGTTTTCTTTTAAATTTGTAGAACGAGGATGAATACGGTTTTGAATTGGTTTATAGTTTGTTTACTTTGGGTTGCGTCGAACTTTGATTATTTACTGGTGTAATGGAGTAGTATGTTAGCTCAACTATTGTCAGTAAGCTGGTAATTTCTTAAGTAAGTATAGATTCTGTTTGTTTTAAACCAAAAGTTGTTCGGAATGGAATCGCTGGTCTGTAGTATTTATAAGTAATAAGTTGTAAGAACTTGTTGTATTTCTCGTCAATACCATCCTGTATGCACATCTGATTACTAGCAAATTGTTTAAAAAGCAATTGGATAAATGATTTTTTATAAACAAACACCACTAAGGGTGTGCAATTTTGTTCACAAGAGTGTTAAAGTAACACAGGTGGGATTGGTGGAATTTACGAGTCCGATGCGATTGAACCAATGAGATCCGAATTCCACCAATCACCACGAGTGTTTTTTTACATTGGTATGAACAAAATTGCACACGGTGATTGTGTTTAATCACTTGTAGGTGCTAGCGTTCAAAAAGCGTTCGTCATTTATAAATGATATCGCTAATAAATGTAGGTGGTGTTTGTTTCTCTCAGTTTATAAGTGGTAAATTATATAATTGTTTATCCATAACTTATAAGTGCAACACAAATGATACATCTGACTATTTTATCCTCATGTATTATAGACCATGGTTCAAGATCTTGGTTTTAGATCCTAGTTTTGGTCTTTTATAATTTGAGGAATTTCGATCTAATTTGTAAATTTTGAAAATTTTGGTTCATGTTTCGGTTTTGGATTGCATTATTTATTTTTCCATATAATTACACATATTTTTGTTTAATTAATTTAAAGAAGAGAATTTATCTTTAATTGAAAAATAAGATATAAATGAACAATCTTAATTAATCATAAATATTTATAACAGTAACAAATATTTGTTTATTACCTCGTATCTAACTTTTTTAGTTACACTATTCATATATTTTGCGATTTTGCATGTTTTCGAAGTTTCGGATTTGTATATTTGAAACTCAAATTTTTTTTTTTTTTTTTACCTTCTTCCATAAAATTTGAATTTTAATATTTTTTTTTTATTGAACCGAAGTTTTGGTTTGCTTTCTTTTCGGTCCTTACTGAAACCGAAACGGAATGACCACAATCTTGGGTTTCGGTCGAAACCTCAAACTTTGCTATTGATGTTATATTAAATTCATATAATTTAATAAATGTCTCATGTAACTTGGGATTTTTCTTTGTTTTGTCTTGCAAGATTTGTTTTTTTTAACAGTTTCTAATATCACAATTTATAAAAGTGTTGTTTCTTTTGTTTTAAATTTAAAGGAGTTTAATAATTTTGTGTTGTTACTTACATTTATCTTATAAGTAGTTAATGTTAATATTTGATTTGTTTTAGATTTTTTTTTCTTTTTTAAATTGTTTTGTGTAGAACTTTGTCATTTTTAAATTTATTTGAGTTTTTAATTTAAATATTCATTCTTTTCATATTTTAAATTCTGTTAACTTAATGTTATATTTGTCCTTGTTTTTCAAGTACAAACAAGCAAGCTTAAAGTTAGAGCTTTGTTTTTTGCACTCAGTCTGACCAAATTTATAAATGGTGAAAACTTTTGACTTAATTTTTATTAATTTTGCACTTAGTATTGCATTTAGATGTGATGAGCAAAGTGGAATAGGCAATTTCACACTTTCAATTCTAGTCTTTGTTTTTAATGTGATAAAAGTTCATTTTCGTCATAATTTACATATTAGTTATAAACTGCTTATTCAATTTGTCCACTGATCAGTTGATCATTCACATTCAATCATAGTTTTTTTTTCCTGTTAAACTATACCATGCATAATTGATGATTGATTGTTGCCTTCAATTAATATAGTGTATCTACATCCCCATTCACGGACTTCACAAATGCTAAACAAAAAGTGTTTAGTGGAAATTATAAGTCAGTCGTAATGGATACGTGAACGGTTCAATGATCCACGTTTGGACTTTTCGAAATGTAGCATTTCAACAGACGTAATTCCCTTTTTTTTTTTCCTTTTTCTTCTGAATTTCTCAACCTTTTTGATTGTTGATTTGAATTTTTTGTAAATAATTAATAGTACCTCCTATCCAATGCTATACATTAATTTATAATTACTGCAAATAAAAAATAAACATCATATATTACACATTACTTTCTACCTAACGTCTAATAAAAAAAAATATCCACGAATGCCACAACCTCTACACTCCAACCTCTAGTCAAAATTGTCTGCGAACGCACCCTACATTTTTACTTTTCTATTTTTGCCTTCATGTTATTGATTTCGTTGGAAAATGTAGTATATTTCCTATCCTTTTTTTTAATAGATTGATGAATCTAATGCACAAGAGAGGCTGGAAAGAAAAATCGAAAAGGCTCCTGCTGAGCAAGGCACTGTTAGGATGCTTACCCGTGAAGAATGGGATAGGATTCAAGAAGTTAGGCCGAGAACTCCCTTTGAGTCGAAACTTGCTCGACCTAATGCTCGATTAAGAACTGGAGAGCCATTGCGAATGGTAACATTTCTCCCTTTCCCACATCTGTTCAGTGTTACCAAACCATTTGGCCATTGTTGACTAGTTAATTTTTTTTTTCTGAAGAAATTTGCTAGCTACTAAAGTAATTTTAATCATTTTGAGTCCAATGCAAAAATAGAGAGAAATAAAAATAATGAAATATTTTTGAAATTATCCATTTTGAAACGATGAAACTAATAATGGAACAAAAGTTTGATCATTCTCATATATATATATATATATATATATATATATATATATATATATTCCATCATTAAGAAAAGTAATTAAACAGTAAACTAAAAAATAAATTTTTAATTTTACCGAAAATTGAAAATACTTAAATTTAATTAACTATACGAAATTGAATTGTATGCTTGGAGCAAGAAATTGTAATGCAACCACAAACTGGACATTGCAAAATAAACTTAGACCATTACAAACCATGCAGAGTGCACCCCCATTATTATATTCACTTTTGAATATAAGCAAGGGGTGCACCCCAAATAAAATCCCAACAGGGTCCATGTGTTATAATTAGCCATCTTAAATAAAAGTGAGTATATTTCTTTGGACAAATTTTAGTATTAGACTCGGAGAAAAAAAAGCTTATTTCAACTTTAGGTCTTGTTCAAAACATATTACAGAAATATGCATCGTGTTCGCTAAACCACCATTTATAGTTGCATAATTTGAAAATGTGCAAGCACGAATTGAAAAATAAAATAAAATTGCACTAGCGCCTTTTCAAGGTGCGCAAACACAAACTATAAATTTGTGCTTGCGCACTTTAAAATTGCGCAAGCACAAAACTTAACCTGGTGGAACCGTATCTAATATGTTTTGAACAACCATTAAAGTGTAGATAGTGTTTTTTTTTGTTTTTTTTTTTTAATTTATCTCAAGCCTAATGCTAAAATTTGCCTTATTTCTATTTCATTTTAAGCCACTTGAATTTATGTTACTTTGAATTGTGGCCACACAATACAAGCAATAGAGACAAACTGTGTCTAGTTTGACTGTCGGCATGCGAACCCTAGGGTTATTCTATGGTCCAAACCACAAATTAATTAATGGTACGTGGACCTATCATTGGGGGATGTGCACCTTAGCGTGGATCCCTTATAGGTAGTACTACTGCTCTTAATAGGAGTAGTCAGGGCTTTTGCTTTGAAGTTAATAAATGATGATTCCAGATTGATAATGAGCCTTGTGCTGTGGTGCAGCAAATTGTCATGGCAAACCCCTACTTTGGTAAAGTGTTTAGGTCAACTAGGAACTCCGATTACCATGTGGACCTATCAGCGTATACTTTGGTTGCAGATAGTGTCATATCTGCATCTGCATTCGAAACCATTTTTAGATATCGGATATTTACGCGCAGATATTAACGGATGTCAAATAATTATTTGATCCGCTAATGATTAATAAATTAAGAAACACAAATTGAAAATTTTGTTTTAACGTAATTTTTTTCAATTTCATTGATTATAAAAGTGAAAAATCAATAAATATGACGATAATTAATAGTTTTGAGCAGTTAATATGCATTAAATGCAAATAATATAAACCATTAACTTAATAAAACAGTAAATACACATCTTCCATCCCACTGTACTAACGTACACATAAAATAACATATAATATTGACAAAAACCGGGTAGATGATTTTCGGATGCGGATGTTTTCGTATTTGCATTTGTATCCGTTTTTTCGAATATCGTGCATTTATCCATTTTTCGAATACGGATGCGGACGGATTTCAGATTTTTCGGGTATCCATTAAAATCTTTACAATCATGGAGCCCCGTTTTCAAGTTCTTACTCCTTACATTCACGTGTTATAAAGTTTAAAATGAGCTTCAGATATTGAAAATTCAGCTTTTGATTGCATCGACCATTGCATTTTTAGTATATGGTCAGAATAAGTATTTTGTATTTTTGTTTTCATTCTGCAGGATGATGTGAAGGATTGGACCATAGATGTTCTAACGGATGCTCTAACAAGAGCAGAAGAAAGTGCCAAGAGCAGATGAAATGAAATCATGTTTTAGAATCAAACATTTTAGTTGATGAAGAATTTTATAGTGCCTCAATTTTTTTTTCTGTTCTGAATCATCTCCGGGGAAGAAAATAACCGCAAGAGGTTCTCTGATTTAAACATGTATCTTATAAGCTGATGACCTGTAATTTTGAAAGAGATATTTTCTCAAACATCTGGAGAAAAAATTAAAATTCAATTGTGTCCCTTGAAAAAAAAAAGTTCTACGAAACACCCTATCAATTTTACATGAAAAAATATGAAGTTCAAACCCTATATATTTTCAGTTAGAATCGCAAATAGTTGCAGTCGGAACATTATTTAATTGCAGTCCAAACTACAAATTTTAGTTTTGAAAAAATGTACATGCTAAAATTTTTAGTTTTGCAAAAATTACATGTTTGTTGTTGTGGAAACTAGGCAAAAAGACAAATTTTGAAGAAAAAAATTAGGTTGATGGATAATAAGTTTCATTTTTGGCAGAAAGCCAAACTTTGAAAAAATTAACAAAAATTGAATATGACGCTAGTTATACCTAGATTTTACATAGCGTAAAAATTATTGGTAAGGACAAAATTTCACAGCTTTTTAGCCTCAAGGACAGACCTTCAATATTTTATCCTGAAGGACAACTTTCTGTAGGTATCAGTTTTTAGTTATTGATAGCAGTTTTAGGTATCAGTTTGTAGTTATCGGTAGCAGTTTTTAGGTATCAGTTTTTAGCTCGGTATCAGTTTTGTTGTCCTTATGAATAATTTTGAAAAATGTTTGTCCTTATGAATAATTTTTAAAAAAATATTTGTCCTTTTGGCAAAAATATTGAGGTCGTGTCCTTAAGACAAAAAATATACAAATTTTTGTCCTTTAAATTAATTCCCCCTAACTGAATATAATGTTGTCCTTCAGTCTAATTTTTTTTTAATTTGTCTTTCAGTTCAAAAATTAAACATGGTGTCTTGTAATCTATTTTTTTTTTAAAGTTTGTACTTGTTCCTAGTCTCCTCTTTGCAGTTTCAGCCTCATGTGTATAAACTTTCATTTGCCAAAATTTACATATTTGCATTTTTATCTGCATATATAAATTTTTGATTGCAAAAATGTAGATATTTGCAGTTTTAGCTGCATATATCTTCAGTTTAAAATGTTTTTTTTTTTTTTTGAAAACTTTAATGGTGACGTTTAGTAAAACTTGTTTTGAGAAAGATTTTTCGGGTATTATTTTTGAAAATAAAGGATGAGTCCTACTTTTTAGATTTTGAGATGGATTTTTTTCTAGAAGGGAGATAGCATGCCCCATGAAAACGTGTGTCATGTAGATGAAGTTTTTTTTTTCCCCAAATGTGACCAACAAGCAATAGAAAGATAACGATAATGAAAGTCATAAAATAACAAATTTAATACTGCTGACTCATTTGGAATCGCGTAGGGTTGTAAAGGGACAGCAACAAACATACAGTATCCTAAATATAAATATCTTGTTCAACATCTTAAGAATAAAAAGGTCAAACTCGATATTGTTAAGCAACACAATTCTCAGTGGTCTTCCTTAATTAGACGGCATCAACGTCGTTTTGTGGTAAGATAAAAACCAGTGACTGGTACAAAAATAAAGTTTCAAAATTCATTTTTCGTTCGCTTTTCAAAAATATCTCAGAACACCATGTAGTTAAATCTTCTATTATTGCAGTCGTAACAGTAAATATTTGTAATTTCAATCGTATATTTTTGTAAAATTAAATTTTTTAATCAACATTGCAACAATTTGCATTTTACCGTTTAAACATTTATAGTGTACACTGTATTTTATTTACAAAAATATACGATTAGAAATGCAAATATTTGCAATTCTAGTTGCAAATATACGGACTTTAAAATACATATTTTTGCTGAAAGTTTTGAAAGATATGCTTCGTGAAACTTGTTTTTTAGAAGTTTTTTCAATTATTAAGTTTGAAAATAAAGGGTTGGATAATTCTGTTTAAACTCGTCTTTTTGCTGAGTTGCCTCTAAAACATCAAAAGAAATTCTCATTTTGTTAAGTTGTCCCCTCTTAAAAAAAATCCAATGGTGCCATTTTCTGCAGAGCACCATGCAGTTGCCGTGATGCCCTGAAGGCACTAAGTAGTTGCTCAGCGTAGATAAAAAAAAGTCTATAAAAAAACGTAAATTTAAACAAAAATAATTAAAGAGATATTTTTAGTGCGTTGTTAAGGCCATCTCATTTTCCTCTTCCTAATCTCATTGCTAAAAAATGTCATAAGATTTTACACTATACACTTCATAATACCAGACCATTTAAGGGGCTACAAAAAGCATCATTTTTCAATTCTTTTTTGCATAGCGAAGAACGTCCCCACCATTATTTTTCACGGCGATCAACCACCGAACAAACAGTATTTCGGTGGCTGATGGCCGATGAAAATGACGTTGGTCGGTAGTTGTTTATCGTGCAAAACGACTTTATACGGTAGTCGATTGCCGTGTGGAATGTTTTTGGTACTAGAAAAAACGTACAAATTTTATTGCGTTTATTATGTTTTCCTACGGTATCATGAAGTGGAAATCCCGGTGTCCTTAGCAACGCACCATTTTTATTCTTAATTTTTTTTATAGAAATGGTAAGGCAAGTTATCAAATTTAGGGATAATAATACCAGCTGAGTTTTATTTGTAGTTTTCTACCGAAAACTAAAAAAGTTGCTGTTTTCTCTGTTTCACATCAGAGCCAGTCAACATGCCGTGTACAACTGTCCAAGTCCAAACCTAACAATCTTCCAAATCCACTCACCATAAATACCACAGAACTAGCGACATCAGTTCTCAGTTACATTGTACAACATCCAAAAATGTCGAAAACAGCAACGGGAACGGAGAATACGAGGAAGAAAGAGTCGCTGATGATAATTCACAGCCAAGTGAAGAAAATAAAGCAAGAGGAAGACGCGATTAAAGAAGAGCAATCGCTGCGTCTGCTGATCGCGACCAAGTACCGGGAGTTTAGCAGGCAATCTTCGAGATCGCGTTTGGGTTTGAATAATTTGGGAGGGCAGCCGATTGTTATTGGCGAGTAAATGAAGCGTTTTCAGCTTCTCCGGTGGTGTTTCGTGTGTTAGCGACGCCTCTTGTCTGTGTGTATAGCGTTTCTTTAGCGTTTTTGAATATGATATAGATGTATGTATATGCTCTAGTTAGTATTTAGTATAGTTGATGGAAATATTCTGAAGTTACTTTCTATTTTATTTTTTACTCCAGGATAAATGTTCATTTTAAGACTTTCAACAAAACTTATTTCAAAAGTGGTTTTGCATCACAAACTTATTATGAAAATATACAAAATTTTTACTATTGATGCGCATTATGAAAATGTGCAAGGATAAATTTTTGATTTTAGTCATGTATTTTAGAAAAACTTGTATGTACGCATTTTTAGAATTCTCATGTACATGAATCTTGCAAGGGAAAAAGGCCTACTTTTGTAAGGGAGGGGAAACGAACAAAATAAAAATAAATAATTAGCCTGAAAAACATTAAGCTTTGTTTTTAGGCTAAATAACAAATGCTTGTTATTAGTATTATATTCAGTTTTTACATTATGCAAAATCCTAATTATAACTAGCATTATGTTTAATTTTACACTATATAATATTTTCCTTCAACTTAAAAATAAAAGTTGATTTCCTTTGGTCTAAATTTGTTTTTTAAAGTTTGTCTCTGTATTTATTTTTTATGTTTTCATGACAAGTTTCGAACGTGATCTAAACTTGAAATAAGATTTTCTGGAAGCCTAAAAGAAAATTTTATACTTTATTTTCGCTTTTAGATCACTGTTATTAATTATGACGCACTGTTACCAAAAAATTTGTTTTCCTTTAATAAAGAAAAATACCGTAATTACCCTTGCTATTTTGGTAAATCTCTGCCAATTTTGATTTTTTCTTTTAGATTGTATTCTGTTGAAAATGATTTTTGTTTCCTTTTTTTTCGATGTCGTATGGTCAAATTTTTTTATTTTGTTTTATTTTATTTATTTATTTATTGCTTTTTGCTTTTTTCTTTTCTGAGTGGATGAGAGTGTGCAGCAAATTCACATCGTGATTCTTAAACACAGCAAACTTTTCACTTTTAGATCAACCAGGAAAAAATGTTGTACTACGGTAAGGGTTTATAAAATGTTTAGGATTAAATTCTGTATGCTTTAACACGAGATGACTAACATAAATATCGAAAACAGCAATGCGAACGGAGAATACGAGTTAAGAAAGAGTCTTTGGTGATAATTCAGTAAGTGAAGAAAATAAATCAAGAGGAAGACTCGATTAAAGATAAGCAATCGCTGCGTTGTATGTTGGCGTCCAAGTACGGGGAGTTTAGAGTATCTCCAGTCGATGCAATTCAGTGTTGAATATTACGAAAATCACCTTCAATCGTTTGTTCAAAGCTAAATATTAAGCTTAATATTAGTTTTCGATTCAGAAAACTGAATTGGACTTGTACGTCCATTTATGGAATGCCGGAGCTAATCTCCATTTGCATGCATGGACTATGAAGAGAGGGGACCGACGTCCATTAAATGAGCGTCTAACTCATGAATAATTAAGGGCAGCCTTTAATGGAGTAGAGATGCCCTTAGCAGCAAATCTTCGAGATCGCGTCTGGGTTTGAATAAGTGAATATTAGACACGCATCTCTAAAAACAAATTTAATCCATTAAAACTTCTCCCGCAAGAAAACATAATTTGTAGGTCCCTATTTTCCATTTCGGCTACTTTTTTCCTTAAAATACCTCTCCGCTTCTTGCACGGTTGATTTTAATAACGAGCTTATCTTTCTTGATTTCATCTTCTTCTTCATTGGCGAACTTATCTTTCTTGATTTCATCTTCTTCTTCAATGGTGATCTTAGTTTTTTCGATTTCAATGGAAAATTGCAAGTATATGCAATAGTTGCAGAAATGTCTGCATTTCTATGCAATAGTTGCAGACATTTCTGCAAGTATATGCAATAGTTGCAGAAATGTCTGCAACTATATGCAATAGTTGCAGACATTTCCGCAACTATACCATATAGTTGCAAAATTTTCTGCAACTATATAAAATAGTTGCAGACATTTCTGCAACTATGCCATATAGTTTCAGAAATTTCTGCAACTATATGCAATATTTGCAGACATTTCTGCAAATATATGCAATAGTTGCATTTCTACAAATACGCAATATTTGCAGAAATGTCTGCAACTATATGCAATAATTGCAGACATTTCTGCAAGTATAACATATAGTTGCAGAAATGCCTGCAATTATTTGCAAATTCGTAAATTTAAAGAACAAAATAAAAAATATTCAAAATTTGCTGAATTGCCTACACATATATGAAATAATTACACATTTATTATAAATATGAATTTTTGGTATCAAAATGCATCTCATTTTAAAGATCATAAAATTTATGATTTTTTGATGAAAACGGTATGTTGATCCGATTTTTCTACATAAAGCTATACGCGTTTGAAATGTTAAAAACATAAAAGGTATTTAGGTTTTTTTGCGTGCGCGAATTTGAAAATAGGGACCCAAAATGTAAATTTAGTTTGGGAAGGATGTTTTCTATATTTTGAAACTTATTAGGGATGTGGGCCAAACTTACCCTAACAATCGCTGCGTCAGATGTTGGCGTCCAAGTACCGGGAGTTTAGAGCATCTCCAGTCGATGCAATACAGTGTTGAAATATTACGAAAATCAGCTTCAGTCGTTTGTTCAAAGCTGAATATTAAGCTTAATATCAGTTTTCGATTCAGAAAACTGAATTAGACTTGGACGTCCATTTATGGAACGTCAGGGCTTATCTCCACCTGCACGCGTGGAGTATGAGGAAAGGGACCGACGTCCATTAAATAAACGTCTATATCTTGTATAACTAAAGGCAGCCCTTAATGGATTGAAGATGCCCCTAGCAGGCAATCTTCGAGATCCCGTCTGGGTTTGAATAAATTGGGAGGGCAGCCGATTATTTTAGGCGAGTAAATGAAGCGGGTTTTAAGGATTAATTGGCATTTTGTTCTCGTTTTCAGCTTGTGGTGTTTCATGTATTTTTTTGTTTAATGTCAGTGAAGCTCTTGTGTATACATAACGTTTCTTTCGCCATTTTGAATATGATGTAGATGTATATACGTACTGTAATTAGTATAGTTGATCGAGATATCCCGAAGTTCCTTTCTATTTTATTTATTACAAAATTCTTTCTTCGTCCCCTTTGCCATTCGTGCAAAAATTTCCAGTAAAAATACGCAGTTTAAATCGTCTATAATCACGGTCAGAACTGTAAATATATACAATTATAACCACATATTTTTGGGTGATTAAAATTTTCTGTCAATGGTGCAACAATTTGCATCTACGTTTTAAATATTTAAGCGTACGCTGCAAATTTTATTTTTTTTTAGAAAAATGTATAGTTAAAACTATAAATATTTACATTGTAAACAACAAATATTTGCATTTCTAGATGCAAATATACGAACTTTAAAAAATATATTTTTGCAGAAAGTTTTGACGAATGCTGGGAATCGGTTAGATTAGACCAAACGGGGGTTTGTTCAGTTTCAATGCTAAATGAAATCCGATCGGACATGGACATGACGAGATTTATGCTAAAACAAATTTTGCTGTTATAATTCATGTCCAAAATAAAATCGGAAGGACATTTTCAGCCACCAACTCGAACAGATACAGACGTAAATTGATACATCACATTTTTATGCTTTGGATAGTGTTTCTATTGGTTATATTATTTTTATCGGTATTTACCGAAGCTTAAACATTCTATGAATTTTTACTCAATCAACCACTCAAACAACTATAATAAATATTTTAAAGAATGCAATGAATATATTGAATTATAAGAAATTTAAACGAATTCGAACTCGAACAAGGATAGAACAAAATTTTTACTTGTATAAATTTAGTTGTTCTAAATGAAAATCGAACGGACTCAACCGGATATTTTCGATTATAGATTCGAGGAGACAGTGAACATTGGTATTAAATTAAAAGCTCTAAATTTGATAGATGCATCTGGTGATACTTGTTTTTTTTTTAATTTTTGTTGGATATTAAATTTGAAATAAAAAGTTCTTCTTCATTTCCACCGAAAACTAGTTGTAATTTTCTCTGTTTCACACTACAGCCAATCATCATGCCGTATACAACTGTCCAAGTCCAAACCTAACAAACTTCCAAATCCACTCACTATCAATGCCACAGAACTAGCATCATCAGTTTGTAGTTACAACTAGGCCCGTCGATGGGTCGGGTTCGGTCGGGTATTATAAAACCCGGACCCAAATCCGAATACAATAATTAAAAGCCGAACTCATAGGGTATTTCAACTAAATATCCGAATCCAATCGGGTTTTTCATACCTGCTGGGTAATAACCGTATGCCTAACTCAGAATATTTATGTTACATTATTATTTTAAAACTACAACTTTGATAAAATTTACATACAAAAAATGTTAACATATAAAGTGGACGGTGATGTAGTCAAGTTAACAATAAAATTATCCAAAAATATGTACATGTAAACAAACAAAATGGTAAATAAATAACATATACACTCATATTTTAATATGACAGAAAATAATAGTCGGATCGGGACTTAACCGTATCGAGTTTTGATAAAACCATACTCGACCCGAATCAGACCCGTGTCCGGCATGCGTAGTAAAACGCAAAACCCTTACCCGCATTAATAGGACGTGTTCGGGTCAGTTTTGGGTCGAAATTTGTACCATTGACATGCCTTGTTACAACATCCAAAAATGTCGAAAACAGTAATGTGAATGGAGAATACAAGGAAGAAAGAGTCGCTGGTGATAATTCCCAGCCTAGTGAAGAAAATAAAGCAAGAGGAAGACGCGATTAAAGAAGAGCAATCGATGCGTCTGCTGATTGCGTCCAAGTACCGGGAGTTTAGCAGGCAATCTTCGAGATCGCGTTTGGGTTTCAATGATTTGGGAGGGCAGCCGATTATCATTGGCGAAATGAAGCGTTTTCAGCTTCTCCGGTGGTCTTTCGTGCACTTGTTATTTAATGTTAGCGACGCCACTTGTCTGTGTGTATATATACCGTTTCTTTTGCGTTTTTGAGTATGATATAGATGTATGTATGCACTCAAATTACTAATTAGTACAGTTGATGGAAATATCCAGAAGTTCCTTTTCTATTTTGTTCTAGTATAAATTTTCGTCCTAAGGCTCGCAACAAAACATATTTCAGTTTTAGTCTCCATTACAAAATTATTATGAAAGTAGACATATCTTTCACTATTTAATCATTTTGCATGTCCATTATGAACACCCATTATGAAAATGCATAAGAATAAATTTTTGATTTTTAATGGTGCATCTTTAGGATGTGCAAATATATTTTAGAAAAAAAATTATATGTATGCATTTTCTGAATTTGCATGTACAGAAATCTTGTACGGAAAAAAGGCCTATTTTTATAAAGGGAAACTAGGGGAAATGACAAAAGAAAAAAACTAGCCTGAAGAAAATTAAGTTTTATTTTTAGGTTAAAAGACAAATGCTAGTTATAATTAGTATTATATTCAATTTTTACATTATTCAAAATACTAGTTATAACTAGCATTATATTCAGTTTTACACTATACTATATTGTCCTTCAACTTAAAAAGAAAACTTGATTTCTTTCGGCTTAATTTTTTTTTTTAAAGTTTGTCTTTGTGTCTATTTTTATGTTTTTATGATAAGTTTCGAACATGATATAAACTTGGAATAATTTTTTTGGAAGCTTAGAAAGAAAACTTGTATTTTATTTTCACTTTTATATCACCGTTATTTATTCATGACGCACTGTTACCAAAAAAATTGCTTCCCTTTAAGAAAGAAAAATACCGTAATTGCCCTTAATATTTCGGTAGGTCTATGCCAATTTTGATTTATTCTTTTAGATATATTCCATTGAAATGGTTTTTGTTGAAAATCACCATTTTTGTATGTTTCGACGTCGTACGATCGAATTTTGTTTCAAACAAACAGGGTTAAACGTTTATTTATCGTATAAACATTTATTTCAAATCACAAAGCTTCTCCAGTCTATCTATTTGTTTACGAAAAGCACATAGTCTGCGCAAGCCCGACAACAAAAAATATATTTATATTATATTGTAACAAACCGCATTTTCGATTTTTAAAAGTCGATACTAATACGTTCATGGTATTCACGTGCCAAACATTCAAATATCAGAAAAACAGATTGTCGGGAAGAAAGAAAAAAAAGAATAGATTCTCACAAACGTGACAAGTAATATATAATATTAAACAATTCTTTACAAAATGAAAAAGACTTTAATATGCATACATACATCAGAGTATAATTATCCTATCATTTTTTGAACAGTTGTAACAACATGCCTTTACATTCTATGATAGATGCAACAAGAATCAAAACAACGGAAGATAAAAGAAGATACATGAATACGTCTTGGAGGCATCTAGCTCATCTTTTTAAAGCTCCAAAGTGTCCAGTTAAATCTGAAAAATATGCTCGGGCTGACCCAAGTATTATAAGAAAAATATTACTCAAATTAGTGCTAAACTAGCTTGAGAAACACAATCAAATGGATTCACTTAATGTTATAAAACCTTTCAGAAATAAAGGTATCTTGTAAGACCACGGCACATATAAACACAGATGGGTTTTACCATACGATAACAAATCATTTTTATTATGAAATCCAATGATACTATAATAAAGTCTAGGGTGAATTAAATATTAATCATATGCGAAATTGTTACATTAATTAAATTCCAACATAATGGCATACAAGTAAGTCTATAAAAGCACGTATCGAAGAATGAATTTCACACAATGACAAGGCACCGGGGTACTGTCTACCACAATACACCTCTAGAAAAATGTACCGAGTGTCTCACATGGACCCCTTGTCAACACAGGACCGACCTACCCTGTACTGTACATTATTGAATACTTCATCACCCCGGTTGCATTGCAACATTTTCCTGAGAGCTCTCATGCACAACTAAATCCATACATACATACATATAGAAGGATGATGACAATACCCTAATGAATGCGACCCATATAGCCCTACCGCATATCTCATATTTTAGTCATTCCCGGTTGATGAGGCTTGATACTATGTTTTACCTTTTTAGTGAATCCCACTTGAAATGTTAACATTGCCCTCCAAGCAATAATGCAATGCTAGCATTCATCCATACAAGTTGTTAAAGATATGAAGAAAATGAAGACAATACTTCTAATACATCCATTTTGGAATTACCCTCAGGATTAGTAGTAAGTAGTCCTTGCACTTCAAGGAGCTCTATCTTCAATCATCTTTAAGATGCCTTCAATTCGTATGCTTGAGTTGGTTCGAAGTAGTTTTTGGATAACTTGTACTTATCCGATCCTAGTCTTTTCGAACCAACATTCGACTATTTTCAGTAAACACAACTTCGGTTGTTTTTTTGAAAAATTTAGAAGATACATAAGAGCGAAGATCACCTCCTAACCGTTTAAGTGACGGATTTCCTTATCATTTGCTTTAGGAGTACAGAACAAGATTAATACGCACAGTGCAACATCGTTGAAGATGACCGTGCCATATGACACATGTTTTTCTTCTACATATTTCCAGAATTATATTTTGACCTAGATTTGATAGTCGATTATTTAAATATCAATAAATAATAATTAACATGGATTTACTTTCATGTAGAATTCACTATTTGCGCAAAAAATGGGCAAACACCTCAAAGTCGTATGATTCCGTTGATTTTAAGTTGTTTTTAGTGATTTGGGTGATTTATGCAAATATATAAAAAGCAGGGACTAAACTGTAAAAGACACACAGATTTATAGTGGTTTGTCCAGAACGTGCCTACGTCCACTTTATATGTTATTCTCCTTTTCTCTTCAGATTACAAGTACAAAGCTTGATTACAAGTCACTGTAAGTTGTTTGAAAGTTCTATCCGTGCTTGAGCTCTCAAACTTGTCTGCCATTGTTGTACCCCTGCCCCTCTATTTATAGAGTGAGGCTGGGGGCAGGGGTCCTGGATGTATATAGCTGCTGGTGGGCCTGAGCTGAAGCAATCTGGTCTGGCGATGTTGGTTCGGTATCCACTTGGTCCAGTAGTGGTTGGAGTGAGTTGGTTCGACATGGCTTGGGTGGAGAGTTGGTTCGGTGGGACGTTGGTCCGGCAGTGGCTAAGTGGAGTTTGGTCCGGTGATGGAGGAGAGGGGATCTGGTTCGGTGTGGGTTGGTTCGGTGATGGAGTAGAGGCGGTTGTTGAAGATGAGGCTTGGTTCGATAGGAGGTGGCCTGGATCGGTAGTTGTTGGAGGTGAGGCTTGGTTCGGTAGTGGTGTGGAGATGGAGTTGGACCGGTGGTCTCCTTCTCCTGGATCGGTGGTAGGGATGGAGCTTGGTTCGGCTATGAGAGTGCCGAATGAGCTCTTGTATTGGGAATGCCGGATGAACCAATGCATCTTGAATGCCGAATGAGATTTCGCTCTACATTGCCGAATGAAACTTTAAACCTTTGATACCGAATGGACTTTTATACTGGAATCATGAGTGAAATCCCAGACTTATATATGCTTGCTGGCTGCTTCTTCTTGGTTCGGTCGTGGTGGAAACGCACACAATATTGATATTCCAGTTTTGACCAAAAATGGGATAACACTTTACCCCCCAAAACATGCCTTGCGATAGGAAGGCGTGTTTTGTAATGCCATGAGCTGGATGTTCATATCCTGTTGATGTCCTTGCGGTAGGAAGGCGTGTTTTGTAATGCCATGAGCTGGATGTTCATATCCTGTTGACAACCTGTAAAGAGCTTGATATTTTATATGGCCCCAAATGACGACCGTTTGGGATCGAGCTATTTGGGATGAAGCGGCCGTTCATGGTCAAGCGCCTAACTTCAAATGACGACCGTTCGCGATCGAGTCATTTGAGGTGAAGTGCGACCGTTCGCGGTCAAGCGTCTAAATTCATGCGACGATCGTTCGAGATCGAGTCATTTGCGGTGGAATGTGATCGTTCACGGTCAAGCGCTTTACTTTAAATGACGACCGTTCGTGATCGAGCCATTCAAGGTAAAGTGCGACCGAGCCCGGTCAGAGGGCGGACCTCAAATGGCGACCGTTCGCGATCAAGCCACTTGGGGTGAAATGTGACCGTTCACGGCTGGTGCCGTTCGCGGCAAAAGATGAAATGGGACCGTTCACGGTCAAGCGCCTTACTTCGGATGACGATCGTTCGAGATCGAGCCATTTGTGGTAAGGTGCGACTGTTGGCGGTCAGGGGGTGGACCTGAAATGGCGACCTTTCGCGATCGAGCCATTTGTGGCGAGATGAGTTGTGCCGTTCGAGGCGAGTTTGTGACTGTTCGAAGTCGGATGCCGTTCGAGGCGAATTGTGACCGTTCGAGGTCGGGTGCCATTCGAGGCGAGTTTGTGACTGTTCGTAGTCGGGTGCCGTTCGAGGCGAGTTGTGACTGTTCGAAGTCGGGTGCCGTTCGAGGCGAATTGTGACTGTTCGTAGTCGGGTGCCGTTCGAGGCAGATTGTGTGTGCCCGGGGGGGACTTAATATTATCAGTGTCGGAGTTATTGTTTGGGGAGTTTCTGAATCAAATACTTTGGCGGTTCATCGCCATACAAGAGGTGCTTGTGGACCGTTCGCGATCCAACATGCATACAAGTAAATTTGCAAATATCAAAGCAATAATCATACGAATTCCACAACTGGAATGTTCAAGTCAAGATCAAAGCAAGAGCAAGACGAGGATGTCAAAGTGTAAACTCTTACTATGGTGCGGTCAGTAGTCATTCAGAGCATGCCTATGGATCGTGCGCGATCGCTTACATGTGTAAATGATCTAACCGTGTTAGTGAGAGGTTTGCGACTTGTTCATCTCTTTCGACCTGCCCCCCCGAGTTCAGGAGGGAATTTTACCTTCCCCCTGGATGAGCGTTCATTCCTTACCAGGTTGCTCAGAGGCCCCTATCTCTCTCTCTGGGATTGGATCAACATGCTCCAAGTGTGGTGTCCCCATGCATGATCGATGCCTGATTAGCTTCTGAAGAAACCTCTTGATTTTCCTTCATGTTCACATCTCTCTGGCCTTGGCCTTCTGCTTGATTGTCTCGACATGACTCTTCCAATCTGAATCTCTAAACTCTCATATTCAAATTCCAAGCGGTAGAATCCTTGAGTTCAATTCTCAGTGAAAGCACCAAAAATGTTTGCGCAAAAAATGGGCAAACACCTCAAAGTCGTATGATTCCGTTGATTTTAAGTTGTTTTTAGTGATTTGGGTGATTTATGCAAATATATAAAAAGCATGGACTAAACTGTAAAAGACACACAGATTTATAGTGGTTCGGCCAGAACGTGCCTACATCCACTTTATATGTTATTCTCCTTTTCTCTTCAGATTACAAGTACAAAGCTTGATTACAAGTCACTGAAAGTTGTTTGAAAGTTCTATCCGTGCTTGAGCTCTCAAACTTGTCTGCCATTGTTGTACCCCTGCCCATCTATTTATAGAGTGAGGCTGGGGGCAGGGGTCCTGGATGTATATAGCTACTGGTGGGCCTGGGCTGAAGCAATCTGGTCTGGCGATGTTGGTTCGGTATCCACTTGGTCCAGTAGTGGTTGGAGTGAGTTGGTTCGGCATGGCTTGGGTGGAGAGTTGGTTCGGTGGGACGTTGGTCCGGCAGTGGCTAAGTGGAGTTTGGTCCGGTGATGGAGGAGAGGGGATCTGGTTCGGTGTGGGTTGGTTCGGTGATGGAGTAGAGGCGGTTGTTGAAGGTGAGGCTTGGTTCGGTAGGAGGTGGCCTGGATCGGTAGTTGTTGGAGGTGAGGCTTGGTTCGGTAGTGGTGTGGAGATGGAGTTGGACCGGTGGTCTCCTTCTCCTGGATCGGTGGTAGGGATGGAGCTTGGTTCGGCTATGAGAGTGCCGAATGAGCTCTTGTATTGGGAATGCCGGATGAACCAATGCATCTTGAATGCCGAATGAGATTTCGCTCTACATTGCCGAATGAAACTTTAAACCTTTGATACCGAATGGACTTTTATACTTGAATCATGAGTGAAATCCTAGACTTATATATGCTTGCTGGCTGCTTCTTCTTGGTTCGGTCGTGGTGGAAACGCACACAATATTGATATTCCAGTTTTGACCAAAAATGGGATAACATTCACTAAGTCTCCAATAATTAATTTTCATTATTTAAATCCCTTCATTTATTCACAAAAATATTCGTATATTTATTTCATCGGTATAAGTATATTCGCAAATCCTTCTATTTACAAAACTTGGAAAACTTTCCATATACTTGTACTATGGTGTAAGTATATTCAAAAAACTTTAAGAAAGATTTTCTATTTCAAAATCATATTAAATGGATTAAAACAAATATTATTTAAAACATTGCTATATCCTAAACAGGTTATCCTTCGGTGTTAAATATGAGAAGCATACCATCATAATTAAGAAGGATTGCTTATTAATTGATTTAACTTGATTTTTACAAGTGATTCATTTCATATACGGAAATAAAATTCCGTATACTAATTACAAAATGATATAAACCAGTCTTCTTTTCACTTTATACTCTTTTTATAAAACTTTATTTAACAAAGCTACCTTTAATAAATCCTTTTTATTAAAGAAAATTCCATTTCGTCAAACAAATAATTATTTAAAATACCTTTACATAAAACAAGTTATTATCTAAAACATCTTTATTTTTTTTATAAATTTGAAACAACACTACTTATATAATTAAATAACTTTTAAAACAATATTAAAATTACTTTAAACAATATTGATAATATAATAATTAACTTAACATTATTATATAAAACAATAATTAAATATCTTTAAAACCATATTTAAATAAAATTAAATGTGTGTAAACTTCATAACATTACTCCTATTATAATTAATTAGCTTTTTAACCATTATTAATTAACTTCTCAATTTCAGGAAGAAACTTAGCGACCATGATGGTTCATAAACAAATTACCATTCAATTTATCTTTCCAAGTTATATTACCGGATTTACATAAGCAGAAATGTAAATAGAATCAACGATTAACCACCATTGGTTAACACATCACTTAATTAAACCACATATTGAATAACGACATATAATTTAATGCCCAAACTTGTATAATAGTAGAACGTTGATTTATTCTACAAAAATGATGTCTAATATAAACTATTCAATTTTAATGTAGCAGAACGACAAAACAGTGTTGTATTCTGCTACCAAGATGTCCAAGTTAATATAATTAACTTAATTTAATAGGATGGTGTTTCGTTTTGGCCAGATAGATACCACTAATGAAGTAAATTTAATTTAACCACGTTATTATTTAAAATAACGTAATTAAATTAAACCCTATTATTAAATTGTAAATTGATAGTTCATTTAAACTATCAACTATTTATACCACAGTGTCCTAGATGTCATTACGAATCCAATGCATAAATTTATGGGTTGATCAAGTTTAAAACAGACGAGTTATTCCATTTCAAAGTAAATAAAGTTTAGACAAATTTAATAAAAGTTCCTCACCAAAATGGATGGGCCGGCCCATTAATCCATTACCAAACTTGCATGCCACATTTTTCTTTCTCCTCCACTGCAAATTGAAATCCCCAAATCAAAGCTTTCCTCCAAATTTACATACCCGGAACCCAAAGCACGGACGTGCACAAGCAACCCCTCCACCAATGTCGAACCCAAACCCACTCGCACGTCCCCCTTATTGTGCTCGACCTCCCGCACCCCTTTTCTCCGACTTTGATCAACCCTCATCAAATCTTGCCATCCATCCTCCATTTCAAAAACTTCTTGGCTTTTAATCTGAGCACCAAAGCGAAGCTCACACGACCGCCACACTTAACGATAGCCTTTTTCCACTTCGACCAACTCATCCCTTGCTCAACGCTCTTCCTTCGACCACAACCGTGACCACCTCGATACATCACATCACCACCAGTACAGTCATGTTCCAACCAAGCAAAAACTAAATTGCTTAAACCCTAGTTTTACTTTGTCTTGCCACCTCAGTCCATCACACTTCCTGTAAATACTACAACAATTTTTCGGCGAACCAGGGGTCGAAGGGCCCTAGGAAAAATGGTGGGAGGAGGAAATCAAAATTCCTAAGCCCTAATTTTTAGGAAATTCAAATTTAAGTTTCAAAATCAAGGAGAATCTTAGGTTGGCATGCTCTTTGTCTTCTCCATCTCAATTCCTCTTCAATTCTTCATTTTTCCTATAACCTAACCTAGGAAAAACTTTGCATTTGATCATAGATTGAAGGTTCTTGAAGTGAAGTTGAAGAGAGATTGATCTTGTTATGTTTTAGAGCTTCTTATTCCTTGTTTTCAAGTTTAAAGGTGAGTTCTTGAACTCACATCTATGTCTATAACTATCATTTATTGTTAGGTATGAATTCCTAACATGTATTTCATGTTCAATTGCTTTTGAATTGAATTCGTTTGGTGAACTTTACAATTTTTTTATTTTGAAGTCAAAATCTATGAAAATCCTACTATGGATGTTTGGACATGTTATTTGGAGTGTATCGAAGAGCCTATAGGGCTAGGTTGTCACTTGGCATAAATCCCTAGCCACCATCACTCTTTCGATCGCTTCTGAGTTGATTTGGCCATCAATGGCCTAGGCAATTTTTTCCCTGAGCTTCAGCTCAGACGTTTGGGAAAACACTCAGACGTCTGAGTCATAGGTTTAAAAATTCCAGATTTTCGGCTCAGACGTATGAGGTTATTTGCAGACATCTGAGCAATCTGGAAGAAAATTTCTAGAGCTTCAGCTATGACGTCTGGGAAAACCACCAGACGTTAGACGTTGTTAAATTCGGCCAACTTGCATATTTTTGTGTGGGTTTTTGTTTTAAACGATTTTTGATGATCTGAATGACTATTGTCATTCATTACCGACTTTGACGAATTTTTTTTCTGGATTTTTGGAATATCCATTTGATGGATTTGATATAGATTTTCATGGTTTTTTAATTCACGTCGTCGAATGTGGATTTTTGGTAATAGATTGTGTTTACAATCATTTCTGTGATTTGTCACTTTAAAATACAAAGGTTTCTATACTAGAAGTAAATACTCAAACTCTTTCACAAAAATGATTTCAACATTAATACAAAGCTCTTTTTTAAAACCATTTTCCAATATATCAGTATATACAAAACCTTTACCTCATTCGTATGAGAAATCCAATTAAACGACTTAGCAAAACAAGTGGTAAGAAACGCTTGAGTTTACTTCGTCACTTAGTTCTTAGAAATGTTCGATTGAAATCTTGTGACAATTTCCTAGTGAAAATCTACAATTTGTTCTTAAATATTTATGTTAAGCTAGTGGTTCTGGGACATGAAGCCAAACTCATTTATTTACTAGCTTAGTGTAATTTACACTTATCGATCAATGATGATCATTTTATGATTTAGACTAACGATGGACGATGTCTCTTTATCTGTGTGTGGGGGACTAAACCCCGTTTCGGTGGAGCTTCGTCTCAAATTGGTAGAGTAGCCATCTATGGTCTTCGGGCCGTTTGTGGAGCTTCGGCTCAAATTTAATGGGTTAGCAACGATGGAATAGCATTCTGTTTGCGATATACGTGTTGGTGAGTTTTCATGCTCCCGTTTGTGATAGGCCTCCCCCTTTGTGTTTTCTGGATATTTAATTATTGATTTTTGGAATTTGTATTTCATCCATTTTTGCGATTTGCATTGATATGTTTTGTCAATATTTGAGGTTCGATGAATAAGTTAAAGTATATGATATTCTTTTTGGCTTTTTTAGGAGATTTGAGATATTGTATGATTTTCATTGTTGTCAGATATACACTTTTCACAGTATGACATTATCGTTATATGTCTTATCCTATCTCTTTTTTTATGATATTTATAGCTAGACTGATCCGTTTATTAGTTTACTTCTTAAATAATACTCGGGTCCGACCGAGGTGTTTCAGGTGCTTTCACTTGACTTCTTGGTAGGGACTAGCTTATGACTTTTGGCTAACTACTTTAGCTTAGTAGTTTTTGCTTTTATACATTCGAGACAGTGACTCCATGATATATACATATTCTATTGTCTAGTACTTGTACCTATTCTTTTGTGACGTAGTGGATCTTGTATGACCATTACTTTGATGTTCACTTTTTTGTGTTCCATTCATATCTGTTTCCGCCTTAGTGATATAAATATCTATGATTGATTTATGTTATACTTATTTCATATATGTTTCGAAGGCCACATAACCACTATGTAGTAACTTTGAGTTAGTATTTGATATATCAGATTTCCTCTTGAAATGAAATGCATGACATACTATCTGACATATCGGTACTCGCACAAAGCAATTACATAGATGGTTGCTCCTCAATAGTCTTATTCTTCGTACTAATTTATGGCATTACCCAGTAGTGTCCTTGGTTAGTGTGAATATAAAGGTAGGGCGTCACAGCTTCGTATCAGAGCCAAACTTCGAAACAATGTAGAATGTTCACTGTCCTAAGTCTCCCTTAGGAATCGTGCCTTAGGATTTAATTCGAATCTTAGGACTCGTTCTATCCTATTTTCTTTTATGATGCCTTATTTTATCAATCAAGTTTGTTTGATATTCCTTCTGATAATAACCTTTTTACTCTTCTTTCTTTCTTTCTTAAAGAAGAGAAATGGTTAGACCTGGCCGTCCTAGCGGCGATCAATCAGTGCTACTCCTCAAGATGACGTATTCATGTCTACCCAACAACTTTTGGATCTTGTAAAGAATGCTCAAGCTGCCGGACCCATTCCTGAGCCTACTCATCCTAAATTCGGGTTCGCACGCTTATGCAGTGATTATACCAATTTGGGTGGAAGACCATTCAAGGGTTCCGAAAGCGTTATAAAAGTCCAAGCTTGGCTTAGAACATGCGACTGCATATTTTCTCCCATGAATCTTATGGATTTACATTGAGTCCATTCTAGCATGCTCTAGGAGAGAGAATTAGATTGGTATGAGTTTTTGATTTTGGAAATTGTTGAAGCGGATCTTACTTGAGAGCAATTCTGAGAAAGGTTTGAGTTAAAGTTTGCGCCAAAAGCTAAAAAAATAATTTTAGCCCGACGCTTTATTGACCTTGTTCAAGGTGAATCTTCTGTGACAGACTATGTCGCATCTTTTGAATCCCTCTCTAAATATGAGGTCGAGTATATTAATACCTCGTTAAAGAAAAATCAGAGGTTTATCTATGAGTTGAATATGAACCCCAAAAAGCCTTTACTTTTGAAACTAGAAGTTCCTTTCGATCAGCTTGTAGATATCGCTCTTTGATTTGAAGAGGCCGATAAAGAAAGTGATGGTGATGTTGGGGGTGCCAAATAGAACTTTAATACCAACCAGAAGAGGCAACTCGACAGTAAGTTCAAAGGCCCTAATCTCAACAAGAAAGGGAAGCAAGCAACTTCGGTAGCGAAGACTCTTACCTCTAATCATGGAGAATACTACAATTGTGGTTGTAAGGACCACTATGCAAATTAGTGTCTGAAGCACCTTACTTGTTGCTATTGCAAAAGTTTAGGTCATCCTAAATATTCGTGTCCCAAACTTCAAAGTAAGAAAGAAGGAAAGATGAATGTTGTGCATGCCCTAGTAACACTTATCTTGGTCAAGGTATTTTTCATTCTGTCCTTGATGGCGTTATAATGTTCCATGATCATCCTATTCGAGTTCTTTTTGATACGAGTGCATCTCACTCTTTTATATCAAAAGAACTTGTTGATACTTTTTCTTGAATGTTATAGGCTTGATGATTTCATTAAGAATTTCGAATCCGGTTGGTGGATCAGCAACACTCAGTTAATTTTGTAAAGATGTCGAGATTATTTTATGTGATTATGCTTTCCAAGCCTATTTGCATGTTATGTGCTACTTAGGTTTCGGAATGATTTTGGGAATGGATTGGCTTAATCGTTATGAATCCCACATCCTATGTTCCAAGAGGACTATCTATCTTTAACATTCTCAATCTTTTAAGTAGATTTCTATTGTTCATAAAATTCAGATTCCAATCCGGTAGCATCCTTATATTCTCTAAATCCACATGATGACGATAATGATGATGAGGAAGATGTCATTTCCCTCATTCACGTTGTTCGTGAATTTCCTGATATATTTGAGCCAGTTTTAGGGTTACCACATAAATGAGCAATTGAGTTCAGAATTAATCTAATCCTTAGAGCTCTACCTATCACTCATTCTCCTTATCCTATGTCCAATAAGGAAAATGAGGAGATGCGTAAGCAATTATCTGAACTGGAAGCAAAACAGTTTATTCGTTCTAGTTCCTTTCCTTGGGAAGCTACAGCTGTCTTTGTAAAGAAATCCAATGCTATACTTAGGTTTTGCGTTGACTACCGTAAGCTTAATGATCTTACCATCAAGAATAAATATCCCTTACCTCGGATTGATGATCTATTCGATCAACTTTGCAATGTTAGAGTCTTTTCACTAGACTTAGCAATTGGTTTTCATTAGCTTCGTATTACAGAGGATAGACCTTATGAACCAAATTTTCAAATACTTCCTCGATCGATTTGTTCTCATCTTTATAGATGATATTCTTGTTTATCCTAAAACCGAGGAAGAGCATGAAAAACATCTTCGAATTGTGTTGGAAACCCTTAGGAGCAATCAATTGAAAGATTTTTTTTCTCTAAATGCCACTTTTGGTAATCTCGTGTGGAATTTTTTAGGACATATTATTTCTGAATCCGGAATTTCCGTGGATCCTTCAAAGATTGAAGTGGTTCAAAATTGGAAGAAACCGGAGAGTGTGACGGAAATTCATAGTTTTCTTGGATTGGCGGGCTATTACCGTCATTTCATAGCAGACTTTTCTAAAATTTCCACACCTCTTACTAGTTTGACAAAGAAGGGAGTTAAGTTCATTTGGTCGGACAAATGTGAAGCTGCTTTTCAAAAATTAAAAGAACTTCTTTTCGATGCTCCTATTCTTGTGATTTCCGAAGGGAACCAAGACTTCACTATTTATACCGATGCTAGTCGTATTGGTTTAGGAGCCGTTCTCATGCAACGCGAACGTGTTATCGCTTATGCTTCTAGGCATTCAAAGCATGCCGAGACTAGATATACCACTCATGATTTAGAGCTCGCGGCCATTGTTTTCACCCTTAGAATATGGCATCGTTATCTTTTCGGAGAGAAATTTGTTCTCTACACCGATTATAAATCTTTGAAGTATTTATTTTCTCAAAAGGAACTTAATTTGCATCAACAACATTGGCTCGTATTCCTTGCATCTTATGATCTTGATATTCTTTATACTCCTGGAAAGGGGAAATAGTGTTGTCGATGCCCTTAGTCGTAAGCAACAAGCAGTTGTTTCTATGATGATATCCGAATAGAATGATCTCTAGACTTTGTCTACTTCTGAGATTTGAGATCCTGAATCCGGTTCATGTTCATCTCTTGTTTTATGTAGCCTTGAGGCTCATCCTTCTCCTTTAGACCGCATTCTTGAAGCTCAAAAGCAAGATCCCGAATTGGCTCTTCTTAGCTATAGTGGTTGGGATAAAAATAAGGTTGATAGTTTGAAAGACTTTGAAATTGATGCTTGTGGAGGCATTTGAAAATTTGTTAGACTTATTGCGCCAAATGACTTATTGCGCCAAATATTAGTGATCTCCGTAAAGACATTTTAGAAGATTCTCATCATTCAAATTTACCATTCATCCCGATAATAGTAAAATGTACGCGGACATGAAGAGACTTTATTATAAAGATGTAATGAAATCTTATATTGCTAACTTTATTAAGCATTGCATGACTTACCAACTTGTAAAGGCCGAGCATCTAAGGCTCGGTGGGTTATTACAACCTTTAGACATTCCTGTTTGGAAGTGGGATCAAATATCCATGGACTTTATTGGCGTTCTTCCCGTTCTCGCTTAGGTCATGACAGTTTATGGGTGATTGTGGATAGACTTACCAAATCCACTCATTTTATTCCTGTTCGGTCCAACGGGACCATATCTCTTTTGGCCAAACTTTATATCAAAGAAATTGTTGAATTGCATGGAGTTCCTACTTCTATTGTTAGCGATCGTGACCCATTGTTTACTAGTGGATTTTGGAAAGGTCTTCAAAAAGCTTTGGGAACAAAGTTTAATTTTAGCATCGCTTATCATCCTCATTTCGATGGACAAACGGAGCGTGCGAATCAAACTCTTGAAGACCTTCTTCGTTCATGTATTCTTGATTTTGGTAGAAGTTGGAAGATCATATTTCCCTTATTGAGTTTTCTTACAATAATAGCTTCCAATCTAGTATTGGTATGACACTTTTCGTGGCCCTCTACGGAAGGCCATGCCGATCTCCTTCATGTTGGATTGAAGCCGGTGAGAAGCTGGTTTTAGGTCTAGATTTTATTTGTGATTCCACAGAAAAAATTGATCTTATTCATCATTGGATGAGAGAAGCTCAAAGTAGAAAAAAAATCCTATGTCGATAATCGAAGAAGGAAATTAGAATTTTCTGCGGGAGATTTGGTATTTATTCGTGTTTCACCTATAAAGGGTGTTGTGCGTTTTAGTTGTTCGGGAAAATTAGCACCTCGATACATTGGCCCATTTCCCATCACCGAACGCATTGGTTCCATGGCTTATCGCCTTCTATTACCGGCTCAATTTTCCGCTATTCATAACGTATTCCACGTTTCTCAACTACGGAACTGCCTTAGAGATTCAGATTCTATACTTGAGCCTGGTGTTATTGAAGAAATTGAAGTTTCACCTAGTTTGACTTATAAGCAACATCCTATTCGTATCAATGCTACGGAGGTTAAACGTCTTCATAATAAAGATGTTCCGCTTATGAAAGTTCAATGGTCAGCAAATCCTAAAGATTGTTCTTGGGAGTTCAGAGAATTCGTCAAGCGAACACATCCAGACTTACTCTCTCATGCTCGTTAAGGTGAACTTCTCATGCAAGGACACAATTTCTTTAAGGAGTGGAGTCTGTAACAACCCGCATATTTTACGATTTTATATTTAAATATTTTATTTAAATATAGCATCATTGATTTAATTTAAAGTTTGAAACGTGACTTTTTGTAAACAGGACTCAAGACCACTTTCACTGAGTTCAGAACGATGTTTACAACTTGTTTGAGTATAAACATTTATATGTTTGGGGATGATTAGGATTTTGGTATTTTGTTTGGGCTTTGGGTTGTGTTCTAGCCTACAAACCCAATAGGAGAACCCAAATTCCTCTACCAAATACCCTAAGCCTCTCCTCTCATTCATTCCTCTCGTAATTTCCAAATACACTCAAGCCCTAGGAAAAATGGTGGGAGGAGAAAATCAAAATTCCTAAGCCCTAGTTCTCTTAGGAAATTCAAATTCAATTTTCAAAATCAAGGAGAAGCTTAGGTAAGCATGCTCTTTACCTTCTCCATCTCAATTCCTCTTCAATCGTTGATTTTTCCTATAACCTAACTTAAGAAAAACTTTGCATTTGATCATAGATTGAAGGTTCTTGAAGTGAAGTTGAAGAGAGATTGATCTAGTTTTGTTTTAGAGCTCTCATTCCTTATTTTTGAGTTTAAAGGTGAGTTCTTGACCTCACATCTGTGTCTATAGCGTTTATTTGTTATTAGGTATGATTTCCTAACATGTATTTCATGTTCACTTACTTTTAAATTGAATTGTTTTGGTGATCTTTCCAATTTTTGTATTTTGAAATCAAAATCTATGAAAATCCTACTATGGATGTTTGGACATGTTGTTTGGAGTATTTTAAAGAGTCTATAAGGCTGGGTTGTCGCTTGGCATAAATCCTTAGCCACCGTCGCTCTTTCGATTTCTTCTGAGTTGATTTGTCCATCAATGGCCTAGGCAATTTTTTCCCTGAGCTTCAGCTCAGACGTCTGGGAAAACACTCAGACGTTTGAGTCATAGGAATAAAAATTCCAGACCTTCAGCTCAGACATCTAAGGTTATTCCCAAACATTTGAGTGATCTGTACGAAAATTTCCAGACCTTCAGCTCAGACGTTTGGGAAAACCACCAGACGTTTAGCGCTGTTAAATTCAACCAACTTGCCTATTTTTATGTGGGTTTCTGTTTTAATCGATTTTTGATGATCCAAATGGTTATTGTCATTCATTCTGACTTTGACGATTTTTTTTGGATTTTTTGAATATCCATTTGATGGATTTGATATCGATTTTCATGGTTTTAATTCACGTCGTCGAATGTAGATTTTTGGTGATTGATTGTTTTTACAATCATTACTGTGATTTCTCACTTTAAAACACAAAGGTTTCTATACTAGTAGTAAATTCTCAAACTCATTCACAAAAACGATTTCAACATTACTTTTAATACAAAGCTCGTTTTTAAAACCGTTTTCCAATATATTAGTATGTACAAACTTTTACCTCATTCGTACGAGAAATCTAATTAAATGACTTAGCAAAACAAGTGGTATGAAACGCTTGAGTTTACTTCGTCGGTTAATTCTTAGACTTGTTTGATTGAAATCTTGTGATAATTTTCGAGTGGATATCTACAATTTGTTCGTGAATATTTAAGTTAAGCCAGTGGTTATGGGACATGAGGCTAAACTCATTTGTTTACTAGCTTAGTGTAATTTACACTAGTCGATCAATGATGATGATTTTGTGATTTAGGCTATCAATGTGCGATGTCTCTTTGTCTGCGTAGGGGACTAAACCCATTTTCGATAAAGCTTCGGGTCAAATTGGTGGGGTAGCGACCCATCGTCTTCGCGCTGTTTGTGGAGCTTTGGCTCAAATTTAATGGATTAGCGACCATGAAATAGCATTCCATTTATGATACACGTGTTGGTGAGTCTTCATGCTCCCGTTTAGGCCTCCCCCTTTACGTTTTCTGGATTTCTAATTATTGATTTCTAAAATTTGCATTTCACCGATTTTTGCGATTTGCATTGATATGTTTTGTAAATATTTGAGGTTTAGTGAATAAGCTAAAGAAGATGATTTTCTTTTTGGATATTTGAGGAGATTTGAGATATTGTATCATTTTCATTATCATCAGATATACACTTGTCATAGTACGACATTAATGTTATCATATATTCTTGTCATATCTCTTATCCTATCTCATTTTGTATGATATTTATAGCTACATTGATCCGTTTATCATTTTTCTTCTTAAATAATGCTCGGGTTCAAACCGAGGTGTTTCAGGTGCTTCCACTTGAATTCTTAGTAGGGACTAGCTTCTGACTTTTGGCTAACTACTTTAGCTTATTAGTTTTTTCTTTAATACATTTGAGATAGAGACTCCTTGATGTATACATATTCTGTTATCTAGCACTTGTACCTATTCTTTTGTGATGTAGTGAATCTTGTATGACCATTATTTTGATGTTCACTTCTATGTGTTATATTTATATCTATTTCTGCCTTAGTGATATGAATATCTATGACTAATTTATGTTATGCTTATTATATGTTTGTTTTCGAAGGCCACATAGCCATTGTGCAGTAGCTTTGAGTTAGTATTTGATAAGTCAGATTTCCTCTTGAAATGAAATGCATGACATACTATCTGATATATCGATACTCGCACGAAGCAATTACATAGTATGGTCGCTCCTTAACAGCCTTATTTT
Organism: Allium cepa; assembly: GCA_030765085.1. Classification (NCBI taxonomy): domain Eukaryota; kingdom Viridiplantae; phylum Streptophyta; class Magnoliopsida; order Asparagales; family Amaryllidaceae; genus Allium; species Allium cepa. The sequence continues at coordinate 979,437,610 of CM060939.1, forward strand.
TCATACTAAATGACAGCATTACCCAGTAGTGTCCTTGGTTAGTGTGAGTATAGAGGTGGGGCATCATATTACTTCATGATGTTCTGTAATATATCTAAGCTTGTTACCGTATGAGCAATTTTGCTCGTAATTTATTATTTCAAATAGGCAAACCATGTTGAAGCCTTATCATGCTACAATAAGGTTCTCAAAATAGATCCTATAGCAACAAATGAGCTTGTTGATAGAGGAAAAACTTCAAAGGAGATTGGAAGAGTTAATGAGGCAATCTAAGACTATATTGGAGCTATTTCTATAAGGCTAATAATGCTCGAAGCTCATGCAAATTTAGCCATAGCTTGAAAAGGCAAGTAAGTGTTTATTTTCATTGATTTAATATTTTATATCCATATCGGCGGTGAGAATTTATGCATGTATCTGTTTAAACATGCTTATTTTTCACTAAATGCACTTGCAATGGACATGTGCATCAGGCTAGTGGTTATCATTAGGCATTGCTTCTTCATCCTAATTTTCTAGAACCTACCTGTAATCTCTTACACATATTGCAGTAATCAGGACTATCATTGATTTTTTGAAGTAATTCAATTACTTAATTATTTAGATAACTCATTAGTTATGAGCAATTCTCTCCAAATTCACACCAATCATTCAATATTGTTGCATCAATTTTATGTTCATTCAGTTTGTTCATGACTGGAATAATGGTAAGAAAATGTTTGTTGAAGTCATGGGAATAATAAAGAGGCAGATAAAGGTATGTATTGTTATACTTATTTTCCTTTAAAGGTTTTATAAACTAACCGAATATTTAATATCAAACATCAGTTCTTCCAAGTGTGTAACTGTTTCGTGTTATGGCTTATCCTATTGATCCTATTCTTGCATTAAAAATCAAGATTGACTTAAACAAATCCCAATTTTATGTTCATTTTTGTTGCATATGGGATGGTTCATACTTATATTAGTTGATTCTCTCGTTCTTCCAATTGTAGTTGTAACACTGACATATCCTTTCATACTATTTTTAGCCATAAGTATACTGAACACCGCTCTTTAATAGCCTCTCGTTACACATTTCCAACTTTCAGTCACCCCCTTCTGGTTGGGTTAATTTGTTTCTCCATCTGAATTATCATCAAGCTCATTTTTCGCTCATCTTATGGAACAACTCACGTTCTATCTCTAAGTGTGCAGATATTACTTGATAGATAATGTTGGCATTCGCACCTTTTGCATAATTACATAACGCTTTTATAGATTTGCATCCTAATTATTCCCTTTACTTTGCTATATAGGTACATAAAACATTCCTTTGCTATATGGAAGATTGGTAGCTAAAGTTGCTAGTAAAAGGTATGTTTTTATGCATTTGAATGGGCACGCTATTAGGTAGTATATTTTGTTATATATGATATAAATTCGATCTTGTTTTGATCGTGTAAACGTATATGAATTGCGATGTGTGGGAAAGCACTAACTGCACAACGGAGGTTCTGTCGAAAATTTATGAAATCCAAAAAGTTTAAAAAAATCAACAAAGTTTATAAGAATTAACTAAGTAAACCAAGTTTTTAAAAATTAAATATTTTTCTAAAAATTAAATAAGTTTTATAAAAATAAATTAATATCTAAATATCAATAAAATTTTATAAAATTTAAATTAATTTGTGAAAATTAACTAAGTATAAGAATTTAACTAAGACAACTAAATTACTGTTACGACCGAGGTTTTCGACCCTCAAAAAATCGACATTAATACGACCACTGTATTACATGCCGAGAAATCGAATGCCGAAAAACCTTACTGTTAGGGGGAAAGAAGAAGAAAAAAAAGATAGAAGAACAGAAATAATAACACAAAATCTCACAATCACTACAGAACAATATATAATAGAGAATAACATATCTTTATAAAAAAATAAATATAGCTCTTATTATACATACCATCGTCAGAGCACAACAATCAACAAGTCAATCTAGACAGTTATAATAACTAGTCCTCGCCAGTGCTGAATGTACAACCTACACAACAAAACGAAATATAATCAAGTACGTGGAATACGCCTAAGAATCCTTTAGCACGTCTCCTATGTTCCGTAGCATCCTAACCTGAATCTGTAATACTCGGTCCAACTCGAGCATTATAATAAAATAACACCCGAGTAATTCTAGAAAACCAATGTGAGAAAACATACCCAAATGGATTTAAAGTTAAAAGAAAATATTTGAAAATCAAAGGTATCTCGTAAGACCACGCCACACATAAACACGATGGATTTTTACCTTACGATAACCAAAACCTTTTATGTCAAAATCGTCTGATATTATAATAGTGTCTAAAGAAAATAAACTATAAAATAGTTGAAATGTTTGCATCTCACATTTCAACATAGTTGGGCACAATCAAAATCGTACGGTGCTTATTGGAGAATGGAGGAACCACCTATCATGGTACACGTCTAGAAAATGTACCGAGATCGAACCTATCAATCCCTGCCTACGGAAGACTGGCCTACCTCTTACTGGATAGTCCGAGTTTCATCACCTTGATTGCTTTGCAACCCTTTTGAGATCTCATGCACAACCAATGCAGAAATATGTAGATGTAGGGTAATCTAGAAAGGTGGCAACATACCCTAATAGGTGTGACCTACTTAGCTTTGCTGCATCTCCCTTGATTTTTATTCAATCCCGGTTGGTGAGGCTTAAGGCTATGATTACCTTTCAAGAAATTTACACTTAGAATGCTCATTTCTCTCTAATGAAAATGTGCTAATAGCATTCATCCATTCAAGTTTTTCTGGGTCCGAACAAATCGAATCTCCAAATCATTGTCTTCAGTATCTTCACGATATCACAATTCACAACATTCAAATTGGATCGAAGCGGTTTTCGGATTATCACTGGGCCGTATTATAAATCTTTCAAACATTTATTTCAAATTATCTTTACAAAGACATATATTCAATCTCTTCCAGTTTTTAGTATTTGAAAACAATTTCAAAATTATATCCATAACAGGATATTTCCAAACCATATCAACACTTCGAAATAATTTCAAATCCAACTTATAATCCATTACTTAGAAAGATATTTCTATATAAATCATTTTGTTGCTAAAATATCTTGAAAACCTTTAATTCCAATGCTTAGGAAGATATTATACGTCTATTTTCCAAAATCATTTCTAATATCCATACTTAGGAAATATTCCATACTTATCTCATAAATCTTCAGAATTTTATTAATTCCTTTTTACAATTTCCAAAAAACTTGATTATACTTATTTATTATCCAACTATAAAATTTTAACTCTTTTATGAATTCAAATTCATTTTCGAAGTTCCCGTATCTAAACAATTTGGAAATTTTCTTCAATTTCCAGAATTCCTTTATAAGATTTCTCTTATCAAATTTCACCCATAAAATAATCCTGGTTTACAAATCTTGAGAGCATTTATAAATAAATTTCAAACACTTACTTTTAAACTATATATGTATATAATAAATTTCAAAAACATATTTAAATAATTATTTAAAATATCAAAGAACTTTTAAAATAAACGTCAATAACTCATTCCAATTCGTTTATAAAATTTCTAATCGATTTAAAAAACTTATTGATAAAAGATAGAATTTATTTCAATAAGTATAAATATTTTAATCCAATAACAGTTTTTAAAACTGCATAGTTTAATGAACAAAAGTCCTTTTCTAAAAAAACAAACCTAAACGCCTTGCAGAAAAACCATTTTTTGAAATTCAACATAACCATTATTATACTTATAGATCTCTCTCGATTTATCCTAAATCGATTCACATTTCCAATTACATAACTATTCCCAAATTCCAAAATGAATTTACTATTTCCTTCTAAGACAATTTCCATATCTCATTTTAAATTCACACCGTGGATTCATATTTCCAATTTATCAAATGATAATCATTCCACTCTATTTATAAACATCGTTTATAAGTTTATAAACTCAACACTCATTTCTCTGTTAACAACAGATTCATATTAGACAACTCCATTTATAAATCGATTTCTATTTGAAACCCCATTTATAAACCTATTTCCTAATAAATCCAAACCATATTCCGAAACCATTCAAATCTCAATTTCGACTTCTATTTCGTATTCCCAGAAATCCCAATCAAAAATCCAGTTTTCTTAAAAATACTGAAATTAAATTCTCTATTTGAAACCATTTTACGAAACAGCTAAATAAATATTTAAAATCAAATTTATTGATTTTATCCAAATCAGTTCCTTTTTAAATAATCCTAAATTTCTATATAAATATTTTCATTTTCAAAAATCGCCATTTAATTCCCTTTTTAAATTAAAAAAATATTATTTTTGGTATTTATAATACCAAATTAAGGCCGGTGCCACCATAACATCGAAGAAATCAAATCATATCATATTCTATCATAGATTCTTCTAACATATCATATATCCCTATATATGAAATTAAAATCAACATTTTTAAGGAATCCAGTTGGATCCCTCTAACCTGTTTCTCTTCAAACACAGATGTTATATAGCATAAAATAATAATCCACTTAGAGGTGGGATATCGCAAAAAAGGGCCATCTGCTATTATGCGAGGCGCATAGTGTCTCATCTGCTCTAATCGATGGGAATATATCCAGCTATTAATATATTGTGATGGCCCGCAAATCCGTACCCCTTGAATCGACGCTATACTACCTCTGTTAACTCAAGTGGCATAGAAATACGAACCATTTGGGTTTAAGAAGAAGAGATAGAAGAAGAAGAAGAAGCTAAACAATGTCAGAATCTCACAGTCGCAGCGGAATAAAATATAATAGTAAATGTAAATCTTTACACAAAATGAAATCTATATCAGTTTTATACATCACATCATCAGAGTATCTCATACATCAAATTACCAATCAGACAAATCCATCCAATTCATATCATGATAGCAGCGGAATATATGTATAGGTACAGATAATACGTCTCGGGCTCCAGCTCCTCTCCTGCTCCATAGCAACCTATCCTGAAAAATAATACTCGGTCTGACCCGAGCATTATAATGAAATAACACCCGAGTCAGTCTGAAATACCAGCTGATAATAATGCACCCAAATTGGTTATTAACGTTTCAAAAATCTTTTATGAAAACAAAAGCATCTCGTAAGACCACGCCACAAATAAACATGTCGGGTTTTTACCTTACGATAGCTAAAACACTTTTTATAGAAATTGTCTGATATTATAATAGGGTCTATATACAAATACTTATAAAATAGCCGAAATTGTTACATTCATTAAATTCCAGCTACTAGCCACAAAGTGGGTAATACAAACAAAACTCGTACAAGGCTCGTAGGGAGAATGGATTTCCAACAATGACTAGGCGCTGGGTACCACCTGTCACAGTACGGGGCCTAGATCACCGTACCGAGGACCACTCCCGATCCCCTGCAACACAAGGCCGGACCCATCCCTTACTGGACAGTTCCGAATAAGATCACCCCGTGGTTGGGATCAGCAACCGCACCACTAAGCCGAAATAAAAAGGGACATCTAGACAGAGATGACCTTACTCTCCAGTGGGGGCTACCCACGAAGCCTTGCTGCATATCCCCTGATTTTCAATCATTCCCATTTGATGAGGCTTGAGGCTAAGCGTTACCTTTAGAACGTTTCACTTAGAATGCCCATCGCCCTCCTGACGATGTTCTGAAAGCATTCGTCCATACAAGTCCGTCCCGGGTTCGAACGGAACCGAAGACACTACTCCTACTACATCCATTTTGGAAATATCCTTAGTAGCGACTAGCCCTTGCACTTCACTGCTCCATCTTTGACTCCGAACACGTTTTTCCGCAAAACGTACAAACCGGATTTGATACATTTGCATTTCTATTATAACTCACCTGCATTTATACTCAAATCCATTTATTAAGATTTTAGCCCATTCTACTTTCATCCAAACTAACTTCATTTTATTTCACTTGAATAATTTACATATGCCTTACTTGCATTTCTATACTTTAACTTACATTCCCAATTTGATTTACAATCAAATTTTATTTTAAACTTGAAACATTTGCATTTCTTTTATGATCCATTTCGATTCATATGCAAAATCTCTTAATTAGATTGCATTTATCTAATTAATTTAAAACCATCTTTATTTGCTTCTTCAAATCAATTCACTTGCATCCATATACAAACTCTTTGAATTTTATTCCAACCATATCAATTTATCCGAAAATCAATTTCAATTGCTTGTTAAACAACTCAATTTCGAATACATGCAATTTTCATGTCATTCGAGCAAAATAACTACCACTTAAGCTTATAACCATTAAAATTAATTTTCGCTTAGATTCATATTAATTTTATCCAATTCTGCATGGTTCACAATCCAAGCATTCTTATCAATTGCAATTATTAAATTAAATTCTTTCCTTATATTTTTTTTATTTCATTAACCAATTCGAGTTTATATTAATATCATTCCATTCTAGATTATTTACAACTCATATAACCTTATTTTATCACGTCACAATAATGAATTAAAATTCTCTTCACTTGCATTTCAATGCTTATTATTCCAAGACAACATTACAAAGCTCGACCACAATCATATTTTTTTCTCTTTCAATTTGCTTAAGTTCTTTCAAATATTCTCCATATTTCCATTCCCATTATTCATATCAATTTCATTTACTCCTTTTAATTCATTCACTTAAATTTAACGAATAATTTCTATGCAGGTTGTGGTTATTCAAACAAATAACCAATTCTTAAACTTATAACCATTTACATTAATTCCAACTTATATTCATATTTATTTTATTTTATTTTCATTTGATTCTCATCCAAATCAATTCTAATCCATTTACTTGCATTCCAATTTTATTATGTACACAAATTTCATTTCAATTCAATTTATTTCTCCATAAATAAGTTCAAAATTTATTTTCTATTTTAAGTTCATTCACATCCTTTTATATCTCACTTCTTCTTATCTTAACTCACATTTCATTCAGAATTAGATTTGAATTCACCCTACCATTCAACTATTCATCACCTGTGATTATAAATTCCATTTCACTCGGGTTTACAATCTAATTTTCTATTCTTACATTCACCAACTTAATTACTTTCAAGGTTTATATTGCTCATTTTAATCCATTTACATCTTATAATCACAATTCCAAATTTATATATATATATCTCTGAATTCTTAAGAATACAAATTTCTTTCACCTTAATCCTTTGCAAATTTTTAATCATCAATTTCAGATTATAAGTATAACACTTAATAGCTCATGGGTACAATTCATTTCACAATGACTCACAATTACAAAGTCATCTTACATTTCAATTTAACCCAAATCAATCTAATTCTAAGCCCAATTTATTTAACTTATCCAAGTTAAATTTCAATTTTCTATTCACTTCAATATATTTTATTTACTTCCATTTACTCAAGTTAAATTTTAATTCCAAGATTAAAATTTACATTTCCTTCTTATTAGCATCAACTTTATCAAAATAAGTTCATTAGTTGATGCATTTTAACTTTACACATTATTTAATAGAATTTATTAACTTACCCGGTTTTATACCAAAACCATTTTGAAATAATAATCAACATATTCCCACTTGCTATATCAAACCAATCCCCAGATTCCAAAACAATCTGCTTTTACCAAACAATTTTTCTCTTTTAAAATTTCCAAAACAACTGATATACCCAACAAGTCCAAACAATATCATAACCAACCACTTTGGTAGCAGTCCATCACTTTAGAAACTCGAAAATAAATTCTAATGATGTGGCCAGCATCATCAGGATTATTTTCCAGCGACTGAAGTGAGTTCAATGCTTTCTTATTTCCCAAATTCATTTCAAAACAGCTCCCATTCAAAAATACTTCCTAAAATAATATTCCAATATACCCTTCAAACACTTTAGCAACATTTCAAACTTTCCTAGGAATTTAAATTTCCAAACCTTTATTTTTCATTACATTTAAAATCCTTTCCAAGACTTCTGGGATTTAGATTCTGGTTCAGTTTAAATTTAGTTATTCTTCCTTCTACATAATTTATATTTGTAGAATTTTATTTTCATTATAACTATTTCAAATTCCAGATTAAATTTTAGATTCTTATTTAATTATAGTATCAACAACCAACCATCCAAAAATATAAATAATAATTTCAGAAAATTATTTCCTTTATATCAAAATATAATTTGGGTAAAATTATTTCATTTACCCATTTTAAAACAATACTATGTCGGTTTATCTTGTTTAAGAGTTTAGAAACCCCTATTGATACGGTTGTACTTCCCGCACCTACCAGAATGCATAAACACTCAACCGATAAGTCAACACAGTATAAAAACAATTTTATATGCACTAACAAGTACGCTCTCATATCTATTATTACATTCAACTCATTATAGAGTACTACTGACTCTGTTTAATGAGTAATTTCCCCACCAAAGCCTAGGTTGTCGCCAACCTAAGCTCTGATACCAAGTGTGATGGCCCGCAAATTAGTACCCCTTGAATCAACACTATACTACCTCTGTTAACTCAAGTGGCACAGAAATACGAACCATTTGGGTTTAAGAAGAAGAGACAGAAGAAGAAGAAGCTAAACAATGTCAGAATCTCACAGTCGCAGCGGAATAAAATATAACAGTAAATATAGATCTTTACACAAAATGAAATCTATACCAGTTTTATACATCACATCATCAGAGTATCTCATACATCAAATTACCAATCAGACAAATCCATCCAATTCATATCATCATAGCAGCGGAATATATATATAGGTACAGATAATACGTCTCGGGCTCTAGCTCCATAGCAACCTATCCTGAACAAATTATACTCGGTCTGACCCAAGCATTATAATGAAATAACACCTGAGTCAGTCTGGAATACCAGCTGATAATAATGCACCCAAATTGATTATTAACGTTTCAAAAATCTTTTATGAAAACAAAAGCATCTCGTAGGACCACACCACAAATAAACATGTCGGGTTTTTACCTTACGATAGCTAAAACACTTTTTATAGAAATTCTCTGATATTATAATAGGGTCTATATACAAATACTTATTAAATAGCCGAAATTGTTACATTCATTAGATTCCAGCTACTAGCCACAAAACGGGTAATACAAACAAAACTCGTACAAGGCTCGTAGGGAGAATGGATTTCCAACAATGACTAGGCACTGGGGTACCACCTGTCACCGTACGGGGCCTAGATCACCGTACCGAGGACCACTCCTGATCACCTGCAACACAAGGTCGGACCCAACCCTTACTGGATAGTTCCGAATAAGATCACCCCGCGGTTGGGATCAGCAACCGCACCACTAAGCCGAAATAAAAAGGGACATCTAGATAGAGATGACCTTACTCTCTAGTGGGGGCTACCCACGAAGCCTTGCTGCTTATCCCCTGATTTTCAGTCATTCCCATTTGATGAGGCTTGACGCTAAGTATTACCTTTAGAACGTTTCACTTAGAATGCCCATCGCCCTCCTGACGATGTTCCGAAAGCATTCGTCCATACAAGTCCGTCTCGGGTTCGAACGGAACCGAAGGCACTACTCCTACTACATCCATTTTGGAAATATCCTCAGGATTAGTAGCGACTAGCCCTTGCACTTCACTGCTCCATCTTCGACTCCGAACACGTTTTTCCGCGAAACGTACAAACCGGATCGAAGTGGTTTTCGAGATAAATCTCGATCTCGGTCTCTTCGAAACGATCAATGTATTTTTCCAATATTGATAGTCGGTGATTTAACTATCAATTTATATTCACAAACATCCATCACACAATAAATAATTTTCCACATTATTTATTTGCCTCTAATATCTTTACGAGATATATTTCCAAATTTTCAAAGCTCATTTGAAATCAATTTCCCAAAGTTCTTCCTTTACAAGGTAAATCCTTTATCATTAATTCCCATTGGAAATAACCAAGTTCAAAATATTTAGATTTAAAACGGTTAAACATTTATTCTGAAATATACTTTGAATTATATAAAATTACGCCTAGTTATGTACTCAAAATATAATTTCAAATATTTAAAGTAAAACTATTTATTAATAAGGGTTTGTTTAACAAAATTTAAAAGTATTGGTTTTAAAGGATAAATACTAATTTCCAAATAACTTAAATCATCCATTCTTTAAATAAATCTGTTTATAAAATATAATTACCAGTAATATTCTTAAATAATTATACTATAGCTAAATTTATTACTTACCTTTATAAAAAAATTATTAAAAACACTTCCTTAAAACAAATTTTAACTTAACTTTTAAAAACCTGATTTTATTCACGAACTCGGTTTTTCCCAAGGAAACATTTCCATTGAACAACCCAAAGAATCTTCCATATAGATCCCGCCCGATTTATTCCAACTCAAATTTACGTTAGTTATCGTAAATTTATTTCCAAGCTTAAAAATAAGCTCCTTTTGAAGTTTAAACACCCTTTTCCATTCCCGAAAATTCCATTTTCAAGGTATAGGTTTTAAACATTTTAAAAAAAAAACATTTGAGAATTTATTATCGGAAAATAATACTTATGGATTTCTTAACTAAATTCCAAGGGTGAAAAATGCATTTCAAAAATATTGATTTACATTTAATATTTAGAAGCTTCGTTGAAACATATTTTAATTTTCTGGCAAACTCTATTCATTTTCAAAATAACCCATCATTACTTTAACACTTTATATCTTCTTATAAAATTTCTCACCCAAATCTATACTTTGCATTTATCGACTCATAATTTTCCCGCTTTATTTAAATTTCCCATTTACAAATTTCATTCTTCATCCGAACTAAAACCAAATTTTATTCCTTCAAACTCTTTATATAACAATTTCTTTCATTTTTTTTAATCCCAATTAAATCCATTTATAACTAAAATTCCGGATTTATATTTATTTCAACAATATCATAGTACAATTTAATTTCAGATTTATCAATCACAACACACAAATAATTTGCATTATAAATTCTAAAAATAATCACTATATTGTGAGGAATCCCGTTGGATCCCTCCAACCTGTTTTTCCCTGCATCCACAAATATTAGCACATCACATATATAAATATCATTTCAGACTGATACAACATCTATATTCAACCAATCACACAGATATTTAAATATTAACTATTTAAATTAGCTAGCATCCGGATGTGAGTGAGAATAATCCACCTTGAGTTTCGACGAGCGTTCAAAATTTAAATTAAACCGAACGACATTCGATTTATCTCAAATTTCTACTTGCTCAGAATGATTCCTGAACTGCACCATTATGAAGTACGTGTCTCTGCGACCCCGGCGCCGCAAATTTCGTTAAATTCTGATAACGTATGAATTAGTTAGGATTTTATAAAGTTTTGAATCAAATTTTAAAACAATTTCCTTCTTAATTAAATTTGCAATTACCCAACAACAACAGGCCGTCATCACGGAACCAAGCCCGCTCTCCTTCTTCCCGCTCTAGCATGCGAATACCCAGTGAAGGCCGAACCCAACATCACCAATTAGGGTTAGGAATCGCCTCCTCCACGCTCGTCGATAAGTCGATCCAAAGCCACCACTACGAAGCTCACGGCCTGCTCCACCTTCGTCCCTAATAGCTTCGAGCTCGGTCAAGACAATCACGCACGATACGTGCTCGAAACGCATATGAACGCGACACCAAAACTCCTCCAAACGATCACTTCACGCCAAAACACCAGTTGGATCTATAGATCCCTTAACGATCTACAACTTTCATCTAGAAAGTTCCCCAAATTAAAGCATGGATTGAGATATTTTTGAGGGGGATTGAAATCGATTTTCGGCCATGAAAATATATAGAAGCGGTGGCTCGTTTCTGAAGCTAGGGTTTGATAAATAATGAATATATATTATAGTTTTATATTATTTAATTAATAAAATTCTCGATTTAACAGTTTATGAAAACGACCTCCAAACTACGCGTTCCGACAAGCAACCCCGAGGTTTTTCCGAGTTCCGGACACAATGGAACAGGTTTCGTAAGCCAATTTGGTTGTACGTGCGAGTTACGGAATTATACGATCAATTTAAAATTAAATCGGTTAAATCGATTTCTAAACGTTTCGAGCTGCCACGATCAAATGACAACTCCGATTGCTACGAAAATTGAAATCCGATAATAACTAACTATTACGGACCCAATGGAACAGGTTTCGTCGAATTCCGAGACTGTGTCCCGGAAGGCTATTTTAACTCGTCGAATAAATCGGACGATTTTCGAAATTGTCGAAATCACTCAAAATTTCACTTTTAAAACTTTATTAACTTAATTATAATCCTATGAAATTTAAAAACACATTAAAAATAATTTTGACTCATTCCGGACCAAAATCTGATTAATTGCATTTTAATCATATTAAATCCATTATTAAATTAATATAAAATTTCGAATATTAACTTATCAACTTAAAAATTCATCCAAAATTCCCACCATACTATTAACACTCAAATAACTCAAAATAAATTTTTACAACCATTCTTATCACTATTTACACCGAGATTTATCCTTTTATCTAAATCCCGAATATTTAATTATATTTTTCCATTATTCAAATTCAACCGGAATTACTATAATTAAAAATTATAGCTTACTTTATTGATTGAACTCGAATCCATCCATTAAAAAATCAATTAAAAATCCACATTAACATTTAAAACGAATTAAATGTTCAAATTCAATGGCTTAAAAATCCGGGATGTTACATATATATACACTAATATGTATGTATATGTTTGTATATATATATATATATATATATATATATATATATATATATATATATATATATATATATATATAGACACACATATACACACAGACACACACACACACACTATAACATTCAACTAATAATAATATGTCAATTCAACCAATCATTCAATAATTAGTTTTAATTATTATAAATTAAATCCAGTAATCCAAAATGAGTGAGATTTATTCATATTTATCATATGCTGTCGTCGAAGCATTCTGGTTTGGAACTAAAACTGGACGATGTCCATTTTGGCCCAAATTTCCATTGTCTCCAATTTCATCCAAACTAGTTTTGTTTTGAAGCTTTCGTTATCACGATCACAACACAAAAAATTTCGTCCTAAACGGAAGATATATGAAGGAGTTATGAATTTTACAAGTTATCGAAAAAAATTTAAACTAAAAAAAATTAACAACTAATACAACTTCTAACTATTTACCAAACTACCTTGATCCATCTTCCCAAAATAGAGCTTCCTTCAAGTGCATGAAATCGTGGAACCCAATGGCCGTGCATGTTATTCGAGTGATATAGAGCTGGAGACCTCCGTTTGACGAACCACCTTCGCCAATAGCCTCCTCTCGACATTCTCCATTCACATATACCCAAAATGACAACTCCGGAGCCGCCACGTAAATCGTAACCTAGTCATGAGCGCCTCGACCAAGCTACAAACACGAATCACAAATGACGATCACATCACACCAATTTCTGCACCGAGATGCTATTCGATCCTCCAAACCTAAAATGGACATCCAAAACACGAATCGATGGCTCTATCCTCCACAAACTCAAATCCTAGCTCAAATCCACTCGTCCGACCTACTATCGAGTGTAAAAATGATGATGCACTCCCAATTGAGCGTACCAGATTGTAGCCCTCACCTAACTACGATTTTTAAGGTGGTTTCATAATTTTTCATTGAGTAGAAATCGAGAAATAAAATTTTGAAATCTCTTTTTTTTATATAATTTTTTCCATCATTATGCACTATTTAAATAAAAGTGGGAGAAACATAGATCGTGGCTTGTAGGGTGGGCTGGAATTTGAATAGAGTTGGCTGAAATGAAAGGTTGAAGGCTGTGGTCAAATCAACATGTGCATGTATTATTTAAAATTCAAAAATATCTAGCTATAATTTTCGGATCCCAATCGAGTTGTGCTGTCAGGCATTCCTAATGTTATACCCCTATTCCGAATACAATGGAACAAGTTTCGAGACCTAATTCGATAATATGCAGAAGATAGTATTTTGGACCCACTTATTATATTAAATTTTTGATTATTAATTTCGTCCCTTTTCTATCCCATATGACCAAACGTTATGTCCGATCGCTACGAAATTTGACGGTATAATTCACTAATACGGACCCAATGGCACTGATTTCATTCAAATCCAAGACTGTGCCCCAAAAGGCTATTTTTATATGTTATTAAAACGAGTTATTTCAAAATCGAGTAAATCGCTTTTAAATCCAGTTTAAAATTTTATTTACTTCATTCTTACTAATATAAATTTAATAAACCTTTAAATCATTTTTATCCAACTGAAAAATCCAAGATTCGGTTATTTGCACAATTTCAATTATTTAATCCAACAATAAATCATCCAATAAATCCCTATATTTGAATTTCAGGTTATTTAATCTATAAAATTAACTTTTCAATATTTAAAACCAATTAAATATTTAAATTTCAATTACTAAAATTCTGGGTCGTTACATTCTTTCGCCTTAAAAGAATTTAGTCCTCGAAATAATCAAGGAAGGAAAAATGCCCGATCACATTCTTTTTCTAAAACAAATTAGTTGAAATAACTTCCCTAATCCATTTAAGCCTTTAACATTCCAAAAATCAATTTGTTGAAACCTTGTTATTACTTTTACCAAGCTCCTAAATCCATCCATAAATTTCAAATAATATTATCCATTCAATCATTTCAACTTATAATTCACAAATTAAATTTTAGTTATCAAAAATCTCTTCTAAATTTCTAATTCCTTAAATTTTTGAAAAATATCGCTAGTGTCTCCTTTGTGCAGCTAGATCAGAACAACTACAAATCGCCACTACAAGTCCAAATCAACAAAGAAAACAATTGGCTCAACTATAAAATAATCAAATTCAAACAAAAATTTAAACATGTACCTTTTAGTCGGCAACCAAATTTTACTTAGGAAGCCAAAGGCATCAAATTAGCTCTTGCCTTTATATACCTACATCTTGTTTACCAATGATATCCAATCATATAATTCAAAATCATATTGTTTTGCATTTTTAATTTCCAATATTTGCTTTACTTAATCCCGTACGATGTACATATATCATCCGTATGGAATATAAAATCGGATCACTCACTCGATCACACAATTTCACTTCCGATCTTGTATCGTTCACAGGACCACTCTAGTGTGGACTCAGATATGGTTCCTTGATCCGAAACCATTATTCTCCTTACATAGCCATATACTATGTAGAGCATTCTAAAACCAACCAAAATCCATATCCAGTATTCGCCGTTGAGAATCGAGTGAAAAATCCTAACTCGGATTGATATAAATTATCTCTAAATTCTGTGCTCGAATTTGGATCAAATCGTTATGCGAATAAAATAATTAATTTACAACTTACGTATTTATTTCGATTGATTCTTAGCTATACCAAATTCCTTCTATTCACTTTCAGTTATTCACATTTATTTGATCTGCATTCAATTATCCACATTGTTTTTTCACATTTCCTTATTTACTTAGTATATACCTTTCAATACTAATATCATGTACGAATTATCCCGCCAAATTCTATGTTCAACACATTTTTCTTCATACTTACTTCATTTATGAATTATTCCATAAAATTTTCTTAAATTTATAAACATTTATACCACTTCTTGGTTATCTCCACTTTAGAATTTAAGTCCTTATCCATTTCTAAATATTATCTAATTTCAATTTCATTTGACTCAAACCATTTGCTTAAATTTTCAACCATATTCCAAATCAAATTCAACTCACTAATTTATTCAATTAGTCCATTCCTTAATTCATTTTCAAGTTATTTTATTTAGCCTAACTCAAGCTAATTTCTTTTCAAATTTCTTTTTATACTTAACTTAGGTTAAGTCTAATTCCATAGTTCAATTCCAATTTCACCTTCCTTAACATTCACCAGCAACAATTTTAAAACTTTGTCACACTTACAAATTCACAAAATATATAAGTTATCAACTTATTTTCTCATATTCCCATAAAATATTTAAATGAAAATCTAGAATTTAAACACTTTGTTTTAAGGTATTTCAAATCATTTTGAAATCTTGCACTCACAATCCCTTGGTATATCAAATCATCCCTTGAATTTTAAAAATCAAAACTAGTTTTTCCAAATCAAAATTTCAATTGGTAGCAATTCCTCCCTTGAAAACTTGAAAATGAACGTTGATGATGCTGCAGTCGTCACCGAAATTATTTTCCAATGACCGAAGTAAGTTCAGTGCTTCCTATTCCTTTTAAAACCCTTTTAGAAATATTTCCATTATTTCCATTCAAAAATATTTTCCAATTATTATTATAATTATTATTTTCCAAAACTTTGAAAAATCATTTTCAAAACCAACGAGATTTAAACTCCCACATTTCCAGCTTCTAAATATTTTTCCTATTTAAATCATATTTATATAATATACTTTAGGAATTTCATTTCATTTCAATTTATAAATCACATTTACAAATCATATTTACATAATTCTATTTTGTTATATGAAATTATTTCTTAAACCTTATTTTCATTATAATCTCAACTTTTATTCAGTCATAACAACAAACAACAAATGATAATAATTTTTCATTATTATTTCCTAACAACCAAGCACACTATATACAACTATAATAATCTCTAAAATATTATCCCTTTGCATATAAAAATAATCAAGGTAAAATTATTTCGCTCACCCAATTACAAAATAATACCATGTCGAGTTGCTCTGTTTAAGTGTTTAGACATCCCTATCAATAACGTTAATTATTATATTGACCAGAATCCATAAACCACTTAATAAATCAAGCAACACAATATAAATAAAGATTATATCACTAAAAAATACGTGCTTACACACACACACGCATATTCTAGGGTGCTACTGACCCTATCTCTAATAAGTAATCCACACCAAAGTCAAGGTTCTCGCTTAACCTTCATCTCGGATACCAAGTGTAACAACCGGGGTTTTCAAATCATGTGTTACATGCCAAGAAATCGAATGCTGGAAAATCCGATTGCTAAGGGAAAGAAGAAGAAGAAAGATAGAAGAACAGAAACAATAACACAGAATCTCACAGTTGCAACGGAATAGTACGTAATAGATAATAACATATCCTTATAAAAGGAACTATAACTGTTATTATGTATACCATCATCTGAGTACAACAATCAACAAATCAATCTGGACAGCGATAATAACTAGTCCTCGCAAATGCTAAATATACAACCTACACAACACAACAGAATATAATGAAGTATGTGGAATACGCTTGAGAATCCTTCAGCACGTCTCCTGTGCTCCATAGCATCTTTAGCTAAATCTGGAGTACTCGGTCTAACCCAAGCATTATAATAAAATAACACCTGAGTCAGTATGGAAAACCAGCGTGAGAAAACACACCCAATTGGATTTAAAATCATAATAAAATCTTTGAAAATCAAAGGTATCTCGTAAGACCATGCCACACATAAACATGATGAGTTTTTACCTTACGATAACCAAAACCTTTTATGTCAAAATCATCTGATATTATAGTAGTGTCTATAGAAAATAAACTATAAAATAGCTGAAATGCTTGCATCTCACATTTCAACATAGTTGGGCATAATCAAAACCATACGGTGCTTATTGGAGAAAGGATTCCATATAATCACAAGCACCAGGGTACCACTATTACGGTACACGTCTAGAAAATGTAACGAAATTGAACCTATCGATCCCTGCTAACGGAAGACCGGCCTTCCTCTTACTGGATAGCACCGAATATGTCATCACCTAGGTTGCTTTACAACCCTTTTAATATCTCATGCACAACCAATCCACAGATATGTAGATGTAGGGTAATCTAGAAAGGTGACAACATACCCTAATGGTGCGACCCACTTAGCCTTGCTGCATCTCTCCTGATTTTCAGTCATTTCCAATTGATGTGGCTTAAGGCTACGATTACCTTTCAAGAAATTTACACTTAGAATTCTCATTGCCCTCCAATGACAATGTGCTGATAGCATTCATCCATACAAGTTGTTCTGGGTCTGAGCAAACCGATTCTCCAAAATCACCATCTTTATCATCTTCACGATATCACTATTCGCAACATTCAAATCAGATCGAAGTGGTTTTCGGATAATCAAATCCAATCTCGGTCTCTTCGAAATGATCAACCAAATTAGCCAGATTTGATAGTCGGTTATTTAACTACCAAATCACACATGTAAGCAGTTACTGGACCGTATTATAAATCTTTCAAACATTTATTCCAAATTATCTTTACAAAGACATATATTCAATCTCTTTCGGTTTTCAGTATTTGAAAACAATTTCAAATTCTTATATTCATAATAGGATATTTCCAAACCATATCAACACTTAGAAATTTTTTCAAATCCAACGTATAATCCATTACTTAGAAAACTATTTCTATATAAATCATTTCGTCACTAAAATATCTCCAAAACCTTTAATTCCAATACTTACGAAAATATTATACGTCTATTTCCCAAAATCATTTCTATTTATCCATACTTAGGAAATATTCCATACTTATCTCATGAATCTCTGGAATTTTATTAATTCCTTTTTACAATTTCTAACAAACTCGATTATTTTTATTTATGATCCAACTATAAGTTTTTAACTTCCTCTGTGAATTCAGATTCATTTTCGAATTTCCCGTATCTAAACAATTTGGAAATTTTCTTATATTTCCAGAATTCCTTTATAAGATTTCTCTTATCAAATTTCATCCGTAAAATAATCCTAGTTTTCAAATCCCGAGAGCAATTATAAATAAATTTCTATCACTTACTTTTAAACTATATACATATATATATACACACACACATAATAAATTTAAAAAACATGGTTAAATAATTATTTAAAATATCAAAGCACTTTTAAAATAAATGTCAATAACTAATTCCAATTCATTTATAAAATTTCTAATCGTTTTACAAAACTTGTTTATAAAACTTAGAATTTATTTAACAAATTTAGATATTTAAATAACTAACTTTCTGAAATATTTTAATGCAATTAATAGCTTTTAAAACTACATAGTTTAATGAATAAAAGTGCCTCCCTTAAAAACCAAACCTTAACTTCTTGTAAAAAACCATTTTTTAAAATTCAACATACCCATTTTTATACTTATAAATCTCTCTCGATTTATCCCAAATCGATTCACATTTCCAATTCCATAACTATTCCCAAATTCCAAAATAAAATGTACTATATCCTTCTAAGCCGATTTCCATATCGCATTTTAAATTCACACCGTGAATTCATATTTCCAGTTTATCAAATGATAATCATTCCACACTATTTATAAACATCGTTTATAATTTTATAAACTCAACTCTCATTTCTCTGTTAATAACCGATTTATATTAAACAACTCCATTTATATATCGATTTCTATTTAAAATCCCATTTATAAATCTATTTCCTAATAAATCCAAACTATATTCCAAAACTATTCAAAACTCGATTTTGACTTCTATTTCGTATTCTTAGAAATACAAATTGGAAATCCACTGTTTTGAAAATACTCAAATCAATTCTCTATTTGAAACCATTTTACGAAATAACCAAATAAATGTCTAAAATCAAATTTATTTATTTTATCCAAATCAATTCCTTTTTAAATAATCCCAAATTTCAATATAAATGTTTTCGTTTTCAAAAATCGCCATTTAATTCCCTTTTTAAATTCAAAAGTATTTAAAGTACCAGATTAAGGCCAGTGCTACTATAACATCCAATAAATCAAATCATTTCATAATCTATCACCGATTATTCTAGCATCATATATTCCTATATATGAAATTAAAATCAACATTTTTGAGGAATCCAGTTGGATCCCTCCTACCTGTTTCCCTGCAACCACGGATGTTATATAACATAAAATAATTATCCCACTTCGAAGCGGGATATCGTAATAAAAAAGGTCATCCGCTATTATGTGGGACACATAGTGTCTCTTCCGCTTCAATTGGCAGGAATACATCCAATACTAATATGTATAATAATATATATAGTATAACATTCAACTGATAATAATATATCGATTCAACCAATCATTTAATAATTAATTTTAATTGTTATAAACTAAACCAAGTAATCTAAAATGAGTTAGATTTACTCACATTTATCATACGTTGTCGCCGAAGCGTTCCGGTTTGGAACCGTTAGCACCTGAATTGGTCACTAACACCCTTGAGAAAGATTGTGTAGAGAGATTAATGAAGAAAGTAAAATAAAACAGAGAGTTGTATGCTAATTAAATGCAAAGACAAGGACACCGGATTTAGGTTCGGCGTTACCGCCTACGTCCACTTTGAAGTTAATCTTTATTGCTTTACTCAACGATTGATTACAGATACAATCCGTACACCAAATACTTGAATACAATTTCTAAGCAAAAAAGGATGAGTCTTGAATGTAGCAGAGTCTCCCCAGTGTTCTCCAAAAAAGGTCCATTTCACCGTGCCCCTGTCCCTCTATTTATAGAGAAGATGGGTTGGACTTCCCTAATCGGCCTAGGAGCAAGATACCTCGGCCCGTGGTGAGTGACTTTTGTGTGCCGAACCGTAAATACCGAATGGCAAATGCCGAGCCACATTTCCAAGCCGATCGGCACCTCTATGCCGAACGAGGCAGTGTGTAGGACGAACAAGGCTGGGATGCCGAACGAGGCTGGAATGCCGAGCGAGGCTGGAGTGCCGAACAAGGCTGGAATGCCGAATTGGGTATGAATGCCGAGCGAGACTTCTGCCGAATGAGGCTTCATGCCGGTCAAGACTTCTACCGAACGAGGCTTCATGCCGGTCGAGACTTGTGCCGAACGAGGCTTCATGCCGGTCGAGACTTCTTCCGAACGAGGCTAGGATGCCGAACGATACTGAATGCCGAGCGATGTTCATGCCGAACGACCCTGCTATGCCGATCGAGACTCTATGCCGAGCGAGGATGGAATGCCGAACGAGGTTGGAGTGCCGAACGATACTCCCAATCCTGAACGGTGCTTATGTCGAACCTCTTGTTACATAGTCAAATATCCAGGTAACACTTGCCCCCCAAAGTGCATCATGTGGATGGACATGATGCGCTTTGAATCATGAGTACTCCGTATTATTCTTTAGAGTCCTTATTCTGTTTTTAGATAACGCTTTCCTCGACCTCTCGACTGCCGATCGAGGCATTGAATGCCAATGACATACTAATGCCGAACGACATTCTAATGTCGAATGACATACAAAATGCCGAACGACATAATGCCGAACGAGGATGGTGCATTGACCGGTTCTACCGGTCACTGTCCATACGACTTCCCCTTTCTCTATTTAAGCCGACACTTCTTCTTCCTCTCCCTTTTACTTTTACCTCCGCTCTTCAGAACCTACGAATTTGTCTCAAACTTCTACGAACTATTTACCCTTCCCTTCTCTTCTCGAAACCAATAAGTTGCCTCACCTCCTTCCCCAATTATCGAATCCGACCAGAATTGCGTATCCTACTCTAGAATTTCCTAAGCTTTGAATCGTTTCTTAGATAATGACTTCTCTGTTAAACACTTCATCTCGATTAGGAAACTTAGCGTGAAATTCGAATTTGCGAATCTTCGTAAAAGTGATGGCAGTACAAACCGCATGGATGAGGACAATGAATTCGAGGTTAGAACTTGTTTTAGGGCTAGGTGGAGTAGTGGAAGGAAGGAGATGTCAGAGGTATTTGAAGGAGGAGTTGGTGGAAGAAGTATTGATGCGGCTCGGTAAGACTTCCTTATGCCGAGCGGTGGAGTGGTAGTACAGAAGTGAAATTGGAGTTAAGGTTCAACATGCCGAGCGATGTGGCTCGGCACGACCACGACTCAGCATGATTCCCTCATGTCGATCGAGGTAGGAGGGAATGCAGGAGAGAAGTAGGAGCCTGGTAAAATGCCGAGCGATATGGCTTGGCATGACTTGTCGAAGGACTCGACCGCGCCGAGCGGTAGGGTTGGAGGGTAGGAGTGGAATTGGGGTTAAGGACGGAATGCCGAGCGATGCAGATCGACATAATTGCGGTTCAGCATGACTTGCCGCATTCTGAATGGTGGAGAGGGATAGTGGGAGAGTGATGTACATATGACAGTTAACACCATCTCAACCTGGACTCAAAACATTATTGACTTAACACACTTCTTATGCCCGAACATATGACAATGAACTTGGACGGACTCAAACAATTAAGCATATTAAACAATCCAGACTGATAACTCCCTTGTTTTGACAAATGTAAACCTAAGCTCAACTTGTTTAAAACAGTTAATAATCTTTCTCATGCAGTGTCGATGCCGAGTTCAAAACATAAAACATCTTACGATAAGCTCTTGTAGACGGCCAGCGATGACAGTCTTCGATGGTGATAGTTCGAAGCCTAACTTTATTTCACCAACTCAGTGACTTTTTAATTTCTTGGCACTTACATTTGAATGATCGCACTAGTTCGCACACCACATGGGGGAATTGCTTATATTATTAAGTCTAACGTCGATTTCTTTTCAAGTATAGTTCAAACAGGTGTTTCGTCAGATTCAGTCATTCACTAAAGATGTTTAGGAAATCTAGCTCAGCCATGATCTCGGACAGACCCGGGCTATCCTCTCAACAAGAAGTAGTTGGAACTTCAAATCCGTCAAATACTCCTGTACAAGACATGCTAAGCCCCACGACCACATCTGTCGACTTACTCCCGATGCCCTGGAGGAAGCGAACTTTTTAGATGATCCAATCGATTCCCAAGCCTTTGAAGGTCAACCACCATGGTGGGTCCAGGCCATTAAAGGTCCCTCGTTCTTCCTTAGTTGTCACTTCCTCACCAAGCAAGACTTCTAAGAGAAAATATGTGGAGGAGGGGTCGTCAAAGAAGACAAAGGAGGACAAGAAACCAAGGAAGTCGAAGAAGTAGTTGTTACTCTCGTTTGGAGAGAGTTAGCTTAGATCATATAATTATTTTTATTTATTTCGTAGTCAATGTAAATAGACTTTCATCTTCGAGTTTTGGAGGAGTTGTAGTAGAACCTTATTTTGAATAAATAAAACTTAGTTCTTTTGTCTTTCAACGGACTTTCATCATTCAGCTTTCTGTATAATTGTGGTCGAAACCCAGGCTATTGTGAGTTACATAACTTCTAATTCATTTTCATATAAGTCGGTAATTCTTCAGAATTGTACATCCTTTATTCCACCTTCAGGTACTTAGAATATTTTTCAGTCCGTAGGCCAGGACTTATTGACTTCAAGTCATTTGTATCCTAGTCCGCACTCCGGGTACTTAGAGAATTTTAAGCCATTTATATTCCAATCCGCACTCAGGGGACTTAGAGTTCTCTAGTCCACTCTTAGGGGACTTGGAGATTTCAAATCGTTTATACTCTGGTCTGCACTCAGAGGGCTCAGAGTACTCCAGTCCGCATTCAGCGGACTTGGAGATTTCGAATCGTTTATACTCCGTCCGCACTTAGGGGATTCAAATACTCCGGTCTGCACTCACGGGACTTGGAGATTTCGAATCCTTTATACTCCGGTTCACACTCAGGGGACTCAGAGTACTCTGGTCCGCACTCAGGGGACTTAGAGATTTTTAATCATTTATACTCCGGTCTGCACTCAGGGGACTCAGAGTACTCCGGTCCCCACTCAAGGGACTTAGAGATTTTTAATCGTTTATACTCCGGTCCGCACTGAGGGGACTCAGAGTACTCCGATCCACACTTAGGGGATTTGGAGATTTTTAATCGTTTATACTCCGGTCCGCACTCAGGGGACTAAGAGCACTCCGGTCCGCACTCAAGGGACTTAGATATATTTAATCGTTTATACTCCGGTCTACACTCAGGGGACTCAGAGTACTCCGATCCACACTTAGGGGACTTGGAGATTTTTAATCGTTTATACTCCGGTCCGCACTCAGGGGACTAAGAGCACTCCGATCCGCACTTAGGGGACTTAGATATATTTAATCGTTTATACTCTGGTCCGCACTCAGGGGAACTGGAGATTTTTAATGTCCGCATGCATTCCTATGTCAGACAGAATAGTGTAATCTAGTGGTTTGCCATAGAATTATCATATATAGAAACATCAATAATCATGGGAAAGATGGCTTCAGGCCTTTATGAATGAAAATAAGCTAAATTGTCTTATTACATGCCAAAACTAAGAATAAAAATATGCTAGAAATAATTGCAACTAAAATATGAAAGAAATGGACTAAGTATAATAATGCCGCAAATGCTCGCTATTCCATGCTCGGGGGAGTGTCACACCATCAACCGTCGCTAGCTTGAAAGTTTCCTCTCCATGCTTCTGTTCAATGATGTATGGACCTTCCCATGCGGGATTCATATGCGATGGGACCGGGAAAACTCGTTTCAAAAGAAGGTCACCCACATCAAAGATTCTCGGCCGGACCTTTTCGTTATAATATCAAGCGACTCGGTGTCTGTATGCAGCCGCTCTTAAATCAGCTTCTTCACATTTTTCATTAATGAAGTCCAATGACTCCAGCAAAAGATCCTGATTTGACTCAAGGTCGTAATAAGTTACCCAATGTGATGGAACTTCAAGTTCTATGGGTATAACGGCTTTTATGCCATATGCTAATGCGAATGGAGTGTGGCCAGTCGCATACTTGTGGGTGGTTCTATAAGCCTAAAGCGCTGTCGGAAGTTCAACCACCCACTTGCCTCTAGCCTTTCCCAAACGCTTTTTTAATATGAAATTGATTATCATATTCATGGCTTCTACTTGTCCATTGGCTTTTGGATGAGCAACTGTTGCAAACTTTTTCTCAATGCCATATCTTTGGCAAAATTCTTTGAATTCTTTGCTTTCGAATTGAGTTCCGTTATCTGTAATGATAGTCCGTGGAAGGCTAAAACGGCATATAATATTTCGTACAACGAATTAATGACCTTTTTGGTGGTGATCGTAGCCAAAGGCTCTGCTTCTGCCCACTTGGTAAAGTAATCGACCGCAACTATCGCATATTTCGCACCACCATTGGATATGGTTAATGAACTGACTATGTCGATTCCCCACATTGCAAACGGTCAGGGACTAACCATTTGCGTGAGTTCCGTCAATGAAGCACTCGGGATTTTTGCATATTTTTGACATTTGTCACATCTTCTTACACAGTCTGCAGCATCCCAATTTACAGTTGGCCAAAAGTATACGTAGCAGAGGATATTCTTTGCTAATGTCTGCCCCTTAGTATGGTTAATGCATTCTCCTTCATGGACTTCCTTCAGGACTCGTTTTATCTCATCGTAGGCAATGCACTGGAGTAAGAGGGTCGAGAATCCCCTCCGATACATTACTCTGTCCTGCATTACATATCGTGAAGCCTTACGAATGACTTGTCGTCTCTCACTCCTTCTTTCGGGCAAGACCCCATGTAGCAAATATAGCTTGAATGGGGTCATCCATGATTCCTTCTCGATTTTCGTTTCTAACACGGAATCTACCTCCATCATATTTATACTCGGAGCATATAGGGTTTCAACGGGAACGAATCCCTTTTGCCGTGCATCGCCAGTGCTTGCAAAATTTTCCAATGAATCGACTTCTCTGTTTTGTTCACACGAGACATGCGAAATATCATAATGTTCTAAATTTGCTAGCAGCTCTTGAACCCATGCAAGGTATATGGCAAGCCTCTGTCCCTTCGCTTGATAACCCCCCCGGCACCTGGTACACCACCAGTTGTGATTCACAAAAGATTTTAACCGATTATACCCCCAGTTCTCTGATAAGTCTCAAGCCAGTAATCAATGCTTCATACTCGGCTTCGTTATTTGTCGTTGGGAATTCGAGCTTCAAAGCTGTGACGACCCGCAAATCCGTACCCCTTGAATCAACACTATTCTGCCTCTATTAACTCAAGAGGCATAGAAATACGAACCATTAGGGTTAAAAAAGAAGAGATAGAAGTAGAAGAAACTAAACAATACCAGAATCTCACAGTCGCAACGGAATAAAATATAATACACAATAATAGAAATTTACACCAAATGAGAACTAAATCTGTTTTATACATCATATCATAAGAGTATCTCATACATCACAATTACCAATCAGACATACCATACAATCATAGCAGCGGATATATATATAAATACAGATAATATGTCTCGGACTCCAGCTCCTCTCCTGCTCCAAAGCATCCTGTCCTGGACAAATAATACTCGGTCTGACCCAAGCATTATAATGAAATAACACCCGAATCAGTTTGGAATACCAGCTGATAATATTGCATCCAAATTGATTATTAAAGTTTCAAATATCCTTTTGAAAACAAAAGCATCTCGTAAGACCATGCCACAAATAAACATGTCGGCTTTTTACCTTACTATAGCTAAAACACTTTTTATAGAAATCCTCTGATATTATAATAGGGTCTATATACAAATACTTATAAAATAGCCAAAATTGTTACATGATTAAATTCCAGCTACTAGCCACAGAGTGGGTAATACAAACAAAACTCGTACAAGGCTCGTAGGGAGAATGGATTTCCAACAATGACTAGGCACTGGGGTACCACCTGTCACAGTACGGGGCCTAGATCACCGTACCGAGGACCACGCCCGATCCCGTGCAACACAAGGCCGGACCCATCCCTTACTAGACAGTTCCGAATAAGATCACCCCACGGTTGGGATCAGCAACCGCACCACTAAGCCGAATAGAAAGGGACATCTAGACAGGGATGACCTTACTCTCAAGTGGGGGCTACCCACGAAGCCTTGCTGCATATCCCCTGATTTTCAGTCATTCCCATTTGATGAGGCTTGAGGCTAAGCGTTACCTTTTAGAACGTTTCACTCAGAATGCCCATCGCCCTCCTGACGATGTTCCGAAAGCATTCGTCCGTACAAGTCCATCCCGGGTTCGAACGGAACCGAAGGCACTATTCCTACTACATCCATTTTGGAAATATCCTCAGGATTAGTAGCGACTAGCCCTTGCACTTCATTGCTCCATCTTCGACTCCGAACACCTTTTTTGCACGAAACGTACAAACCGGATCGAAGTGGTTTTCGAGAAATAAATCTCGATCCCGGTCTCTTCGAAACGATCAACGCATTTGTCCAATATTGATAGTCGGTGATTTAACTATCAATTAATATTCATAAGCATCCATCACACAATAAATAATTCCCACATTATTTATTTGCCTCAAATATCTTTACAAGATATATTTCCAAATTTTCAAAGCTCATTTGAAACAATTTCCCAAAGTTCTTCCTTTACAAGATAAATTCTTTACCCTTTATTTCCATTGGAAATAACCAAGTTCAACACAATTTAGATTTTAAAACAATTAAAACACTTTATTCTGAAATATGTTTAAAAATATGGAAATTTACTACTAGTTATTACACCAAAAATACAATTTCAATATGTAAAGTAAAACCATTTATTATGATATAAACTTTGATTGTAAATGAGGGTTTTGTTAAACTAAATTTAAAAGTAGAATTTTAAAGGAATTAATAATAATTTCAATAGCTTAGGTCAAAACTAGCCTTTAAATGAATCCATTCATAAAATAATTACTAATGTAATCGCAAATAGTCACTATTGCTAATTTATAATTAGTTACTTTAAATAACAATTTCAAAACATTCTTTTAAACAAATTTTTAATCTAACTTTCTTTTAATAAAATCTGTTTAAAACTCAAACTTGGTTACCCAGGGAATTTCCATTCCTACATCCCAAAGGATACGTCTTAGAAATCCAGCCGATTTATTACCATTCAAATTCATGTTTTAATAACATAAATTTCCTTTCCATGTTCCAAAAATAACTCCTTTCGAAGCCCAAACATAATTTTCCATTCCTGGAGATTTACTTTCAAAGTTCGGGTTTAAAAATCCTTTAAATAAACTTTTGAGAATTTATTAAAGGAAAATAGTACTTATGAATTACTTAAATAAAATCCCAATGGTGAAAAATGCATTTCAAAATATTTTATTTACATTTAAAACTGTTAATTTATATTTGGTAAGCCTCTTTTAAATATATTTTATTTCCAGGAAAACATCATCAAATAACCCCATCGTTATTTTTTTAACAATTATAATTTCTATAGAATTTATCTCCAGAAATCTATACTTTCACATTTATCTACTGATAAATTTCCTCTTCTCGTATAATTCCAAATTTTCCAGTTTCATTCTTCATCCCAACCAAATCCCAATTTTTATTTCTTTAAATCCTTTACTTAACAATTTCTTTTATTTCTTTAAAAACCCAATTTATTTTATTTATGCTTAACAAATTTCAGGTTTAAAACTAATTAATTCATACCACAACAAACTGGACTTCCAAAATTAGCTATCACAGTGTACAAATAAAATACATCATCAATTATACAATAATTCCTATATTGTGAGGAATACAGTTGGGTCCCTCCAACCTGTTTTCCCTGCATCCACAGATATTAGCACAACAAATATATATATATATATCAATCCAAACTGATAACAACATTTATATTCAACCAATCACATGGATATTTAAATATTAACTATTTAAAATGTCTAGCATCCAGATGTGAGTGAGAATAACTAACCTTGAGTTTCGACGAGCGTTCGAAATTTAAATTAAACCGAATGAAGTTCGACTTAACCTAAATTTTTACTCGCCCGGAATGATTTCAAAGTGGCTCCACTGTGAAATACTCGCCGCTGCAATTCCAACGCTTCCTGTTTCGTCGAAAACTGACATCGTATGGATTAGTTATGATTTTATAAAGTTTTGAATATCATTTACAAACATATTTCATTTTATTTACCCAAAAGAAACCAGGGCCGTTCCAAACCATACACGCATCAGAGCCGCTCCTCTTCTTCTCCTACACATGCGATACAGGAACAAAAAAGAACCCATCACGATCGCCTAGGGTTGAAAAACGTGGCCACCATACTGCACGAGAAAGCGATCGGACCCCGCCACCTTGAAGGTCATCGCACGACACTCCTACGCCACGATCGGCGGCGAACTCGGTCGCCTCAATCACCCTTGAATCATCACGACGGCACGAACGCACCCCCACAACTCCCATCTCACCGTGAGTTAGACGATTGCAATCGTTGGATAGATGAAGCTCAGTGAGCTCTTTGATTTTGCAGCTGAATGATTTCACAATTAATCGATGGATGAAGAGATACAACAAGAAAACGATGGAGATCTACCGGCCATTGAAAAAAAAACAGCGGCCGGTCATTTTGCTAGGGTTTAGTAAAATAGATGTATATATAAATATAGTTTAATATTATTTTATTAATATTATTCTCAATGTAATATCTCGTTGCAAAAGAACTCCAATTTTCACGTACCAATAGATGCTCCTAGGATTTTTCCGCATTTCGGACACAATGGAACAGGTTTTGGAAGCTAATTTGATCGTATGCGCGAGTTACAGAATTAAACGATCAATTTAAAATTAAATCGGTTAAATCGATTTCTAAGCGTTTCGAGCTGCCACGGTCAAATGACAACTCCGATTGCTACGATTTGAAATCCGATAATAACTAATTATTAAGGATCCAATGGAACTAGTTTCGTCGAATTCCGAGACTGTGCCTCGGAAGGCAATTTTACTCGTCTATTAAATCGAGCGATTTCCTGAAATTATCAAAAACGCTTAAAATTTCACTCTTAAAATTTTATTAACTCTGTTATAACTCGTATAAAATTTATATTCACATTAGAAATCATTCTGATTCATCTCGAACCAAAATCTGAATATTTGCATTATTATATTATTAAATTCCATTATTAAATTAATATAAAATTCCAAATTCAATCTATCGACTATTAATTCCATCCAATAGTCCAATATTACTATTTTAATTAAAATAAACTTAAATAAATTTTTAGAAACCATTTTATACTTATTTACACTCATATTCACCAATTACCCCAATTCTAATATCGGGCTATTATTATTATTATTCAAATTTCAATTAAATTACTGTATTTAAAATTTTAACCAATTTAATTAATTTAACCAAAGTCTTTTATTTCAAAAATTCAAATTATAATCCATATTCAACAATTAAAATGAACTGATTGTTCCAATCTGGCGACCCAAAATTCCAGGTCGTTACAAAAGCATAACAAATTGATCGATTTTCAGGAGTCATAAGAACTATGCTAGCTCCCGAGCAACGGTCGTTACATGCCCCATCGGTATACATCTTCCATCGAACGGGAGGTATGACATTGCTACCATCTGATTTGTCTGACATGGTGAATTCAGCAATAAAGTCTGCTAGTGCTTCCCCTTGTATGGCCCTTCGTGGAAGGTAGGTAATATCGAACTGACTCAACTCGATATTCCATTTTGACATCCTTCTAGAAGTTTTCGGTCGTTGGAGTACCTGCCGCAAGGGTCGATCGGTATAAACACTGATTAAGTGTGCCTGAAAGTATGACCGGAGCTTCCGTGATGCAATTACTAAGCAATAGGCTAGTTTCTCTATCTTAAGATAATTTCTTTCTGCCCCCATTAGAAGTTTATTGACATAGTACACCGGCTTCTGAACTCGGTCCTCCTCGCGAACCAGAGCCATACTGATAGCATGTTGAGATACAGCCAAGTACACGTACAACATTCATGGTCTATCAGTTTCGACAGTATCGGGGGACTTTCCAAATTCCTTACCAGAGCTCGGAACGCTTCCTCACAGTCAGATATCCACTCGAAATTTCTCTTTCCTTTCTTTATTACATCGAAGAATGTGATACACTTATCTGTGGCTTTGGATATGAATCGACTCGGCACGACCACCTTCTCATTCAAGCTGTGCACTTGTTTTATAGTTTTTGGCACTTGTATGTCTCGAATAGCTTGAATCTTTTCCGAGTTAGTTTTGATTCCCCACGCATTCACAATAAAACCCAGAAAATTCCCTAAGGCAATGCCAAAGGAACATTTCAAAGGATTGATCTTCATCCTATAATGTCTGAGTACATCAAAAATCTCTGCTAAGTCTCGAATGTGGTCAACTGACCGTCGTGACTTCACGAGCATGTCATCTACATAGACTTCCATCGTTCTACCAATATGGTCTTTAAACATTCGATTCACCAGACACTGATAAGTTGCTCCTGCGTTTTCAATCCAAAAGGCATTACTACATAGCAATATAGCCCCACTCCCGAGTACGCATCCATAAATGACAATAACTCGTGTCCTGCCGTAGAGTCGACGAGCTGGTCGATTCTGGGTAAAGGGAAACAATCCTTCGGGCATGCTTTGTTCAAATCAGAGTAATCAATGTAAGTTCTCCACTTTCCATTCACTTTTCTTATTAGAACAGGGTTGGATACCCATTCAGGGTAGAGGGCATCGCGGACGAACCCATTGCTTTTAGTTTGTCCACCTCCTCTCTGAGAGCAGCGGACCTCTTTGGGTACATGCCTCTCCTTTTCTGTTTTACAAGAACGTAATTTAGGTCTATGTTCAACATATGTCTCACAATAGCGGGAGAAATCCCACACATACCAGAATGTGTCCAAGTGAAAACATCCAGGTTCGCTCGGAGGAAATCAATGAGATCCTCGACCATTGACGGATCGAGTTGCTATCCAATCTTAAGAACTTGTGACGGGTCATCCCGGCTGACTGGAATGTCAATCGTCAGTTCAGCCGGTGCTGCCTTTTCTTCCCTGGGTTCCCCATCATCATCTCTCGGATCTATGTCTCGATAGATTCAAGAGTGTCGCCCGAGCCAGGTCTCAGGCACTACTTGTCAATCGTTAGTATTCTGGATGCGGACGGAGCTGTCCGCAACCTTTCCTTTCTCTCTCCGCTGGGCCTCTCTCAGCTCAGCCACATAACATGCGCGACCGGTCGCCTGATCGTCATGCACCACACTGACTTCCTTGTCTGTCGGAAATTTAAACGTCAAACACAATGGGGCCAAAGAGGCTCTAAACGCTGCTAGGGCCGACCAACCCAGAAACACATTATATGGAGAATCAACATCCAACACTATGAACGGTAGGATACGAACCCTCCTACGCTCACCTTCTGCCAGTTCAATTGGCAACTCAACATACCCCATCGCATCAGTCGCTGCATTATTAAAGCTATGGGTATGGGCTTTAGATGGCTTTAAATATTTTGTCTCTATCTTCATTTGGTCATATGCCTTTTTGAAGATGATGTTAATGGAGCTTCCACAATCAATTAAAATTGTTTTTACATATGCTGACCCGATCGTTGCAGATATGACCATTGGGTCGATGGTAGGAGCCTCCACCTTGTCCGCATCTCGGCTCCTAAACACTATATTATCTGTCATCATGCGTTGCTGCTTTGCGGGGGTTCTATCCTCCATATTCGAACAACACTCATAAACCGCATGCCTTAAGGAGTTAGCATATCACGCCATCTCCTGCCAATTCTTGTCTGTAGGGTGAGGTCCACCGACTATCGTGTTTATGACCAATCTACCCATGGTTCGGGAAGGTTCCTCTGGTTGGCGTGGAGCCGGTCCACGTCCGGGGTCTGATGTTCCTTGCCTACCCTCTTATATGTTCTTAACAAATTCCTGCAATTTTTTCTGTCTGATCAACTTTTTTCTATGGCGTCGTGGAGGTGTCTACACTCCTCTGTATTGTGCCCATATGTTTCACGGAAGCAACAGTACTTTCCCGTCCGCTTCTATTCCTCTGTGGACTCCTTTGGGCGTGGCTTTTTGTGTTGAAAAGTGTTACAAGTTAACAGGTAAATATTCTCAAGAGATGCATTCAGTGGGTGTATTCGTTGTAGATTGGAATCCTTGCCTTCCATTTCCCCGCTTCTCTTTTCTTTTCGGGATTTCCGCCTCCGGACCCTTTAGATTACCCAGGCTTATTCTGGATGTTGACTTGAACCTTTCCCGAGTTATCGTCGGATTGTTTTACGGTGATGTTGCTTCTAACGGTCTCCTGAACAGGCCCTGGTGCCTTATTCCGCCTCATCCTTCTAGCTTCTTCTCTTCTTATGAATTGACGAGCCTTTAAATAGAAACGCTCCAGCATTGTTGGAGGCTTTCCTGCTAACCAATCTCTAAATTCTGAATCTGGATCTACTCCTCGCATTACCGTCATCAGAATTGCATGGTCGTTAGGGTTGCAAACTTCAGTAGCTGCAACATAAAATCTCTATGGGTACTCTTTCAA
The DNA here is from genome assembly GCA_030765085.1 of Allium cepa. Lineage (NCBI taxonomy): Eukaryota > Viridiplantae > Streptophyta > Magnoliopsida > Asparagales > Amaryllidaceae > Allium > Allium cepa. Next base: position 979,470,972 of record CM060939.1, read on the forward strand.
CGACTCCTCCGGAGCCTGGATTACACTTGATAGGAACTGTTAAGTCAAGATTTTTATAGAGTTTTGATTTCTGACAAAGGGATAAGTCGTGATCGACAAAAAGAAGTTATTTCGGACACAAAGAGCTCCATATGTTAGAGGTTGATTATTTGGTATGTTAGTAATATTATTTATGTTAAATCTATCCTCAAATAATCGTATAACTTCAATTTTCTTATATATGTATATATATGAATGAACGCACATTAGCTGTGCAAACTGGACTAAACCGGTCGACCGGTTAAAATATGGGGGTCGACCGTTTATGCCCAGAATGCACAGATAACGTGCACAAGTGACCATAACGTATATATATTCAAATTCTTGTCTACTGGTCCTTTTTGATCCGTCGACCGTTTTCAAACAGAAAGCAACCCTTCGTATAGACACTTCCTTTTTCTTCAACGGTTGCTTCTCTTTCTCTTCACCAATGATCATGACCTTTGCTTGTTTCTTATATAAACATCATGAAATCATTATTCCAATTAACGAATTTCTATTATTCTAATCTCTATTCTATTGATCTCAATCTTATACTTTCAAAGCGCTCAAATTGCTCATATTCTATCATATATCGTTTTTGAATCCTGAAATTTATTTAACATTCTTTTGATTCAATACGATATCCACTTCCAAATCTTCATATATACAAATATTCTATTTGAGGATAAGATTATAGGAAGTTTGTACTATAAGTGACAAAATAGTGTTAGCAAGAACACATACCGTCACCAAACAATTATTTTCATTTGTTGAAGTCCTCGTGTTGTAAGAGGCAAGTGTTGAAGTCCTCGTGTTGTAAGAGGCAAGTATTGAAGTTCTCAGTATATTAGAGGCGTGAAATCCCGTTCGTCTGCTCGGGTGTTGTAAACCTGTTCCTCCGGGTGAAGCGAGGTAGTTAGTAGTGAAAATCCAGATAGAAGTCTGGGACTGGACGTAGGACGGTGCTCCGAACCAGTATAAAAATCTCTGGTGTGATTTTTCTATTTTTATTTACTTTGCTATTATCGTCTATTTACGCATTTATATTATATTCCATATTACACGATCCGTTTGTACTATATTAGCACGTACACTGCATTTTACACTTGGTATCGGAGCACGGTCATCATATAACTGTAACACAGTTATTTGATATATTCTTGTAATATGGCAAATGACGCTAGTACTAGCACCCAAAACACCGCTTAAATGGAAGGTCAATTGACACAAAGACCTCCATTTTTCAATGGTCTTAACTATAGTTATTGGGCAACACGTATGTCATTCTTTATGCAATCAAATAGTTATGATGCCTGGAATGCTACTCAAAAAGAAATAGTGAATCCAACAACTGATTATTCAGAATGGACTGCAGTTGAGAAAACGGCAGCAGCCATGTTATTTTGTGCATTAGACCAAAATGAATATAACCGTGTTAGTATCTGCACTACTGCATATCAAATTTGGCAAACGCTGAAAACCACTCATGAAGGTACTAACAAGTTTAGACAAGCCAAAATAGCCATGCTGAAAAGTCAATTTCAAAATTTCAAAATGAAACCAAATGAGACAATCAATGATATGTATTCACGTTTTCAAACTATCCACCATGCACTTATTGGCTTAGGACAAAAGTATTTTGATTTTGATGTTGTTTCAACAGTCCTACATTCTCTGACTAGTGAATGGGAAGGAAAAGTATTAGCAATTGAAGAAGCTAATGACCTTTCCGTCATGAAGCCAGATGAATTGATAGGAAATCTAATGTCCTACGAAGCTAACTTGCAGACTAGAAAGGAACAAAAAGAAGAAAAGAAAAACGTGGCATTCCATGCTGAAAAAGACGAAAATGAATCAGAGTCTGAAGACGAAGATCTGGCATTCATAGCAAAAGGTTTCAAAAAATTCCTAAAACAGCAAAAAGCCAGTCGTTATAAAAGAAAGAAATCTGGATCAAATAAACCAACATCATCCTCTATAGAATGCTTCAACTGTCATAAAAAGAGGCACATGCACAAGGATTGTCCGGAGCAAAAGAAGAAGTCAGAAAATGACCAATTAAGATATAAGAAGGACAAATCAAAGAAACGAGCATTCTCGGTAACATGGATGATACAGACCCATCAGAAAGTGATAGTGATACGGAAGATGAACAAGCAAATGTATCTTTCATGGAAACAGAAGATGAGGTACAAATTCCTACATTCGATGAAATACTTGATATTAATGCTGAATTGATAGTCAAATATAAAGATATAAAACGACAGCTAAAAGAAGCTAAAGCAGATTTGAGTAGAGCAGAATTTGAACGAGATATGTTAAAAGACGAGAAGAAAATATTAGAAGAAGAACTTGAAAATTTTCAAGAATCATCATCTAATGTTGACTCTCAATTAGTTCTTTTGAGTCAAGAAATTGAAACTCAAAAAGAGAAAAATGATGCACTCACTACTAAAAATCATGAGCTTGAGGCAAAAGTCAAAATTCTGGACCTAGAAAAGGCTAGTTTACAAACTAAGTTAGATAACATTACTCAAAATGTTTCTAACTTTAACAAAGGTCGAGAAAATTTGACAAAAATCATTGAAAATTCACAATCTGTTTCAAATAAACAAGGTTTGGGATATAAGAAAAAAGAAACCAAGAAACATCTTGGTAATAAAAGGAAGAAGAAAGTACAAAAAACTGAAGCTAAGAAAAATCTTAGTTTATTATATTCCAAACCAAAACTAGTTGTGAAATTTCAAAAGAAAAATGTCAAGACTATCAAAATATGGGTTCCTAAAACAAATAACAAGTTGATTAGGAACAAATACATTCAGAATTTCATGAATACTGTGCATCTTAATATTAATTATGTATATAAAGGAGATACCAGACCCGTATGGGTTTGGACTCCTAAGACCTAACTCTTAGGACCCCATAAAAAGTGGGTACCATGAACTTAATTTTATTTTTTGTAGGTCCGACTTAAGAAAAGAGGAAAGTGGATATTGGACAGTGGTTTCTCGAAGCATATGACCGGAGACAAGAGCTTATTGACAAATATTACATACTCAGATGGTGGCTCTGTCACTTTTGAAGATAATTCAAAAGGCTATATCATCGGCAAAGGCGATGTGAGCAATTGCGGTACATCTAACTTACCTCTTATTACTAATGTCATGCTAGTTAGAAATTTAAAACACAATTTTTAATTTCTAAAAAGGAACTACGTAAGTAATAATGTTATATTCTTAAGTTCTTTTCAGATTATTTTTGCTATTGTTATATTTGGAAATTGAATATGAACTTTTAATTTTTCTAAGGCCAAGTTTGCATGTCAATTCTCATCCACAAGCTTATATATAGGATTTTTTTATATATAAGCTTGACAAAATTATTGTTTTTATCACCTCCTATCTAAACCTAAAAGTTTATATATATATATATATATATATATAGTTCATTATGGCACATATTTGTGATGAGTGTGCTCAAAAATCCCATATTTCGATCACAAGTTCTGAGCCAGAAGAATATTACTCTCCTGAAACTCCAAAACACAATTCAAAGTGTCATCATCATTGCATTCATTCTCCTGGAAATACGCCTACTTCGAAACGAGCAAAGAAAGTGTTGTTTTGTTCACACCCTACCAGAGAGAAGATCAATGAGATTCATCATTATCAAAAACATCAAATCGATCTTCAAAGACAGCTGCATTATGAGCAACAACTGACTTCGGAACGTCTATCTCTTCTAGAAAGAATGGCATCATTCTTTTGTGGTTCAAACAAACATGGCGTATACGAGCCAATGCCTCATGAACCTTCATCCTCTAGAAGCCCAAATTCATAGGATAAAAACTATGCTCAGAATGAAGGAGCGAAAGAAAAGTGGTCGCCATGGAAACCACGCATTACCGATGTCAAAGAAGAGACTTTCGATCATAATTCCTCTACCTCTCATTAATTTTTTTTTCATATTATGATTGTATTCTCATATATATATATATATATATCATGTTTTTTTTCATAAACTCAATATTATATGGATTGTTTAACAACTCAGAAATTCATGCAAGTAAGAAAAACAACTCACAGGCAAACCAGTCGACCGGCCAAAATCCACCAGTCGACCGTTTTGGTCTCTGTATGAAAACGGTCGACCGGTGATTTAGAAGCGGTCGACCGGTTTCGTGCTGTTTGTTTTTTTAAAAAGGTACATACGGTTATATCTTCACTCCCTCTCTTCATTTATTTTTTTTCAACAACCTCTCATAACCCTAAAAATAAAATCTTCTACCAATCTCTCCAAAAATGGCTTCTCCACAAAAGAAATTAAAACAAGCTTCTACCTCCGAAACACAACCAATTGATCTCTCTATCAGGAAGTGGCTTGTAGATCAAATTGCAGTCAAAAGATGGAATGAGATGAAGGATTTTACAATCCATCCGGGTTCTTTTATTAAATTTTCCGATTTCTCTAGTTATCGTATTCTTAGTTTAGCAAAGGAAGCAGACATTGAAAACCTAATTGACTTTGATCAAAACAATATGGAAATTAACCATGTAATGATCAAATTATTCTACGCTAACCTAAATTTAGAGAAAAACAAGCCCGAAAATCCTAATTATTGTCTTTGGTCAATTGTTTGTGGCAAATAAGTGTTTATCTCATGTGATAGGATGGCAACCGTTCTTGGTTCTTCTTTTTTCGGTGAAAAATTCTCAAGTAATTTTTGCAATGTTCATGTCCGTAATCAAATCAGCCATCAATTTATTGAAGATGACAAGGATAGAACTAAGTCTATGGGTCTACGGCCTTCTGCAAGAATTCTTCACTATACTCTTATGCACTCTCTTTTACCAAGAATAGGAAATTTTGATGCTGTGTATAAAGAAAATTTTAAGGCATTATACTCAATCTATGGGGGTATTCATATAAATTGGATTGGTATGATCTTTGATGAGATCTTGAAAGTAAATGATAGCACTAGACCACACTTGTTCTATAACGAGTATATTATGCGTCTCTTGCTTGATTGTGGCATTGAACCTCCCAAGTCTTCTATTTCCAAACCAAAAGTCATCAACAAAGCTACGATTACAAGAATGAAGCTTCCCGCTCCATACTTTAATATTGTGCCTTTTGAACAATGGAAAGAACAAGGACATAAAGAAGCTTCATCACGTCCATCTCTCCCTAAACCTGAGGAAGTTAAAATCTTACGATCATCTTCCTCAACAAAAGAATCACTTGACATTACTACTCGAAATCAATTCCTTCTCGAAGAACGACTTAAGCGCATGGATACAAAAATGGATAAACGCTTTAACAAACTTAAGTCGTTCTTCGTTTCTATATGGGAAGCAATATCTTGTGGTGCATCATCTTCATCAATGCAAGCTTCAGACCCTGGCAAGCGCCCAGCTCCTCCTACTTTTGCTTGGACATCTTCGGAGGAGGGTACAAGCTCAGGAACTAGTCATGAACGTCGATACGGGAAATCTCAGCTGGTTGAAGAAGAAGAAGAGGGTGAGACAGAGTCAGAATAAGTCTTTTTTAGTCTATCTCTTTTTATCTTTTATGCGTACTTATGACTTTAGCTTTTGCTTAAAGACATTATCTGGCACTTGTACTAAATAGTGTCATGTTTTAATTCGTACTAGACTTATGTGTATTATAATTTTGTGTGAATGTTACTCTTGATCTATGGTAGTAGTTTTATGTTGCTTATAATCTCTTTTACATCCTCCATTTAAACAACTCCTTTTTGTCAATGACAAAGGGGGAGAAAATTGTTCTAACAGTATAAATGCAGGTTACAATCTCAGGGGGATATCATATACAGGGGGAGATTCATAACTATGTTGTCATCAATCAAAAAGGGGGAGAATGTTGAGTCAAGATTTTTATAGAGTTTTGATTTCTGACAAAGGGATAAGTCGTGATCGACAAAAAGAAGTTATTTCGGACACAAAGAGCTCCATATGTTAGAGGTTGATTATTTGGTATGTTAGTAATATTATTTATGTTAAATCTATCCTCAAATAATCGTATAACTTCAATTTTCTTATATATGTATATATATGAATGAACGCACATTAGCTGTGCAAACTGGACTAAACCGGTCGACCGGTTAAAATATGGGGGTCGACCGTTTATGCCCAGAATGCACAGATAACGTGCACAAGTGACCATAACGTATATATATTCAAATTCTTGTCTACTGGTCCTTTTTGATCCGTCGACCGTTTTCAAACAGAAAGCAACCCTTCGTATAGACACTTCCTTTTTCTTCAACGGTTGCTTCTCTTTCTCTTCACCAATGATCATGACCTTTGCTTGTTTCTTATATAAACATCATGAAATCATTATTCCAATTAACGAATTTCTATTATTCTAATCTCTATTCTATTGATCTCAATCTTATACTTTCAAAGCGCTCAAATTGCTCATATTCTATCATATATCGTTTTTGAATCCTGAAATTTATTTAACATTCTTTTGATTCAATACGATATCCACTTCCAAATCTTCATATATACAACTATTCTATTTGAGGATAAGATTATAGGAAGTTTGTACTATAAGTGACAAAATAGTGTTAGCAAGAACACATACCGTCACCAAATAATTATTTTCATTTGTTGAATTCCTCGTGTTGTAAGAGGCAAGTGTTGAAGTCCTCGTGTTGTAAGAGGCAAGTATTGAAGTCCTTAGTATATTAGAGGCGTGAAATCCCGTTCGTCTGCTCGGGTGTTGTAAACCTGTTCCTTCGGATGAAGCAAGGTAGTTAGTAGTGAAAATCCAGATAGAAGTCTGGGACTGGACGTAGGACGGTGCTCCGAACCAGTATAAAAATCTCTGGTGTGATTTTTCTATTTTTATTTACTTTTCTATTATCATCTATGTCCGCATTTATATTATATTCCATATCACACGATCCGTTTGTACTATATTAGCATGTACACTGCATTTTACAGGAACATCACATCCTTGGGACGAGTGGCGTGTATCCTGAACTGTTCTACAAATTTTGTTGCCAATTCGTTGAAGCTGGATATAGACCGTGGGGGAAGTCGAGTGAACCACTTAGTGGCAATTTCGGACAAAGTAATTGGAAAGCATCTACATTTGGTCGAATCATCCACTCTAGCCAAATCCATCATCCGTTCGTACCTCATCACATGCTGCCTGGGATCGGTCTTTCCTTCGTAGGCCGGGATAGTTGGCATGCTAAACTTCCTGGCATACTCGTCCTGTAGAATGGTATCAGGGAATGGAGTATGGCTCCTGGATATTCCCTAATCTTCGTTGGTTAAGCCTTGATTTTCCCTCATTAAATTCCTGACCATAGCTGTTAAGTCCGTAGTTTGTATGGAGGATGGAAGGTTGGGCTCTGTTCTACGGGACCGCTCGGGTTGATGTCCCCTCTTTTGGCGATCTACCAGACGTGTATCTCGAAGACCAGCTTCATTAGGGCCTTTGTGCGCCGGACGTCCGGTCTCCACACGCGCTCCAGCACCTAAGTTCCCTGCTCCGGCTTGGGTATAGTCTCCAAGACGTGAGTGATCCCTAGTTGATCGATCAATAGCACCTTCTTGCGCAATTTTAGTTTTACGGTGTTTATTCCTGGGAGGTTCATTGGATGAGGTCGAACTATCAGATGAAGAGTAAGGAACATGTCTACCTCCAGCATTCTGATGTTGTTGCTGTGTAAGCTGTGTCATAAGGTTGGCGTTAGCTTGAATTTTTTCAGCAAGTTGCCTTCTACTTTCCATGTGTTCTCTCATTAGGTCATTGAACTCCGCCCTAGTGACAACTTCCATCTTGTTATGAGCTCCGGCAGTCCCTATGCCGGTACTAACTTGCTGATTGCTAGGTCCTATCTGTTTACGCTAGCATTCTCGTTGACGTCCGCGTTATGAGAGGCTGATCGGATACGTGGTCTTTCCATAGTAGGGTCGTTGATTGAAACTCTGAGTAGATTCAATGGACGTCCTGTCAATAAGTCGGATCTCCTTTAGGGAATTTATTCAATCCAGTAGCTACAAAGCAGATCCTAGCGGCCTGAGAATTCAATTCTCAGTGAAAGCACCAAAATGTTAGCCCCTGAATTGGTCACTAACACCCTTGAGAATGATTGTGTAGAGAGATTAATGAAGAAAGTAAATTAAAACAGAGAGTTGTATGCTAAATTAAATGCAAAGACAAAGACACCGGATTTATAGTGGTTCCGCGTTGCTGCCTACATCCACTTTGAAGTTAATCTTTATTGCTTTACTCAACATTGATTATGGATACAATCCATACACCAACTACTTGAATACAATTGTTAAGCAAAAAAGGATGAGTCTTGAATGCAGCAGAGTCTCCCCAGTGTTCTCCATAAAATGTCCATTTCACTGTGCCCCTGCCCCTCTACTTATAGACGAAGATGAGTTGGACTTCCCTAATGGGCCTAGGAGCAAGATACCTTGGCCTGTGGTGAGTGACTTCTGTGTGCCGAGTCGTAAATGTCAAACGGAGAATGCCAAGCCACATATCCAAGCCGATCGGCACCTCTATGCCAAACGAGGCAGTGTGTTGAGTTAAGTTTGTTGGTCGAACAAGTCTGGGATGCCGAACGAGGACTGAATGCCGAACGAGGCTGGAGTGTCGAACGGGGTATAAATGCCGAGCGAGGCTGGAATGCCGAACGGGGCATGAATCCCAAGCGAGACTTCTGCCGAACGAGGTTTCATGCCGGTCGAGATTTCTTCCGAACGAGGCCTGATGCCGGTCGAGACTTCTGCCGAACGAGGCTTTATGCTGGTCGGGACTTCTGCCGAATGAGGCTGGGATGTCGAACGATACTGAATGCTGACGACCCTCCTATGCCGATCGAGGCTCTATTCCGAGCGAGGCTGGAATGCCGAACGAGGTTGGAGCATCGAACGATACTCTTAACGCCGAACGGTGCTTATGCCAAGCCTCTTATTACATTGTCAAATATCCAGGTAATAGGAACTAAAACCGAACACGTCTGATTTTAGCCCAAATTTCCACTGTCTCCATTTTCATCCAACCTGTTCCATTCCATAGCTTTCGTCCTCACGATCGCAACGCAAAAACTTTCGTCCTAAACTGACCTTGTATGAAGGAGTTATGAATTTTATAAGTTATTGAAACAATTTTAAACTAAATTAACAACTAATACAACTTCTAATTATTTACCAAACTAACCTCGATCCATCTTCCCAAAACAGAGCCTCCTTCATGTGCACGAAATGGTGAAACCCAATGGCCATGCTTGTTATTCGAGTGATATGGAGCTCGAGACCTCCGTTCGACGAACCACCTTCGCCAATAGCCTTCACTCGACATTCTTCATTCGCCTATACCAATAACGACAACTCCGGAGCCACCATATAAATCACGACCTGGTCATGAGCACCTCGACCAAGCTACATGCACAAATCACAAATGATGATCGGACCTCACCAATTTCTACATCAAGATTCAATTCGGTCCTCCAAACACAAAAATGACATCCAAAACACGAATCGATGGCTCCATCCTCCACAAACTCGAAACCCAGCTCAAAAACACTCGTTCGACCGATTGTCGAGCCCAAAAATGACAACGCACCCCCAATTGAGCATACCAGATCGAAGCCCTCGCCTTACTATGATTTTTAAAGATGGTTTCATAATTTTTCATTGAGTGGAAATAGAGAAATAAATTTTTGAAATCTCTTTTTTTTCCATCACTATGCTCTGTTTAAACAAAAGAGGGAGAAAAGTAGACGGTGGCTTGTAGGGTTGGCTGGAATTTAAATAGAGTGGGCTGAAATGGAAGGTTGGAGACTGTGGTCAATTCAATATATATATATATATATCTGTGTGTGTGTGTGTACGTATGTATGTATGTATTATTTAAAATTCGAAAATATCTAGCTATAATATTTGGATCCCAATCGTGGTGTACCGCCAAGCGTTCCTAATGTTATACCCCTATTCCGAATGCAATGGAACAAGTTACGATACCTAATTTGATCATATGCAGAAGATAGCATTTTTGACCCACTTATTATATTAAATTTTCAATATTAATTTCACCGCATTTCTATTCTGTATGACAAAAAATTATGTCTGATAGTTATGATCGCGTATTATAATTTATTAATACGGACACAATGACATTGGTTTTGTTCAAATCCAAGACTGTGCCCCGAAAGGCTATTTTTGTCTCAAAATCGAGTAAATCACTTTTAAATCCTATAACAACTTGGAATTTTCGATCCCAAAAATTCCAGATAGTTAGGAAAAGAAGAATAGAGGTAGAAGAAGAATAGAAACACCCAAAACACAGATTCTCACATTCGCAGCGGATCAAAATATAATATCAAATAAAATAGCAGTTATACAAAGGATAACTGTATCAGTTAATTTACACATGTAGTACATCAAAGTTACAACATTTTCACAAACACTAGACAGTTAAAGCAACATGTTCCAGATACAAATCAATAATACTTAGCGGGTTACACTTCATACGTACCTGCCATCCAACTCGCATCTTGAGCTCTAGAACGTCCTTACCTGAAAATCTGTAATACTCGGTCTGACCCGAGCATTGCATCAAAGTAACACCCGGGTCAGGCTGGAAACCAGCGTGAGTAAACCCATCTAACAAGAAATACTAATGCATAAAATTTACTTAAAACCCAGGGTAACCCGTTCATCACTACAAGTTCACAACTTGTTATAGTCAATACTTATATTCACAATCAATCCCTAAGTACCTGTACTTAGTTTTAAATGGTTCAGTCGTTTAAATTATTCCATTTTAGCCTATTGATTTCACATATCAATCTATAAAGAATCTTTGTAGGTTACAAATCGAAGTGGGCTCGGGTATTTACTGATACCCGACTCCAGTCCCTTCGAATTCAATACCATCTTAACCCAAGTTATTCAAGTGAAATACAATTCAACTTTAACTACAAGATGTCACTTTTTACACAGCAATTCATCGTCGATAGATAACCATATTATCACTGTCCGCCCAACATATCATATCACAAAACATTTCATCTCAGGAGATCAACCAATTCAAGGCATTTAACATCATTCAATCATTCATAAGAAAGATTTATCACTTCTAAAATTAATTTAATTTATCTCAAATTAAATTAATTACTAATCTCTAATCATTTAGATTACCTTTACCTAACATTAATTAATTACAAACCAATTAATTAATCATCTTTTAATTATTCATATTAATTAATCACCCTTGACTAATTATCCTTTAATTACAATAAGTAATTAACTCTTAACTAATTACACAAATTAATTAACCTTTACCCATCACATTAAATAATCCCTTAATTACTCATATGAAGTAATTAACAATGATTTATTATATTTATCCTTAATTAATTGCTCAAATTAATTATCCTATGATCACTTACATTGATTAATTATTCTTTAATTAATCACACTCATTAATTAACTAACCCTTAATTAATTTTCTTAGTTAATCAATCCTTTTATTAATTTCACTAAGTAATTAATCCTTAATTACTTCCCTTAAGTAATTAAACTTTAATTACTTTCATCAAGTAATTATCCCATTGGTTAATTAATTACATTGGTTAATTCATTGATTAATTAACCCTAAATCAATAATTAGTCAAAATTATTATTTATTCTTTTGCTAATAATAATCACTCTTTAATTTTTAATTTATTATTCAATAGTTAATCCTTAATTGTTCGTTAATAAATCTTTAATTATCAATAAATTGAAATGATAAATCATTTATCTTAATTAATCTTCTTAATTATTATTCCAAAATCTTACTTGAAAACCTTAGAACCAATATAACTTAAAAGCTTTAAGATTAAGTAAAATTTAAAACATTTAATCTTTTAATTAAACTATTAATTATCCGATTGATTGTGCTTTTAAATCAACTTAAGAATTAACTTGATTAATATATTAAAATACTTTCTCAACTTAAATTAACAAAACATTTAAATAACCAATTTATTATTTAATAGTTTTAAGATAATAATTTATCTTGACTAGTTAACTTTTTTTTTTTAAATTTGTTATCTAACTTATAATCCCGAGAACAACCTCGAATATTGCCTCACCAAAACCCGAGCTATACCCGATTCCTAACTGAGTCTACCAATACCAGTCTCTACCTGATCGAACTCGAGATCAAACCCGAGTATAACACCCTCAACTTCCCGAGTTAACGTCGGGCAAGAACTTTCTTCCCTGCTCCCTCTTCTTTCTTTATTCTCCTCATCTACTTCTTCTTCCTCAATTTTCTCGGCCGTGCATGATCATGTGCACATGCACATGATTTTCAACCCTTCCTACTCGCCATGGACCAGCCCAGCAAAGCATCCTTGACAACCCTACCTTACTCTTCAACCCAGAAACCTGATCGAGTCAATCTATCTAAAAATGATCACCCAATCCAAATCTAGAAACCCAAATCCGACGAAATCAATCATCCTCCGATGATCTCGTCCTTGAGAACCATCGCCGATCGTACCAAAACATCGCCTCGACACAATAAATCGATTCCTCAGGTCGCGATTGCTTCCGGCCTTCTCATGGCGTCGCAAATGCCTTGAAAATATTGACCACACAAACCAACGTCGAAACCCTGCTTTGCCAATGGCTAGCCGCCATGTTCATCAGTAAAATTCACCACCATTTTTCCATCGATTCTTGGCACTCCAGCCATCTCCAGACCAAACCCCGTCGCAAACCTCGTCGTCAATCAACGTCAATTGACGAAAGTGCTTAAATTGATCATCTCAACATATCTCTCTATCCACTTGCCTAAAAATCATGAGTCCATCACCTAAATTCATCATTTTGCATTGCAAATCAAATTCTATAATCAATAATTGAAATTAGCATTTTGATTTTAAACTATTTTCATATTATCACTGTATTTTTTATTTTTGTAAAAACTACTAAATATAAAATTTTGAAACTATTTTTAAAATTAATATTACACTGTAATGATCATTCTTCATTCAAAAATCAGAGATTAATTCTGATTGCAAAAGAAGATATGAATTTTTCAATAGGAAATTTGAATCCTGTAAATAAGAATAGAGAGGAACATTGTACAGGCATTCCATAGACATGCATTCACAACCAATCATCCATGTAAACATTATATACAATATTACTTCAATATTTACCACTTGCAACAAACATAAGGATAAATTTAAAACCTTTTTTATAAAGATAGTTTTCTCACCTTACAAATGCTTTGAATAGAGGACAACATGATTGATATATTTTTCTGGAATCTAGAAGCTTTGATCCGATCTCTTAATATGATTTGTTGATCTTGAATTTGCTTATTTAAGAGTTGAACTAGATCTACTTCTTGCTTGAATCCTGGGTTGAACTTGATTTTGCTTAAAACTTTTCTTTTAGCTTTTAATAATTGCCTTAGGTTTATCTTTTATTTGTATTTATATCTGACTTGTTTCAGTTTTTTTTTTGATTTTTGTTTACCTTTTTCTTAGTTTTGAGAAAGAAAAATGAAAAAGAGTAATGTATGTGCATAATCTTGTTTCAATTCTATTTGTTATATTTTGAAAATAAAAGACAAAAGGACACTTGTATTATTTGCAAGCTAATTTACTTATAAATGTTAATATATGATATATATATATATATATATCTTACACTTGTTAATATCACATGTTAATTTGCTTACGCATGTATCTATATGTAGTTTAAGTGTTTTTTCAGTATCACTTCATATTATATTTTTAATATATATATATATATATATATGTTATTATTTTCCTTAATATTTTCAAATTGACATATGTTTTAATATTATATATATATTTTTCCTTTAACACATTTTCTCTTTACTATATTTATAAAATCTTTTAAAGAAAATAATATAGAACTACTTGTATACTAATACAAATCAAACATACATTATTTTCAAATCCAATTTACTTTAAGATGTTTATCTTTGGATTTCAATCGCAAAATTAAAATTAATTTAAATTGACTCATATATATATATATATATATATATATATATATATATTTAAACAAACACACATTAAATTTGTTTGAAAATAATAATTTTGCAAATTTTAAATAATTATACTGGGAGATTATCAAATAATTATTTATCCAAGTTTAAATATTTATCATCAGATTATTTGTTTAATTCATAAATCAGTATTCTATTAATTAACCTAGTAATTTTATCAATTACAGATGTTTAAAAATCCAGGTTATCACAAATCCGGTTTAAAATTTTATTTAATTCATTCTTATTAATAGAAATTTAATAAACCTTTAAATCATTTTTATCCAATTTAAAAATCCAAGATTCAGTTATTTACACAATTTCAGTTATTAAATCCAAAAATAAATCATCCAATAAATCCCTATATTTGAATTGCAAGTCATTTAATCTATAACTTTTCAACATTTGAAACCAATTAAATATTCAAATTACCAAAATTCTAGGTCATTACTGTTATATAAAAAATAATTAAAATAAATTTTTTTACTTAATTTATAAAAATTAACTAATTTTTATAAAAGTTAACTACATTATAAATGTTTTATGCAAATTTAACTATATTAGATAAAAGTTTATGAAAGTTAACTAATTCTTATAAAATTTAACTAAGCTATATATAAAAATTAACGAAGATTATTTAACTAATTTATAAACTTAGTCTTATAAATATTCAAATAAGTTAATTAAGTGAGTTTCATAAAAATTAATTAAAGGATATAAAATTAACTAAGTTATATAAAAATTAACCAAGTTAATTGAGTTTTATAAAAATCAACAAAATTTAATTTTTTAATCAAATTAACTAAAGTTTGTGAAAATTAATTTAGTTTTATAAAAATCATGTTCTCTATTTTGAAATGTTTGTCAAATTGTTATAAAAATTGGCTAAGTTTTATTAAAATTATCTAATTTTTTAAAAATTAACTAAGTCGACTAAGTTTTATAAAAATTACTAAGTTTATACAAATTAACTAAATTTAAAAGAAGAATAATAATATAATATGATAATAATATTAGTATTAATAATATAATATAATAATATAATAACAATAATAGCAATAATAATAATAAATTAGATAATTCTAAAATAAGTAACTAAGTTAATTATGTTTTATTATAAATAAATTAGCTCCAGATTGCGTGCTTCTCCCACTGTGGTCCAATGCCTCAAGCCTGTGGCAACATCTAGTGATGTGGTATGTACCACTGCTGTCAATATCTCTAATGTTCCCAGAACGTGGTCTTCCCTTTTTACTTCCATGCCCCGTAATGCGGGTGTTTATGAACCGATCGATTTTGATATCGTTGAAGAAAACGGGGTTATGATCCCTCCCCCCTGTGTTATGCAAGCTGGTTTGGAGTTTTGGTCAGGATATGTAGTTGGTTTCTTTTTGGATCCTAATCATCGACTTCGTGATGTCGCTGCTGTATGTCGTAGGGTATGGGGTCTGCGAGGTGGTCTCAAAGTTAAATTAATCGATTCCTTGTATTTCCTTTTGTTCTCCTCCCCTGAGGAACGCAGTCGTGTTCTTGAGTCTGATCCCTCCTTCTTTGATGGTCAGCCTTTTATTCTTACCCCCTGGTCTCCTACGATAGCTAGTGTTCGTGAGCAAGTTTTTTCTGTCCCTGTCTGGGTTTATTTCTCCCAAATTCCATCAGCTTTACAGCCGTTGCTTGGCTTGAATTGGCTTGCGTGCAATATTGGAAAATTGAAATGTTTTGACACTAACACGGTCACGCGTGATAAGCTTGTTTATGCCAAAGCTTTGATTGAGATTACTCCCGATAAGCCTCTTCCCTCTTCTATTCCTGTTCAGCTTGCCGTTGGCCATGTGGTGGATGTTCGCGTTCGTTATGGATGGGTCCCTGACATTTGTTCCTCTTGTCACTCTTTTGGTCATGTTGTCACTGATTGCGTGCATTCTGTAGTTCCTGCTGCTGCTCCTAAGATCCCTCTTCCTCGTCCTCCACTTAGAAAATGGGTTCCCAAGGCCTCTCTGGCTGCGACTGTCTCTAGTCCATCCCTTCCCATAGTGCATCCTGTCTCCCCTGATCCTGTTGTTGTTCCTCCAGTTCCCCCTGTCGTTCCGGTTATCTATCCCCCGCATGTTGTTTGGGCTGGGTCTGAACATAGTTGGGTTGATTGTCGTTCTGATATGAGATTCAACCCCGTGGATAACTCTTATTTTCGATACATTTCTGAGGATTTATTAGATCTACGATGCCTATATTACTGTATTTTAGGTGATTCCTTGGTTCTAGACATGGATGGTCCGTATGCTGAGATGAATTCTTCTCTTCTTGCTGATACTACCTGGGATCGTTCCTTTGTATACACTTCTGATACCGAATGTTATGATCCTACCCTTGCTGCTCTATTTCGTCCCTATATTGGTCTTCTTGAGGGTGGAACATTGGTTTCTTCCAAGGATGTTGTGGGAGAGGGAGATTCGTCCTCTGCGGAGGAGAACTAGCTGTGTTATTTTATTATATAGTAGTTGTGACGTAGCTGTCACACTCCTGTGCTGTACTAGTTGTTTTTTGTCTTTCCCAAACTAGTAGCTAAGGTGTCTCTACCTTACTCCTGTACTTCAAATTTATTACTTTCGTAATAAAAGTGGTCGGTCCACTATAAAACCGTCGGCCTTGCCAAAAAAAAAAAAATTAGCTAAGGTTTTTTTTAAAAGTTAACTATTTTTTATAAAAGTTAACTACGTTATTTTTACACAAATTTAACTATATTAAATAATTTTTTATAAAAATTAACTAATTCTTATAAAATTTAACTAAGTTATATAAAAATTAACCAAAAGTATTTAACTGATTTATAAACTAAGTCTTAAAAATATTCAGTTAAGTTAATTAAGTGAGTTTTATAAAATAATATAATAATAACAATATAATAATAATAATAAATTAACTATGTTTAAAATATGTAACAAGTTAATTAAGTTTTATAATAATTAAATAAACCTACTATTTTTTTAAAATTAAGTAAGTTTATAAAATTTAATTAAGTTTTATAAAAGTTAGTTCTATGAAAATCATATTCTCTATTTTCAAATATTTGTTAGATTGTTAAAATTTTTTACTAAGTTTTATAAAAATTATTTAACTTTTATAAAAATTAACTAAGTTTATAAAAATTAACTAAATCTAGAAGAAGAAGAATAATACAATATAATAATACTAGTAATAAAATAATATTAATAATATAATAATAATATAACAACAACAACAAATTAACTAAGTTTAAAATAAGCAACTAAGTTAATTAAGTTTTATAATAATAAATAAGCTAACTATTTTTTTAAAATTAAATAAGTTTATAAAATTTAATTAAGTTGTATAAAAATTAATAAGTTTATAACAATATACATGCAATTGTTGAATAAAGTACTTTAAACTAAATTTACATCCATTTCAGGAAATTCCATATGTTATTGATATCGTTTCCATATGATTATATAAATTAACTAAAATTTATAAAATAAACTAAAGTTTATATAAATCAATTTAATTTTATAAAAGTTAACTAAGTTAATCAAGTTTCATATAAATTAATTAACTTCCACATAAGTTAATTAAGTTCCATATAAGTTAATTAAATTTATATAACTAAGTTTCACATACTCACACAAGTATGTATGTATAATTATATTGCTAATTTTCGAATTCCTTTTTCATTGGTAATCACCATCTATGTTGCATACAAATGGCAACATGTTATGGTATATTAGTGATATGAAGTTCTTTAGAAGTAACAACTTTATTGGTTTGCACATTTTAATCGTCATGTGTAGTACGATCTTTTATCACCTGCATTATTTATACTTTTAATGTATTGTTCATTAAATATTACGACATATTATGCATTATTCTATGTAAATGTTGAATGCTTAGTTATTTTTTGTTTAATGTGATCTATATAATTGTGTGAAATGATACATCGTGTTTATGTAAAATTTTCGATTAAGTGTGATAATGGATATGTACGTACTGCAAAAATGATTTTTAAGACGATGTTAAAGGATTTACTAGCATTTTTAAAACGCTATTAAAGTCTATAATAGTGTTTATGAAACGCTATTACAGTTGATAATAGAGTTTTATGATCATTGGTAGCATTATAAACACCATCGATAAGACTTTTTATAGCGGTTTGAAAATGCAATAAAAGACGAGTTTTTTTTATTGCGTTTCTTATGTTGCAATAATATTTCATTGACTTATTACAACCTGTTGATTTATAACGTTTAAAAAGACGCTATAAATCCTTTTATAGCTTTTTTAAACATATTAAAGAGTCCATTTTTTGTAGTGAAACAAGTCTCTAGTTGACGGCAATTGAAAATTCAGGACGGTTTGTGAGATATTGGTTTTAGAAGTTGAGAAAGGAGGAAGATTTGAAAAGAACATAAAATAGTAGATTGATTATTTGTTTATAGTAAGCTAGTTTCTCAACATTTACACTAATTACCAAGTAAAAAACATGACTTTAAACAATTTATACACGTAAGTATCATGCCCAAACTCAAATAATATTATCGACAAATCAACATATAAACAACATTCAAATATTTAAGCTAGATGTAGAGATCTCGAAAATCATTCTTTTATTTTTCCAAAGTATGTAGAAAGTAGTTTAGTGATTCTCACCCCTTCATATTTTGTTTTTGAATGCAAAATCTAAGATTTTCCTTTAACAAAGCGAGCTCGTCTCCATTATCACTAAGCTTTAAAGGGGTGATTTTTTCTAATTCATGAATGCAAGAGGAAGAGAAAAGGGATGAATTAAGAAGTCAAAAATGAAAATGAAACACAAACTTCCTTTTTTATAAATACATGACAAAATAAAGGACCAAAATACCATTTATTACATTTTTCATCCTACCATCTTTTCTTAAGTAAACAAAGGACAAACCACATGAAATAAATGGTGGATAATAGTGTGATCCTTGTACCTTTTTATAATGTGGAGGATATTAGGCTGACCCATGTACTTAAGTTAGTTTTCATACTTAAGACATCATTTATTTTCAAATCCATCTTTTCCAATTCAAGTATCAAATATATCTTTATTTATAAATATCTTATCATTACCTTTTACATTTATATTTCAAACATAAAAATGGTTATAGAACAGTTTAGTGTTGTTTAATGTCACGAACGAGATTTTTGACCTCCGAAAATCAACATCAATACGTCCATTGTATTATATGCCAAGCAATCGGATGCCGGAAATGCCACATTGTTAGGGAAAAAGAAGAAAGAGGCAGAAGAAGAAAATAGAAATAACAACATAGAATCTCATGGTCGCAATAGAACAATAAATAATATATAACATCTGGTCTTTAAACAAAAAGAACTATAAGCGTTTTTTATGCATTACGTCATCAGAGTATAATACATCAATAACATAATACTGGACGGTTATAATAACACGTCCTCACAAATGATGAATATACAATATACCATACACAGCGGAATAAACACCAAGTACACGTGATACGTCTCGTCATCCAGCTCGTCTTCTGAGCTTCATAGCATCCTATCTTGTATTTGTAATACTCGGCCTGACCCGAGCATTATAATAGAATAACACCCGAGTCAGTATGGAAAACCAATGTGAGAAAACACAATCAAATTTAGTTACCAAAATTATCAAAATCCTTTGAAAATATAAGGTATCTTGTAAGACCACGCCACAAATAAACACGATGGGTTTTTACCTTACGATAACCAAAATATTTTATATCAAAATCATCTGATATTATAATAGTGTCTAAGTACAAATACTTATTCCAATAGCTGAAATGCTTGCATCTCACGTTTCAGCATAGTTGGCACAATCAAAACCGTACGACGCTTATTGGATAATGGATTCCATACGAACGACTAGGCACAGGGTTACCAGCTGTCACAGTACACGTCTAGAATAGCATATCGAGGATCACACCGGGATCCTCTACAACACAAGACCGGACTATCCCTAACCTGTATACACCGAATATGTTATCACCCAGGGTGTTCCCACCCCTTTCCGAGCCCCTTCCATGAATCGTAGTAATAATATCCAAGGGCATCTAGAAAGGTGATAAACATACCCTAATTGGGTGCTACTCACTTAGCTTTGCTGCATCTCCCCTACTTTTTAGTCATTCCCCGGTTGATGACGTTAGTGGCTATGATTACCTTTTTAAGGAATTTCACTTAAAATGCTCACTGTCCTCCAATGACAATGTACTGATAGCATTCATCCATACAAGTCCATTCAGGGTCCAAACGAAGCCGAAGGCACTATTCCCACTACATCCATTTTGGAATAATCCTCGGGATTAGTAGCGATTATCCCTTGCACTTCACTGCTCCATCTTCGACTCGATGCTCCTGTTTTCACATAGAAAACATACTCATTGGATCGAAGTGGTGGTCGGATAACAAATCCGATCCTGGCCTCATCGAAACAAAGTTCGATATTTTCGGTGAACGTAACCCCGGTTCTTTAGGAAATAAATATACAAAATAAGATCGGAGATCACCCCCTAATCATTAGTGGATGGATTTCCTTATCATCATCCTAGAAGAACGAAATAAGTTTATACGTGCAGTATAACACCTTGAATGGTAACTATACCATATAATTTCTGTATTTCTCCTAGATATTCCCAAAGTTATGTTTTGGGTCCAAATTGGATATTTAGTTATTTAACTATCAAATAAATAATCACTCGATCAAATACTTCATTTTTCACTGAAAACACCAAGTCTTATTTTTATTTAATTTTAATAAATTAAATCTCTTTATTCCAGTTACATACTTATCTTTCCGAATTTAATATATTCACAAAACTGCTCTTTTTCAAAAATATTTGAAAACCTTTAAAATAATGTAGAAAGTACCACTACGGTATCAAACCATGGATTCAATGCTCAATGTTACGTCTCTATCCCAGAGAAATCCAAAACTTAACTACATGCACTCACTGTCTCCGATTTCGCCATGCGAGTATACCATTACTTCTCGAAACAGTATTTAATTTTTTTTTAAAATAATACTTATGAAATTTCGATAATAATTTTCCAAGTTAAACTCTAGGCAAACTACTTTTTAAATAAAAGTTATTATATAGATATTAGTATTGAACAATTTATCCCTTTATAACAAAAATACTGATTAATGCTTAAATAATAATTAACTAACTATAAACTAACTGAACTAATATTTAAATATACTTTAAAAAAAAATTAAAACAACTAAATAATTAATTTTTTAAAAAAAATTCATTAAACACTTTTGAATTTTCTAATTAATACTTAAAATCCTCCCTTTTTAAAATAACTTAACTTCTCAGAAAAATATATTTTTTTCAACTCCCAAATAGCCAGTCTAATATTAATAAAACTTCTTGATTTATTTCCTATTTGATTACGTCCAAATTCCATAAATTTTCCTTTTCATATTTCCAAAATAAATCTACCATTTATTTTTAAACCGATTTACTCATCCCCTTATGAGATCCTCACCGTGAGTTTTACAATTTCCATTTATCCACTGATAATCACTTTAATTTATTTATAAACCGTGTTTGTGAATTCCATAGTCTCATTTCCCTTTTATAATCGTTTTAAAATACTTACGTTGATTTTAAATCGATTTTCTGAATTAAATTCCATTTTTAATTCAATCTCTTAAATAACCCAAAAATATTCCAAAACCCAAATAATTTCAGATCTCACTTCCTTTTATTGATTTAAAGTCTTATTTAAATCTGGAAGATCAATTTCATCTTTTATTTTAAAATTTCCTTTCTATTTTCCCAAACTATTTTAAATTTCGACTTTAAAAATAAATCCCGTTTTCACTTAAACAAAATTGCGTAAGTTGTATTATTTAAAATCCTTTAATTTAACTTATTTCTAAAATCCCTATTTTCCTTATTTCAAAATTATGAAGCCCAATTTAGAAATCAAACTATTTATTTTACCCAATATTCATTTTATTAAATAGATCCAAGATTTCACTATAAATATTTTTACTTCCAATTTTCTCTTTTAATTTTCCTTTTAACTTTAAACTAGTTATTATTGGCTTTTAAAAATACCAAAGTCCAGGCCAATACTACCATATTATCTAATAGATTCAAATTGAACTATAATCTACCATAGATGACTTAAACGGATCATACATCAATATATATGGAATTATATACAACATTTTTGAGGAATCCAGTTGGATCCCTCCAACCTGTTTCCCGCAACCATGGATGTTAGCACAATATAAAAATACCAATCCTACTTCGAGGGGCATATCGCGGTATATAGGGTCATCTACTATTATGAGGGGTGCATAGGGTTTCATCTGGTATATATATACGGGAATATCAATCACTCCAATACACACACATATATATGTATAAATATACTACTATATATAATAACATCCAAACTGATAGTAATTATCAAATTCCACAATCAACCAATAGTTAATTTTAACTACTTAAAATAAATTGCAATATTCGAAATTTGAGTGAGATTAACTCACATTGGTTTTCTGTCGCTTTCGCGTTTCGGTTCCGATTGACTCCATGCTCGTTTGAATTTATCCGAAAATTTTAGAAGCTCCAATTTCTTCCAAATGATTTCCTATGCTTAGACGATGACACTATGATCCTACAGGAACTTGAATCATCCGAATCAGACCTAAAATTTACAACTTTTTTTATACAAACGAAGCCCATAGTATTTGAAATCAAACCCGGCCCAGAAAGACACCTTCTTCCCCAAAACAAGCACGCTGACTTTGAACCCAAATGCACGTCAAAACGTATGTGCAAGACCTCCACAACCCATCATCAACCAATGCAAGTTCATCCACGCATTCCCCTTGTAACCTTTGGTCGTCTGGCACCACCATCCCATCCTCCAACCTACCTAACTGAAACGTGGCATTGCCAGCGTTCTCCCTTCCTCTATCAAGTCGTAATTCGCCATTGTAGACCATAAGCCCCCAAAATGTGGCCGAAGCTGCCCTCTTCCACCACGAAGTCGATTAGAATCTTCAATCCACCTAGTTTCCGCATGAAACCTAGATAAACCCAACCCTGCTTCCTCCGCCTATTCGACACTTCCCGTCGAGCACTCCCACTCGATCGCACCCCACAAAATTTTCACTAGATCGAGGCAAAAATCAATACGAGATTTTTAAAGTCGATTTCAGAACTTTATATAAAGTATTTTGTGAGATAAAATTTTGAAGCTATCGGCCCTATTTTTTTCTTGCTGTTGAATTCCTGCATGAGTTTTATAAGAAGATGGAAGGGAGATGTTGCATGTTTAAATTGTTTTGAGTGTATTAGAGAGGTAGAGTATAGGTTGGTTAACATGAAATAAAAAAGCTGACGTAAGGGGTTAACCAGTCCATATATTTTAATTAATTTCAACCGCTCGATTTTCGCAACTCAAAATGTCGAACCTCTACCGAGGCATGCCGCTAGGCATTTTTAATGTTATACCCCTATTTGAAATGCAATGGAAAATGTTTTGAGTCCTAATTCGATCATATGGAGAAGATAGCTTTTTTGGGCCCAATTATTATATTGAATTTTCAATATAAATTTCAACACGTTTATATCTCGTATGAACAAAGGATATCTTCAAATGCAATGGATTAATGGAACTGGTTTCGTCGAAATCGAAGACTGTACCCCGAAAGGCTATTTTTAAATGTAAATTCAAAAGATATATTTTTAAAAATCGAGCAGATCACTTTTAAGTTCAATTTAAAATGATTTATAATCTTCCTTATTATAAATATAACTTTTATAAGCCTTTAAATTATTTTTAGTGAGCTTAAAACTCAAGATTCACTATTTTAACCAATTTGCAATTATTAAATTTAATAATTAAATTATCCAATAAGTGATTATGTTTGAAATTCGAGTTAATAATTAACATTTAAATATTAAAAATCAATTTGATATTTCAATTTCAAACAACCAAAATTTTGGATCGTTACATTTAAAGTGTGCACAAGGATTTGCACTTTCTATAACTTGTTCGATAAAAAGGTAAAAATCCGAAAATTACGTTTTGGCCACATTTCTAGTTCTCCATCGAACTATCTATTTAGTAAATAAAATTTTAACTCATATCAATTATAAATTAATATAGGGTTATTTAATTATTAAACGATTAATCGAATGTTTAAAATAAATTAAATATTGACAAATCAAAATGATAAAATTCCGGGTTGTTACATTCTTCCTCCCTCAAAAGAATTTTGACCCTTAAATTTCATCTCAACTAAACAAAGAAGTGAGCCAGTTAACACAAAACTTAGCGTCTTTACTTCCATAATTATTTAGGAAAACATTTTCATAAAATTAAACTTAATTTTAACCTGTATAATATCCTACTACATCCTAAGAGTATATATCACTATCTTGATCAAAACTTTTAAATTTGAATTTATTTCTCTTAGAGAACTCAAAATCCCAATACTCGGTTTTTGAAATGATACTATATATTTTGATCATAGAAACATATGTATATGTATAAGTGTGTACATATATGTACATATATGTATGTATGTCTGTATGTATGTATATATATGTATGTATATGTGTGTGTGTATAGTAACCCCAAAATGATACTAAGAAACTAGGTACTACCAATAGTATCATAGATTTCCTTACCAGAAGGGTGATACTTAGAAACTCGAAAATGAATGCTGATGATGTTGCAGTCAATATTGGAATTATTTTCCAACAACAGAAGTGAGTTCCCTGCTTTATGTCTTCTTAAAAATCCTTGGTAATATTTCTACATAAATACTTTCTATAATACTATTATTATTTCCCAAAACCTTGAATTTTTTTTCCCAAAACACCAAGGTTTAAGTTCTTAAATTCTTTACTTAAATCCTTTTTATTATAAGCCATATTTATAGCTTCTCCTATAAAATCATTTCTGTAATATTTATTTCAAAATATTCTAGCTTCTCTTAACAAACACTATTATTAAAATTAATTTTTTTTTACCCAACATTATCATCGAACGTCTTATAGTCAAATTGTAACACTTAA
Organism: Allium cepa; assembly: GCA_030765085.1. NCBI lineage: Eukaryota > Viridiplantae > Streptophyta > Magnoliopsida > Asparagales > Amaryllidaceae > Allium > Allium cepa. The sequence goes on from CM060939.1 coordinate 979,496,153, forward strand.
TTAACAAGGAGTTCGTTTCAATGTTCTCACAATTTCAATTTACCCGACCCATGCTTTAAAAAGGGAAATTTATGATAAATCAACAAATAATGGTAGATGCCCAGAATTAGACGAGCATGACCAACCAAACAATAATGATAATAGTTATTATCATTTCCTAGAAAATAAGCACATCAAAAATAACTATATTAATTCTTAAAATCACCTTTAATATAGAAAATATACTCCTAGGTAAAATTATTTCACTTACCATTTTAAAACAATGCCGTGTCGATTGGTCTAGTTCAAGTGTTTAGAGATCCCTATCAATAACGATAGCTACTTGTATCGACCAGAATCCATGTACCACTCAACTGACCAATTAATACAATATAAAACATTTTTATATAGCACTAACAAATATGCGCTCTTATATATGTAAATACTCATTCGAGGGCATCACTTACTCTATCCCTAATGAGTTTACCCTACTAGTGACAAGGTTCTCGCTTCAGCTCTTATACTAAGTGTTACAACCTGCCTTTTCGATCCTTGAAAGTCGACACTAATACATCCATGCATTCACATATGGAACATCCAATTGTCAAAAAGATAGATTGTCAAGGAGAAAGAAAAAAGAAAATGAGGGAACCGAATCTCACAAACGTGACGAGTAAATATAATACTAAACAAATCTTTACGAAAAGAAAGAGACTTTGATATCATACATTCATCAGAGTACAATTATCCTATCATCAATCCCTAGACAGTTATAACAACATGTTCTTACAACCTACGATAATTGCAATAAGAACCAAAACAATGGAAGATAAAAGAAAACATGGGAGTACATCAGGGATGCATCCGGCTCATCTCTTGAAAGCTCTAAAGTGTCTAGCTAAATCTGAAAAAAATGCTTGGGCTGACCCCAAGCATTATAAGAAAAATAACGTCCGGATCAGTCTGGAAACCTAGTCAAATGGATTCACTTAATGTTATAAAAAGCTTTCAAAAATAAAGGTATCTCGTAAGACTATACCGCACATAAACACGAACGGAGTTTTACCTTACGATAACCAAATCCTTTTCACAATGAAATCCAATGATATTATAATAACGTCTAGGGTAAATTAAATATTAGTCATAGACAAAATAGTTATATTATTTCAATTCCAGCATAATGGGTATACAATCAAGTCCGTAAAGGCACGTATTGGATAATGGATTCTATACATTGACAAGGCACCTGGGTGTCGCCTGTCATAGCACACCTCTATAAAAATATACCGACGGCCTCATATAGACCCTGTTAACATAAGACCAGTGTAACAACCCGTATTTTATTAGATGCCCTACAAATTTAAATTGTGGATATTTAAATATTTAACTGGTTTATTTTATCGATGAGGTGAAAAATCGATTTTCGCGGATGGACGTTTTAGTCTCGAGATTATTTTCGTTGGGTTTGGATAGTCCGAGCAAGCCAGAATGAGTATAAACATTAATTAATTTTGATTATTTGGTTTTTAAGTTAGAATGTTGAGCATGCTTCGTAAAATCGAGCAACTCGAAAATTTAAATTTTTTATATTTTGGAATTAGGTCCCGAAACTAGTTCCTTTGAGTTTGGAATATGGATATTTAGCTGGGAACGCCAGTGAGCATACCTTGATTAGAGTTCATGAATTTTGGACGTGAATATTGCCAGTTAGAATATCTATATAAGGACTTATACCCTTCTTTCATTGGCCAAACTCATAACACCCTAGCCCTAAAATCTAACGGCCATTATTGCGATGGCCACCAGAGGCTATTTTAGGCAAAGTGTCGAACTAAAAAGTTGTTTGCGTGGGTAAGATGAAGGTAATGATCGGTTGGAACGAGCTATTTCGACGTGGGTTGGCCAAAAATTTAGTTTGATGGCGACGATTTTAATGTCGTTCGATCTTGTCAATGGCGAGGAGTTGGGAGTAAGGGTGGGGTCTTTGGAGGCATCTAAGGCAGGGCGGTCGACTGTGAGGATGCGGCGATGGCTGGTGGTCTAAGGTGGCGTTGGTTCGATGATGATCAAATTCGAAAAGGGCGGCCAGGGTTTTGGAATGGGAGAGTTAGGGTTTGATAATTTTGTGATTAGCGAACTAAAGATGTAATTTAGTAATAATTATATTGTTTAATTCAAAATCCTGTTAAACAAATATCTTGATCATACGAGACCAGATATGGACGTTTAGTCACGTTGACTCGTGGAATCGTTAACTATATTTTGGAATTAGATTCTTGGAAATTGGACCTGTAGAATTTCAAGCTAAAATTGAAATCTGTTCGACTTTAGATGGAACTAGAACGCTTTGGTGGTAACTGAAATTTCGATGAGTATAACTCATCTCTTTGGATAAATCAGTATGTGTATAGTTTATAAATATTGTGTTTGGTTGAAATTTTTGGTCGATTGATTAAAATATCCACTTTGAAAACCAATTGGTATTTAAAAATTTGAAACACAAGAAAATTTGTGTAGTAATCTGGATTTCTTGTTTTTAATTTCCAATTATATTCCTTTTGTTTTATTTCAGTTACAACCCCGTTATATGAATTGTTAATTGCTAAATCTTGATTGTTTAGCATTATAGTTATGTCATTGTTATATGTCCGAATTAACCCTTTAGTGATAAAAATTAGTAACAATATTGGTTAAGTGCATTGGTGGCTATTAACCTCAATTTAGTATTTTGAAATATTATTAATTGTCCTTTTGGCTTGAAATGGGTTTTTTGTTTGGAGAATGATTTCAAATCTCTTTGGGTTTTTTGGAATATTTTTATTTAAAAAGATTTTGAACTTCCCTACTTTACCCCAACCTTTTTATTGGTCTTTTCTAAATCATTTAGAAATGTTTTAAAGTTGTTTAACAATCATTTAATAAAGTTTTAATGTTGTTTAACTATTGTTTAATAATGTTTAAAAGTTGTTTGTTTCTATTCAATATTGTTTTAAAGCTATTTATTAATACTTTAATATCATGAAAAGTTATTTATTTAAATAATTGATATTGTTTGAAGTTAATAATTATTATTTATTAATATTATTTTGGAAGTTAATTATATATTATAAGAAGTTTTCTGAAGATTAATTATTATATTAACAATGTTTGAAATTATTAATTATTATATTAATAATGTTTTGAAGTTATTAATTACTATACTAATAATGTTTTGAAGTAAATTTATTATTTCATTAATAATGTTCTAAAAGAAATTGACTATGTTATTAATGTTGTTGAAAAGTTAATTTATTATTTATTTATGATGTTTAAAGTTAATTAGTTTATCCGATTAATTGTATTTATAAATTGATTTATTAAGGATTTTCATTTAATAAAGAGTTTATAATTGAAAGTGGAGTTTTGTGTTTATAAAGGATTTTTGTAGAGACTTTATGAAGAATTTTTATAAAGGGTTTTTAGAAAAGATTGTTATAAATTAATTTTAGAATGGATTTTTATAAGGATCTTTATAAAGGAGTACTATAAAAGAATGAAGTTTTATAAATGGGTAATTTATAAAAGGAGTTTATAAATGGTTTAATGGATTTACAAAAGAGCTTTATAAATGGGTTGAAATTTATTAAAAGAGCTTATAAACTATTTTAGATATTTATAAAAGTTTATATTATTTTTTGAGATTTACAAAATTGTTTTATAAATGATTTTAGAAAATTATAAAAGGAGTTTTATAAATGATTTTTGAGTTATATAAAAAGGGAATTTATTAAAGAAGATGAGACTGATTTCCAAAAACGATCTATAAATAATCATGGTGGCACGGAAACATCTTTCTATACTCAATACCAAATAGGAAATCTTTCTCAGGTTTTGTGAATATACTTATACAATTGAGATAATTGTATAAATACATTTTCTAAGTAGTGGAAGTGTAGTGTTTTTGTGAATATACTTATACTGTTGAGATAAGTGTATAAATACATTTTCTAAGTAGTGAAAGTATAGTGTTTTATTAATGTACTTATACCATTGAGATAAGTGTATAAAATATATTTTCTAAGTAGTGAAAGTTTATTATTTTTGTGAATATACTTATACCATTGAGATAAGCTATAAATAGATTTTCTATGTAGCAAAAGTGTTGTGTTTTGTGAATATACTTGTACCGTTGAGATAAGTGTATGGATATTCTTTAAAATATTGAAAGGAGTAAAAAGGTTTTGTGAGTATACTTTGTAAAAGTAGTTTGATACAAGTATTTATAAGATGGTTTTAATTAATGAAAGGATTAATTAAAGAGGTTGGTGGTTGCTTATATGCTTAACCAATGTTGGTTTTCCCTATGGAGTTAAATTCCTGATGTGATTATTGTTTTATTTGATAGCTAAATAACCGACTATCAAAGTTGGCCTGTTTTTAAACTATGGTTACCGATTCAGGGAGATTGGGTTCGAATATATTATCCGAAAACCACTTTGAACCAGCATAAGCATTCAAATGAAAGACACCTTGATGATGGTTTCTAAGATGGTGTTCTTTGATGTACAAGGGTCACTTGCTACTAATCTTGAGGTTGATTCCAAAACGGATGTAATAAAAATAGTGGCTTCTATTTCGTTCATACCCAGAGCAAACTTGTATGGATGAATATTGGCATTGCATTGCTCCCTGAAGGGCAGTGTTAGCACTTCAACTGGGATTTGCTAAGAGAAAAAGTAAAAGCATTGCCTCATACCTCACAACCCAGGAAATTGCTGAAACTGGGTAGATGCGGCAGAGCTATGTGGGTCGCTCCCATTAGGGTGTGTCATCACCTTTCTAGAACATTATAGTATGGATTTGGTTATGCATGAGAGCTCTCGATTAAGGTTGGAAAAAAACCGTGGTGATGACATATTCAGTACTATCTAGTAAGGGGTATGCCGGTCCCATGTTGGTAGAGGGGAAAACGCGTTTGTAGCCCTCGTTATATTTTATCTAGAAATGTACTGTACGAAAGGTAGTCCCTTACCTTGCCATTGTTGGAATCCATTCTCCAATATGTGCTTTACGGTCTTAGGTGGACCCAACTATGCTGGAACGTGAGATGCAAGCATTCAAGCTATATTTAATATTTATTTTAAATCTTAGACATTATTATAATATCACTGGATTTTATAATAAAACTGGTTTGGTTATCGTATGATTAAAACTCTTCCATGCTTATATGCAGCGTGGACTTATGAGATACCTTTTAATTTGAAAGAGTTTTATAAAAATAGAAATCAATATGCTTTGATTGGGTTTTCTCATGTTGTTATGAGACTAATCCATACTTATTTTCTTATAACGCTTGGGTCAGTCCGAGCATGTTTACAAATCTAGGTTGGATGCTTTGGAGCTTCAAAAGACTAGCTGGATGCCTCCAAGATCTATTCATGTATATTTTGATTTCTGCTACATTGGTTGATTATATTTATCAGTATTTGTAAGGAAGATTGTTATAACTACCCAAGCTGATGAATTGATTTGTGTACTCTGAATTAGTGTATGTATAGTATAGTTATCTTTTGTAAAGATCTTTTGTATATTACATGTTACTCGTCACGATGTGAGATTCTATTTTTTAATTTCTTTTATTTTTTCCTAACAATCTATCTTTCTGGCACTTAATGTTCGCACATGAATACCGTGGATGTATTTGTGTCAACTTCTGAAGGTTGAGAAAGCGGGTTATTATAATTAGTATCATAGCGAAGGTTGAGAGAAGCCTAGGCCTCGGTGGGGTAAAATTCATTAAAGATCAGGTTAATAATGCCCTATAATGAGTAACTTATTAGAGATAGGGATAGTAACACCCTAGAATGATTTGAGTGTATTATATATAAGAGCATGTAATTTTCTAGTGATTATAAAATGTTTTGTATTTTATTGATTTATCTATTGAGTGACTTATAAATTCTGATTGAGATGTGGGATGCCACAGTATCGATAGGGGTTTCTAAACAATTGGACAAGAGAAACCAACACGGTATTATTTTGAAAATTTGGAACATAAAATGAATTTACCTAAGATTATTTTATATATAAAGGAATAAATTTTATAAAAATTATATAGATATTTTTGTGTGCTTGTTGTTACGAGATGATAATATTCAATTATTGTCATATATTGTTTAATAAGTCATGATCACCCACTTAGGAGCATTGGCTATTGTTGTGATTGAGTAGCTGTGTCGGCCAGTTTATGGGCATTGACTGTCGTGGTTAATTATGAGTAGTTTTACCCTTTTCATTACATGGATTGGGTAGATAGTAATTTGTGGGAACATTGAAATGAACACCGTGTGAATTTTGTTTCACAATTTAACTATAGGGCATTCGATGATAATGTTGGTTTATAATTTAATTTAACTTTAATAAAAGTTGTTTAGTATAATCTAAATAAAGAAACCTTTGTGAAATGATTTTATATGAACAAAGTAAAATTTTATAAACATGATTTCCAAATGTGTTTTATAAATAAAACTGGATTTGAAACCGAGAATTTGAGAACTTAGATCCTGATGTTTTGAAAAAAAAAATTCAAAATTTTAGAGGAAAATAACTATAATATTATTTGGAAGTATTTTTGAATGAAAATATGTAATGACCCTAATTTTGACTAACGTTATTTAGGACATTTAATTGGATAAATTAAACGAAATAATGTAGATGGTTAAGGGATTGGGATTTGTTAATTAAAAGGAGTCGTGCCTTAGTGAATATATAAGTAAAAGAGAATGAAAGATAAGTAAGAAGGAGGAATATGATAAGGGAAAAACAGGAATAGACTTTGTTCTTATACCCTAAACCCTTCTATCCTTCATTTCTCATTCATTTCGACATTCATAAACAAAATCAAAAACCCTAGAGCTTACCATTAAGTAGAATCAAAAGAAGATAAGCTAGGAATCAAGTAGAAAGCCTGAAGTAATTAATCAAAGAGCAAATATCAACCTTCTTAACATCAAGCTAAGTTGAATAATTTGATTTACAACTCATTTTTGTTAAAGATTTCAGTTTCAAGGTTGGATCCGAATTAATTTTACGAATAATATTCTATGTTGCATATGTATAAATGGATATATATATATATATATGCTTGTTGATGATTAATGATATTTCGTATAGATTTTTTGATAAGTTTATATCGAAAAACCTATTAAATGACATCCAAATGATTTGCATTTTTGATATATGGTCAAATACGTTATTTTAGAAATGGTTTGAAGTTTCGTAATTTTCTAACTTATTGTGGATTTTTTATGGATTTTCTACGAAAGAAAATAGTTAATATTGGGTTTAAATTATTTAAGTAATTATATAACGATTTTGGTTCTAAAATTTAGATATGTTAGAAAATATATTTAAAGTGAATCATGGTGATTTTTGGCGAATTTTCCTAAGTATTTTATTATGGTTATAAAATTATTTAATTTAAGAAACTTCAATGTTTTATATGTTTTATCAAGGAGAACGACTTATTTGTTAAAACATTTAATTGATAATATTGAAGTCGACAGCCTTTTAGAAAAAGATTTTAATAAAGAAATGGCAACCAATTACATTTTGACAAATAAGGTAGGTTAGGTAAAAAGATAATTCTTTGGAAGGCTAAAAATCAATTTTGCTTGGAATTACCACTTTGGACTTTCGTGTGTTAGCTTTAGACACCATACCTTCACTTATGAACCCATTCGAAACCAATGCACATGGTATCAAGCAATTAATACGTAGTGCATTGGAGAAAGGAGGAGGGGACCGTGCCAAAACCATGCTTTAGAAGGCGTAGAATTTTTTCTTATAAGCTTTCGAATCCACTACCTGTTCTTGCTTTTAAAGATGCTTTCGAAGGGGTGCTTTTAACTTGTCTTTGTTTAGAAAAGAGCTTTTGAATGAGTTGCTTCTTATTTATATTCTAAAAGATGCTTTCGAAAGGATAACCACTGTTAAACTTATTCGTAACCCATGTCGCCGCATCTTTCCATTCGTACTAGTTAAGGTCGCTTTTCTTTATAGCCTTAAAGCAATGTATTCGAAAGGGTGCTTTCGCCTTTTACTTTGAAGCCATCTTCTCCATGTTTTTGAAAGCGTTGTATAACCGCTTTCAAATTGTTTTGGAGGCAATGGTTTCAAAAGAGTGGGTTTCGAAACTATCCTCTTTCTTTTACTTGGGATTAATGCTTTCGAAAGTAATGCTTTAACCACAGTTTTCTACGACCCTATAGCTATACTATATATTAAACCCAAAGGTTTCTAAAGTAATGAGTTTAAATGGTTTTGAAGCAGTATTTCCACAAACCTTTTGAACCCAAAATGCTTTCAAAAGGTGTGCTATAAGTGTTTCTAAGGGGAGGTCCGCAATGTCTTTTAATGGAATATATTAAGTGTTTGAATGGAAGATTTCCAACGCTTTTGAGAAACAAGTTTATATTATTTTGAAAGGGGATGTCTAAAGTTTTAAAGAGATGATTTCAAAAGGCATATTTTCAATACATTCGAAAGGTATGTTTTGGTTTTTCGGCCTAGTGTTTCATGGTTAAAGTAATTAACTTATTTTGAAAGGGGTACTTTTAATGAATTCAAAAGGAATTGTTTAAGCCTTTAAACAAAATTTTGAAGATATTGTTTTATCCTCCTAGCCTAAATCTTTCTAAGTTAAAAAGAGGTTTTTACTTATTATGAAAGGATAGATAAACCCATCAATGGATTTCATCAGCATTGTTTTGTGTAAAGCATATATCATGGATAAATACTTTGAGTAAAGAAAAGAGTATGATTTCCTTGTTTTATAAAGTTATGATTTCAAGGGTAAATCATTTACAAAGATTGTTTACAAGAAAATGAAATTTGAATAGGGTAGTTAATCCTAAATGTATGATAGGAACTGAAAGTTGAATATGGTAGTTAACCCAAGGTTTATGACTCAGCTATTAGAAGACGAGATAGGACTGGTTTAGGGTCGCGCCCTATACTTTAGTTAATAGCCTCCAGCTAATACAAGTCCAAAATTATAGTATGTAGGGCTTTGTCACAAATGGGACAAAAATAATATTACACATAAAAGGGAATATACAAAGTAAAGATAGGTTATTAGTGAGCCCGCAAAACCATTAGGTTCAGTTGACCTTAAAAGAAGAAAGTTAAGGGCAGTCAGCCTAATATCGTGTCTAAGAAAAGTTAGATTATTGATTATTATGTCTAGTAGAACAGAGTCAACCAATGGCTATTAGCTAGCTAGATAAAACTATAGTGTCGATAGATAGTCAATTGATTTCCTAATTATTATGCATATATGTATTTGCTATTTTGTTATAATCAGTTTGATGGTAGGATTTTACTTGCAAAAGATATGCTTTTAAAAGGATATTAGTGACGGAAAACCCGTTCCGCTAAGCGGCGTGGTCTCACTTAATATCAGTAAATAGAGATGTAATAATATTATTCAACCAGTCTCTATGTTTGACTCAAAGTTTATATTTTCCCCTTAAACTCTCGGGTTGATTTGAATAGATTGAGAGTTAATGATTTTTCAGGTTTAGCAGATTAGACGAATAAGCTTCCGAAGACATGTAGGAGGCAAAGGTAGCTATATAGGAGCTATTTAGCATTATTTCTGCTGTGATGTATTTATGACTGATATACTTTGATCATCCTAAGGGGTATCTTCATATGTCGCTCTTGGCGTAATTTGTCATAATTATATCTGATCAAAACCTAGGAACCGTGATGGGGTTATGTAACTGAATATGAAATATGAATTTGAAGTGTAATCATAAAAGTTGTTTTTAAAATCTATGTTGATTTTATTTCATATACATATGCTTTTGATATTATGGATACCATTAACATTACCATATTTTGTCATCGGAAGTTAATACTATAGTGACAACAACATCTGTGGCGCTTATCTTCGGGCCTCAAGGCAAGGGATGTTACAAAATATTTTTAAAGGATTTTGAAGGAAATGAAAAGCACTGAACTCACTTTGGTCATTGAAAAATGATTTCGATGATGACTGCATCATCATTGATGATGCATTTTTGAGTTTCTAAGTGGGGGATTGCTACCATGTAATTTGTATAGAGTTGTTTGGTAAAATTAGTTTTGGATTGAATTCAAAAGTATGATTTGATATGCAAAAGAAGATATGTAAATTATTATCATTTCAAAATGATTTGAAATAAAATCCGGGTGTTTAATTCTGAAGATTTTAGTCAAATTATCATATGGATGCATATATCCTATACGTTACGGTGGTTTGGTTTTGCATCTCATTTTGTTATGTTGTTTGGTAATTTTTCAATCATTGAAATTAAATTAAATTTTCGGTGCTTTTGGATAGGCGGGACTTCCAAATTTAATATAGAAATTGAAGCTAGGTGTTTTTGGTGAAATTATGGGAAAAATAGGTTTTCGTAACTTATAAATTCGAAGAGATAGAAATTTAAAACAAGTTTTAAATTTGATGAATATTATGGTTATGTAAAACAAATTTAATATTGTATATATACTCTTAGGATGTAGAAGAGTATTATACGAATATAAACTTAATTTATGAAATATCGATACATTTATGTAATGTTTTATGAAATAGTTCATAAATGAATTTAGTGTGAAATGAAATCTTGTTAATGAAACTTAAAATGATTTAGATTAAAAAGGAAAATCGGCGTGGTTAAGAAACCAATTAGAATAAGTACATAGGATGTATGTATAACATTTTATTCACATGTGGATCTTTAATCCAGATTCGGGCACATGATTTTGAGATGATTTACATCGGTTAGAACATGGATTCTACACTCGATTATTAACGCCGAATGGTTAATATGGATTTTTGATATGATTCTAAAGTTCTCTATCATTGTAACAACCCCAGATTTTTATGTATATTTTAATTTTGACTTTATGTCATTTTGAAATTTTTTAAAACTTGTTTCATTTCAAAATTTTCATTTTTAAATATAAACTTTGATTATTATGTGAATTACAATTCCAAATGGTATAAATTGAATATTTTCCTGAAATGTTGACTTTGGTCAATTTGGGTCAAGCTTTGATTTTTAAATTTCAAATTTAAATATTTAAATTATTAAATTTTATATTTTATATTTTATTATGAAAATAGATTTAATAACTTGAATACTGCTTTTCGTTTCGTTGAAAATGGATTTAAATTGTAAAAGTTATGTACATTTCAATTTCGGGTATAATTTGTTTTATTTTGCAATTTTGTCTATTTTAAATTTTTTAAATAATATTTTCTTTGCTATATTTTATTTTAATATGTTATTTTATATATATTTTGTCTTTTAATATTTTTTAAAGTGATAACAAAATTTTTTCAAAATTTACTGTATTTATTTCCTATTTTTAAAGGCTGTTTTCTATTTTTCTGCTATTTTCTTCATTTAAATTATATTTAATTAAAATTTATACATTTATTTTGTGAATGAATTTTTATTTTATGTTCTTATCTCTATTTATAAATATTTTTCATGTACATAAAAATTTTCCAAAGTCATTGCATTTATTTTCAAATTTTCTAAACTAGTTTTCATTTTCTGTGCTATTTTCCTAATTTAATCATATATAATTAATATTTATTTATTTAGATTTTGTTTATTTGTGATATTTTCGTATTTTAACTCAATTTATATATATATTTCAGTTATTTAAAATTATAAAAAGAAATAAGAAAAATTTGAAAGGTTTTGTGACTTTTTATTTCTTAAGGCTCTTTGTATTCTCACCTTTTCAACTCCAGCCATTACTTTTCATTCAATTGGCTTCCTTAACTCATTTCTCCAGCCGACTCCTCTATCATTTCACGTGATTTTTCTTTCTCAAACTCTGAAAAAAAGTACGGTCTCTCCTATGTGAAAAGCTTGGTAAAAATTTTCTTCTTTTCTATGCAACTTCTACTTGTTTTCTTATGATTTTGCACTTGTTTTCTCACCTTCTATGCTCAGCTCCTCCTTCCTCCTCCACCTTGGCCTCTTCCACCACCACCACATCTGGTCATCACCTCCTCCATCCCAGGCCCAAGCCATGGCCGTGCCCCCTGATGAAGAAGACCCACCTAAAAATGAACAAAACTCCACCTAAATGGTCATAGCCTAGCCTAACTTGTTCCACCACCTCTCTCCATCACTTTGGACGACCATACACCACCACCACCAGCAGCAAATTCCTGACCTGAGCCCACTGCCACATCATCCTCCAGCCCACTAAAGACCTGGCCGTGCTCTCCTTGGCCTTGGCCGAGCCCTCTAGTGCATAGGAATCTATGATATTTGCCTTGTAGTGTTAGTTCATGCTCATATATCTTTGCTCCATCATTTTTCCATGCTAGGCCGACCTATGAACCCAAAACCAGATCCAAACACACCCCTTAGCCATACATTTCAGATCTGGAGTTGAAGCATAGGTGGTAGAAAGCAAGTGCAAACACTCTGGTGATGTTTTGTGTATTCATTTCTAGCTTTGTTTAATTGAATTTGGGTTGAAAACTTGTGTTATATTTATTTGTTTTGTCTCATGTATCTAAGGAGAATTAATCTTTGGCTCTTCCACTCATCTTTGTGTCGTGTTATCGTGCTTGTTTGGATCTCATTCGTGCATTCGTCGTTGTGTCTCCAGCTCAAAACAGTGAGTTATTCTCACCAGACAATATGTACATATATAACTAGTAAATTGACCCATTTTGAATCTGTAAAATGCATTATCATGTTACACCTCCTATATTATGATTATATGATATTCACCCATGCTTATACACCTGTTATAACATCTGTTACTGTTATATTATGTTGTTCTGTTATTTTTACCAGTTTATCACACTGCAAGTTCCCTGTAGATTAGAATCACTATGGGTTGAAATGATACATACCCGAACGGACTTTAGAATAGGAGAAAATCGTTATGGGATGAAATGATAGGCCTGAATGATTTTCAATTATTTTCTTTTACTTGGGATTACGGGTTTGAAATGATCAAACCCGGGTTTTCTTTGTAAATTACGGGTTGAAATGATATATTACCCGTATCACTTTACCTAGGCTAGAAAATGAAATACAAACCCGTTGTTAAAATATGTTTTTCTAATTTTTTTTTAAATTTTTTAGAAATGTAAATATTATAATATTTTGATTAGATTTGATTAAAAAATGAATTTTGTAAAGCATTAATGATTTTCTGAAAATTTATAAGTGAAATAAATAAAGGGCAAAGTTAGAAATCTGAAATGTAAGTTATTTTGGAAATTATAATTTGGTGATAAATGGAATTTAAATTAAATATTAAATATGATAAATTTATGATATTTTGAATTAAATGAATTTAAAAATGATTTTTATAATATATTAATGATTTTTGAATAAAGTTAAATGTGAAATGAATGGATATTTAAGTTGAAATTTTGAAATATAACAAAATTTGGAAATCTGTGAATTTGGCTTAAAAGTGAATTTTAAGTTAAGTAAATAAAAATGAAATTAAGTTATATTTGAAATCTAAACTTAAGTGTTAAGTTAAATTTAATTTAATGAATTTAAATTTAATATTGGAATTGAATAAGTGAACTATTATTAAATTTTGATTTTTGAATGGAGATTTAACTTTATAAAATCATGAATATAAGGATATTTGAATGATTGTTTTAAAAGTGAAATTATATGATTTTATAAGTTAAAAATGATTTAAATAAAAATATAATTGTTTGTGAAATTATAGTGAATATTTGAAGTTAATTAACTGCATTTCTGAAATGCTATTAATTCTAATGTAAATGATAATACAGCATTTGTAAATGCTGTAGTTTATAATAATGGACCAAATGGCTAAGTTTAATTAAAGGCTATTGTAGCATTTTTGTAAATGTTATAATTGTTGAATTTAACTAAGTTTTATTTGAAACTAATGTAACCCTATTACAGCATTTTAAATGCTATCTTTTGTTAAATTGAACTGTTTTGAATGTAACTTTCTGTAGCAATTTCTAAATGCTGCGAAAGTCGAATTTTCATCTGTTTTAATAAATTAAGTGAATAAATGAATTTTGAAAGACTAAAATTTTGGAAATTTAATAATTTAATTATTAAATATAATAACTTCATTTTATGATTTAAAATGAAGTAATTTGTTTTGAAATATAAACTATTTTGAAATGTGTTTTGTAATGGTATTTAAATTAAATAAGAATGAATGTGGTTTGGAAGATATTATATTTTTGATATTTTGAAATGGATTTTGAATGATACTGAATTTTGAAATGATATTTTATTTTGAAGTATAAAATACCACTTTGAAATTTTAACCACGGGATGTATTTAATCTATAGTTTAACTGATTCTTAAAGGATGGGCGATCCCAAGCATCCTTTAAGTTATTGTGCATTTCTACTACAGTTCACTTGAGTTGGTTTACATTATGTAAGTATATATTGTCCTGACTCGAGTGTTTTGTGTTTTACTTTACGCTCGGGTCAGCCTGAGTATTCACAGCTTTGGATTCTCTTTCTGGAGCTGGTCTTTGCTGGAGTTTCTGCTTATCTACATTTATATCTACTCTCTGTTTCAGCTGTTCTAGTTTATCTTATGTATTAGTGAACTTCTATGTAATTAGGATTTCTATTATGTTGTTTTCAGACTGTATTATGTATTTGGTTTGAGACTCTGCCGTAGTAGCTTCATGAACTACTATGTATTTTATTTCCGCTGCGAGTTATTCTGATATTTCTGTGTCTGTGATTCTGTGATTGTATTTCATTTACTCCAAATTTATTTACAACGCGGTATTTGAGCAATTCAAGTCCGACATGTGCGGATGCAAATGGCTGAAAATATCGGGTTGTTACAGTTGGTATCAGAGCTTTGGTTTTAGGCAAACCTTAGCCTGCGGAGCAAAAACTCATTAGAGATGGGGTAGAAATACCCTAGAATGTGTGAAATCAATCTCAGAATCCTTTCTTTGTGAGAGGACATATTTTCGATGTATAAAATGATTTCCAAATGATTTTTAAAGGGTTTTCAAAGATTTTTTTGGTATAAAAATGTTCTTATTTCGAAATCAAGATTTTCTAAACTTCATCTCTTCGGTATCCACCTTGTTAGAAATCTCTTGGTTAAGATTCTTATCGACTAGAATTCCTTGAACTTTGGAACACTCCCACTTGTTATGGAATCCAGTCTTGTTTTCCCCTTTTTCCTTTTAATTTTGGAGCATTCCGTTACCCCACTTTGGAATGACCTCTCTACAGAGCGATAATTCCGTAAATCTTTGAATGATTTATAAAGGGGTGAAATTCCTTTATGATTGGCATTGATTCACCGGAGATTTCTGTATCCTCGGATGTCGATGCTATCTATCTCCTCCTTTATTAGGTAATTAAATTATCTCATCTTCGTTTGAGTTTATCTTCAAACTAGAATTTTATTTGATTAGAGTTCCTCTAATTTTGAATCTTTGGTTGTTTGAAATCTATCCCTGAATCATCCTTTGGAAATTTGCGTCTGGTTGTATTTTGAAATTGTGCATATATCGAAATTATTAAGGATGACCATATTTTGTATGCAAAAGTGAAATGTTTTCGATAAGGATTATATATCTTTTAAAATGAAAATTTTAATCTTTGAAAGGATTTGAAATTTTGAAATTGATAAGAATTTGACTTATATAAAATGATTTATAACTGAAGGGTTTTGAATTTTGAATTTCGTGGAATCGAACTCCGGTGTTTTGAAATCGGTTTTAAGATTTTGGAAAATATATAATAATAATAATAATATGATTTAAAGATAGTTTTTTTTCAAATGTATTCGAATAAATTTAAATGATTTCGAAGGAATTTCAAAGAAGTGTTTCAAAGTTAATTGAAGTCCAGAACTCACTTATGTCGCTGGAAAATAATTTTGGTGATGAATGCATGCATCATCGACATTGATTTTCGAGTTTCTGAGTGGGGGAGAGGCCACTCTAGTAGCTTTGCTATGCGAGTGATTTTGTGAAACCAATTTTGATTTCAGATTTTGAAGTATGGTTTGATATTCGAATGATAGATCTGTATATATATATTTGAAAAGATTTAAAGTAAGCCGGTGTTCAGTCCTCGAGTTTCGGATTTGAAACCTAACTTTTGAAATTGATTTACTGATTTAGTGTTGATTTCCAACTCTTGGATTGAAAATATGATTTCTTCGACTATTTTGAAGGTTCGAGCACTTCCAAATTAAGGTTAACTTTTCAAAGCTAATATATTTGAAAGGTATAAGTTATTTGATAAAGAATATAAGTGTAGTTTGTATGTTTCAAGTATGAAATAATATGATTTGTATAAGTTGATACTGTTTTGTTAAGAAAATAAATAAGACTATTTTTAATTATACTAATATGAAATTTAGTTTTGAAATGTTTTGTATAAAATTAGTCTTCAAATGTTTGAGAAAAATTTGGTTTTAAATTTTAACTTAGTAACATCTTTATGAAACTATTTATTTAACAAGTTGGAATAGATACATAAGTTGTACGTATGCTGTTTTATTCGCATAGTTAATTTGATCCAAGTTTGAGTACACAAGTTCGAGGTGAATTACACCATTTCGTGTTAGGATTTTTCATTTGATTCTTGATGGCGAATATTTGATATTGATTTTGGGCTTGACTCTAGAATTCTTTATCATAGTATATGGCTATGCAAGGAGACTGATGGCTTCTAGTCGAGAAACCATATCGAAGTCCTCATTAGGGAAGTCGAATGAACAATACTAGTTCAAAAGCGAACTTGTGTGATCGAGCAAGCGATCGAATGTAATGTTGCGAAATAATGACATATGTACATCTTATATCCAAATATCATTGGTATACTTGACGCTGAAATTGAAAGTTGTCGGGTTGGATATCTTTGTAATTTAATCGGAATTTTTCTTTCATGAAAAACTACTATCTACTTTAAAACCATTTTTCAAAAACTATTTTTCTTTTATTCTTCTTAAACTAACTGTTTTATTCTATTTTTCATACAAACTATTTTATATACAAAACTATTCTTAATTAAAAATCTATTAGTAAGCAAAGATGTTCAATCCCATATGGCTTTCCATGCAGCGAAATTTATTTTTGAAATTTTTGATTCTCATATAAGATAAACTTTATGTAAGTATAAGATGATTTTGAAAACCATTGATTTTGATAAATCAATAATTGAAGCTTATATTAGTATGAAAGGATATTTGGTTTACCTGTAATTTGAGTTTATTCAAAAATAATGGATTTATGAAATAAATATTTCAACAGTAAGTAATAATGAAGTAAAATTTGGGATATATGAAATTATGAAATTTAGTTTTGAAATATGGTATATTTAAGCCTTGAAACATATTTAAGATTTAATAGTTTATTTTGTAAATCAAATCTGTATTTGAAATTGATAATATTTGAAATGGTTTTGTTGGAAAACTAAATTGAAACTGATGATTTGAATTGAATTAAAATAGGAAATTTTAGATTTTGGTTTAATTGAAAAAAAATGAAATGTAAAGAATTAAGGGCATGTTTTATGATTTCAAATATATGATTTCAAAATGTTATGATTTTCAAAGTGAAATGATTTCAAGTATTTGGTTTCGAAAGATTTATAACTTTGAAAGTATTATGATTTTTGAAGTGAATACATGGTTGAAATGGAAATGAATTTATTTGACCTAAATTTTGTTGATTTGGAAATTTGGGTTATTTTCTAAACCTATTGTTTTAAGAAATTTTGAAACTGAATATGTATAACTTGAAAGAAATGATTGGGTGAAATCGTATATGATTTTTAAACTGAAATACTATTGAAATGAATTAAAATTTAGAACCTGTTTTATTTCATACTTGATTTGGGAGCTATCGAACTTATATAAAAATGATTTGTATAAGTAAACCATTGATTTGAGAACTGTTGATTTGAAAAGGTACTCAATTTTGAAAAATGAAATCTTATATAATCGAAATTTATATAAGTGTGATTTGATATACTATTATTTCGGAAAGTATTTGATTTGAAATGAAATCTTATTTATATGGACTTTATATAAGTATGATATTTGAAAGTGATTTTGAAAGGTATTATATGATACATATTTTCGAAGTAAAGATATGGAAAGAGCCTTCTGCTTGATATCCGCTTTGTGGCCACACTGTGGATTCATTCTATCGATATTATGCTCTCTCTTTGATTTGGGTTTTCCGGATATGATACTCGAGTGTCCATCGAATTCCACGGTGATCCCCGTGGTCTTATGATCGCGACTACATAGCGCAACTGCCTGGCTGAGTCTTGCCTAGGGGTACGGATTGTTTCCTGGGGGATCCATGCGTAACCATTGTGTATCCTGCAATCTGTGTAGGTCGCGAAGAGTAGCGCAAGTGCCTGGCTGTAACAACCCTGTATTTCGTGTCGATTTAGAATCGACATTAAACGATTAATATTTTCGCTTATTGCCAATTTAAGTTTAATATTTTAATTAAAATTCTTTTATAAATTATCAAAAGGGAATTTTGGGCTTTGAAATCGTGGCCCGTGAAAATTTACAAGGCTCATACTGTTTTCTTTCTTTTTCTTTTCTCATTCGTTCATAAACCCGTCTCTTTTATTTTTCCTTCGTTCGTAATGGCGGCAGTTCCTCTTGCGAAATTTAGGGCTTCGTTTCTTCGCTCCAATTTGGGGGTTTCGATTCCGATGGTTTCTCGTCTCTCGTGGTGCTCGCGGCTGCTAGATTCGTAACCATTTCTGCTAAATTCGTCGACAAGGTGAGTTTGCTCACATCTAATTCTTGGCTCTAGTTATTTGTGTGTTTGGTTGCGTGAATTCTTGGCTGATTATTGCTTTGAATTTTAGTGATTTCGATTTGAACTTGTGTGAGTTTTACTCACATCTATTTCTACTTGGTTGTTGGTTGTATCGGCACTGTTTTGTTGAGATGTTGATGTTTTCGATTTTCGTATGGATGTTGGAGATGATTTCTAGTTTTGGCAATTTCGTATATTTGTGTGATTTGATATCTACGGCAATGATTTCACGGCTTTGATACGTTGACTCTCGACTTCACTTCCATATACATTAATGACTTCGACTTGTACCACTGCAGACATTCTCAGTCTTGTTTGATTACCTTAACTACTGTCTTGATTATGATCCCTTTGAATTAGAAGTGGTACTTGTTATAAGCTTGTACCTGTTGTCATGTTGTAAGTGTTCATTGCATTTCACGTGTCCTTGTGTACTTGTCTTCATAAAATTGTCACTGTGCTTCTGACCTTTCTGGTCTCTGATCATTGCTTGGTCATCTTGGTGGCTTGAGCATTTGGTCTGTGTTGCATTGTTCCATGCTGTTACCTGGTCGAGCTGTGGTCTTCAAGCATATTGCCGTGATTGTAGTTCCAGTGTGCATTTCTCTTTATGTTGCAGTTCATTGTCTTTCGGTTGCAAGTGCATGTTTTTATTCACTGTTGCATAATATTGTGATATTGAGTTGTGTCTGCATTGTCACTGTTGTCTTGAACTTGATTTTCTGATGTTGTTGAATTTGATGGCATGCATTTCTTTGTGATCTTGGCTTTGTGGTCAGTGGAGTTGTTATTCAAACCTGCTGTGTCACTTTTGGTCTTGGTGGCTTTTCTTTGTGGTCTGTTCACCCATAACTGCACTTGCATTGCTTGTTTGGTCTGAACTTGTTGTTGTACAGTTACTTTGTGCATTGAGCATTGCATTTGTGATTGGTGCAGTTTTGACATTTGGTCATGTTGCAGTATTCATTGTTGTTCCCTGTACTTGTAGTTGTATCATTTCATACTTCTCCCATTTGTCACTGGTATCTTCACTTTAGTTCATTGTCATCTGAACTTTATCGGCACTGTTGTACTTGTAGTCTGCATTTCATATGCTTGCAACCTTGCTACTGCATTCATGACTTTTGTTGCAGTACATGTAGCTGTTGATCTTGATCATGGCCTCTTCTGTTGAGATCACTGTAGTTTTCATTGTGTTAAACTGAGCTGTTACCAGTTGCATTCATTGTTGCCAGTTGCCTTCATTGTTGCTAGTTGCATTGTTTTGTTCAGTTTGTACTTGGAGTCTCTGTGCTTCATTGTTACCAGTTGCATTCATTGTTGCCAGTTGCATTCATTAATGCCAGTTGCCTTCATTGTTGCTAGTTGCATTGCTTTGTTCAGTTTGTACTTGTAGTCTCTGTGCTTCATTGTTCCACAATTGGCATTGTCTCGTATTTTGTTATTCGTGATGCCTGGCTATGTTGCCTTATCATAGGTGCACTGTCCAGCTTCAGGTTGTAACATTGATTTATATGAGTCGTTTTGGGGCTTGGTTTTGTACTGTCTGCATTTTGACTCGATTAGGCTAGTTCATATTGAACCGGTCCATTTTTGTGTTTCACCATGCAGTCTTTGTTCTATGTTGGTCGATTTATTTTAGTATCGGCCATTTCATTTGAATACACCTGTGTTGAACCCGTTCTTTTATTTTGGGTTTGACCTTGTGCTCGGTTGTGTACATCATCACTGTTGTGGCAAGGCAGTGCACGCAAGCGTGAACTGCAGCCACACGGAATTGAGTTTTTGGGCACGACATCACTATAGTGGCAAGGCAGTGCACGCAAGCGTGAACTGCAGCCACACGGTATGGCGTGTATGATATTCTATTTGTTTTGGCTTATGGATCTTTTTGCGTATCCCATATTCCGTAGTGGCGAGGCAGTGCACGCGTGCGTGTACTGCAGCCCTACTTGAATTAATATTTTAATTGATATTTCAATGGTTTGAACTGCTTTGTTCATTTCAATTCAATATTATGAATTGCATTCTGATTTGGTTTAATTACTGTCGTCTATTCATTATTTAATTATTATTGCTTCTGTGCACTAATAACTGAGTTTGAATTAGACTGACCCGAGTATTATTCTCTTTTGAATTTAATACTCGGGTCAGACCGAGTATTTCAGGTTGTAGATATTCTGCTTTGGGTTGCTGCTAGAGCTATGAAGTTCTTTCATATCTTTTGGAGTAGTCGTCGTTATTTGTAGTAGTCTGTATGATTGTATAGGAAGATATGTATTCATGTATATTATATACATTAATGTACTTGTATATGTAACTTCCTGAGTCGACTGTTGTAGTTGTATCATATGTACCGTGTGAATGTATTGTAACTGACATCAGTTATTATATATGTATATATATGAGACTTTCTGTTTCATCTCTGTTCCGCATTTATATTCTCTGTGTTATTATTATATATTTTGTTCTAAACTATTACGAACCATCGTAGTTCGTTTTATACTGGAATTGGGGTATGTCGATGGGAGAAAATAAATCAGAGATGGAAAATGAAAGAAAATATATTTATATACCACTCCCATTGAGATAACCAATACTAGTATAAGGCCTAACTATTGATGGTCGCTCCTCAACAGCCTTATTCTTCGTGCTAGTTGACAGCACTACACCGTAGTGTTCTTGGCTAGCGTGGGTATAGAGGTGGGGCGTCACAGCTTGGTATCAGAGCTTGGGGTTTAGAACAAATATAAAACATAACTTGGATGGAACATATGTTACAACTATTTGTCAACGTTTAATCTCTCGTATTTGCATATGATTGTCTTTGATTGTTAGGTATGAATTCCTAACGCTTATTCAAATGCATTTGATTTTGATTATTGTGTTTTCGGCTTTGATTAGATTTAGCCGATGATTGATTTTGTTCGAATCTCAGCGATTCTGAACTTGATATTTTATGTTTTCCTCGGCTTGATTTCCATTCGACTTCGGTCACTTTGTTTTTGAGAAATTTCTAAATTCTTGATTTCCAAGACTCTGACTTGGTTTGCCGTTGAGTCCTTTGATGATGATGTTGAATCGTTTTGTACTCTATAATGGCCATTAATTGTTGACTTCGACATTGACTTGATTTTTATTTTTGTTAAAGTCATTTATGCATTTATGCTCGTTTTGTTTCGTTATTCCATTTGTCAATCGATTCTTCTCTTCCGATTAGTGTTGTCATCTTTGTCGACCTTGAAAACATCTATTTCTGGAATTTTTGGATATTCCTACTTTGATGGATTTAGAATCGAATTCTTTGGATTTTATTCACGTCTTCGAATGTGAATTTTAGTGAATTGATTTGGTTTCCAAATTTAATCTATTTTTGGTTATTTCCCGATTTGTTGCTATCATTTATTAGAAACTTTGATGACCATTTCTTCGGGAATTTTTGTGAACATACCTTTCGATGAATTCGGTATCGATTTCTTTGGATTCTATTCACATATTTACATGTGAATTCTTGTGATTGATTGTTCCTACAATCATTTTTTTTGTGATTTGTCACTTTAAAAATATAAATGTTTCAATACCAGTAGTAAATATCAAAACTCTTTTATCAAAATGTTTTTAACTCTATTTTCAATATCAAACTCTTTTCCTAAACCGTTTTTCAAACTATTAGTATATACAAACCTTTATTTCACTCGTATGAGAAATCTAATTAAACGGCTTAGCAAAACAAGTGGTATGAAACGCTTGCGTTTACTTCGTCGGTTAATTTTTGGACTTGTTCGATTGAACCACTTGTGACATTTTTCTAGTGAAAATCTACAGTTTGTTCGTAAATATTTAAGTTAAGCTAGTGGTTATGGGACATGAAGCTAAACTTTTATATTTACTAGCTTAGTGTAATTGACACTTCTCGTTGATCTTGATGATCACTTTATGAATTAGACTAGCAATTCCGCGATGTCTCTTTCATTGCAAGGTTAGTCTTGACCTCAATCTGTGTGATTCCATTCACACATGCTTAGTGTAATTGACACTCCTCGTTGATCATGATGATCGTTCTGATGGTCAGACTAGACACCACTTGTGTGATTCTATTCACACATACCTTTCTGCTTTTTGGTTAGTCTTGACCTCAATCTGTGTGATTCCATTCACACATGTGGGGTAGCTCCCCTTGGTCTTCGGACCGTCATGTGATAGGCCTCTTTCCCTTTTTCTGTGATTTCTAAATTCCTTATGTTGATTTCTGGAAATTTTATGCTTCACCTATTTTTGTGCATTGGTGAATTCATATGTTATTGATTTGTCATGAGTACAAATTTGGGGTATGATACCTCTTTGGATCTTTGAGAAGATTCTTGTGATATTGATTATCTCTTATCGGTTGATCTCCTGTTGATCACTATTTGCATACTTATAGTTGTATGTCAGTATGGGTATTTCATATTTTTGCCATACCTCTTATCGGTTGATCTCCTGTTGATCATTATTTACATACTTATAGTAGTATGTCATTATGGATATTTTATGTTATGCCATATCTTTTATTCTATGTCATATTCCTATTCGAGTTTTCATACTCCGTTTGAGTTTTCATACTCCGTTCGAGTTTTCATACTCCGTTTGAGTTTTCATACTCCGTTTGAGTTTTCATACTCTGTTCGAGTTTTCATACTCCGTTTGAGTTTTCATACTCCGTTCGAGTTTTCATACTTTCATCTTGTGATTTCTAGATTTCTTGCGATGATTTCTAGAATTTGTGCTTCACCAATTTTCGTGATTTCTATTGATAAGTTTTATCAACTTTTGTGCATTCGCGTGTTATTGACTTGTTATGAATACAAGTTTAGGGTATGATACCCCTTTCTATCTTTGAGAAGATTCTTGTGACACTTTTGATGAATGAAAATCCACTTATCGAAGTTGCTACTGATGTCGCTGTTTTAATCACATGTTTTAAAAATGGTTTCAAAATATAAATCCAAATTGTTTTCAAAATTTTTACAGTTTACGCTTTCAAAAGAATGAGGAAGCGATTTAAACGTTTCAGAAAAATCGAGGACTATGACCCCTTTCTTTTACTGGTTTGCTTAATTCCGGACTTGTCCGTTTGAGAACGTAAAATGTTATTTATTTAAAATACACAATTTTGCACTTTCAAGGAAACGATGAAGTGAATGAAACGATTTAGTAAAACTCGTGGTTATGGGTCATGTGCGTTTGCTATTTCGGTTAGTTTCGGACTCGTTAATTGAAAAATTTGTGATTTGAAATTTGATTACTGTTATGGTAAATTCTGATTATCGTTTTGATAATTGGATGTTTATGATTTCTGATTATCGTTTTGATAATCGGATGTTTGTGATTTCTGATTTATCGTTTTTGATAATCAGATATTTATTGTTTCTAATTATCGTTTGTGATAATTAGATATTTGTGGTTTAATTATCGTTTGTGATAATTAAACATTTGCAATTTGAGATCTAATTATCAATTGTGATAATTCAATATTTATGATTTGAAATTTGATTACCGTTGTGGTAATTTCTGATTATCGTTTTGATAATCGGATGTTTGTGATTTCTGATTTATCGTTTTTGATAATCAGATATTTATTGTTCCTGATTATCGCTTGTGATAATTAGATATTTGAGATTTAATTATCGTTTGTGATAATTAAATATTTGTGATTCAAGATTTGATTATCGTTTTGATGATTGAATATTTGCTGATTTGGAATTTGATTACCGTTGAGGTAATTCCTGATTATCGTTTTTGATAGTTAGATATTTGTGTTTTCTAATTATCTTTGTTGATAATTAGATTTGTTGATTTTGCTGTTTTAAGATTTCTTTATTCTGATTATCTATTTGATAATCAAACTTTGTTGAGAATTTGGGAATTTCTTTTATGAAATTAAAAGCTTACCTTCTCCTGCTCTTATGGTTGTTACCTTTTATCCGTTTGTTCCTTATGATTGCGAGGACGCAATTTCTTTAAGTAGGGGAGTCTGTAACAACCCTGTATTTCGTGTCGATTTAGAATCGACATTAAACGATTAATATTTTCGCTTATTGCCAATTTAAGTTTAATATTTTAATTAAAATTCTTTTATAAATTATCAAAAGGGAATTTTGGGCTTTGAAATCGTGGCCCGTGAAAATTTACAAGGCTCATACTGTTTTCTTTCTTTTTCTTTTCTCATTCGTTCATAAACCTGTCTCTTTTATTTTTCCTTCGTTCGTAATGGCGGCAGTTCCTCTTGCGAAATTTAGGGCTTCGTTTCTTCGCTCCAATTTGGGGGTTTCGATTCCGATGGTTTCTCGTCTCTCGTGGTGCTCGCGGCCGCTAGATTCGTAACCATTTCTGCTAAATTCGTCGACAAGGTGAGTTTGCTCACATCTAATTCTTGGCTCTAGTTATTTGTGTGTTTGGTTGCATGAATTCTTGGCTGATTATTGCTTTGAATTTTAGTGATTTCGATTTGAACTTGTGTGAGTTTTACTCACATCTATTTCTACTTGGTTGTTGGTTGTATCGGCACTGTTTTGTTGAGATGTTGATGTTTTCGATTTTCGTATGGATGTTGGAGATGATTTCTGGTTTTGGCAATTTCGTATATTTGTGTGATTTGATATCTACGGCAATGATTTCACGGATTTGATACGTTGACTCTCGACTTCACTTCCATATACATTAATGACTTCGACTTGTACCACTGCAGACATTCTCAGTCTTGTTTGATTACCTTAGCTACTGTCTTGATTATGATCCCTTTGAATTAGAAGTGGTACTTGTTATAAGCTTGTACCTGTTGTCATGTTGTAAGTGTTCATTGCATTTCACGTGTCCTTGTGTACTTGTCTTCATAAAATTGTCACTGTGCTTCTGACCTTTCTGGTCTCTGATCATTGCTTGGTCATCTTGGTGGCTTGAGCATTTGGTCTGTGTTGCATTGTTCCATGCTGTTACCTGGTCGAGCTGTGGTCTTCAAGCATATTGTCGTGATTGTAGTTCCAGTGTGCATTTCTCTTTATGTTGCAGTTCATTGTCTTTCGGTTGCAAGTGCATGTTTTTATTCACTGTTGCATAATATTGTGATATTGAGTTGTGTCTGCATTGTCACTGTTGTCTTGAACTTGATTTTCTGATGTTGTTGAATTTGATGGCATGCATTTCTTTGTGATCTTGGCTTTGTGGTCAGTGGAGTTGTTATTCAAACCTGCTGTGTCACTTTTGGTCTTGGTGGCTTTTCTTTGTGGTCTGTTCACCCATAACTGCACTTGCATTGCTTGTTTGGTCTGAACTTGTTGTTGTACAGTTACTTTGTGCATTGAGCATTGCATTTGTGATTGGTGCAGTTTTGACATTTGGTCATGTTGCGGTATTCATTGTTCCCTGTACTTGTAGTTGTATCATTTCATACTTCTCCCATTTGTCACTGGTATCTTCACTTTAGTTCATTGTCATCTGAACTTTATCGGCACTGTTGTACTTGTAGTCTGCATTTCATATGCTTGCAACCTTGCTACTGCATTCATGACTTTTGTTGCAGTACATGTAGCTGTTGATCTTGATCATGGCCTCTTCTGTTGAGATCACTGTAGTTTTCATTGTGTTAAACTGAGCTGTTACCAGTTGCATTCATTGTTGCCAGTTGCATTCATTAATGTCAGTTGCCTTCATTGTTGCTAGTTGCATTGTTTTGTTCAGTTTGTACTTGGAGTCTCTGTGCTTCATTGTTACCAGTTGCATTCATTGTTGCCAGTTGCATTCATTAATGCCAGTTGCCTTCATTGTTGCTAGTTGCATTGCTTTGTTCAGTTTGTACTTGTAGTCTCTGTGCTTCATTGTTCCACAATTGGCATTGTCTCGTATTTTGTTATTCGTGATGCCTGGCTATGTTGCCTTATCATAGGTGCACTGTCCAGCTTCAGGTTGTAACATCGATTTATATGAGTCGTTTTGGGGCTTGGTTTTGTACTGTCTGCATTTTGACTCGATTAGGCTAGTTCATATTGAACTGGTCCATTTTTGTGTTTCACCATGCAGTCTTTGTTCTATGTTGGTCGATTTATTTTAGTATCCGCCATTTCATTTGAATACACCTGTGTTGAACCCGTTCTTTTATTTTGGGTTTGACCTTGTGCTCGGTTGTGTACATCATCACTGTTGTGGCAAGGCAGTGCACGCAAGCGTGAACTGCAGCCACACGGAATTGAGTTTTTGGGCACGACATCACTACAGTGGCAAGGCAGTGCACGCAAGCGTGAACTGCAGCCACACGGTATGGCGTGTATGATATTCTATTTGTTTTGACTTATGAATCTTTTTGCGTATCCCATATTCCGTAGTGGCGAGGCAGTGCACGCGTGCGTGTACTGCAGCCCTACTTGAACTAATATTTTAATTGATATTTCAATGGTTTGAACTGCTTTGTTCATTTCAATTCAATATTATGAATTGCATTCTGATTTGGTTTAATTACTGTCGTCTATTCATTATTTAATTATTATTGCTTCTGTGCACTAATAACTGAGTTTGAATTAGACTGACCCGAGTATTATTCTCTTTTGAATTTAATACTCGGGTCAGACCGAGTATTTCAGGTTGTAGATATTCTGCTTTGGGTTGCTGCTAGAGCTATGAAGTTCTTTCATATCTTTTGGAGTAGTCGTCGTTATTTGTAGTAGTCTGTATGATTGTATAGGAAGATATGTATTCATGTATATTATATACGTTAATGTACTTGTATATGTAACTTCCTGAGTCGACTGTTGTAGTTGTATCATATGTACCGTGTGAATGTATTGTAACTGACATCAGTTATTATATATGTATATATATGAGACTTTCTGTTTCATCTCTGTTCCGCATTTATATTCTCTGTGTTATTATTACATATTTTGTTCTAAACTATTACGAACCATCGTAGTTCGTTTTATACTGGAATTGAGGTATGTCGATGGGAGAAAATAAATCAGAGATGGAAAATGAAAGAAAATATATTTATATACCACTCCCATTGAGATAACCAATACTAGTATAAGGCCTAACTATTGATGGTCGCTCCTCAACAGCCTTATTCTCCGTGCTAGTTGACAGCACTACACCGTAGTGTTCTTGGCTAGCGTGGGTATAGAGGTGGGGCGTCACACTGGCTGAGTCTTGCCTAGGGGTACAGATTATTTCCTGGGGGATCCAGGCGTAACCATTGTGTATCCTGCATTCAACTCGTCATCATGACGTAACTCGCAGGGCTGAGAAAGCTTACGGATACAGATTGTTTCCTGGGGGATCCAGGCGTAACCATTGTGTATCTGCGATCCATGGTTAGACAACTGTTTCGGTTTGGTTGATTTGTTTGGATTGTACTTTCCATATCTGTTTTTAAAAGTATTTTCATTATTTTCACTGGGTGTTGAAACAAGTCTACTAAGTACTTGGAGAATTCTAGCTTTGCGCCTGATCAACGCACTGCTAGAATCTACAGGAACGAGGATAAACTTGTTAAGACATCGAGTTATAAAAATATTTTGATAAAAGTGTCTTGATAAAGTACTATATAAAAAAATATTTTGATCGGTTATTTTCCCTTTTAAATTTAAAATGTTTTAAATATTGTTTACTTTGAACCATCAGATTTGAATCAAATGACTATTCATCATACTAAAAAAAAAAATTAAATTGAAATGTATAATGGTTCAAATAAGGTTCATCCTTGCCTTTCAGCCTACTTTATCTCCTAGCTATCATTTTTCCCTGCCTCCTTTCGGGGATGTATTCCAACCTATTGTTCTTTCTTGTTGTTTCTCCGCTTCCTTCCTTTTCGAGGATGAAAAGATTTGAGTGGGGGAGAGTGTAACAACCCTATATTTTTATGTATATTTTAATTTTGACTTTATTTCATTTTGAAATTTTTTAAAACTTGTTTCATTTCAAACATTTCATTTTTAAATATAAACTTTGATTATTATGTGAATTATAATTCCAAATGGTATAAATTGAATATTTTCCTGAAATGTTGACTTTGGTCAATTTGGGTCAAACTTTGATTTTTAAATTTCAAATTTAAATATTTAAATTCTTAAATTTTATCTTTTATTATGAAAATAGATTTAATAACTTGAATACTTCTTTTCGTTTCGTTGAAAATGAATTTAAATTGTAAAAGTTATGTACATTTCAATTTCGGGTATAATTTGTTTTATTTTGCAATTTTGTCTATTTTAAATTTTTTAAATAATATTTTCTTTGCTATATTTTATTTTAATATGTGTTAATATGTTATTTTATATATATTTTGTCTTTTAATATTTTTTAAAGTGATAACAAATTTTTTTCAAAATTTACTGTATTTATTTCCTATTTTTAAAGGCTGTTTTCTATTTTTCTGCTATTTTCTTCATTTAAATTATATTTAATTAAAATTTATATATTTATTTTGTGAATGAATTTTTATTTTATGTTCTTATCTCTATTTATAAATATTTTTTATGTACATAAAAATTTTCCAAAGTTATTGCATTTATTATCAAATTTTCTAAACTAGTTTTCATTTTCTGTGCTATTTTCCTAATTTAATCATATATAATTAATATTTATTTATTTATATTTTGTTTATTTGTGATATTTTTGTATTAACTGAATTTATATATATATTTCAGTTATTTAAAATTATAAAAAGAAATAAGAAAAATTTGAAAGGTTTTGTGACTTTTTATTTCTTAAGGCTCTTTGTATTCTCACCTTTTCAACTCCAGCCATTACTTTTCATTCAATTGGCTGCCTTAACTCATTTCTCCAGCCGACTCCTCTATCATTTCACGTGATTTTTCTTTCTCAAACTCTGAAAAAAAGTACGGCCTCTCCTATGTGAAAAGCTTGGTAAAAATTTTCTTCTTTTCTATGCAACTTCTACTTATTTTCTTATGATTTTGCACTTGTTTTCTCACCTTCTATGCTCAGCTCCTCCTTCCTCCTCCACCTTGGCCTCTTCCACCACCACCACATCTGGTCATCACCTCCTCCAGCCCAGGCCCAAGCCATGGCCGTGCCCCTTGATGAAGAAGACCCACCTAAAAATGAACAAAACTCCACCTAAATGGTCATAGCCTAGCCTAACTTGTTCCACCACCTCTCTCCATCACTTTGGACGACCATACACCACCACCACCAGCAAATTCCTGACCTGAGCCCACTGCCACATCATCCTCCAGCCCACTAAAGACCTGGCCGTGCTCTCCTTGGCCTTGGCCGAGCCCTCTAGTGCATAGGAATATATGTATTTGCCTTGTAGTGTTAGTTCATGCTCATATATCATTGCTCGATCATTTTGCCATGCTAGGCCGACCTATGAACCCAAAACCAGATCCAACCACACCCCTTAGCCATACATTTCAGATCTGGAGTTGAAGCATAGGTGGTAGAAAGCAAGTGCAAACACTCCGGTGATGTTTTGTGTATTCATTTCTAGTTTTGTTTAATTGAATTTGGGTTGAAAACTTGTGTTATATTTATTTGTTTTGTATCATGTATCCAAGGAGAATTAATCTTTGGCTCTTCCACTCATCTTTGTGTCGTGTTATCGTGCTTGTTTGGATCTCATTCGTGCATTCGTCGTTGTGTCTCCAGCTCAAAACAGTGAGTTATTCTCACCAGACAATATGTACATATATAACTAGTAAATTGACCCATTTTGAATCTGTAAAATGCATTATCATGTTACACCTGCTATATTATGATTATATGATATTCACCCATGCTTATACACCTGTTATAACATCTGTTACTGTTATATTATGTTGTTCTGTTATTTTTACCACTTTATCACACTGCAAGTTCCCTGTAGATTAGAATCACTATGGGTTGAAATGATACATACCCGAACGGACTTTAGAATAGGAGAAAATCGTTATGGGCTGAAATGATAGGCCTGAATGATTTTCAATTATTTTCTTTTACTTGGGATTACGGGTTTG
Source organism: Allium cepa (assembly GCA_030765085.1). NCBI lineage: Eukaryota > Viridiplantae > Streptophyta > Magnoliopsida > Asparagales > Amaryllidaceae > Allium > Allium cepa. The sequence goes on from CM060939.1 coordinate 979,526,968, forward strand.
AAATGATCAAACCCGGGTTTTCTTTGTAAATTACGGGTTGAAATGATATATTACCCGTATCACTTTACCTAGGCTAGAAAATGAAATACAGACCCGTTGTTAAAATATGTTTTTCTAATTTTTTTTTTAAATTTTTTAGAAATGTAAATATTATAATATTTTGATTAGATTTGATTAAAAAATGATTTTTGTAAAGCATTATTAATTTTCTGAAAATTTATAAGTGAAATAAATAAAGGGAAAAGTTAGAAATCTGAAATGTAAGTTATTTTGAAAATTATAATTTGGTGATAAATGGAATTTAAATTAAATATTAAATATGATAAATTTATGATATTTTGAATTAAATGAATTTAAAAATGATTTTTATAATATATTAATGATTTTTGAATAAAGTTAAATGTGAAATGAATGGATATTTAAGTTGAAATTTTGAAATACAACAAAATTTGGAAATCTGTGAATTTGGCTTAAAAGTGAATCTTAAGTTAAGTAAATAAAAATGAAATTAAGTTATATTTGAAATCTAAACTTAAGTGTTAAGTTAAATTTAATTTAATGAATTTAAATTTAATACTAGAATTTAATAAGTGAACTATTATTAAATTTTGATTTTTGAATGGAGATTTAACTTTATAAAATCATGAATATAAGGATATTTGAATGATTGTTTTAAAAGTGAAATTATATGATTTTATAAGTTAAAAATGATTTAAATAAAAATATAATTGTTTGTGAAATTATATTGAATATTTGAAGTTAATTAACTGCATTTCTGAAATGCTATTAATTCTAATGTAAATGATAATACAACATTTGTAAATGCTGTAGTTTATAATAATGGACCAAATGGCTAAGTTTAATTAAAGGCTATTATAGCATTTTTGTAAATGTTATAATTGTTGAATTTAACTAAGTTTTATTTGAAACTAATGTAACCCTATTACAGCATTTTAAATGCTATCTTTTGTTAAATTGAACTGTTTTGAATGTAACTTTCTGTAGCAATTTCTAAATGCTGCGAAAGTCGAATTTTCATCTGTTTTAATAAATTAAGTGAATAAATGAATTTTGAAAGACTAAAATTTTGGAAATTTAATAATTTAACTATTAAATATAATAACTTCATTTTATGATTTAAAATGAAGTAATTTGTTTTGAAATATAAACTATTTTGAAATGTGTTTTGTAATGGTATTTAAATTAAATAAGAATGAATGTGGTTTGGAAGATATTATATTTTTGATATTTTGAAATGGATTTTGAATGATATTGAATTTTGAAATGATATATTATTTTGAAGTATAAAATACCATTTTGAAATTTTAACCACGGGATGTATTTAATCTATAGGTGAACTGATTCTTAAAGGATGGGCGATCCCAAGCATCCTTTAAGTTATTGTGCATTTCTACTACAGTTCACTTGAGTTGGTTTACATTATGTAAGTATATATTGTCCTGACTCGAGTGTTTTGTGTTTTACTTTACGCTCGGGTCAGCCTGAGTATTCACAGCTTTGGATTCTCTTTCTGGAGCTGGTCTTTGCTGGAGTTTCTGCTTATCTACATTTATATCTACTCTCTGTTTCAGCTGTTCTAGTTTATCTCATGTATTAGTGAACTTCTATTTAATTGGGATTTCTATTATGTTGTTTTCAGACTGTATTATGTATTTGGTTTGAGACTCTGCCGTAGTAGCTTCATGAACTACTATGTATTTTATTTCCGCTGCGAGTTATGCTGATATTTCTGTGTCTGTGATTCTGTGATTGTATTTCATTTGCTCCAAATTTATTTGCAACGCGGTATTTGAGCAATTCAAGTCCGACATGTGCGGATGCGAATGGCTGAAAATATCGGGTTGTTACAATCATAGTATATGGCTATGCAAGGAGAATGACAGTTTCTAATCAAGGAACCAGATCGAAGTCTATACTATAGAAGTCGAGTGAGCGATACTAGTTTGAAAGTAAAATTTGTGTGATCGAGCAAGTGATTAGATTTGATATTTTGTATGTTCACACCCCCACATCCTTTAGTATACCCGAAAAAGGGTACACTAAAGAATACAGTGCGTTATAGGTATAGTTAAAAACTTATGGAGACTAAGATTCACAAAAAAAACCAGCGGAAACATTAATAACTTATTTAAAAATCAAACTTCATAAATACTTTAATAAAACCAAATATGTCTCAAAATACAAAATGTCCATGTATAGTGAAAAACATTATCTCAGTCATAATATCACAGTACATAAAATAACTATCCCTCTCAACGAAAAGTACCAGTACATTAAATGAAATAAAAACTAAAGAATACATAAAGAAAATCTCCGCAGCTGAAATATCCTACGAAATCTGATGTCTACTGTCCTTGCCTTTGCTGGCCTATAGGGAGAAAAGTAAAATAAAGGAGTCGGTCAGACTAAAAGTCTGGTGAATGAAAGTAATTACTAGTATTCTTAAGCTAGATAAAGGTAATAGACTTTGCAATAATTCTAATTTTAGAGGAAATAAAAGAAAAGATAAAGCTGGAATAAAATACGGTTTAATTATTCATTTTGCTTAGATAGCCCGATCAGATTTTCGGCACTTGTCTTAGGTAACTGCTTTGATTAGGCTGAATTCCTAATCCTACTTTAATTAGGCTGAAATCTTACTTCTACTTTTTGATCGGCCTTCCATCTCTGCTATGCCTATTGCGGACTAGACACATCATGTTGGTCCCTACGCTAAAGACACCTACTATTGCGGACTAGACCCATTTTGTTGGTCCCTACGCAAAAGTCACCTGCTAAGCACTTGGAACTCCAAAAACTTATGTAACAACTTGCATATTTTACGATTGTATATTTAAATATTTTATTTAAATATAGCATCGTCGGTCGGATTAAAGTCCGAAAAGCTACTTTTGCAAATAATCGAATTAGGACACAAGACCACTTCCATTGAGTCCAAAATGGCATTTGCGACATTTTTGAGTATAAACAACGATATGTTTGGAGTTGACTATAATTTTGCTATTTTTCTATTGGGCTTTGGGTTTGGGTTTGGGTTTGAGTTTCAGCCCACTAACCCAACTTATCTAATACCCTAACTCCACCCCCTCTCCTCTTCATTCATTCTATCATTTTCCTAACACTTAAACTAAAGAAAAATGGGGGTAGAGAAAAGAAAACAAAATTCCTAAGCCCTAGTTTTCTTAGCAAATTCAAGTTCTAGCTCCGAAAATCAAAGAGAAGCTTAGGTAAGCATCCTCTTTATCTTTTCTATCTCAATCGCTCTTCAATTTTTAGAAATTCCTAAACCCTAACTTAGGAAATATTTTTCTTATGAGCTTAGATTGAAGCTTCTTGGGTTAAAATTGAAGAGTGGTTGATCTTGCCTTGTTTTATAGCTTCTCACTTGTGTTTTTGGATTTAAAGGTGAGTTCTTGAACTCACATCTACGTCTATAACTTTATTTGTTGTTAGATATGAATTCCTAACATCTATTCATGTTCATTTTCTTTGATTTGAATTGATTTGGAGAATTTTCCAATTTTGGCGTTCTGAAGTCAAAATCTATGAAAATCCTTATATGGATGTTTGGATATGTTATTTGGGGTGTATCGAAGAGCCTATAAAGCTGGGTTGTCGGTTGGCATAAATCTTTAGTCATCGTTGCTCGCTTGATCTCTCCAGAACCATTTTGGCCATCATGGCCTAGGAAAATTGTTGCCCAGCCCAGGCATCCAGATGTCTGAAATTAAGGTTCAGACGTCAGGTTATGCATTTTGGAAAAAAATACGACAGAAGAAAAAAATGCAGAAAACAGAAGCTGAAATAACCATTCAGACGTCTGAAACACTTTGCGAGACGTCTGATTCCACCTTTCAGACGTCTGATACAACATGTTAGACGTATGAAGCCACCTTTCAAACGTCTGGAAGTTTTTGAATTTCTAGAACCTAAATCCAGATGTCTGGATTGACCCCCAAATGTCTGGAATTGTTCATTTTGCCTATTTTTGCTGGTTTTGAGTGGATTTCCAATTTTAATCGATTTTTGTTGATCCATTTAGTTGTTATCACTTATTATCGAATTTGATGACTTCTTTCTTTGCATTTTTGGGAATATCCTTTTTGATGGATTTGGTATTGATTTCTTTGGATTTAATTCATGTCTTCGTATGTGAATTGTTGGTGATTGATTGTTTCTACAATTATTTCTATGGTTTGTCACTTTAAAATGCAAAGCTTTTTATACTAGTAGTAAATATTCAAACCTTTTCATCAAAACGATTTCAACATTTACATTCAACATCAAACTTTCTTTTAAAACTGTTTTCTAATCTATTAGTATATATAAACCTTTACCTCATTCGTTCGAGAAATCCAAATAGACGACCTAGCAAAACAAGTTGTATGAAACACTTTCATTTACTTTGTCATTTAATTCTTAGACTTGTTCGATGGAAACTCTTGTGACAATTTTCAAGTGAAAATCTACAATTTGTTTGTAAATATTTAAGTTAAGGCAGGTTATGGGACATGAAGCTAAACTCATTTGTTTACTAGCTTAGTGTAATTCACACTTTTTATTAATCAATGGTGATCATCTTATGGTTTAGACTACCGATGTGCAATGTGTCTTTGTCCACGTAGGGGACTGTACCTCGTTTTATTGAGCTTCATCTCATTTCTTTTATAGGCTAACGACATATGGGTTCTTTGGAGTTTCGTCTCATTTTTATGGGCTAGCGACCCATGTTCTTTTATGGTGTTTGGTTCATCGAACGTACTGTTATTGTACGACGTCGATGTTCTGGCTTATCTGGATCAGTGGATGTACTGTTATTGTACTACAACGTTGTTCTGGTTTATCAGGTTCATCGGGCGCACCGTTATTGTACTACGTCGTTATACCGAGTTATTGGAGTTTCAGGTCCATCGGGCATACTGTTACTGTACTACGTCGATGTTCTGAATTATTCGAGTTTCAGGTTCCTCGGGCGTACTGTTAATATACTACGTCGTTGTACCGGCTCTATGGTTAGCGATCATGGGATAGCGACTCATTTGTGATACGTGTGTTAGTGAGTTTTCATGCTCCCGTTTGTGATAAGCCTCCCTCTTTGTGATTTCTGGATTTCTAATTGATGATTTCTAGAATTTGGATTTCACCAATTATTGCGATTGGCATTGATAAGTTTTATCAATATCTTTTGGTTTGGTGAATAATTTAAAGAATAAGACATTCTTTTTAGTGTTTGGGAATATTGGAGATATTGTATGATTTTTTTGTAATTAAATGTATACTTGTCACACTATGGCATTATTGTTATCATACGTTTTTGTTATATCTCTTATCCTATCTCATTTTACCTGATATTTATAGCTAGACTGATCTGTTTATTACTTTTTATTAAATAATACTTGGGTTAGACCGAGGTATTTCAGGTGCTTCTGCTTGACTTCTTATCAGGGTCTGTCATCCGACCTTTGGCTAACCACCTAGTTTAGTAGCTTTTGCTTTTATACATTTGAGATAGAGGCTCCTTGATGTATACATATTCTTTTGTCGAGCAATTGTACCTATTCTTTTGTGATGTAGTGGACCTTGTATGACCACTACTTTGTTGTACACTTTTATATGATATATTCTTATCTATTTCCGCCTTAGGGATATGAATATCTGTGATCGATTTGTGTTATGCTTATTTATTTTTGTTTCCGAAGATCACATAGCTACTGTGTAGTAGCTTTGAATTTGTATCGGCATATCGGATTTCCTCTTGAAATGAAATGCTACTATCTGACATATCGGTACACGCACAAAGCAATTACACAGATGGTCGCTCCTCAATAGCCTTATTCCTCTTGCTAGTTGATGGCATTACCTAGTAGTGTCCTTGGCTAGTGTGAGTATAAAGGTGGGGCAACACAGCTTGGTATCAAAGCCAAACTTCGGAACAACATAGAATATTATAGCAAGGATCATCGTCCTAAGTCTTTCTTAGGAATTGTGCCTTAGGATTTAATCCAAGCCTTCGGACCCATTCTAAGATTTTTTTTAATGATGCCTTGTTTTATCAATCATGACTGTTTGATATTCATTTTGAGAATAACCTTTTTATTCTTCTTTCTTTCTTTCTTAAAGAAGAGAAATGTTTAGACCAGGCCGTCCCAGTTCTGGTCAATCCAGTGCCACTCCCCAGGATGGAGTATTTATGTCTGTCTAACAGCTTTTAGATCCTGCAACAAATGCTTAAGCTGTCGGACCTATTCCAGAGCCTACTCATCCAAGATCTTGGTTTGCACGTTTGTGTAGAGATTATACCAAATTGGGTGGAAGGCCATTCAAGGGTTCTGAAAGTGTTATAGAAATCCAAGTTTGGCTTAGATCATGCGACCGCATCTTTTCTCGCATGAATCTCTTTGTTCTCCATCGAGTCCAAGGGGCTTCTAGCATGCTCCAAGAAAGAGCATTAGATTGGTACGAGCTTTTGGTTTCTGAGATTATTGAAGCGGATCTTACTTGGGAGCAATTCCGAGAAAAATTGAATTGAAGTTTGTGCCGGAAGTTGAAAAAGTAACTTTAGCTCGACGTTTTATTGACCTTGTTCAAGGTGTATCTTATGTCACGGATTACGTCGCATTTTTGAATCTCTCTCTAAATATGGAGTCGAGTATATTAATACCCCATTGAAGAAAAATCAGAGGTTTGTCCATGGGTTGAATAAGAACCTCAAAAAGCCTTTACTTCTGAAACTAGAAGTTTCTTTTGATTAGCTTATTGATATCGCTCTTTGACTTGAAGAGACCGATAAAGAAGGTGATGTTGAAGTCGTGAGTGCCAAGCAGAACTTCAACAACAACAAGAAGAGGCCTAATAAGTTCAAAAGTCCTTATCCCAACATGAAAGGGAAACAAGCTGCTTCGATATCAAAGACTCCTACCTCTAGTCATGGACAATGTTAAAATTGTGGTTGTAACGACCATTAAAATAGATGCCCGAAACCTCTCTTTTGCCGTTATTTGCAAAAGTTCGGGTCATATTTTATCTTCATGCCCCAAACTTTCAAGCAAGAAAGAGGAAAAGCTAAATGTTGTGCAGGCGCCTAGTAACACTTCTCTTGGTCAAGGTATTTCTCATTCTATCGTTGATCACATTATTAGATTTCTTGATCATCCTATTCGAGTTCTTTTTGATACGGGTGCATCCCATTCTTTTATATCAAAAAACTTGTTGATACTTTTTCTTTAAGTGTTATGGCTTTGATGACTTCACTGAGAGTTGTTAATCCGGTTGGTGGATCCGCAACACTCAGTTTTCTTTGTAAAGATGTTGAGATAATTTTATGTGATTATTCTTTCCTAGCCGATTTGCATGTTATGCGTTACTTAGGCTTCGCAATGATTTTGGGAATGGATTGGCTTAATTGTTATGAAGCCCATATCCTATGTCCTGAGAGGACTATTCATCTTCGACATTCTCAATCTGTTAAGAAGATTTCTATTGTTTTTAAAGATTCAGATTCTAATTAGGTGGCAACGTTACATTCTCTAAACCCTCATGATGACGATAATGATGGTGAGGAAGTTGTCATTTCCCTCACTCACGTTGTTCGTGAATTTTCCGACATATTTGAGCCTGTTTTAGGAATACCCCCTAAGCGAGTAATTAAGTTCAGAATTAATTTAATCCCTGTAGCTCTACCCATCACTCGTCCTCCTTATCATATGTCCAATAAGGAAAATGAGGAGATGCGTAAACAATTATCCAAATTGGAAACGAAGCAATTTATTCGTTATAGTTCCCTCCTTGGGGAGCTTCAGCTATTTTTGTGAAGAAATCCGATGGTACACTTAGGCTTTGTGTTGACTACCGCAAGCTTAATGATCTCACTATCAAGAATAAATATTCTTTACCTCGGATTGATGATCTATTCGATCAACTTAGCGGTGATAGAGTCTTTTCACAGTTACACTAAGCAATCGGTTTTCATCAGCTTCGTATTGCAAAGGATATCATTCCTTTGACATCATTCCGTACTCGTTATGGATCTTATGAATGGCTTGTTATGCCATTTGGTTTAACGAATGCTCCAGCTTATTTCGTTAACCTTATGAATCAAGTTTTCACAGATTTTGTCGATCGATTTTTTCTCATCTTTATAGATATCCTTGTTTATTCTAAAATCAAGGAAGAGCATGAAAAGCATCTTCGGATTGTGTTGGAAACTCTTAGGGGCAATCAATTGAAAGCAAAGCTTTCTAAGTGCATTTTTGGCAATCTTGCGTGAAATTTTTAGGACATATCATTTTTGAAACCGGAATTTCTATGGATCCTTCAAATTTTGAAGCGATTCAAAATTGAAAGAGACCGAAGAGTGTGACGGAAATTCATAGCTTACTCGGATTGGAGGGTTATTACAGTAGGTTCATAAAAGACTTTTCTAAAATTTCCGTGCCCCTTACTAGTTTACACAAAGAAGGGAGTTAGGTACATTTGGTCAAACAAATGTGAAGCTTCTTTTCAGAAATCAAAGAAACTCCTTTCCAATGCCCCTATTCTTGTGATTCCGGAAGGGAACTAAGATTTTATTGTTTATACCGATGTTAGTCGTGTTGGTTTGGGTGTCGTTCTCATGCAAAGGGAACATGTTATTGCTTATGCTTCTAGGCAAATAAAGCCTGCCGAGACTAGATATGCCGCTCATGTTTAGAGCTCGCGGCTATTGTTTTTGCCCTTAGAATTTAGCGTCATTATCTTTTGGGAGAGAAATTTGTTCTCTATGACGATCATAAATCTTTAAAGTATTTATTTTCTCAAAAGGAACTTAATTTGTGTCAACAACGTTGGCTCGAGTTCCTTGCATCTTACGATCATGATATTTTTATACTCCCGGAAAGGGAAATCGTGTTGCCGATGCCCTTAGCCGAAAGCAACAAGCGGTTATTTCTATGATGATATCCGAATGAGGGATCTCGAGACTTTGTCCACTTGTGAGATTCGAGATCGTGAATCCAATTATGCTCATCTCTTGTTTTATGTAGCCTTGAGGCTCATCCATCTCTTTTAGACCGTATTCTTGATGCTCAAAGGCATGATCCGGAATTGGCTCATCTTAGCCAAAGTTGTCGAGATAGTAATATTAATGGTTTGAAAGACTTTGAAATCGATGCTTGTGGCGGCATTCGAAAATTTGGTAGACTTATGTGCCAAATATTGGTAATCTTCGTAAAGACATTGTAGAAGATACCCATTGTTCTAAATTTACCATTCATCTTGGTAGTAGTAAAATGTACGTGGATACGAAGCGACTTTATTTTTAGGATGGAATTAAATCTGATATTGCATACTTCATTAAGCATTGCATGACTTGTCAACTCGTAAAGGACGAGCATCAAAGGCCTGGTGGGTTATTGCGACCTTTGGATATTCCAGTTTGGAAGTGGGCTCAAGTCTCCATGGACTTTATTGACGGTCTTCCCCTTCTCATTCGGGCCATGACAGTTTGTGGGTGATTGTTGATAGGCTTACAAAATCTTCCCATTTTATTCCCGTTTGATATAATCGGACCATACCTCTTTTGGCCAAACTCTATGTTAGAGAAATTGTTAAATTGCATGGAATTCCTACTTCTATTGTTAGCGATCGTGATTCATTGTTTACTAGTGAATTTTGGAAGAGTCTTCAAAAAGCTTTGGGAATGAAGCTTAATTTTAGCACCGCTTATCATCCTCAGTCCGATGGACAAACCGAGCGTGTGAATCAAACTCTTGAAGATCTTCTTCGTGCATGTGTTCTTGATTTTGTTGGAAGTTGGGAAGATCATATTTCTCTTGTTGAGTTTTCCCATAATAATAGCTTCCAATCTAGTATTGGTATGGCACCTTTTGAGGCACTCAATGGAAAGCCATGCCGATCTCCTTCTTGTTGGCTTGAGGCCGGTGAGAAGCTGGTTTTAGGTCTAGATTTTATTCGTGATTCCACAGAAAAGACTGACCTTATTCATCATAGAATGAAAGAAGATCAAAGTAGGCAAAAATCTTATGCCTATAACCGAAGAAGGAATTTAGATTTTTATGTGGAAGATTTGGTGTTTATTCGTGTTTCACCTATGAAGGGTCTTGTGCGTTTCGGTCGATCGGGAAAACTAGCACCACGATATGTTGGTCCATTTCCTGTCACCGAACGTATTGGTTTTGTGGCTTATCGTCTTTTAATACCGAGTCAATTTTCTGCTTGTATGACGTTTTCCACGTCTCTCAACTACCAAAATGCCTTAGGGATTCTGATTCTACTCTTGAGTCCGTTGTTATTGAAGAAATTGAAGTTTCACCAAATTTGACTTATAGGCAAAATTCTACTCATATCATTGCTTTGGAGGTTAAACACCTTTGAAATAAAGATACCCCACTTATCAAAGTTCAATGGTCCTCAAATCCTAAGGATTGCTTTTGGGAATTCAGAGAATTCATCGAGCGAACGCATCCGGACTTACTCTCTCGAGCTCTTTAAGGTGAAGTTCTTATTTCAAATTTTATTTTGTGTTGATATGCTTTTATGGTTGTTACTCTTTATTTTTTTCTTAAGTATTGCGAGGACGCAACTTCTTTAAGGAGGAGAGTCTGTAACAATTCACATATTTTACAATTGTATATTTAAATATTTTATTTAAATATAGCATCGTTAGTTGGAATAAAGTCCGAATGCTACTTTTTGCAAACATTCGAACTAGGATTCGAGACCACTTCCATTGAGTCCAAAATGACATTTGCGACCTTTTTGAGTATAAACATCGATATGTTTGGAGTTGACTAGAATTTTGCTATTTTCCTGTTGGGGTTTGGGTTTGAGTTTCAGCCCACTAACCCAATTCATCTAATACCCTAACTCCACCCCCTCTCCTCTTCATTCATTCTATTATTTTCCTAATACTTAAACTAAAGAAAAATGGAGGTAGAGAAAAGAAAACAAAATTCCTAAGCCCTAGTTTTCTTAGTAAATTCAAGTTCTAGCTCCAAAAATAAAAGAGAAGCTTAGGTAAGCATCCTCTTCATCTTCTCCATCTCAATCTCTCTTTAATTTTTAGAAACTCCTAAACCCTAACTTAGGAAATATTTTACATATGAGCTTAGATTGAAGCTTCTTGGGTTAAAATTGAAGAATGGTTGATCTTGCCTTGTTTTATAGCTTCTCACTTGTGTTTTTGGATTTAAAGGTGAGTCGTTGAACTCACATCTACGTCTATAACTTTCTTTGTTGTTAGGTATGAATTTCGAACATCTATTCATGTTCATTTGCTTTTTATTTGAATTGATTTGGTGGAGTTTCCAATTTTGGCGTTTTGAAGTCAAAATCTATGAAAATCCTTATATTAATGTTTGGAAATGTTATTTTGGGTGTATCGAAGAGCCTATAAGGCTGGGTTGTCGCTTGGCGTAAATCCCTAGTCATAGTTGCTCGCTCGATCGCTCCCGAACCATTTTGGCCATCATGGCCTAGGCAAATTGTTGCCCAGCCCAGGCATCCAGACGTTTGAAATTAAGGTTCAGACGTCAGGTTATGCACTCTGGAGAAAAAAATATACGACAGAAGAAAAAAATGCGAAAAAAGAATCAAATGTCTGAAACAACCATTCAGACGTCTGAAACAACCATTCAGACATCTGAAACACCTTATCAGACGTCTGTTTCCACCTTCTAGACGTTTGATACAACATGCCAGATGTCTGAAGCCACCTTTTAGATGTCTAGAAGGTTTCTGAATTTCCAGAACCTAAATCTAGACATCTGGATTGACCCCTATACATCTGGAACTGTTCATTTTTCCTATTTTTGCTGTTTTTGAGTGGATTTCCAATTTTAATCGATTTTTCCTGATCCGGTTAGTTGTTATCACTTATTATCGACTTTGATGACTTCTTTCTTTGGATTTTTGGGAATATCCGTTTTGATGGATTTGGTGTCGATTTCTTTGGATTTAATTCACGTCTTCATATGTGAATTTTTGATGGTTGATTGTTTCTACAGTCATTTCTGTAGTTTGTCACTTTATAATGCAAAGGTTTTTATACTAGTAGTAAATATTCAAACCCTTTCATCAAAACGATTTCAACATTTACTCTAAACATCAAACTCGTTTTTAAAACCGTTTTCTAATATTAGTATATACAAACCTTTACCTCATTCATTCGAGAAATCCAATTAAACGACTTAGCAAAACAAGTGGTATGAAACGCTTGCGTTTACTTGTCGGTTAATTCTTAAACTTGTTCGATTAAAACTCTTGTGACACTTTTCGAGTGGAAGCCTACAATTTGTTCGTAAATATTTAAGCTAAGCCAGTGGTTATGGGACATGAAGCTAAACTCATTTATTTACTAGTTTAGTATAATTCACACTTTTTATTAATCAATGATGATCATCTTATGGTTTAGACTAGCGGTGTACGATGTCTCTTTGCCCACATGGGGGACTGTACCTCGTTTTATTGAGCTTCATCTCATTTCTTTTATAGGCTAATGACCTATGGGTTCTTTGGAGTTTCGTCTTATTTTTGTGGGCTAGCGACCCATGTTCTTTTATGTTGTTCGGTTCATCGGACGTACTGTTATTGTACTATGTTGATGTTTCAATTTATCTAGATCAATGGATGTACCGTTATTGTACTACATCGTTGTTTCGGTTTATCAGGTTCATCGGGAGCACCGTTGTTGTACTACGCCGTTGTACCGAATTATTGGAGTTTCAGGTCCATCGGGCATACCGTTACTGTACTACGTTGATGTTCTGAATTATTAGAGTTTCAGGTTCCTCGGGCATGCTGTTAATATACTACGTCGTTGCACCAGCACCATGGTCAGTGACCATAGATAGCGGCCCATTTGTGATACACGTGTTGGTGAGTTTTCATGCTCTTGTTTGTGATAGGCCTCCCCCTTTGTGATTTTTGGATTTCTAATCGATGATTTCTAGAATTTGTGTTTCACCGATTTTTGCGATTGGCATTGATAGGTTTTACCAATATTTTTGGGTTTGGCGAATAATTTAAAGAATAAGACATACTTTTTAGTGTTTGAGAAAATTGGAGATATTGTATGATTTTGTTGTAATTAAATGTATACTTGTCACTGCATGGCATTATTGTTATCATACGTTTTTGTTATATCTCTTATCCTATCTCATTTTATCTGATATTTAAAGCTAGACTGATCCATTTATTATTTTCTTATTAAATAATACTCGAGTCAATTTCAGGTGCTTCTATTGACTTCTTATCAGGGTCTGACATTCGACTTTTGGCTAACTACTTAGTTTAGTAGTTTTTGCTTTTATACATTCGAGATAGAAACTCCTTGATGTATACATATTCTTTTGTCTAGCACTTGTACCTATTCTTTTGTGACGTAGTGGATCTTGTATGACCACTATTTTGTTGTACATTTTTATGTGATATATTCATATTTGTTTCCGCCTTAAGGATATGAATATCTATGGCTGATTTGTATTATGCTTATTTTATATTTCTTTCCGAAGACCACATAACCACTATGTAGTAGCTTTGATTTTGTATCGGTATGTCAGATTTCCTCTTGAAACGAAATGCATGTTATACTATCTGACATATCGGTACTCGCACAAAGCAATTACGCAGATGGTCGCTCATCAACAGCCTTATTCTTCATGCTAGTTGATGGTTCATGCTAGTTGATGGCATTACTCAGTAGTGTCCTTGGTTAGTGTGAGTATAGAGGTGGGGCGTTACAACTTATTAGCCCACATTAGGCCGCACGCTCGACCACCATCAGGCTGGCGCTATCTATTCCTCCCTCTTTTGACCTCTCATTTACCATAGCTCCAGCATAAGCGTACCCTAGCCTCATCTCTGCTATTGTGAGACCACTTGTTACTGACTGAAGGGAATGCTGTTGGTACGGTCCTAACAAACAAAATCTAGTTGTGCCCCTTGCCAAATCCCCTTGATTTGAGCTTCTATTTATTGACCACTTATTTACCATCACTTTAGCATAAGCGTATCCAAGGGAAATGCTACCGGTATATGTCCTACTTTCATATTTTCTTATTAACTTAATATAAGTCTATTTAGATAAGCCTCTACTGTTATCCTTGCTATATTTGCTTATTAACTTGTTCTTAGTCTTAAAAATAAGCCTTTGATGTTTTCTCTAATTATAACATGTGTGTTATAATTTTACTTAACCCAAGGTCTAAGTTTAAAAATAAGCTACTTCTTGCTATTTCTTCTATTTTCTTTTTTAGTTATAATTACATGTTATAACTATGCTTGCAAATATCATAAATTTTTCTATTTCAGTCTATGTCCAATTTATTACAGTTCTTCTTATTTTGCATCCCATTTTCTGTAAATTCAGTGTTATAATATTTTAGTCCATATTAACGAATTATTTTCTTTTATCTATTCCATTCGTGTGAAAAGGGAATCAAAAAGAAACTGGCATTATAGAAGAAATCCCAACGTAAAATAGATGTAAATAATAATGAATAACTGTAAAAACCGTAAATAACTATAAATAATTGAAAAGGCTATAATTGACATCAAATAATTGCAAACAACCGAAATAGAATAGCTAAAAGAAAATAGATTGGAAAACAATTCTAAAATAAACTATAAATAAACTTGCACAAAGGTTATCCCAAAATTGTTGAAAAACTACAACTATTGGAAACCGTATTATTTTAAATTATTTAAAAATCTAAAATAATTACTTAAACACTCACCTATGGTCCTTAGCTTTTTTCCTTGGCTTTCTCGGATCCACTTTATGGGTATAAAATATTTTAACTGAAAAGATCTTCACCTCGAAAAAATATTCCTTAGGGTCCAGCCTCAGGCAATGAACCCAGATGGAGAAAATCTGAGTGAGAAAAATAGCTAGGCCTAGGGTCTTATTTATAGTGGCACTTGTGGATCTTAGAATGTTCGATATAGAGATTAAATCTGGTGCAACCATGTCATAGGATCGATAGGAACCGTCGGAGGGAAGCACAGATGCAAATGATTGGATAAAAGTTGCAAAATGACGTGTTCAAATCAACTAGATGAAGCCACGTATAAGAATGCATGTGGGTCGACCTTGATGTCGACCTTCCACTAGCTAGGTTCTACCTAGCCATGGTGAGGGTCGACCTAGCCTATTTTTTTCTTTCCATTTCTTTGTTTTCTTGTTTCTAGCGTATCTCCTTCGACTTAGCTTCGATTTTGACAATCTATATATTGAAATTAATCAGAAAATTACCACGGGCACAATGGTACAACTACCATGGTTCAATTGTAATAATTTCACCAAGTTATTTTATTATTTTATTAATTCTTTAATTAATTACTATAGCTAAAATTTTGGATTGTTACAGTATGGATGGCATATGTACATCGTACAAGCTTTAATTTAGTTGAAAACATTTGACCTTAGAAATGCATGTTATATGATTTGATTTGACATGTTGGTTGAGATGATTGTTGTTTATGGTCTGATATGCTTAGATTCATATTGTATGTTGGATGGATAGTTGTATGGTTTCATTTGTCATGTTTATCAGTAAGTGTGTTTCAAGTATATGGTAACAAAGGCTAGCTTGCTACTTTTGGTTTCATGTGAAGAGTTGTTGCCCGACAAATTGATATGTAGTAGATTTATAATTTAGTGATTATTTGGTGATTTTATGCCTTAGATATGGGAGACCACCTTTCGGCTTTGTTTTTCTTTTGTTGGTTTAGACTATATGTGGTGAGTTGTGATTTTATGGACCGAGCCGCGCAAAGGAGGTGCTGCCCAAATTTTCTGAAAATTTAGACCAAAGTTGAAAAAAATTTAGCACAAGGATGTTTATATATGACCGATACTTGTAAGAATCGGTGTTCGAAATTTTTGGAATAAGCCCTAGGTGACTTGGGAATTTAGTGATGATTTGGAAGTTTTCACTATAGATGTGGTTGTTGCTAGTTATTCGTTTCGTGTGTTTATAACTCGATTCGGTGAGAGAGCTATGATTGGCTTACATGTACCTGGTAGGTAGGATAGTGTTCATGATAGATTAGTATGAAGTTTGATGTTCTGGCATAAATTGAAGATGATTTTTATATCATCATATATGCTTGGGTGTTTGAATATGTTGCTTAGTCCTTTAAGATTTTAGGGATGAAATATTTTTAAAAAGGGAAAGTATAACAACCCGTATTTTTGGGATGCTCTGAATATTTACATTTTGGATAAATAGACATTTAATTGATTTATTTATCAATAAGCTAAAAACTTGATTTTCGCAAACGGACATGAAGACTTGGGATTATTTCCATTGGGTCCGGATGGTATGAGCGAGGCAGAGTGGGTATAAGCATCGATTTATTTTGACTGTTTGATTTTGAGATAGAAGGTCAAGTTTGGTTCATAAAATCGAGCGACTCGAAAAGATAACTTCTGTATAATTCAGAATTATGTCCCGAAAGTAGTTCCTTTGAGTTCATAATAGGGGTATTTGGCTAAAAATGCCAGTCAGAATACGTTGATTGGAGTTTGTGAATTTTGGACGTGAATAATGCTGGTTAGAATATCTATATAAGGACCCATACCCCTCCTTCAATGGCCAAACTCAAAAAACCCTAACCCTAAAATCTAATGGCTGTTATTGCACCGGCCACCAGAGGACATTCCAGGTGAGGTGTCCAACTAAGAAATTGTTGGCGGGGGTGAGGTGAAGTCAACGACCTGTTGGAATGAGCTATTTTGATGTAGGGTGGTCAGAATTTTAGCTCGATGGCAGCGATTTTATTGCCGTTTGATCTTACCAACGGCGAGGAGTTAGGAGGTAAGCGTTAGGGCTTTGGAGGCATTTGAGGTAGGGCGGTTGTAACGAACCAGAATTTCATTCGTTTGAAATTAGTATATTTAATTGATCTTAAATATTCACGAGTTAATATTATAAGTTGAATAACTTATATTTTAAATATAATAATTTATTTGGATAATTAGATTGTAAATTTAACATTTGAAATTGCAGAAATAATTGATTTTGAATATTATGAATTAGAATGATATTAGAAAACTTTTGAAGTTGATTTAAAAGTAGATTACAGAAATTGAATAATTTAATATTTAATTAACGTATAAAAATATTCATTTTACACGTGGTCTCGAATTTCGACGAAACCAGTTTCATTGGATCCGCAATGTTATATTATTATAGGATTTCAAATTTCGTGTCAATCAGATTTACGGTTTAATCCTTGGAAGTTGAAACGCGTAGAAATTTATTTAAGTAATTTTTTAATTTACATAAGTCGATTCGAAAGCCTATCTTGCAAATACTATCAAACTGGCTCTCAATATATATTCTATTAGTTCAGAATAGGGGTAAAACATTATAAACATCAGGCGGCATGCTTTTATTGGAGTTTGGAAAATTTTCGGTTGAATAATGTCGCGAAATTTTATATAAAAGGACTTCATTTCTTTCTATTTTCAAAACCCCTAATCCAAACTAGGTATAGCCGCCATTTACATTTCGATGGCCAGAAACTCCTCCCCTTCCACCTCGATTATCTCTTCATCCACTGAAATTCAAGCTTCGGCATCTAAAGCAAAGTTGTAGAGGACCTCGAGCTCTACACGATCAACGGTGATGATCAAAAACTACACAAAGTATCAGCGGCAATTCGAGTTCAAAGTCGTGTCGTTCATGCATAAATTTCAAGGATATATGGCAGCCGAGCTTTAAGTGCTTGAAGCGGAGGTCGGCGTTCATGTGGGGGTCTTCGATCGTGTTCTACTTTGTCGAGGAGGTCGCGGTAATTGGTGGATAATCGGCGACCATTGGGTTTCATGATTTCCAAAGAATGAAAGGAAGAAGAAAACATTCGTGGCCACAATCTGTTTTCATTTGAACGAACGAACAGATTTGAGTAAAGGTTTAAAAATAAAAATAAAATTTGTAAATTATATTATATAAATCGTGTAATCTTTAAAATGCGTAACTTTTTCATATGAGGTCGAAATTTGAAGAAACAAGTTGAGTCGGGTTTATATTGACGAGCGCTACACGATGGAACTAGTTTGGAGTTGATTGGAGCTAATGAAAATTTTAGATAAAATTGAATGCCTGCTTAATTTTATTCAGATTAAAACACCTGCAACGACTATTGTAACCAATGTGAGTACAACTCACTCTTTCCGACTCACTGATATTTTTATATAAGTGAGAATAAATTTATTTTGTGTTGATTGATGATTGTTTGGATGATATATGATATTATATATATATATATTGATTGGTATTTGGGTATGTTCCTGCCTATTGGAGCAGATGAGACCCTATACGTTCCCGTGTATGAGCAGATGACCTTTTGTACATGGGTCTACCTCGAAGCTGACATTGTACATATTTTCTTATATGTATATTTGTTGCAGGTGACAGGTTGGAGGAATCGAATTGGATTCCTCACCGGTGTTGATTTTTATTTATAGATATTGTTATATATGCTGTTATCATATGATATATTATGTTTTGGATGCCAGGATTGATATGATTAATGTGAATCACCTTATTTAGTGTTGTTGTAGCATTGGGCCATATTTTGGAATTTAAAAAAAAATCAAAATGATGATTTCAGATTAAAAACAGATTTCAAAATGATTTTGGAAATAGATGTTTTATTAAATTTTGACACGTAAAGGAATGATTTTTTTTTAAATAAATAAAAAGTTATAATTTTTATGTTATAAAAAATTATGATTTTTGTGAAATATAATCAGAATGTGATTCTTCAAATATGGAGTCAACTATATTGTAAAATTAAGTTAAATTGAGATTCTTGAATTTTCTATAAATGGTATATATATAAGATGTATAAAATTGATATTTTATAAATAAAAATAATGGAACTATAAAGGAGTTTTATTAGTGTCAAAATGAAGTTATAACTGGATTTTACAAAATAAGATTTATGATTGATGAAGTTATAAAGGAATGAATTGGAAAATAAATGATTCGAAAGTAAATTAACTTATAATCGGATTTTGACATATAAATGAGATATAAATGGAATTTGTTAGTAAAGCAAAATTGGTATATGGAAGTTTATAAAATATATATGCAATTTATAGACGCTGTTTTATAAAGGTGAAATTAATTTAATTTGATAATTTAAATATGAAAGTTTATTAAAGGAATTCATTCACGATTTTGGACAGTGGATAATCCTTTAAAAAATGTGTAGAAGCAATGAATTTGGTAAATGAATTATATTCACGATTTTGAATAGTGAATAATCTTTTAAAATGTTTCGAAAAGTGATTTTTAAATGGAGTTAAATGGTTTGAAAATGTTTTTAAAATTTGTGAGCATCGTGAACGTAGATTCCAACATTCATTGCTGAATAGACATTTTCGAGAAGTAAGGAAAGCATGGACTATAACACTGTTGTTATAGTGAGTGACTTTCGAAGCGAGATGGTTTGCATAGTATTTGCGATTTATATATCTACTTCATTATCGAATCCCTATGCTGATGATTTTGGGTTGTCGTAACAATGTTTTATGCGACATTCGTTTTGACCCAAATAAATATGTTTAAGAGAATGTTTTCCTTAGAGGAGAGACTATATACTTAATCATGATTTAAGTATATGTAATATTTTCTAAGTGTAGAAAATAAATTGAATTATACATTACTTATTATTAAATAAGTATATGGTAATGTTTTCCAAATAGTGAAATATTGAAATGGGTTTGGAATTATATCTTTTAAAAAAGATAATTTGAAGTGAATATTTGAAAAAGTGATTTAATTAATAAAAGATTAATTAAAAGGGCCTAGTGATTGCTTATGGTGCTAAATATTTGTTCTTTGCTTTGATAGTTAAACGACCGACTATCAAATTTTCCCATTTTAGTTCCTCGACTTGATGTAGGAACCGTTTTGTCATACATTAAGTACATAGCCATCTATGTAGACTTGATTATCATTTGTGTTAAGGATGTCGATTCGAGTAGTGTGGAGTATTACTCCAATCTATCAAGCTTCCTTCTTGGCCGAAGGATAGCAAGTGAAATTGGAGATGTGATAAGTCTGTGAGACTTAGTTTTTGTGTGAGGTTGAGAAACGCTTTTGTGTTGTTGGTGCGAATTGACTGGGATCAGATTTATCTGAAAACCCCTTTGAACCAATGTATATGCTTTTGATTGTGCAGGTTATCGATGATATTTAGATTTAGGATTTTCATAGTGGAGAAATGCTTATAGATCATTTGGGGTTGAAATCCCTATATACATCATGTAGCAGTAGTCTCTTCGTTACGAAATATCCATTGCAAGGGCTGTCGCTACTAATCCTAGGATTTCCCGATAGGATGTGGTAGGAAAGTACCATCGATTTGTCCTGTTCTGGGACAACTTGTATGGTTTGAATTGGCACGTGTGTCGATTTAAAGCGTGCGAAAAGGCGGGACGTTACATCTGGTATCAGAGCTTTGGTTTAGCGATAAACCTTAGCTTTGTGGGGTTTGACTCTTTACTAATAGGTTAGTAATACCCTATGGGAGTCGCTGAGTGTATATATATGAGAGAGCGTATTTGTTAGTGTTATAAAAAGGTTTTAATATTGTGTTAGTCTGTTCCGTTTTGTATTTATAAATTCTGGTTGATGCATGGGATGCTATGACGTCAATAGGGATTTCTAAACACTTAATAGGACAGACCGACATAATATTTGTTTTATATAGATGAATGAAATAATTTTGCCTATTATATTTTCTGTATATATAAAATAAAAAAATTCAAATGATATCTATATTTGGCTGCAATAGATTCGTTGTTAGGTATTAAAGTGTATGAATAATAATAGAAATAAGATTGAATAATAAAATAAATGAAATTTGGAAATTTAGAACTTAAGTTTCGGGTTTTGAAATTTTTTAAATAAATTTTGGATTATAATAATATTGTTCATAAGTATTTCTGATATAAATATTTAATATAATTTGGAAGAAGTTGTTTTAAATAAGATTTTGGAGAAAATAAGTTTTGTACTTTCCTCTCTGTCGCTGGAAAATAATTTCGGTGATGGAGGCCGCATCATCGACTTTCATTTTCGAGTTTCGAAGGGGGAAGGCCACTTTCGTAGTTTTACTGCAGATTCATTTTGATTGGAAATATAAATTTTTAATTGTTGTAGATATAATTATAGATATATAAGTTTTAAGAATATATTTATCTATTGTTTTAAAATAAATTGAAAATGTAACCCGGTATTTAATTCTTAAATTTCCTTTAAAGAAAATTGTTTCAATTATTGTAGTGAAATGAAAAGTAGGTAATTAGTAATTGAAACTTAAATAGAATAAGAGATGTAAATGCTAAGTTATAAATGGAAATTAAAGGAAATTTGAAATTTGGAACATATGAAACAAAGAGTGATATTGTTGAACATTAAATTTAATTAAAGGATGATAAACTTGTTTAAGTTCATTTGCATTTTCTTTAACATATATAACTTACCAAATATAAAAAGTTGAAATGTTTAATAAGAAATGTAATGGAATTTGTACAAGTGAAAGTAGGTAATGAAGTATCCAATGAGTTGGCTATTAGATGAGAATTTAATGTTATGAACTTATGCTATAACTGAAATTTTACCAAATAAATATAATTAAAGTTAAGTATCATAAATAGATGACAATAAACTTTAGTAAATGTTAAAGTAAATTATTTTAATAAACAGAACGATGAATACTGTAAATAAATAAGTTACGCAGTGAATAAATGAATGTAAAATAATAAAAGGAAAATTCATGATATGAATGAGTGGAAATTTTGGTAGAAATAAGGTGAATAATTGTAAGTAATAAATGAAAATTTAAATAATCACGGAATAAATAAAAGAAAGGAAATCAAACAACTAAAGTATGAAATAAATTGATAATAAGTTAATTTGATTTGTTGGTTTGAATTGTTGTTGTTTAAATTATGGTTGTTTGGGTAAGATACTTTAAAATTGGGATTGGATGAAAGAATAATCTATTTATTTTTATCTAAGGTTGTTGAGTGAATGATGCGCTAGTAGTTTATTCTTCATTTCGTATAATTTTAAAGTTTTGAACCCAAACAACTATTTGTTTATTTGGTTGAATGGTTGCTTTAAATTGTTGTGTATGCTATTTGTCGAATTGATGGTTGGTGTACTGATTTGTTATTAGTAATTGAAACCACTTGAATATTTCAATTTATATAAATTGTTAACCCTTTAGATTTTATAAGTGTTTATAAGTGAAATGCAGGATATGGAAGCAATTGCTACTGCTTTTGGTTCCATAAATAAAGCGTAAATTGCCCGACAAATAGGTACGTTTCGGATTACGGTTTATAGTGCTATTTTATATTGTTTTCCCGTGTTGGGATATATATTATTTTGAAAATATATGTTAAATATTGTATATTTGATATTTTATTTTCTTCCGAGCCTCTCCGTACAAAGGAGACTCTGCCAAAAAAATTCCGTAAATTTTGGACTTAGAAAAATTTGAAAATGTTTACAAACTTTAACAATTTATGCATAAAGGATTTAAATAGGTATAAACTGGTATATTTTATGTTAAATTATTTTATTTTGTAAACTTATTTGTTTATAAATTTAATTAAGAAAGATATATTGTTTTCTTATTTCTTCTTTTCCCTTCTTTTCCTTTTCGGGGACGAAAAGTTTTGAGTGGGAGAGAGTATAACGACCCGTAAATTTCGACAATTTAATTTGTTTATTTAATAGGGTTTTTGTAATTTATTTTAGTAGAAACAATAAAGGGGATAAATAAATGTTAAAATGAAGGCTAAAATAAATTATGTAAATGGTGACTTAAAAACCTATTTATAGAAATTTGAATAAAATCCAAATTGAATTAAGTAGAAAAAGGATTCTTACCTGGATTAAAAAATTTATATGAGAAATTTAGGAAAATATTAAATTGATTTAGTGCAATAAAAGAGTGTAAACGGTAATTGGAATAAATTAAGGAATCATGTTATTGCAAGTTAATAATTTACAACTTGAATGAAATTCCAGTTCATTAAAATCATTTAACTGTTATGATTTGATTTTAAATGGAATATGAGAAAAACAAATGTAAGGATTTGATTAATATATATGTTATTTATTCAGGGTATTGAATAAAATTGGGAATCCAATTGTAATTAATGGTAATAATGTTGGTATTAGCTAATAAATTAAATTTCAATGCAATACTCATAAATGAATGTGATGAAATGAATGTATGTAAATGAATACTAGGTTATTTATCAAACAGAAGGAAAGAAAAGTAAATATCGAATTGATTGATGAATAAATATGCATTGAATAGTAATTGAATGTAAAGTTAATAGTAATTGTATAAAATCAATATAAGATAATGAATTGCAATAATTGTGGGTTGATAATAAGGTGTGAATGGGAAAGTGATTGTATGGAAAATGAATGGAATTCAAATTTTATTGGGAAAAAGTAAATGGGTACTTAGCATTAAATTTAAACGGACTTTAAAAAATGGAATTTATTTAATTAATAGATATAACGGATAAGGATATACTTATAAATGTGGGATCAAGGGTTTTTACCACAACTATTATGAGGTATATACTTAGTTCGTTCAATTAAATCAGAAACCATTGCAATAAATATAAATTTAATGTTATGTAATTGAGATAAACAATTGGAAAATGTTAAAGTATCTGGATATATATACTAAAATAAATGGTACCCAGGATGGTATTATGATAAATTGTGAATTTAAGAATAGGAATCATGATTTATTTATTTATATGGAAACTTAAAGTCTAATAATTGAATTTAATTGCAATTAAATGAGATTGAATATAGTTAAATAATTCATTATTTGAAATAAAGATAATGTGAGAAATTTGTGTGATAATTTGGAATCCAATACTTAAATCCATCTGTTGACAGGTGTAACGACCCAGAATTTTAATTATTTAAAATTTGAATATTTAATTAATTTTAAATATTAATAAGTGAAATTTATAAGTCGAATAAATTTTATTTTGAATAATTGGATTTAATTGGATAATTAAATCGATAATTTAATATGTTGAATTATGGAAATAATTGAAAATTGGGTTAAATATGATTGAAAATGATTTGTAAAATTTTATTTTATCATATTGAAGTTAGAATGATATTTTAGAACTTTTAATGTGACGCCCCACCTCTATACCCACGCTAGCCAAGAACATTACGGTGAATGCTGTCGACTAGCACGGAGAATAAGGCTGTTGAGGAGCGACCATCCATGTAATTTCTTTGCGCGAGCACCGATATGTCAGACAATATAACATGCATTCTATTTCAAGAGGAAATCCGACATACCGACACAAACTCAAAGCTACTACACGGTGGCTATATAAATCCTTCGGTAAACAAATATAGAAATAAGCATAACACAAATCAGTCACAGACAATTCATATCACAAAGGCGGAATAAGATATGAATATTACACTAGAAAGTGCACATCAGAGTAGTGGTCTAAAAAGATCCACAATATCACAAAAGAATAGTTACACGAACTACACAAAAGAATAAGTATACATTAAGGAGTCTATATCTCAAATGTATACAACAAAATAACTACTAATCTAAGTAGTTAACCCAAAAGTCAAGGAGTTAATCCCGGATGAGAAGTCAAGCAGAAGCACCTGTAACATCTCGGTCTAACCCGAGTATTATTTAATAAGAAAATAATAAACGGATCAGTCTAACTATAGATATCAGATGAAACGATATAGAATCAGAGTTATGACTAAACACATAATAATCACAAGGCCAAGCTGTGATATATAAGTAGTTGATAATCAACAAGAGATTAATCAATATCACAAAATCTACACAAGAATCCAAGAAGTGTCATACCCTTTATTTCGTTCATCAAACCACAAATATTGACGATAATATCAATGTCAATCGCAAAAGTCAATGACACACAAATTCCAGAAGACTACACAAGAAATCCAGAAATCACTAAAGTCAATGACACACAAATTCACCAATGCACAAATATTGATAAAACTTATCAATGGAAATCACGAAAATTGGTGAAACACAAATTCTAGGAATCTACACAAGAAATCCAGAAATCACAAAGGGGGGAAAGGCCTATCACAAACGGGAGCATAAAGCCCGCCAACACGTGTATCATAAACGGAACGCTAATTCCATGGTCGCTAACCATCACAAATTGAGCCGAAGCTCCACAAACGGCCCGAAGACCATGGGTTGCTACCCCATCACAAATTGAGTCGAAACTCCACAAAACGGGGTTTAGTCTCCCTCGCAGACAAAGAGACATCGCACATTGCTAGTCTAAATCACAAAGATGATCGTCATGATCAACGAGAAGTGTCAATTACACTAAGCTAGTAAATATATGAGTTTAGCTTCATGTCCCATAACCACTTGCTTAACTTAAATATTTACGAACAATCTGTAAATCTCCACTAGAAAATTGTCACAAGAGGTTCAATCGAACAAGTCCAAGAATTAACCGACAAAGTAAACGCAAACGTTTCATACCACTAGTTTTACTAAGTCGTTTAATTAGATTTCTCATACGAGTGAGGTAAAGGTTTGTATATACTAATAGATTGGAAAACGGTTTTATAAACGAATTTGGTATTAAAATAGTATTGAAATCGTTTGAGGAAGAGTTTTGATATTTACTACTAGTATAGAAAACCTTTATATTTTTAAAGTGACAAATCACGAAGAAGATTGTAAGAAAAATCAATCACAAAAATTCACATACGAAGACGTGAATAAAATCCAACGAAATCGATAAAGGATCCATCGAAATGGATATTCAAAAATCCCTAAAAAGAGTCATCAAAGTCATAATAGATGATAACAACAAATAGGATTATCACGAATCAATTTAAATTAGAATTTCAATCCAAAAAGGCAAATTGGACTCAAACAGCAGGTTCAGTCGACTGAACAGAGATTTTCAGTCGACTGACCCTGTACATGGAAATTTTCGAGGTTCAGGAAACTTTCTGTTTCCAGTTTCAGTCGACTGTGCAGAGTTTTTCAGTCGACTGAATCATGCCTGAAAACTCTCGGGTTTCAGGTTCAGTCGACTGAACAGATGTTTTCAGTCGACTGAATCATGCCTGGGCTGTTTTTCAACCTTATTCAAATGAAGAGCAAACTCTTCCAAAATGCAACCGGACGGACATTGGCTCTAAGGGTTTATGCCAATCGGCAACCCGGCCCTATATGCTCCTCGATGCATCACCAAAAGCATGATCAAACATCCATAAAAGGATTTCACACAAATTTGACTTAAAAGCTCAAAAATTGGAATATTCACAAAACCAATCCAAATCAAGAGCAAATGCACATGAAGAAGTGTTAGGAATTTACACCCAACAACCAAAGATAATAATAGTCATAGATGTGAGATAAAAATCTCACCTTTTCTCAAAATCAAACAAGAAGAAGCTTGAAAGCAAATGGAGAATCAACCTCTCTTCAACACAAACCAATTGAGCTTGAATCTAAGCTCAAAAACAAGAACATTCCCAAAATTAGGTTTAGGAAGTTCTGAAATTGGTAAGAGAATAAGATGGAGAAGAAGAAGAGAAGCTTACCAATGGGTTCTTCTTGAGTTTGGAGCTAGGAATTTGATTTGCAAGAGAAACTAGGGTTTTGGAGTTTTAACTTCCAATCTCCTCCACCATTAATGTTTATAAAAACTGAAAAGAGAAGAGAATGAGGGTGAGTGGGGGAGAGTGGCTCAGATTTGAGCATAAGTTAACATAGGGCTGAGCCCAAAAACCAAACCCAAAGTAAAAAGTAGCAGAAATCAACTTTCTCCAAACATATCGAAGCTTATACTCAAAAAGGTCGCAAACGGCATTTTAAACTCAATGGGAGTGGTCCCGAGCCCTAATTCGACCGTATGCAAAAAGTAGCTTTTCGGACTAAAATCCGACTAACGATAAAATATTTAAATACAAAATCGATAAATATGCGGGTTGTTACAGACTCCCCTCCTTGAAGAAACTGCGTCCTCGCAATATTACAAGAAGAAGATATATAGTAACAACCATAAAAGCGTATTCAACACAAAAGAAGTTTGAAATAAGAAGTTCACCTCAAAGAGCACGAGAAAGTAAGTCCGGATGTGTACGCTCGATGTACTCTCTATGTAACAACCCGCATATTTATCGATTTTTATATTTAAATATTTTATTTAAATATTTTATCGTTAATCGGATTTTGGTCCGAAGCTACTTTTTGCAAACGGTCAAATTAGGACTCGAGACCACTTCCATTGAGTTCGAAACATCGTTTGCAATCTTCTAAGTATAAACATTGATATGTTTGGGGTCAGTGGAATTTCACCACTTTTTCACTCGAGCCTTTGGTTTGGACTTTTAGCCCATTAGGCCCAAGTTCCACCCCCTTCTTCTTCATTGCTTCATTTCATTTCCTAACACTAAAGCTTCAACAAAAATGGTGAATGGAATGAGAAATTAAAACTCCAAAGTCTTTGTTTTATTGCAACTCCAACATTCAACTCCAAATTCAAGAAGAAGACATCGGATTCAAGCTTGTGGTTGCTTCTCCATTTGCCTTCAAGCTTTGTTCTTCATTTTCATTGGGTTTTGGAGCAAAGGTGAGATTTTTATCTCACAAATCTAGTCTATAACTATATTGGACTATTGGGAATGATTCCCTATCACTTTTGCATGCACATTTGCATTTGGTTTGGATTGGATTGGCGAAAAACTCCAATTTTTAGCGTTTTGGTGAAATTTCTGCATTTAGGTCGTTCTGGCCATTTTCGTGTTTTCGGAGTTAGGTCGCTCAGGACCTTAGATCGTAGGTCGCTCAGGACCTTAGGTCGTAGGTCGTATGGTCGTTAGGTCGCTCTGCTTTGACTCTGGCCATTTTTGCTCACTCGCAGTTAGGTCGCTCACGACCTAGGACTTAGGTCGCTCGCGAGTTAGTGGCTTAGGTCGTTGGGTCATATAACCCATTAAGTCGCGCTCCTTTAGGTCGCGCCTCTTTTAGGTCGCGCCTCTTTTAGGTCGCGCCTCTTTTAAGTCGCCCTTCTCTGGACCTTGTTAGGTCGCTCAACATTGACCTCGTTAGGTCGCTCAACACACCGTGTCGCTAGGTCGCTCGACTCTGGACTTCATTAGCTCGCTCAACCGTCTACCTTTATAAGTCGTAGGTCATCTCCGACCTTAAACCACTCGGCCACATTAGGTCGTGTACCTTTTAGGTCGCGTGTTGCACTAGGTCGTATGACCTTAGGTCGTATGGCTTTAGGTCGCTAGGTCGTATGACCTTAGGTCGTTAGGTCGTTTGGCTTTTAGGCCGCTTCCACGCTAGGTCGTTCGACTCTTAGGCCATAACACTTAGGTCGCTCGCCTCTTAAGTCGCTAGGTCGCGTGCCTTTAGGTCGCGTTTCTTTATTAGGTCGCGTGTCTTTGTTAGGTCGCTGACCTTCTTAACTCGCATGACCTAACCCCTAGGTCGTTGGGCCTCGTTTCTTCTTAGGTCGCTGCTTCTTATAGGTCGTTCGGCTCCTTAATTTCTTTAGGTCGCGAACCACTTTAGGTCGCATGACCTCGTCTCCGTTAGGTCGCGAACCCATTTTAGGTCGCATGACCTTTACCCTTTAGGTCGCTGGACCACTAGGTCGTTCCCCTTAGACCCCTAGGTCGCACCATTAGGTCGCTCGACTCTATCCCTCTTAGGTCGTTAGACCTCATTTTGTCTTCACTAAGTCGTACCGTTTTGGACGGGGCGCTGCCCCGCACCCCGCCGGGGGCGCTGCCCCCTGGACCCCCGCGACCTGACCGGGCAGGTCGAACCCCGTAAGCGGTGGCGTTGCCCCCGCACCCCCACCTTGGGGGGTTGCCACCCCCCCGGACCCCCCCTCCGTAGGGGATCTTATCTGAAAAATATACAACAGAACTTGCTGAGCTGATTTCCTTGGATTTTTATCACATCTTCGAATGTGACCTTTGTGATTGATTGTTTCTACAATCGCTTCTGTGATTTGTCACTTTAAAATATAAAGGTTTCAAAACTAGTAGTAAATATCAAAACTCTTTCAACAAAATGATTTCAACTCTATTTTTAATAACAAAGCTCTTTTCTTAAACCGTTTTCCAATCTATTAGTATATACAAGCCTTTACCTCACTCGGATGAGAAATCTAATTAAACGACTTAGTAAAACAAGTGGTATGAAACGCTTGCGTTCACTTCGTCGGTTAATTCTTGGACTTGTTCGATTGAACCTCTTGTGACAATTTTATTAGTGAAGATTTACAGTTTGTTCGTAAATATTTAAGCTAAGCAAGTGGTTATGGGACATGAAGCTAAACTTCTATATTTACTAGCTTAGTGTAATTGACACTTCTCGTTGATCTTGATGATCGCTTTATGAATTAGACTAGCAATTGCGCGATGTCTCTTTCATTGCAAGGTTAGACTAGACACCACTTGTGTGATTCCATTCACACATACCTTTCTGCTTTTTGGTTAGTCTTGACCTCAATCTGTGTGATTCCACTCACACATGTGGGGTAGCTCCCCATGGTCTTCGGACCGTCATGTGATAGGCCTCTTTCCCTTTTTATGATTTCTGGATTTCTTGTGCTGATTTCTGGAATTTATCTCTTTGACTTGTCATGAGTACAAGTTTAGGGTATGATGCCCTCTTTGGATCTTTGAGAATATTCTTGTGATATTGATTTATCTCTTATCGGTTGATCTCCTGTTGATCATTATTTGCATACTTATAGTAGTATGTCAGTATGGATATTTTATGTTTATGCCATATCTTTTATTTTATATCATGTCATCTGATATTTATAGCTAGACTGATCCGTTTATTATTTTCTTATAAATAATACTCGGGTCAGGCCGAGATGTTACAGGTGCTACTGCTTGACTCCTCCCCCAGTGATTCACTACTCAGACTTTTGGCTACTTGTTTAGATTAGCAGCTTTTGTTGTTTACACTTGAGATATAGACTCATAGTTGTATTCTTTTGTATAGCACGCGTTGCTATTCTTTTGTATTATCGTGGATCTTTTTAGACCACTACTCTGATGTACACTTTTATGTGATATATATTCCTATCTCTTTCCGCCTTTGTGATATGGATATCTGTGATTGATTCGCATGTTATGCTTACTTCTATATTTGTTTCCGAAGATCATTTTATAGCTACCGTGTGATAAGAAATTACATGGATGGTCGCTCCTCAACAACCTTATTCTCCGCGCTAGTTGACAGCACTACACCGTAGTGTTCTTGGCTAGCGTGTGTATAGAGGTGGGGCGTCACACTCTAGATTCCCAAGAACAATCCTTAGGATTTGAAGACCATTGAACTTTAACAAGCGGAACATCTTTATTTCGAAGTCGTTTGACTTCCGAAGCAATGATACGAATAGGATGTTGCTCATAAGTTAAATTAGGCGAAACTTCAATCTCTTCCACAACACCGGGCTCAAGAATAGAATCGGAATCTCGAAGACATTTCCGAAGTTGAGAAACGTGAAACACGTCATGCATAGCAGAAAACTGAGCCGGTAATAAAAGGCGATAAGCCATGGAACCAATACGTTCGGTGATAGGAAATGGCCCAATATATCGAGGCGCAAGTTTTCCCGATCGACTGAAACGTACAACACCTTTCATTGGTGAAACACGAATAAACACAAGATCTCCCACAGAAAATTCTAACTTCCTTCTCCGGTTATCGGCATAAGATTTTTGTCTACTCTGGGCTTCTTTCATCCTATGACGAATAAGATCAATCTTCTCTGTAGAATCCCGAATAAAATCTGGACCTAAAACCAGCTTCTTACAGGCCTCAAGCCAACAAGAAGGAGATCGGCATGGCCTTCCATAGAGTGCCTCGAAAGGTGCCATACCAATACTAGATTGGAAGCTATTATTATAGGAAAATTCAACAAGTGAAATATGATCTTCCCAACTTCCACCAAAATCAAGAACACAAGCACGAGGAAGATCTTCAAGAGTTTGATTCACACGCTCAGTTTGTCCATCGGACTGGGGATGATAAGCGGTGCTAAAATTAAGCTTCGTTCCCAAAGCTTTTTGAAGACTCTTCCAAAATCCACTAGTAAACAATGGATCACGATCACTAACAATAGAAGTAGGAACACCATGCAATTCAACAATTTCTTTGATAAAGAGTTTGGCCAAAAGAGGAACGGTTCGGTTAGACCGAATGGGAATAAAATGGGTGGATTTAGTAAGCCTATCAATAATCACCCATAAGCTATCATGACCCGAACGAGAACGGGGAAGGCCATCAATAAAATCCATGGAAATATGGTCCCACTTCCAAATTGGAATTTCTAAAGGTTGCAATAACCCACCGGCCTTTGATGTTCGGCCTTAACGAGTTGGCAAGTCATGCAACGTTTAATGAAGTTAGCGATGTCAAGTTTCATTCCCTCCCAATAATAAAGTCGCTTCATGTCCGCGTATATTTTACTACTACCGGGATGAATGGTAAATTTAGAGTGATGAGAATCTTCTAAAATATCTTTACGAAGATCACTAATATTTGGCACGACAAGTCTACCAAATTTCCGAATGCCGCCACGAGAATCGATATCAAAGTCTTTCAAACCTTCAATATCAATTTTATCCTTAATATTTTGGCTAAGAAGAGCCAATTCAGTATCTAGCCTTTGAGCTTCAAGAATGCGGTCTAAAAGAGATGGATGAGCCTCAAGGCTACATAAAACAAATGATGAGCATAAATCGGAAACACGGTCTCGAATTTCGCAAGTGGATAAGATCTCGAGATCGTTCCATTCGGATATCATCATAGAAACAACAGCTTGTTGTTTACGGCTAAGAGCATCGGCGACACGATTACCCTTACCGGGAGTATAAAGAATATCAAGATCATAAGGCGCAAGAAATTCGAGCCAACGCTGTTGACGCAAGTTAAGTTCCTTTTGAGAGAATAAATACTTCAAAGACTTATGATCTGTGTAAAGAACAAATTTCTCTCCTAAGAGATAATGACGCCAAATCCGAAGAGAAAAAACAATAGCCGCGAGCTCTAAATCATGAGTGGCATATCTAGCCTCAGCAGGCTTTAATTGCCTAGAAGCATAAGCAATAACGCGTTCCTTTTGCATAAGAACGGCACCCAAACCAATGCGACTAGCATCGGTATAAACAACGAAATCTTGATTCCCATCGGGAATAACAAGAATAGGAGCATCAGAAAGAAGTTCTTTTAATTTCTGAAAAGAAGCTTCACATTTGTCCGACCAAATGTATTTAACTCCTTTCTTCGTCAAGCTAGTGAGAGGCACGGAAATCTTAGAAAAGTCTTTGATAAAACGACGGTAATAGCCCGCCAATCCGAGAAAACTACGAATCTCTGTCACACTCTCCGGTCTCTTCCAATCTTGAATCGCTTCAATCTTTGAAGGATCCACGGAAATTCCGGATTTAGAAATAATGTGACCGAGAAACTTCACACGAGATTGCCAAAAGCGGCACTTAGAAAATTTTGCCTTTAATTGATTACTCCTAAGAGTTTCCAACACAATCCGAAGATGTTTTTCATGCTCCTCCTCGGTTTTAGAATAAACAAGAATATCATCGATAAAGATGAGAACAAACCGGTCGAGAAAGTCTTTAAAAACTCGATTCATTAAGTCAACGAAATAAGCCGGGGCATTAGTTAACCCAAATGGCATAATAAGCCATTCATAAGATCCATACCGAGTACGGAACGATGTCAAAGGAATGCTATCCTCTGCAATACGAAGCTGATGAAAACCGGTAGCCAAGTCCAATTGTGAAAAGACTCTAGCACCACTAAGTTGATCGAATAGATCATCAATCCGAGGTAAAGGATATTTATTTTTGATAGTAAGATCATTAAGCTTGCGGTAGTCAATGCAAAGCCTAAGTGTACCATCAGATTTCTTCACAAAAATAGCTGAAGCTCCCCAAGGCGAGGAACTAGAGCGAATAAATTGCTTCGTTTCCAATTCAGATAATTGTTTACGCATCTCCTCGTTTTCTTTATTGGACATACGATAAGGAGGACGAGTGATAGGTTGAGCTCCCGGAATAAGATTAATTCTGAACTCAATTGCTCGCTTAGGTGGTAATCCTAAAACGGGCTCGAATATGTCGGAAAATTCACAAACGACGTGAATAAGAGAAATAATATCACCCTCATCATCATCGTCGTCATCACGAGGATTTAAAGAATATAAAGATGCAACCAAAGCAGAATCTGAATCTTTAAGAATAACAGAAACCTGATTAACAGATTGAGGATGTCGAAGATGAATAGTCCGCTCAGGACATAGGATATGAGCTTCATAATGGTTAAGCCAATCCATTCCCAAAATCATTCCAAAGCCTAAATAACGCATGACATGCATATCGGCTCGGAAAGAAAAATCACACAAAATAATCTCGACATCTTTACACAATAAACTGATTGTTGCGGATCCACCAACCGGATTCGCAATTCTCAAAGAAGTCATTAAACACAAAACATCCAAAGAAAAAGTATCAACAAGTTCTTTTGATATAAAAGATGGGACGCACCCGTATCAAAAAGAACTCGAATAGGGTGATCACGAAACAAAATAATTCCATCTAGAATAGAATGAGAAATACCTTGGCCACGAGATGTGTTGCCAGGGGCTTGAGCAACATTTAACTTTCCCTCCTTTTTGCCCTGAAGCTTGGGGCATGAAGATAAAACATGACCGGGAACTTTGCAGTAACGACAAGAAAGAGACTTTGGGCACTTGTTCGCATAATGGTCCTTCGAACCACAATTATAGCATTCCCCACGACCAAAGGAAGAAGTCTTTGCCACGGAGGTTGCTTGCTTCCCTTTCTTATTGGGATAAGGGCCTTTAGATTTGTTTGGCCTCTTTCTGTTATTGAAGGTTGGTTTGGAACCCACCACTTCAACGTCATTCTCTCTATCCGCCTTTTCAAGACGAAGAGCGATATCAACGAGTTGGTCGAAAGAAACTTCTAACTTTAGAAGTAATGGCTTCTTGAGACTTTTGTTTAAGCCATAGACGAATCTCTGATTCTTCTTAAGAGGGGTGTTGATGTATTCAACCCCATATTTGGAAAGCGACTCGAAGGAGGCGACGTAATCAGTCACGGATGACTCACCTTGAACAAGGTCTATAAATCGTCGAGCCAATGTCACTTTTTCAGCTTCCGGTACGAATTTCAACTCGAAGCGTTCTCGGAATTTCTCCCAAGTGAGATCCGCTTCATTAGTTTCAGAAATAAGAAGCTCGTACCAGTCCAATGCTCTTTCTCGAAGCATACTAGAGGCCACCTGAACTCGGTGAAGGTCAATAAGATTCATGCGCGAAAAGATGCGATCGCATGTTCTTCACCAAGCCTGTACCTCGATAACAGTTTCGGAACCTTTGAATGGCTCCCCACCCAGATTAGTGTAATCGCTACACAAGCGTGCAAATCCCGACTTTGGGTGAGTAGGTTCCGGGTTAGCTCCAGCTGCTTGAGCATTTGTTACCAAATCAAGAAGCTGTTGAGCAGTCATAAAAACTCCATCCTGGGGCGGAGTGCTAGATGGCACGGCTCTGGGGCGGCCAGGTCTAGACATTTCTCTTCCTTTAGAAAGAAAGAAGAAGAAGAAAAGGTTATTCACCAAATTGAATATCAAGCAATCTTGATAGATAAAACAAGGAATCATAAAGAAAATAGGATAGAACGGTACGAAGACCCGAATAAAATCCTAAAGCACAACTCCTAAGATGGACTTAGGACGATGATCCTTGTTATAATATTCCATATTGTTCCGAAGTTTGGCTCTGATACCAAGCTGTGACGCCCCACCTCTATACCCACGCTAGCCAAGAACATTACGGTGAATGCTGTCGACTAGCACGGAGAATAAGGCTGTTGAGAAGCGACCATCCATGTAATTTCTTTGCGCGAGCACCGATATGTCAGACAATATAACATGCATTCTATTTCAAGAGGAAATCCGACATACCGACACAAACTCAAAGCTACTACACGGTGGCTATATAAATCCTTCGGTAAACAAATATAGAAATAAGCATAACACAAATCAGTCACAGACAATTCATATCACAAAGGCGGAATAAGATATGAATATTACACTAGAAAGTGCACATCAGAGTAGTGGTCTAAAAAGATCCACAATATCACAAAAGAATAGTTACACGAACTACACAAAAGAATAAGTATACATTAAGGAGTCTATATCTCAAATGTATACAACAAAATAACTACTAATCTAAGTAGTTAACCCAAAAGTCAAGGAGTTAATCCCGGATGAGAAGTCAAGCAGAAGCACCTGTAACATCTCAGTCTGACCCGAGTATTATTTAATAAGAAAATAATAAACGGATCAGTCTAACTATAGATATCAGATGAAACGATATAGAATCAGAGTTATGACTAAACACACAATAATCACAAGGCCAAGCTGTGATATATAAGTAGTTGATAATCAACAAGAGATTTAATCAATATCACAAAATCTACACAAGAATCCAAGAAGTGTCATACCCTTTATTTCGTTCATCAAACCACAAATATTGACGATAATATCAATGTCAATCGCAAAAGTCAATGACACACAAATTCCAGAAGACTACACAAGAAATCCAGAAATCACTAAAGTCAATGACACACAAATTCACCAATGCACAAATATTGATAAAACTTATCAATGGAAATCACGAAAATTGGCGAAACACAAATTCTAGGAATCTACACAAGAAATCCAGAAATCACAAAGGGGGGAAAGGCCTATCACAAACGGGAGCATAAAGCCCACCAACACGTGTATCACAAACTGAACGCTAATTCCATGGTCGCTAACCATCACAAATTGAGCCGAAGCTCCACAAAAAAGGCCCGAAGACCATGGGTTGCTACCCTATCACAAATTGAGTCGAAACTCCACGAAACGGGGTTTAGTCTCCCTCGCAGACAAAGAGACATCGCACATTGCTAGTCTAAATCACAAAGATGATCGTCATGATCAACGAGAAGTGTCAATTACACTAAGCTAGTAAATATATGAGTTTAGCTTCATGTCCCATAACCACTTGCTTAACTTAAATATTTACGAACAAACTGTAAATCTCCACTAGAAAATTGTCACAAGAGGTTCAATCGAACAAGTCCAAGAATTAACCGACAAAGTAAACGCAAGCGTTTCATACCATTAGTTTTACTAAGTCGTTTAATTAGATTTCTCATACGAGTGAGGTAAAGGTTTGTATATACTAATAGATTGGAAAACGGTTTTATAAACGAATTTGGTATTAAAATAGTATTGAAATCGTTTGAGGAAAGAGTTTTGATATTTACTACTAGTATAGAAAACCTTTATATTTTTAAAGTGACAAATCACGAAGAAGATTGTAAGAACAATCAATCACAAAAATTCACATACGAAGACGTGAATAAAATCCAACGAAATCGATAAAGGATCCATCGAAATGGATATTCAAAAATCCCTAAAAAGAGTCATCAAAGTCATAATAGATGATAACAACAAATAGGATTATCACGAATCGATTTAAATTAGAATTTCAATCCAAAAAGGCAAATTGGACTCAAACAGCAGGTTCAGTCGACTGAACAGAGATTTTCAGTCGACTGACCCTGTACATGGAAATTTTCGAGGTTCAGGAAACTTTCTGTTTCCAGTTTCAGTCGACTGTGCAGAGTTTTTCAGTCGACTGAATCATGCCTGAAAACTCTCGGGTTTCAGGTTCAGTCGACTGAACAGATGTTTTCAGTCGAC
The DNA here is from genome assembly GCA_030765085.1 of Allium cepa. NCBI lineage: Eukaryota > Viridiplantae > Streptophyta > Magnoliopsida > Asparagales > Amaryllidaceae > Allium > Allium cepa. The sequence goes on from CM060939.1 coordinate 979,563,880, forward strand.
TGAATCATGCCTGGACTGTTTTTCAACCTTATTCAAATGAAGAGCAAACTCTTCCAAAATGCAACCGGACGGACATTGGCTCTAAGGGTTTATGCCAATCGGCAACCCGGCCCTATATGCTCCTCGATGCATCACCAAAAGCATGATCAAACATCCATAAAAGGATTTCACACAAATTTGACTTAAAAGCTCAAAAATTGGAATATTCACAAAACCAATCCAAATCAAGAGCAAATGCACATGAAGAAGTGTTAGGAATTTATACCCAACAACCAAAGATAATAATAGTCATAGATGTGAGATAAAAATCTCAACTTTTCTCAAAATCAAACAAGAAGAAGCTTGAAAGCAAATGGAGAATCAACCTCTCTTCAACACAATCCAATTGAGCTTGAATCTAAGCTCAAAAACAAGAACATTCCCAAAATTAGGTTTAGGAATTTCTGAAATTGGTAAGAGAATAAGATGGAGAAGAAGAAGAGAAGCTTACCAATGGTTTCTTCTTGAGTTTGGAGCTAGGAATTTAATTTGCAAGAGAAACTAGGGTTTTGGAGTTTTAACTTCCAATCTCCTCCACCATTAATGTTATAAAAACTGAAAAGAGAAGAGAATGAGGGTGAGTGGGGGAGAGTGGCTCAGATTTGAGCATAAGTTAACATAGGGCTGAGCCCAAAAACCAAACCCAAAGTAAAAAGTAGCAGAAATCAACTTTCTCCAAACATATCGAAGCTTATACTCAAAAAGGTCGCAAACGGCATTTTAAACTCAATGGGAGTGGTCCCGAGCCCTAATTCGACCGTATGCAAAAAGTAGCTTTTCGGACTAAAATCCGACTAACGATAAAATATTTAAATATAAAATCGATAAATATGCGGGTTGTTACATTTAAAATCGAATTAAAAGTTAATTTGTGAAAATTGAATATTTTAATATTTAAATCGACTAGTGAAATTAGCCAATTTTTGAACAGTCTCCGAATTGGACGAAACTAATTCCATTGGATCCGTAATAGTTAGTTATTATCGGGTTTCAATTTTTGTAGCAATCTGAGTTATCGTTTGATCGTGGCAGCTCGAAACGCATCGAAATTGTTTTTAATATTAACTTGGCGAGTTAAAATAGCCATTTTCCAAACTGTCTCGGATTTCGACGAAACCAGTTTCATCGGATCCGTAATGTGATATTATTGTAAGGTTTCAAATTTCGTGTGAATTGGATTTACCGTTTGTCCGGTACAAATTAAAACGCCTAGAAAATCGTTTAAATCGGTTTAATTCAAATTGAACGTTTATTGCCATAACTCGCACAGATGTCCGAATTAGCTTTCGAAACCTGTTCCATTGTGTCCGGAACGCGGGGTAAACCCTAGAAATGCTGGTTACGGCGCATGAATCGAAGTTCGGAATTTCCGGAATGAATAGTGTTCAAAAATTTCCTATAAATAGCCCATAAATTCACAAAAATAAAAGAAAAAAAAACAAAACCCTAGTTATACGCGGCCGCCTCCATAGAAACCCACGGCCAGAAATCTCCCACGTTCTTCCCCTCCGATCTCTCAATCCATCAACAATCGTCAGAAACTCTCAACTACAATCTTGAAGAGCTCGATGAGATCTTTAATATCAACGGTCAAGATCGCGAATAGCTTCACGAATCAACGGGAATTTGTGTTCAAAGGCAGGCCGTTCGGCCTCGAACTGCGTGCAGAAGGCTCGACCGAGCTCTGAGACGTCTGGACCGAAGATAGCTCTTGCAATGGGCTTCAATATGGAGGTGGTTTGATGAAGTTTCGTCGAGCGAGGAGATTGCAAAGTGGAACCCTAGTTTTGTGTTCATGGGTTTGTACGTGCGTGAGTTGCAGGGAGCATATGCGTGAGTTTGGGAAGAAGGGGTGTGCGGCCTGATGATGTTGAGGGGTGAGATCTAACGGTTGTGGTTTAGTTTGGTTTAATTATAAAGTTAATGTTGTAAATAGTTTATATAAATCGTGTAAAACTTTGAAAAATCATAACTTTTTCATACGAGATCGAAAACGCGCGAAACAGGAAGCGTTGTAATCGTATGGACGAGCACTACGCGATGGAATTGGATTGGAGTTGTTTGGAGTTAGTGAGAATTTTGGGTAAAATTTTATTCGAAATAAATCGCTAAAACGAAATTGAAATCAAGGTGAGAACTTCTCACTCAATCGAATCGGTTTCGATTTTTATTTTAAATAGTTAGATTTAAAATATTTGAATGCATGTTTGAATGATGATTGTTATCTATTGATTGTTAAAATAGACATTATGCGCCGTTAGTAAGCGGATGTTATTTATTAAAAACATATACCGCGAATATTTCATAAACAGTGAAATTGGTATTATATATAATAGCAATATATATATATATATATATATATATATATATATATATATATATATTGGCATATGTATTTATTGCAGTTATTGATTTCCCGCATTTGTATAGCGGATGAGACCCTATTGCGCCGTCTATTAAGCGGATAATATTTTAAATCCCATATACCGCGATAATTCCGTACTGGAGCGGAATTGGTATTGTGCTAATGTTTGTGGATGCAGGAAAACAGGTTGGAGGGATCCAACTGGATTCCTCAACAGTTTTTATTTGATTTCAGATATTTTGATATTTGATGGATTATCATATCGATATATGATATCGTTGTTTGTCGTGATTGACTATTTGGTATGTAGCATCATTGGACCAAATTTTGGAATTTTAAAATTGTTTTTAAAGTGATTTTTGAAAGTATACGTTTATAAAATGTTTTAGAATTGATCCATTATAAATAAATAAATAAACGTTATAAATTTTAATATTACAAAAATTATGATTTTTGAGAAAAATAGTTAAAAGTTGATTCTTAAAATTATGGGGTTCATAATTTTATAAAATGGTTTAAATTGGGATTTTTGGATTTATTGTAAAAAGTTTACAAATAGGATTTATAAAATTTGATTATTTTATAAATCAAAATGGTGAAATTATAAAAGACTTTAAAGCCGTTTTGAAATAATAATATAAATTGATTTATATAAGAGATTTATAAAATGGATATTTGTAAATCAAAATAATGGAATTATAAAACGAGTTTTTATAAGTGTTTGAATGAAGTGAGAATGCATTTCATAAATAAATGAAGTTTCTAGAATTATAAACGGTGAAGTTAGAAATGAAATTTATAAATAGTAAGATTTATAAATTTTGTGAAGTTATTAAAGAATATATTTGGATAAATAATTGAATCTTATAAGTTATAAGATTGATAATTATGAAGTTTAAAGGAACGATTGTGCAAACAAATAAATTATAAGTGTTTAACTTAAAATATAGATCTTTGGTTTATAATTGAGTTATGAATTGAGTAGGTTAACAAAGGAATTTATAAACGTTGTTTTATAAATTCGCAAACGACTTATTTTGATAAGTAAATTGTTGAAACCTATTAATGGGGCTATATTCACGTTTTAGACAGTGAATAATCCTTTAAAATGAAATGTAAAGAAAGGATGAAATTTATTAACGTAGTATATCACGTTTTTGAATAGTGAATAATATGTTAAAGAAATTGTTTTGAATGTGATGTTTTAAATAGAATTAAAACGATCTAACGATGTTTTAAAATGTGTTGAGATTCGAAACCATAGATTTCAACATTTATTGTTGAAATAAACGTTTTCGAGAAATAGAAGGAAATGGTGGACTATAACACTGTTGTTATAGTAAATGATTTCCGAAAGGAAATGTTTTGTATAGTATTGGGATTTATATATCTATTTTAATTTCGAATCCCTATACTAGTGATTTTGGGTTGTCGTAACGATGTTTTACGCAACATTCGTTTTGGCCCAAATAAATATGTTAAGAGAATGATTTCCTTAAAGAATGAAATATATACTTAATTTCGATTGAAGTATATTAATATTTTCCAAGTGTTGAAAATAAATGGATTTGTGAATTACTTATTAAGTAAGTATGGAAATGTTTTCCAATATAAAGTGAATGTTTTGAGAATTTATCTTTTTGAAGATAAATTGAAATGAATAATTGAAATCGTTATTCATAAATATTGTGGAATATAAATTCACTATGGAATTTATAAAAGGAAGTGGAATTTGTTTAAAAATAAATATTGATTTATTTTTGAAGTGTGAAAATTATATATCTTGTAAAGATATTTTAGGGAAATAAATAATTTGGAAAATTATTTGGAATCAGGTGATGTGTGCATATCTATTGATAGTTCAATAACCGACTATCAATATTTACCTTTGAAAGGTATTTGTTGTGATTTGCTGAATTTGAATGCTACACTTATTTTTAAATTATTGCGCTCATTATTCGGATTACCCATTCCGAATAGTGATACGACGTAGTGGATAGCATTGAAGATCGGTGTTGAAGACCCGGTATTTGCGAGAGCGATAGGATGACCTGTCGATTGACTCTGCACCGAGTTGCTCGGGTATTGAGTTCTCCATATGTGATGGGAAATCCGATCAGGATTGTGGATATCCGGATTGCAAGGACTTCTTTGTAAGTGTCTTCGGTTCTGTTCGAGCCCGGAACAGACTTGAATGGATTGTATGTCTGACATTACAAATTGAGATATAAAGCAGATTTCTTTCAAATATATTTCTTTTGGTGGCGGAGAATTTATTCTCTTAGCTTAACACCCTTCTCTGAGACGTACGAGCTCAGAGGTTATGTAGTTGAAGGTTATCAGCGATATATTCCCAATTTGGTAATGTGACATGCTGAGTGTTGCTGTAAATGATCATTGTGTTGATCATTTGTGATAGGATCATTTATTTGATCGTCTATCTTGATGATCATTTCTATGATCATTTATTGACCCAAAGCATGGCTTTTGTATAAAGTATGTTTTTGTGGACGAGACTTCGTCGAGCCTCACACCTCGGGAATGGTCAAAACAGGAAAGATGCGGCAAGGTTATGAGGGGTAGCGCCCTTTAGGATATGTGCATTTCCTTCTGGAAAAGGGTGGTATCATGGTATGGAGCCCAGATACTTACTCATATTGAAAACACTTTATGATTGTGTGAATTGATTGCGAGCGCTCGGTGAAAGGTCCCAAAGGACCGGGGGATGGCATATTCGGTCAGTTGTTACTCAGTTAGGGGTAACCCGGCCTTGTGTTGGTAGAGATCCGGTTTGGTTCTCGGGGATGTCCATCCAGAGGCATTCTCATGTGGCAATGGGAAGTTCCTTGGCCTGATCATTCGTTGGAAATCCAAAGAAACAATACGATCTTGTACGGTTTTAGTTGTAGAAACTGCTTCCTCAGGAGGTAGCTATAGTAGGCATAATATAATGGTACCTATGCTGGCTAAGATTTATATTCTACTTTCGAAATGATTTTTCCTACACTATGCACTAACAATAATATCAAATGTTTCTTTTTAATGCGTATCAAGCATCTTTGACTAACATAAGAAGAAATCTCCTCCAAGTCTGCGTTTGCATTGTGTGTGTGGTGGGAGGTCTTATGGTAGTCTCATTTTTAAAAGCATTGCGAATTGATTTTAAACATATTCCTCTATTTTGATTTTAAAGATAAATAAACTGTTTTGAGTTCTCACACCAGTCTTACTTATGCTAGGTGATATGTGATGGGGGGTTCTCGCTTCGCGGTTAGGTGGCGAACGGGAGACTCTTACCCCCACAGGTCCTCTTTACGGGGTTGGTTAGGCGAAGCCGTGACATTCGAAAGGGTGGCCGTAAAAGCAAGTTTGGGATACCAGTTGTTGCCACGGTGGGGCTGGGATGGTTGAAAAGCCTACCGGTTGTGACTGCTGTCGACGGTTGAAAAGCCTAGATCTGATAATGTGGTATCGGAGCATATGGTTAAGCGACAACCATGGTTCTGTTGGGTATTACTCATTAGAGATAGAGTCAGTAGTACTCTAGAATGAGTTTGAGTGTAATAATAGATATGAGAGCGTATTTGTTAGTGAATATAAAATTGTTTTATATTGTGATGATTGATTTGTTGAGTGGTATATGGATTCTGATTAATACGAGTAATTAACGTTGTTGATAGGGATCTCTAAACACTTGTACAGAACAATTCGACATAATATTGTTTTAAATTGGGTAAATGAAATAATTTTACCTTGATTATATTTTATATATAAAGGAATAATTTTTCAGAATTATTAAAGTGTATATAAATTGATTGTTTGGTTGTTTGAATAATCTAAATAAAAGAATAAATTGTATAAGCAGAAGAATTATAAGAATTGAATTATAATTAAAGTGATTTGCAATTGAGAAATAGACTTATATATATAAGAAATGAAACTATATGAATATATTTATAAATATGAGTTATAAATAAAAATGAATTTAAAGTTAAATGGAAATTTACTTTAGAATTTGGAATCTGAATTGATTTATAAGCTGGAATTTAAGTTAAGTAAAACAAAGTAATGTTTGTAAAATGAAATATAACTTAAGAAATGTTGAATTAAGTTGATATGAAATAATGAATATATGTAACGATTGCGATTTTTCGTTGCCGAAAAACCGAATAGTTAGGGTTTTAAGAAAAAGAAAAGAAGAAGAAAGAGACATAAGAAGAAATAAGAAAAAAGAAAATAGAACGAAAAGAAATAACAGAACAACATCAGAATCTCACAATTCGCAGCGGAACAACATATAATGGATAAATGAATAATCTTTAAACAAAAACTATATCAGTTGTTACATTACATTACATTACATCATATCATCAGAGTGTACAACATTATACAACAACAAACAGCGGAAAAGAAATACTATATAAACTAGTAATATGCCATGCCATCCATCTTCCCTCCTGCAACTCCTGAATTCCAGAATATCCTGATAAACCTAACTCTTGACTGCCCGGGTGGAAATTGGTGGGCACCCAGAGTTTAGGAAGGAAAACAATAAACTCCGAGTCAGTCATGTGACTGGTGTGAGAACTAAAACAGTTTATTTTTCTTTTGAAAATCAAAAATAGAGGAATATTTTTAAAGTCAATTCGCGATGCTTTTAAAAATGAGACTACCATAAGGCCTCCCGCACACACACACAATGCAAACGCAGAATCGGAGGAGATTTCTCCTTATGATAGTCAAAGATGCTTGATACGTATTTAAAAGAACATTTGATATTATTACTAGTGCATAGTGTAGAGAAAATTCATTTCGAAAATAAAGATATAAATCTTAGCCAGCATAGACATTTCGAACTATGCCTACTATAGCTACCATGTTCAATAGCGGGTTACTGCCATTTTCCAAATTATTTATTTCCCAAAAATATCTTTACAAGATATATATTCTCCATTCTTCAAAAATAAATCAATATTTATTTTTAAACCCAATTTCCCAATTTCATTTATAAATTCTATATTGAATTTACATTCCAAAATATTTATGAATATACGATTTCCATTCGTTTTCAAATATTCATTTTCAATTTATCTTCAAAAAGATAAATTCAAAATATTCACTTAATATTGGAAAAGCATTTCTATACTTATTTATTTATAAGTAATTCACAAGTCTTTTTATTTTCTATATTTAGAAAATATTTAATATACTCTAATCGAAATTAAGTATATATTTCATTCTTTAAGGAAATCATTCACTTAAACATATTTATTTGGGCCAAAACGAATGTTGCGTAAAACATCGTTACGACAACCCAAAATCACTAGTATAGGGATTCGAAATTAAAATAGATATATAAATCCCAATACTATACAAAACATTTCCTTTCGAAATCATTTACTATAACAACAGTGTTATAGTCCACCATTTCCTTTTATTTCTCGAAAACATCTATTTCAAAAATAAATGTTGAAATCTATGTTTTCGAATCTCAACACCTTTTAAAACATCTTTAGATCGTTTTAATTCTATTTCAAACATCACATCCAAAATAATTTCTTTAACATAATATTCACTATTCAAAAACGTGAATATACCTTGTTAATAAATTTCATCACTTCTATTCATTTTATTTTAAAGGATTATTCACTGTCTAAACATGAATATAACTCCATTGATAAATTACAACAATTTTACTTATCAAAATAAGTCGTTGCGAATTTATAAAACAACGTTTATAAATTTTATTTCTATTTATTTTATATCAACTCCTTTTTATAAATTCCTTTATTAACCTATCTCAATTCATATCACAATGATATACTAAAAATTCATATTATAAGTCAAACACTTATAATTTATTTGTTTACAAAATTGTTTCTTTAAATTTCCCAAATTTATAAATCTTATAACTTATAAGATTCTTTTATTTATCCAAATTCTATTCTTTTAAATAACTTTACTAATTTTATAAACCTATTGTTTATAAAATTCCATTTATAACTTCACCGTTATAATTCTATAATTCCAATTTATGAAATTCATTTACAATTCATTCTAATACTTGTAAAAGCTCGTTTTATAATTCCAATATTTTTAATTTATAAATATCAATTTATAAATCTTTTAATATAAAACAATTTATATTACTATTTTAAAACGTCTTTAAACTCCTTTATAATTTCACCATTTTTGATTTATAAAATAATCAAATTCTATAAATCCTATTTTTAAACTTTTTATAATAAATTCAAAAATCCTAGTTTAAACTATTTTATAAAATCATCAATCCCATATTTTCAAAAATCACTTTTAACTGTATTTCTCAAAATTCATAATTTTTATAACATTAAAATTATAACGTTTATTTATTTAAGATGAATCAATTCCAAAAATATTTTATAAACGTATACTTTCAAAAAATCACTTTAGAAATCCCTTAAAAATCAAAAATCATTATTTTAAGCTTCAAAATTGGATCCGATGATGCAACACATCAAATAGTCAAACACGACTTTCAAACATCATATATCATCCATGATAAACAATCAAATATCACAATATATGAAATCAAATAAATATTTGTGAGGAATACAGTTGGATCCCTCCAACCTGTTTCCCTACATCCACAGACATTAGCACAATACCAATTCCGTTTCAAGACGGAATATCGCGGTATATGGGATTTAATAAATATTATCTGCTTACTAACGGCGCATAGGGTCTCATCCGCTATACAATGCGGGAAATCAATCAACTGCAATATATACATATGCCAATATATATATATATAATGCTATATACTAATATAATACCAATTCCACTTCGAGGTGGAATATCGCGGTATATGTGTGTAATAAATAACCTCCGCTTACTAACGGCGTATAGGGTCTATTCACATCCAATATATATATATATATATATATATATATATATATATATATATATATATATATATATATACATATAACAATCATCATTCAAGCATTCAATCAACACAACTAACAATTTTAAATCTAACTATTTAAAATTTAAATAAATCCTTTAGAGTGAGAAGTTCTCACCTTGGCTTTTATTAGCAATCCATTTTCCATCTTGACTCGATTTTCTTGATTTATACCTTGTATAAATATTTACACAATTTATTAATATTCAAACAGATTGAATAATAAATTTTCATTTCTATTTCGATTCATCGGTGATTTTATTTTAATAGTTAAGTTAACCGATAGTTTTATTTAAACCAATTTCTTCTTTAATAAATTTATTTAAACTAATTATTTTACTTTAAATTAATATTTAAATCAATTTCTTTTAATAAATTTATTTAACTAAAAATTTAAATTTTAAACTAATTTTTATTTACTCAACCAATATTTTAATCTCAAGCTAATGATTTTCATTTTAAACTAAAAATTTAAAATTCGAATTGATTTCCTTTAATTAAATTTGTAAATAAATAGTTTTATATACATTATGCTGTAAAAATCAATCTCAGCAATAATCATATATTTTTTTCAGCCCAGAAAAAAAGAAAGAAAGGGAATCTGTTGTTTTTATATTTTTATACTTTGTTTTATTTCAAACTATAAATATATTTCATTAAATCAGGTAAAAACGATAAAGGAAGAAAGCGAATACCTCACTGCTCGACGCGCGAATGCCTCCACCCTTGCCGTGGCGCCGCACTCGAGACCGCCCACGCGATTGCAACCCTCCAAAATTTAATCGCCCTCTCCTCGATCTGCACCTTCACCACTCTGACGACGACCCCCCCCAAACTCCAAGCGCCGCCTAGATCGAGACTCGACCTTTACGCCGTCTCCTCCCAGAGCCCGCGAACCACTATCATCATCGCGATGCCCTTGCGGCTTAATTCCCAAGCGCCGACGTCATCATCGATCTGGCCAGGCTCATTCGTGAAGTTCGCCGCGACCCACAGTCGAACGCGAAGGTTGTAAACCCAGGCACTGATTCCTTGCTAGAGAACTGGGTTTGAATCGGCTTCGGCCATTAATTGAAAGAGGGGAATCGATTTTTGATTTCCCAAAGAATAACGAAGCTCGGCCATATAGTTTGAAGGTTTCGATTTTGAAACACGGAAGGTGGAGTTTGATTTATTTGTTCTGCCATTTCTTTTCAATAGAACGAATTCGTGTATTTTTAACAGAGAAGGAAGGGGGAGACAAAAGAACGAGATTTAACAGAGAACGTGCTTGCACGTTTTAGCCAAGATTTTAGGCGCGATTTTCTGCGTGAGTTTAGGAACGTGCTGATGTTGACAATTTTAAATTTAAATTTAAATTGAATCCGATTCAATTGCAACGCGTTTACTCACCGTGTGCTCACATAACAACTCAGAAAATACGAAATTTGAAATCCGTGAATAATTCAATATTACGGACCCAATGGAACTGGTTTCGTCAAATTCCGAGACTGTGCCTCGGACGGCTATTTTTGAATATCGATTCAAACGATTTAATTTCAAAACTGAACAATTCACTTTCAAATTCAATTCTGAAGCTTCTATAATCTTCAATATTATCAATATGAATTTTACAAGCCTTTGAAATATTTTTAATCGGCTTAAAATTAAAGATTCAAATTTTTATTCAACTCTCAATAGATTAAATCCTATAGTTTAATCGTTATATTCATTCTGATAATTTGAAATTCAATTCAAACCATCCTTCAAATATTTAAATTTAATTAAATATTCTCAAATTAAATTGTTTAAAATTCTGGGTCGTTACAATCTTCCCCCCTTAAAAGAATTTCGTCCCGAAATTACAAGTTAAGAAGAATGCCCTTATCCCGTCTATTATTTTTCACAATCCAAATAGTTTTATCAACTTACTAACCTAAATCTTTTTACTAGAGATTCATTATCATTTCAACTAGCTTTCTAACTTCAATTATAAGTTTCAAACAATATTGTTTTCCTAACAATTCAAATTCAAATTTTAAACTTTCAAAATTTCTCAAAATTTTTTCTAACACCCTAAATTTTCAAAAAATTTCGCCAGCGTCTCCTTTGCGCGGCTAGCTCGGTACGACTTCAAAATGGCACCACGGCCCCTCAGAATCAAAAAGAAAAGAGAAAGCCAAGTGGCTGGAGAAGAAAATCATCAAATTTCATACTGAAATTGAAACACGTACCTTTTTGTCGAGCAATTCAATTTTTATCTTTGAAATCTAAATCTCAATTCCTTTATACACCTGTATATCCTGCTAACAGTAGTATCCATAATATCCAATTCCAACATTCAAACCATTTGCACATTTCATTACAAAATATTCAATATATGCTTATTATACATTTTTACTTCACTATTGAAGTTACATATCCACTTTCATTAAATTTTACATTTCAATTCAATTCACAATTTCAATTCTATTTGAATTCAATTCTCAATTTAAATTTCATTCGAATTCAATTCTCAATTCTAAATATTGAATTTTATCGATTAACTTTCATTTAGTAATTCACATTACTATTTTAAATTAGTTTCATTCACTAATTCATTTCAATATTTCAATTTCTATATTCGATTCATCACGAATTTACTAATTACTAACAAAGGAAATTTTCAATTTATTTCTTTTAATTACTTGAATTTATATATAAATTCAAATTTATCTTCAAATTTAGCTCACAACTAAACTTTTATTTTAACCAATTCAAATTCCAATTTATTAGTCCATGAATTAATAATTTATCAAGTTAGTTTACTTGAATTCAATCCATCTTATTTTATTATCAATTTCATTCAATTTTATTTAATTCCATGTACTAATGATAATAATTTAATATTATTACTTCCTAACAATCATGCAACCATATACTATAATAATTCATAGAAAGTCATTTCTTTTCTATACAAAATAGTTTTAGGTAAAATTATTCTATTTACCCAATTCAAAACAATTTTATATTCACTAACAAATACGCGCTCATATCTATTATTACACTCAAACTCATTCTAGAGTACTACTGACTCTATCTCTAATGAGTAACACCCAACAGAACCATGGTTGTCGCATAACCATAAGCTCTGACACCAAATGTAACGATTGTGGTCACAACCGGTAGGCTTTTCAACCATCCCAGCCCCACCATGGCTTACACTGATATCCCAAACTTGCTTTTACGGCCACCCTTTCGAATGTCACGGCTTCGCCTAACCAACCCCGTAAAGAGGACGTGTGGGGGTAAGAGTCTCCCGTTCGCCACCAAACCACGAAGCGAGAACCACCCATCACATATCACCTAGCATAAGCAAGACTGGTGTGAGAACTAAAACAGTTTATTTTTCTTTTGAAAATAAAAAATAGAGGAATATTTTTAAAGTCAATTCGCAATGCTTTTAAAAATGAGACTACCATAAGGCCTCCTGCACACACACACAATGCAAACGCAGAATCGGAGGAGATTTCTCCTTATGATAGTCAAAGATGCTTGATACGTATTTAAAAGAACATTTGATATTATTACTAGTGCACAGTGTAGAGAAAATTCATTTCGAAAATAAAGATATAAATCTTAGCCAGCATAGACATTTCGAACTATGCCTACTATAGCTACCATGTTCAATAGCGGGTTACCGCCATATTCCATGACAGGTTATACAACTAAAACCGTATAAGGCTCGTATTTGAAGAATAGATTTTCCAACAAATGGTCAGGCCAAGGAACTTCCCATTGCCACATGGAAACGCCTCTGGAAGGACGCCCCGAGAACCAAACCGTTCTCCGCTAAACAAAGCCGGGAATCCCTTTTCCCAAGGAATATTACAAACCCTCAGATATGCCACCCCCGGTCCTTTGGAACCTTTAAACGAGAGCTCTCTAACCAACATCACACCATAATAATAAGTGTTTCAACATGAGTAAGTATCTGGGCTCCATACCATGATACTACCCTTTTCCAGAAGGAATGGTCATACCCTAGGGAAGCGATCTCTGGAAACCTTGCCGCACAATTCCTGTTTCGACCATTACCGGTTTGTGAGGCTCGACGAAGTCTCATCCACAAAAACATACTTTATACAAAAGCCATGCTTTGGGTCAACAAATGATCATAGAAATGATCACCAAGATAGACGATCAAACAAATGATCCTATCACAAATAATCAACACAGTGATCATTTCACAGCAACACTCAGTATGTCACATTACCAAGATTGGGAGTATATCGCTGATAACCTTCAACTATATAATCTCTGAGCTCGTACGTCTCAGAGAAGGGTGTTAAGCTAAGAGAATAAATTCTCCGCCACCAACAGAAATATATTTGAAAGAAATCTGCTTTATATCTCAGTTTGTAATGTCATACATACAATCCATACAAGTCTGTTCCGGGCTCGAACAGAACCGAAGGCACTTACAAAGAAGTCCTTGCAATCCGAATAATCTCTAATCACGTTCGGATTTCCCATCACATATGGAGATCTCAATACTGGGGATCAGCCAGTGCAGAGACAATCAACAAGAAACCCTTACGTTTTCAAAAATATCCGGTCTTCAACACCGGTCTTCGAATGCAATTCATAACGACGTATCACATATCCGGAATGGGTTATACGACCCCAAGGTCCTTTCCCGGTTAACCCGAATAGTGAGCGCTTATTTTTTTTAAAAAAAATAAGTGTGGCATTCAATTTCAAGCAAATCACAACAAATACCTATTTAAAGGTAAATATTGATAGTCGGTTATTGAACTATCAATAGATATGCCAACATCACCAGATTCCAAATAATTTTCCAAATTATTTATTTCCCAAAAATATCTTTACAAGATATATATTCTCCATTCTTCAAAAATAAATCAATATTTATTTTTAAACCCAATTTCCCAATTTCATTTATAAATTCTATATTGAATTTACATTCCAAAATATTTATGAATATACGATTTCCATTCGTTTTCAAATATTCATTTTCAATTTATCTTCAAAAAGATAAATTCACAATATTCACTTAATATTGGAAAAGCATTTCTATACTTATTTATTTATAAGTAATTCACAAGTCTTTTTATTTTCTATACTTAGAAAATATTTAATATACTCTAATCGAAATTAAGTATATATTTCATTCTTTAAGGAAATCATTCACTTAAACATATTTATTTGGGCCAAAACGAATGTTGCGTAAAACTTCGTTACGACAACCCAAAATCACTAGTATAGGGATTCGAAATTAAAATAGATATATAAATCCCAATACTATACAAAACATTTCCTTTCGAAATCATTTACTATAACAACAGTGTTATAGTCCACCATTTCCTTTTATTTCTCGAAAACATCTATTTCAAAAATAAATGTTGAAATCTATGTTTTCGAATCTCAACACCTTTTAAAACATCTTTAGATCGTTTTAATTCTATTTCAAACATCACATCCAAAATAATTTCTTTAACATAATATTCACTATTCAAAAACGTGAATATACCTTGTTAATAAATTTCATCACTTCTATTCATTTTATTTTAAAGGATTATTCACTGTCTAAACATGAATATAACTCCATTGATAAATTACAACAATTTTACTTATCAAAATAAGTCGTTGCGAATTTATAAAACAACGTTTATAAATTTTATTTCTATTTATTTTATATCAACTCCTTTTTATAAATTCCTTTATTAACCTATCTCAATTCATATCACAATGATATACTAAAAATTCATATTATAAGCCAAACACTTATAATTTATTTGTTTACAAAATTGTTTCTTTAAACTTCCCAAATTTATAAATCTTATAACTTATAAGATTCTTTTATTTATCCAAATTCTATTCTTTTAAATAACTTTACAAATTTTATAAACCTACTGTTTATAAAATTCCATTTATAACTTCACCGTTATAATTCTATAATTCCAATTTATGAAAGTCATTTACAATTCATTCTAATACTTGTAAAAGCTCGTTTTATAATTCCAATATTTTTAATTTATAAATATCAATTTATAAATCTTTTAATATAAAACAATTTATATTACTATTTTAAAACGTTTTTAAACTCCTTTATAATTTCACCATTTTTGATTTATAAAATAATCAAATTCTATAAATCCTATTTTTAAACTTTTTATAATAAATTCAAAAATCCCAGTTTAAACTATTTTATAAAATCATCAATCCCATATTTTCAAAAATCACTTTTAACTGTATTTCTCAAAATTCATAATTTTTATAACATTAAAATTATAACGTTTATTTATTTAAGATGAATCAATTCCAAAAATATTTTATAAACGTATACTTTCAAAAAATCACTTTAGAAATCCCTTAAAAATCAAAAATCGTTATTTTAAGCTTCAAAATTGGATCCGATGATGCAACACATCAAATAGTCAAACACGACTTTCAGACATCATATATCATCCATGATAAACAATCAAATATCACAATATATGAAATCAAATAAATATTTGTGAGGAATCCAGTTGGATCCCTCCAACCTGTTTCCCTGCATCCACAGACATTAGCACAATACCAATTCCTTTTCAAGACGGAATATCGCGGTATATGGGATTTAATAAAATATTATCCGCTTACTAACGGCGCATAGGGTCTCATCCGCTATACAATGCGGGAAATCAATCAACTGCAATATATACATATGCTAATATATATATATATATATATATATATATATTGCTATATACTAATATAATACCAATTCCACTTCGAGGTGGAATATCGCGGTATATGTGTGTAATAAATAACCTCCGCTTACTAACGGCGTATAGGGTCTATTCACATCCAATATATATATATATATATATATATATATATATATAAATCTAACTATTTAAAATTTAAATAAATCCTTTAGAGTGAGAAGTTCTCACCTTGGCTTTTATTAGCAATCCATTTTCCATCTTGACTCGATTTTCTTGATTTATACCTTGTATAAATATTTACACAATTTATTAATATTCAAACAGATTGAATAATAAATTTTCATTTCTATTTCGATTCATCGGTGATTTTATTTTAATAGTTAAGTTAACCGATAGTTTTATTTAAACCAATTTCTTCTTTAATAAATTTATTTAAACTAATTATTTTACTTTAAATTAATATTTAAATCAATTTCTTTTAATAAATTTATTTAACTAAAAATTTAAATTTTAAACTAATTTTTATTTACTCAACCAATATTTTAATCTCAAGCTAATGATTTTCATTTTAAACTAAAAATTTAAAATTCGAACTGATTTCCTTTAATTAAATTTGTAAATAAATAGTTTTATATACATTATGCTGTAAAAATCAATCTCAGCAATAATCATATATTTTTTTCAACCCAGAAAAAAAAAAGGGAATCTGCTGTTTTTAAATTTTTATACTTTGTTTTATTTCAAACTATAAATATATTTCATTAAATCAGGTAAAAACGATAAAGGAAGAAAGCGAATACCTCACTGCTCGACGCGCGAATGCCTCCACCCTTGTCGTGGCACCGCACTCGAGACCGCCCACGCGATTGCAACCCTCCAAAATTTAAGCGCCCTCTCCTCGATCTGCACCTTCACCACTTTGACGACGACCCCCCCAAAACTCCAAGCGCCGCCTAGATCGAGACTCGACCTTTACGCCGTCTCCTCCCAGAGCCCGCGAACCACTATCATCATCGCGATGCCCTTGCGGCTTAATTCCCAAGCGCCGACGTCATCATCGATCTGGCCAGGCTCATTCGTGAAGTTCGCCGCGACCCACAGTCGAACGCGAAGGTTGTAAACCCAGGCACTGATTCCTTGCTCGAGCACTGGGTTTGAATCGGCTTCGGCCATTAATTGAAAGAGGGGAATCGATTTTTGATTTCCCAAAGAAGAACGAAGCTCGGCCATATAGTTTGAAGGTTTCGATTTTGAAACACGGAAGGTGGAGTTTGATTTATTTGTTCTGCCATTTCTTTTCAATAGAACGAATTCGTGTATTTTTAACAGAGAAGGAAGGGGGAGACAAAAGAACGAGATTTAACAGAGAACGTGCTTGCACGTTTTAGCCAAGATTTTAGGCGCGATTTTCTGCGTGAGTTTAGGAACGTGCTGATGTTGATAATTTTAAATTTAAATTTAAATTTAAATTTAAATTGAATCTGATTCAATTGCAACGCGTTTACTCACCGTGTTCTCACATAACAACTCAGAAAATACGAAATTTGAAATCCGAGAATAATTCAATATTATGGACCCAATGGAACTGGTTTCGTCAAATTCCGAGACTGTGCCTCGGACGGCTATTTTTGAATATCGATTCAAACGATTTAATTTCAAAACTGAACAATTCACTTTCAAATTCAATTCTGAAGCTTCTATAATCTTCAATATTATCAATATGAATTTTACAAGCCTTTGAAATATTTTTAATCGGCTTAAAATTGAAGATTCAAATTTTTATTCAACTCTCAATAGATTAAATCCTATAGTTTAATCGTTATATTCATTCTGATAATTTGAAATTCAATTCAAACCATCCTTCAAATATTTAAATTTAATTAAATATTCTCAAATTAAATTGTTTAAAATTCTGGGTCGTTACAATAAGTGTTAATTCATTAAAATCTAATGTTATTAGAAGTTGAATAATTGAATGAAAATCAATTAATTAAACCAATTGTAAGCAAAGGAATTTGGTTGTAACAAATATACATTGGTTGATATATGATTGTTAGTTGATTGTATATAATTCATTAAGTGTTAATGAAATTGAATTAATGAAATTGGAAGCTAAAGTAATTGAAATCCAATTGGAAGTTAAGTGAATTTTAAATAGAATTGAATTTGATTTGAAAGTGAACCAACTTGAATATGAATTAGTGAATGCAAACTAATTAAAATTGAAAATGAATGTTAGTAAAAACATCCACTGTTAATGAATCAAATGTGATTAAATTGAAAACCCAATTCATTGAATATTAATGAGAATATGAATGAATATTTATTGGTTATGAATGTTAGTTGGATGATAGTTGGTTGATGTTTGCATTTGTTGCTTTTACTACATTTGCTATGTTGACATATATAGTTATTATGTTACTATATGTTGATGTTTGCATTTGTTACTATATGTTACTATATGGTTCTCATGTTGTTTGTTGAGTGTTTAGTAGGTGCGGATCGCGTTTGCTTCGCATTTGGAGCTCGCTTTCGCGCTATATTAGCCGTATATGCTCGCTAATAAAATATAAGGTACATATCTCGGATTACATACCGTACTTTTATACTTATTCCCTGCGGGATGCCTCATTACTTGATGAGATGTATATTTGTGATATATATACTGTCATTTTTTTTTCGGATCGAGCCGCGCAAAGGAGACTATGCGAATTTTTCCGAAAATTTAAGGCGTTAGAAAAAATTTGAGAAAATTGGAAAATTTTTGAAAATTTTAACTTTGATTTGGAATTGAAAGTTAAACAATAGTAGTTGTTTTTGAAAAGATAACTAAGTATGATTTGAAAACTTAGTAAAGTTATTGTAAGAAATTTAACTATGGATTTTGGAAAGTTAATAGATTCTGTAACTTTTCTTACTTGATAATTTCGAGGACGAAATTCTTTTAAGGGGGGAAGATTGTAACGACCCAGAATTTTAATTATTTAAAATTTGAATATTTAATTAATTTTAAATATTAAAAAGTGAAATTTATAAGTCGAATAAATTTTATTTCGAATAATTGGATTTAATTGGATAATTAAATCGATAATTTAATATGTTGAATTATGGAAATAATTGAAAATTGGGTTAAATATGATTGAAAATGATTTGTAAAATTTTATTTTATCATATTGAAGTTAGAACGATATTTTAGAACTTTTAAAATCGAATTAAAAGTTAATTTGTGAAAATTGAATATTTTAATATTTAAATTGACTAGTGAAATTAGCCAATTTTTGAACAGTCTCAGAATTGGACGAAACTAATTCCATTGGATCCGTAATAGTTAGTTATTACCGGATTTCAATTTTCGTAGCAATCGGAGTTATCGTTTGATCGTGGCAGCTCGAAACGCATCGAAATTGTTTTTAATATTAATTTGGCGAGTTAAAATAGCCATTTTTCAAACTGTCGCGGATTTCGACGAAACCAGTTTCATCGGATCCGTAATGTGATATTATTGTAAAGTTTCAAATTTCGTGTCAATTGGATTTACCGTTTGTCCGGTACAAATTAAAACGCCTAGAAAATCGTTTAAATCGGTTTAATTCAAATTGAACGTTTATTGCCATAACTCGCACAGATGTCCGAATTACCTTTCGAAACCTGTTCCATTGTGTCCGGAACGCGGGGTAAACCCTAGAAATGCTGGTTACGGCGCGTGAATCGGAGTTCGGAATTTCCGGAATGAATAGTGTTCAAAAATTTCCTATAAATAGCCCATAAATTCACAAAAATAAAAGGAAAAAAAACAAAACCCTAGTTATATGCAGCCGCCTCCATAGAAACCCACGGCCAGAAATCTCCCACGTTCTTCCCCTCCGATCTCTCAATCCATCAACAATCGTCAGAAACTCTCAACTACAATCTTGAAGAGCTCGATGAGATCTTTAATGTGACGCCCCACCTCTATACCCACGCTAGCCAAGAACACTACGGTGTAGTGCTGTCAACTAGCACGGAGAATAAGGCTGTTGAGGAGCGACCATCCATGTAATTTCTTATCACACGGTGGCTATAAAATAATCTTCGGAAACAAATATAGAAGTAAGCATAACATGCGAATCAATCACAGATATCCATATCACAGAGGCGGAAAGAGATATGAATATATATCACATAAAGGTGTACATCAGAGTAGTGGTCTAAAAAGATCCACGATAATACAAAAGAATAGCAACGCGTGCTATACAAAAGAATACAACTATGAGTCTATATCTCAAGTGTAAACAACAAAAGCTGCTAATCTAAACAAGTAGCCAAAAGTCTGAGTAGTGAATCACTGGGGGAGGAGTCAAGCAGTAGCACCTGTAACATCTCGGTCTGACCCGAGTATTATTTATAAGAAAATAATAAACGGATCAGTCTAGCTATAAATATCAGATGACATGATATAAAATAAAAGATATGGCATAAACATAAAATATCCATACTGACATACTACTATAAGTATGCAAATAATGATCAACAAGAGATCAACCGATAAGAGATAAATCAATATCACAAGAATCTTCTCAAAGATCCAAAGAGGGTATCATACCCTAAACTTGTACTCATGACAAGTCAAAGAGATAAATTCCAGAAATCAACACAAGAAATCCAGAAATCATAAAAAGGGAAAGAGGCCTATCACATGACGGTCCGAAGACCAAGGGGAGCTACCCCGCATGTGTGAATGGAATCACACAGATTGAGGTCAAGACTAACCAAAAAGGACAAAGGTATGTGTGAATGGAATCACACAAGTGGTGTCTAGTCTAACCTTGCAATGAAAGAGACATCGCGCAATTGCTAGTCTAATTCATAAAGCGATCATCAAGATCAACGAGAAATGTCAATTACACTAAGCTAGTAAATATAGAAGTTTAGCTTCATGTCCCATAACCACTTGCTTAACTTAAATATTTACGAACAAACTGTAAATCTTCACTAATAAAATTGTCACAAGAGGTTCAATCGAACAAGTCTAAGAATTAACCGACGAAGTGAACGCAAGCGTTTCATACCACTTGTTTTACTAAGTCGTTTAATTAGATTTCTCATCCGAGTGAGGTAAAGGCTTGTATGTACTAATAGATTGGAAAACGGTTTAAGAAAAGAGCTTTGTTATTAAAAATAGAGTTGAAATTGTTTGTTAAAAGAGTTTTGATATTTACTACTAGTATTGAAACCTTTATATTATAAAGTGACAAAACACAGAAGCAATTGTAGAAACAATCAGTCACAAAAATCGCATACGGAGATGTGAATAAAATCCAAGGAAATCAGCTCAATGTTTTTCAGATAAGATCCCCTACGGAGGGGGGGTCCAGGGGGGGTGGCAACCCCCCTCGGTGGGGGTGCGGGGGCAACGCCACCGCTTACGGGGTTCGACCTAGGGGTCTAAGGGGCACGACCTAGTGGTCCAGCGACCTAAAGGGTAAAGGTCATGCGCCCTAAAATGGGTTCGCGACCTAACACTCAAACGACCTAAAGAAATTAAGGAGCCGAGCGACCTATAAGAAGCAGCGACCTAAGTAGAAACGAGGCCCAACGACCTAGGGGTAAGGTCATGCGAGTTAAGAAGGTCAGCGACCTAACAAAGAAACGCGACCTAAAGGCACGCGACCTAGCGACTTAAGAGGCGAGCGACCTAAGTGTTACGGCCTAAGAGTCGAACGACCTAGCGTGGAAGCGGCCTAAAAGCCAAACGACCTAACGACCTAAGGTCATACGACCTAGCGACCTAAAGCCATACGACCTAACGACCTAAGGTCATACGACCTAGTGCAACACGCGACCTAAAAGGTACGCGACCTAATGCGGCCGAGTGGTTTAAGGTCGGAGACGACCTACGACTTATAAAGGTAGACGGTTGAGCGAGCTAATGAAGTCCAGAGTCGAGCGACCTAGCGACACGGTGTGTTGAGCGACCTAACGAGGTCAATGTTGCGCGACCTAACAAGGTCCAGAGAAGGGCGACTTAAAAGAGGCGCGACCTAAAAGAGGCGCGACCTAACTCAAACAAGCAGGGCGATTTAAAAGAGGCGTGACCTAAAAGAGGCGCGACCTAAAGGAGCGCGACTTAATGGGTTATATGACCCAACGACCTAAGCCACTAACTCGCGAGCGACCTAAGTCCTAGGTCGTGAGCGACCTAACTACGAGTGAGCAAAAATGGCCAGAGTCAAAGCAGAGCGACCTAACGACCATACGACCTACGACCTAAGGTCCTGAGCGACCTACGACCTAAGGTCCTGAGCGACCTAACTCCGAAAACACGAAAATGGCCAGAACGACCTAAATGCAGAAATTTCACCAAAACGCTAAAAATTGGAATTTTTCGCCAATCCAATCCAAACCAAATGCAAATGTGCATGCAAAAGTGATAGGGAATCATTCCCAACAGTCCAATATAGTTATAGACTAGATTTGTGAGATAAAAATCTCACCTTTGCTCCAAAACCCAATGAAAATGAAGAACAAAGCTTGAAGGCAAATGGAGAAGCAACCACAAGCTTGAATCCGATGTCTTCTTCTTGAATTTGGAGTTGAATGTTGGAGTTGCAATAAAACAAAGACTTTGGAGTTTTAATTTCTCATTCCATTCACCATTTTTGTTGAAGCTTTAGTGTTAGGAAATGAAATGAAGCAATGAAGAAGAAGGGGGGTGGAACTTGGGCCTAATGGGCTAAAAGTCCAAACCAAAGGCTCGAGTGAAAAAGTGGTGAAATTCCACTAACCCCAAACATATCAATGTTTATACTTAGAAGATTGCAAACGACGTTTCGAACTCAATGGAAGTGGTCTCGAGTCCTAATTTGACCGTTTGCAAAGAGTAGCTTCGGACCAAAATCCGATTAACGATAAAATATTTAAATAAAATATTTAAATATAAAAATCAATAAATATGTGGGTTGTTACATTTAATATCAACGGTCAAGATCGCGAATAGCTTCACGAATCAACGGGAATTTGTGTTCAAAGGCAGGCCGTTCGGCCTCGAACTGCATGCAGAAGGCTCGACCGAGCTCTGAGACGTCTGGACCGAAGATAGCTCTTGCAATGGGCTTCAATATGGAGGTGGTTTGATGAAGTTTCGTCGAGCGAGGAGATTGCAAAGTGGAACCCTAGTTTTGTGTTCATGGGTTTGTACGTGCGTGAGTTGCAGGGAGCATATGCGTGAGTTTGGGAAGAAGGGGTGTGCGGCCTGATGATGTTGAGGGGTGAGATCTAACGGTTGTGGTTTAGTTTGGTTTAATTATAAAGTTAATGTTATAAATAGTTTATATAAATCGTGCAAAACTTTGAAAAATCATAACTTTTTCATACGAGGTCGAAAACGCGCGAAACAGGAAGCGTTGTAATCGTATGGACGAGCATTACGCGATGGAATTGGATTGGAGTCGTTTGGAGTTAGTGAGAATTTTGGGTAAAATTAAACGTCCGTTTAATTTTATTCGAAATAAATCGCTAAAACGAAATTGAAATCAAGGTGAGAACTTCTCACTCAATCGAATCAGTTTCGATTTTTTATTTTAAATAGTTAGATTTAAAATATTTGAATGCATGTTTGAATGATGATTGTTATCTATTGATTGTTAAAATAGACATTATGCGCCGCTAGTAAGCGGATGTTATTTATTAAAAACATATACCGCGAATATTTCATAAACAGTGAAATTGGTATTATATATAATAGCAATATATATATATTGGCATATGTATATATTGGAGTTATTGATTTCCCGCATTTGTATAGCGGATGAGACCCTATTGCGCCGTCTATTAAGCGGATAATATTTTAAATCCCATATACCGCGATAATTCCGTACTGGAGCGGAATTGGTATTGTGCTAATGTTTGTGGATGTAGGAAAACAGGTTGGAGGGATCCAACTGGATTCCTCAACAGTTTTTATTTGATTTCAGATATTTTGATATTTGATGGATTATCATATCGATATATGATATCGTTGTTTGTCGTGATTGACTATTTGGTATGTAGCATCATTGGACCAAATTTTGGAATTTTAAAATTGTTTTTAAAGTGATTTTTGAAAGTATACGTTTATAAAATGTTTTGGAATTGATCCATTATAAATAAATAAATAAACGTTATAAATTTTAATATTACAAAAATTATGATTTTTGAGAAAAATAGTTAAAAGTTGATTCTTAAAATTATGGGGTTATTAATTTTATAAAATGGTTTAAAATGGGATTTTTGGATTTATTGTAAAAAGTTTACAAATAGGATTTATAAAATTTGATTATTTTATAAATCAAAATGGTGAAATTATAAAAGACTTTAAAGCCGTTTTGAAATAATAATATAAATTGATTTATATAAGAGATTTATAAAATGGATATTTGTAAATCAAAATATTGGAATTATAAAACGAGTTTTTATAAGTGTTTGAATGAAGTGAGAATGAATTTCATAAATAAATGAAATTTCTAGAATTATAAACGGTGAAGTTATAAATGAAATTTATAAATAGTAAGATTTATAAATTTTGTGAAGTTATTAAAGAATATATTTGGATAAATAATTGAATCTTATAAGTTATAAGATTGATAATTATGAAGTTTAAAGGAACGACTGTGCAAACAAATAAATTATAAGTGTTTAACTTAAAATATAGATCTTTGGTTTATAGTTGAGTTATGAATTGAGTAGGTTAATAAAGGAATTTATAAACTTTGTTTTATAAATTCACAAACGACTTATTTTGATAAGTAAATTGTTGAAACCTATTAATGGGGCTATATTCACGTTTTAGACAGTGAATAATCCTTTAAAATGAAATGTATAGAAAGGATGAAATTTATTAACGTAGTATATTCACGTTTTTGAATAGTGAATAATATGTTAAAGAAATTGTTTTGAATGTGATGTTTTAAATAGAATTAAAACGATCTAACGATGTTTTAAAATGTGTTGAGATTCGAAACCATAGATTTCAACATTTATTGTTGAAATAAACGTTTTCCAGAAATAGAAGGAAATGGTGGACTATAACACTGTTGTTATAGTAAATGATTTCCAAAAGGAAATGTTTTGTATAGTATTGGGATTTATATATCTATTTTAATTTCGAATCCCTATACTAGTGATTTTGGATTGTCGTAACGATGTTTTACGCAACATTCGTTTTGGCCCAAATAAATATGTTAAGAGAATGATTTCCTTAAAGAATGAAATATATACTTAATTTCGATTAAAGTATATTAATATTTTCCAAGTGTTGAAAATAAATGGATTTGTGAATTACTTATTAAGTAAGTATGGAAATGTTTTCCAATATAAAGTGAATGTTTTGAGAATTTATCTTTTTGAAGATAAATTGAAATGAATAGTTGAAATCGTTATTCATAAATATTGTGGAATATAAATTCACTATGGAATTTATAAAAGGAAGTGGAATTTGTTTAAAAATAAATATTGATTTATTTTTGAAGTGTGAAAATTATATATCTTGTAAAGATATTTTTGGGAAATAAATAATTTGGAAAATTATTTGGAATCAGGTGATGTGTGCATATCTATTGATAGTTCAATAACCGACTATCAATATTTACCTTTGAATGGTATTTGTTGTGATTTGCTGAATTTGAATGCTACACTTATTTTTAAATTATTGCGCTCGTTATTCGGATTACCCATTCCGAATAGTGATACGACGTAATGGATGGCATTGAAGATCGGTGTTGAAGACCCAGTATTTGCGAGAGCGATAGGATGACCTGTCGATTGACTCTGCACCGAGTTGCTCCGGTATTGAGTTCTCCATATGTGATGGAAAATCCGATCAGGATTGTGGATATCCGGATTGCAAGGACTTCTTTGTAAGTGGCTTCGGTTTTGTTCGAGCCCGGAACAGGCTTGAATGGATTGTATGTCTGACATTACAAATTGAGATATAAAGCAGATTTCTTTCAAATATATTTCTGTTGGTGGCGGAGAATTTATTCTCTTAGCTTAACACCCTTCTCTGAGACGTACGAGCTCAGAGGTTATGTAGTTGAAGGTTATCAGCGATATATTCCCAATTTGGTAATGTGACATGCTGAGTGTTGCTGTAAATGATCATTGTGTTGATCATTTGTGATAGGATCATTTATTTGATCGTCTATCTTGATGATCATTTCTATGATCATTTGTTGACCCAAAGCATGGCTTTTGTATAAAGTATGTTTTTGTGGACGAGACTTCGTCGAGCCTCACACCTCGGGAATGGTCAAAACAGGAAAGATGCGGCAAGGTTATGAGGGGTAGCGCCCTTTAGGATATGTGCATTTCCTTATGGAAAAGGGTGGTATCATGGTATGGAGCCCAGATACTTACTCATGTTGAAAACACTTTATGATTGTGTGAATTGATTGCGAGCGCTCGGTGAAAGGTCCCAAAGGACCGGGGGATGGCATATTCGGTCAGTTGTTACTCGGTTAGGGGTAACTCGGCCTTGTGTTGGTAGAGATCCGGTTTGGTTCTCGGGGATGTCCATCCAGAGGCATTCTCATGTGGCAATGGGAAGTTCCTTGGCCTGATCATTCGTTGGAAATCCAAAGAAACAATACGATCTTGTACGGTTTTAGTTGTAGAAACTGCTTCCTCGGGAGGTAGCTATAGTAGGCATAATATAATGGTACCTATGCTGGCTAAGATTTATATTCTACTTTCGAAATGATTTTTCCTACACTATGCACTAATAATAATATCAAATGTTTCTTTTTAATGCGTATCAAGCATCTTTGACTAACATAAGAAGAAATCTCCTCCAAGTCTGCGTTTGCATTGTGTGTGTGGTGGGAGGTCTTATGGTAGTCTCATTTTTAAAAGCATTGCGAATCGATTTTAAACATATTCCTCTATTTTGATTTTAAAGATAAATAAACTGTTTTGAGTTCTCACACCAGTCTCATGACTGACTCGGAGTTTATTGTTTTCCTTCCTAAACTCTGGGTGCCCACCCATTTCCACACGGGCAGTCAAGAGTTAAGGTTTATCAGGATATTCTGGATTTTCTGGAGTTGCTGGAGGCAAGCTGGATGGCATGACGTATTACTTATATAGTATTTCTTTTCCGCTGTTTGTTGTTGTTGTTGTTGTTGTACACTCTGATGATGATGTAATGTAATGTATAAAATGTAATAACTGATATAGTTCTTTGTTTAAAGATTATTCATTTATCTATTATATGTTGTTCCGCTGCGAATTGTGAGATTCTGTTGTTGTTCTGTTGTTTTTCTATTCCGTTCTATTTTCTATTTTCTTTCCTCTCCATGTTCTATCTCTTTTCTCTATTTTTCTGTCTTCTCTCCCTCCTTCTGTCTTTTTCTTCTTCTTAAACCCTCAGTGTTCGGTTTTTCGGCATCCGATTTCTCGGCATTCGATACAGTGGACGTATTGATGTCGATATTCGGGAGTCGAAGAATCGGGTCCTGACAACAGGAATGAATGGAATACTAATTTATTTATTTAACTAAACGGAATTTTAGGATATTATTTATAATTTGGGAATTTAACGAAATTAAGGATTTATATTGAAATTTATAATTTATCTTCCTTAAATTTGACATCTAAACTTGTTAGAATTTTGTAAATGATTAAGAATTTTTAAAAGTGATAAAATGAGTCAATTTTAGAATCTAAATATAAAATTTAGATTTATTTACTAATTCTTAATTTATTTAATTAATATAAAAATAGCCATTTTGGTCACGGGCTCGGATTTCGACGAAACCAGTTTCATCGGATCCGTAACAGTGAATTATTGTAGGGTTTCAAGATTCGTAGCAATCGGAGTTGTCGTTTGATCGTACGAACGCGAAACGCCTTGAAATCGATTTAATTGAAATCAATTTGAAATCAATTTGAAAATATTGATTTCAGCATAACTTCTTCATATGATTGAATTTGGACGTGGAACTTTTTCCATTACGTTAAGAATATTTTAAAACACCTATTATGATATATGGGTTGACCCAATTTCGTTCCGGAGTCGAAACGGGCTTTTGGGCCAATTACGGGTCAGCACGTTTGTTTATCGAATCCATTATTCTATTTTCTAGCCTATCTATATAAAACAAATTATAAACCCTAGCCTCCATCTATCTTCATTTCTTTGAGCGTTCATTTCCCTCAACTCCTCCTTTCCAATGGCTGTAAACCCTAGATCCAGTTTCAATTCAAATCAAAAGCTAAAAATTCAAATTATCCAGAAAAATTCACAAAAATTATACATAATAGTTCTCAATGAGCGTAGTCTCCTACTGGAATTCGTTTTTCAATCAGAATCACCGTTCAGCCAGAAATCACGAATCTTGTTTCGGCCGTTCATTGTGGGTTGTTGGTTTTGACGGCGGATCTGTGACGAGGGTTCGACCGGGAGGTACGGAATCGGAGAGGTCGATGAGCAGCACGCATCGGTGGTACTGGCTCGACGAGATGATCACCGATGTCGCCAGAATTGGCCATTTTCGCTTCGTAAGGGAAGGACGGCTCGGGTCAGGTGGGGCCTGCGCGCGCGCCTTCAGGGTGTGGCCTGGGGTGTAGGAGTGGGTGGCGGCCTCGGATCTAGGTGGAAGGGATCGTGTTGTCGAGAAAAAAATGGGTTCAGGGTTTCAAGAAGCGGCGGCTGCAGGTTGAAGTCGTATTGCATTATGGTTTAAGGGAGAGCTGCGCGTTTCTGGATGTGGGGGAAGAGAGCATAGGTAGCGACGTGGCAAGACTTATTAATATGTCCTTTTTTTCATTTTATTTTAAATTGAAATTCAAGTGCAATTTTTCGCAATAATTTTCACATACGAACTCTGTTTCACGTGCGATTTTTTTTGTTAGGATCGTATTGAAATTCCGGACCTGATGACGTTGGTTTGGACGAATTCTGAGATGGTAAAATTTTTGGGGTTTAAATTGGATTTAATTTCGATTTAAATTCAAAAGGTGAGTGTTTTAACCCACTCGCAACTTCTAAGATTTCTTATGTTTGTTAAATTTATTTTTGATATGAGTAGAAATTTATTTATGACTGTTTGGCATGTTTTATTCATTATCTCCGTTAAATCGCATTTATTTAATTTGACTGTTATTTAATTTTATAATTGCATATAAATTTGACAGTTGAAATTTATTTACTTACATAAAACTGCTAGTTAAACAGTTATTAAATTTATTTTGAATATAAACTGTTAGTTAATAACTGTCATTTATTTCCTGTTATATTGCATATGCTATATATTGATGTTTGTTTAAATTGACGATGATTGAAATAAATTAACGATGATTGAAATAAATTGGTTGATGATTGATATTGGGTGAATGGATGATGTGTTCTATCTTATATAAACTGCAAGTTATCATGCATTTTCATTTCATTCAGGATTGCGGTTTGAAATGATATACAACCGCATTTTTGATTTTTAAATTGCGGATCGAAATGATAAATATCCGTATCACTTGACCGTAGGATAGAAAATTATATACAGGCACCGCGGTATATATATATAATTATTTTTGAAATTATTTTATGGTTTGGATATGATACTGTTAAATAAATATTAAATTTGGATATGATATAAATATATTTTATATATACATACATAGTTAAATTGTTGAATTTAAGCTATGCATAAATCTGTTAAATAAAAATGAATAATTTGAAAAATGGCATTTGATAATTTATATTACACGTTTAAGTACAGGTTTAAGATCTCGTATATATATATATAGAGTTAAATGTTTTAAATCAATAAAGATTGAAAGATAAATTTGAAATTTAATATAAATTGAGCTTATTTGAAAATATAACTCCATAAGTTGATGTTAACTTGTTAAAATTAGAAATTTTAAAGGTATGGTATTTATAACGGGATTTAATAAATAATTTTAGTATAAATAAATGGAAGGAAAATTTTAGTGTAAATAAATTTAGTTTATTTTAAATGGTTATGGATTTATCATGTAAACCTTTCAAACCAAATAATAGGAAAATGAATTGTTGATTTAAATTCACAACCTTAGTTTTGAAATTCATTAAATACTCAAAGTTAGAAAATATTGAAATCGAAGTGTTTTATTTAAACTGAAAGTGAATCTAAAATTTATGAGTTTAGACTGGAATTAAAGTGAATAAGAATTGTGAAGGAGTGGAATTTATTTATTTTTAAAGAAATTTTAAATTCAACTGTTTTATTTTATATACGATTGAATATCCAAACCATTTAAGTTTGAAAGTTATGGTTTTAAAACTATGGATTTCGAAGTATTATGTTGAAAGTTAAAATTCAAATATTTGGTTTCGAGGTATTTTAAATTTTAAAAGTGGCATGATTTGGGAAAAAGAAATATATATATGAAATAAAATGATATCATTTTTATTTGGGTTTTAAAAGGGAATGATACCGTATTTATGGGTTTTTAAATGGAAAATTTTATTCTGGTTTTAAAGTATAAATTATTTTTAAAAGACCGCGGTGTTATAATAACGTTTGGTTGTTGAAGAGACCGGGATCGGAAGTTGTCATACTCTCTGCCAACTCCGAAAACCACTTTAACAACCGTGTACGCGGTGGAGATTCCAGAATGAAGTAGGTTGGTGGCGGCATTTCCTGTAAGGTAAATACGTGGACCCAACTCCCGCGAGTTGGCATAAGGTGGCTAAAACAGGAGCGATTGACGGGTTAATGAGGTAGCACCTCTGATCGGACACTTCCCTTCGATACTATACTCTGACTTTGGATTGATTCGATGGACACCTTCATTTTTGATTTCTTTGATGTGGGAAGTTTGTTCGAGGTGGGCGGCAGCTGCGCGCTGCGCGTTTCCATCGGCCCAGAAGCGTAATTGATATATCTACCCTGGCATTGCCTATTGTGCCGTGTCACCTACCATACCGAGCCTTGTACAAGTTTGGATTTCTCCCGTAGCCCGTGTGGTATCCTCTGGTGGCTTCCCGATCAGGAGAGACTATGATATTGGATGGACTACTGGGACTATTACATATTAAGGTGGAAAATGTAAAGCCTTAATGCTATTTAAAAGCATGTTTATTTTACTATAGACACTATTATAATAGCGAAATATACTACATAGTAAATAGTTTAACGATCCTTAAGAGATGTAAATCCCGAGCATCTTTTGAGTTACTGCACTCATATTTATTTCTGTTAATTTAACTTACATAAGTTCTTTTAGTTCTGACTCGAGTGTTTTGTCTTTTCAATTCGCTCGGGTCAGTCCGAGCGTTTCAGGATTTGGAGGATTTAGCTTTGGAGGACGAAGACGAAGATTTATATTATTATTATTTATACTAGTGCACTACACACTATTCCGCTGCATTGTTATTGGTATGTCTAACTCTGATATGTATTATATAAATGGTTTTGTCTATATGATTATTATATTTTATCCTTCGGCTGTGAGATTCTGTTTAGTTTTTTTCGCTTCTCTGTTTTTTTTCTTATTTACCCCATAATAATCCGCCCTTTTGTATGGTTTGAATTGGCGCGTGTGTCGACTTAAAGCGTGCGAAAAGGCAGGACGTTACAATAAAATTGAGTTAGCATAATAAAATATATGATTTGAAATTTAACTAAAGGAATGTTAAATAAATTAAACTAGATTTGAAGTGGATTAAATATGCTATTGAAATGGAAGTTAAATTTAAGTGGTAAGTGATTATATAATATGAATTTGAAAGTTGAATGAAAAAGTTGTATAACTTATAAAATGAGAAAATATAAGTAAAACCAAATGTTAAAATGGTTAAACAATTTTGTTAAGCAAAACAAAATATGAATTTGAGTAGTGATATGATATTTGACTTAAGTAAAAGTTAAGTAAAATAGAAGTTGAATTAAATTAGAAGTGAACTTAAGTCGTATAGTGAAAGTAAATGTAAGAGAGAATGAAATGAAAAATAACTTAAGTAATGTTGAATGAAGTTGAATTTGATATCCAAATGAACTAATAAAGCGAAGTGAAGAATATGAATATATACTTGATTGTTAAATGAAATTCAACTTTAATTGTAAAAAGAACTTAGTGAATAAACATGGATTAGAAAATGTTGTTGTTAAGAATTGAATAAAACTTAAGCTAAGAAGTAATGATAAAAATTAGAAGTGTTGTATAAAGATGTGAATATAGTGAATATTAGAATTCATTCTAAATGAATATTAAATTAATTGAAAATTAAAGTGTTAAACCAATTTGAAGGTAAACGAAGTAAATATGAACTTCGAGTGTAAATTAAATAAATTTGGTTATGTTGGATATACATTGATTGTTAGACGGATATTAGTTGGTTGTATAGAAATTCATATGAAATTGAATTAATAAAATTGAAAGCTAAATAATTGAATTCAAATTGGAAGTAAGTGAACCTAAATAGAACTGAATTTGATTTGAACTGGAAGTGAACTAACTTGAATGTAAATTAGTGAATGTAAACTAATTGAATATGAATAAATGAATGTTAGTAAAAAAACCAATGTTAATGAATCAAATGTGATTAAATAAAGAACCAATTCAATGAAATATTAATGAGAAGTGAATTTATATTGATTTGGTTATGGATTAATTGGATAGATATTGATTTGTTGGATGATAGGTGGATGGTCGTTATATGATGGTTGGATTTGTTGCTTTTGATTGTATTTGCTATATTGGCACATATAGTTATTGTAATGTTATATGTCCTATATTGATATTACTTTCCATATGCACATGCTTCTCATTTGTTTTTGAATGTTTAGTAGGTGCAGATGGCTTATGCTTTGCATTTGGAGCTTTCTTTCGCGCTATATTACCTGTATATGCTCGCTAATAATATATAAGGTACATTTCTCAGATTACATATCGTACTTTTACATTTTTCCCTACGGGATGCCATATCCTCGAAGATGAGATGTATATTTGTGATATATGTATTGTGAATTTTTCCGGATCGAACCATGCAAAGGAGGCTATGACAAATTTTGTTGAAAATTTAAGGCGTTAGAAAATTTTGAGAAAATTGGAAAAAAAAATTGATAGCTAAAACTTTTATTTTGAGTTATAGTTAAACGATATTAGTTGGTTTTGAAGATAACTATGAATGCATTTGAGAACTTAGAAAAGTTTTTGTAATAAGTTTAACTAATGGGTTTTGGAAAACTTAAAAGGTTTAATTGAATTTGATATCTAGTTTAAACGAGTTGTTTTGAAAAACTTATGGATTTTGTGACTTTTTCTTACTTGGTAATTTCGAATGCGAAATTATTTTAAGTAGGGTAGAATGTAACGACCCAGAATTTCAATCATTTGAAATTAATATATTTTATTGATTTCAAATATTCACGAGTTAATTTTATAAGTTGAATAACTTATACTTCGAATATAATAATTTATTTGGATAACTAAATTGTTAATTTAATATTTGATATTGCAGAAATAATTAATTTTGAACTTTATGTGAATGAAAATGATTTATGAAGTTGAATTAAATTCTATTTGAATTAAAATGACATTAGAGAACTTTTAAAATTGATTGAAAGTTAGATTACAGAAATCAAATATTTTAATATTTAATTAAGTGTAAAAATAGTCACTTTACACACGGTCTCGGATTTCGACGAAACCAGTTTCATTTGATCTGTAATGTTATATTAATGTAGGATTTCAAATTTTGTGTCAATCGGATTTACGGTTTAGTCGTGGGATCCTGAAACATGTAGAAATTTATTTAAGTAAATTTTATTTAAATAAGTCAATTCAAAAACTATCTTCCAAATACGATTGAATTGACTCTCGATATGTATAGGGGTAAAACATTATAAACACCAGGTGACACGTTTCGATTGGAGTTTGAAAAAAAATTCAGATGAATAATGTCGTGAAATTTTATATAAATGGACTTCATTTCTTTCTATTTTCACAAACCCTAATCCAAACAAGGTCTAGCCGCCATCTACATTTTGATGGCCAGAAACTCCTCCCCTTTCACCCGATTATCTCTTCATCCACTCAAGTTCAAGCTTTGGCATCTAACGCAAAGTTGTAGAGGACTCGAGCTCTGCAGGATTAATGGTGATGATCTAAAACTACGCATAGGATCGGTGACTATTCAAGTTCAAAGTCGCGTCGTTCATGCATGAATTTCTAGGCTATGGGGCAGCCGAGCTTCACGTGCATGCGGCCGTGGGTGGAGGCGGAGGTCGGCGTTCATGTGGGGATCTTCGATCGTGTTCTACTTCATCGAGGAGGTCGCGATAATTGGTGGATGATCGACGGCCATTGGGTTTCATGATTTCGAACGAGCAAAAGGGAGAAGAAAACATTCGCAGCCAAAATCTGTTTTCATTTGAAAGAATGGCCAGATTTGAGTAAAGGTTTAAAAATAAAAATAAAATCTGTAAATTTTATTATATAAATTGTGTAATCTTTAAAAATGCGTAACTTTTTCATACGAGGTCGGAATTTGACGAAACAAGTTGCATCCGGTACATATTGACGACCGCTACGCGATGGAGCTAATTTAGAGTTGATTAGAGCTAGTGAAAATTTTGGATCAAATTAAACGTCTGTTTAATTTTGTTCG
The DNA here is from genome assembly GCA_030765085.1 of Allium cepa. Lineage (NCBI taxonomy): Eukaryota > Viridiplantae > Streptophyta > Magnoliopsida > Asparagales > Amaryllidaceae > Allium > Allium cepa. The sequence continues at coordinate 979,598,529 of CM060939.1, forward strand.
GAATAAAATACCACAATGACTGTTGGAACCAATGTGAGCACAACTTACTCTTTCCAACTCATTGGTATTTTTATATAAGAGAGAATTAATTTCTTTTGCGTTGATTGACGAATCTTTGGATGATATATTATATATACATATAATATATATATATATATATATATATCTATAATGATTGTTATTTGGATATATTCTTGCCTATTGGAGTAGAAGGGATCCTATACATTGTCGTGTATGAGCGGATGATCTTTTGTACGCGAGTCTGCCTCGAAGTAGGCATTGTATATATTTTCTCATATGTATTTGCAGGTGACAGATTAGAGGGATCCAACTGGATTCCTCACCACCGTTGGTTCTTATTTATAGATTTTATTATATATGTTGTTGTCATATGATATATGATGTTCTGGATGCCAAGATTGCTATGGTTGATGTGAATCACCTTATTTAATGTTGTTGCAGCATTAAGACGTATTTTGGAATTTTTAAAAAAAATATTAAAGTGATGATTTCAAATTAAAAAAGGATTTTAAAGTGATTTTGAAAATAGATGTTTAGAGAAAAATTGAATTGTTAATGAATGGTTTTATTTTAAATAAATAAAAAGTTACAATTTTTATGTTATTAAAAAATTTGATTTTTGTAAAATATAATCAAAATGTGATTTTTGAAATATGGAGTTAACTATTTTGTAAAATTAAGTTAAATTGATATTCTTGAATTTATTATAAATGGTATGTATATAATATGTATAAAATTGATATTTTATAAATAAAAATAATGGAATTATAAAGGAGTTTTATAAGTGTTAAAATGAAGTTATAAATGGATTTTATAAGTGAATAAGATTAAAAATTGATGAAGTTATAAAGGAATGAATTGGTAAATAAATGATTTACAACTAAATTAACTTATGATCCGATTTTGACATATAAATGAGATATAAATGGAATTTGTTAGTAAAGGAAATTGGTATATGGAAGTTTATAACATCCATATGGAATTTATAAGCACTGCTTTATAAAGGTAAGATAAATTTAATTTGATAAGTTAAATATGGAAGTTTATTAAAGGAATTTCATTCACGATTTTGGACAGTGGATAATCCTTTAATAAATGTGTAGAAGCAATGAATTTGGTAAATGAACTATATTTACGATTTTGGACAGCGAATAATCTTTTAAAATTTTTGAAAAATGATTTTTAAATGGAGTTAAATGGTTTAAAGATGTTTTTAAAAGTTGTGAGCATCGAATACATTGATTTCAACATTCGTTGTTGAAATAGACGTTTTCGAGAAGTAAGAAAAGCATGGACTATAACACTGTAGTTATAGTACGTGATTTTCAAAAGGAGATGTTTTGTATAGTATCTAGGATTTATATATCTACCTAATTATGGAATCCCTATACTGATGATTTTGGGTGGTCGTGACGATGTTTTACGCAACCTTCGTTTTGGCCCAAATAAATGTGTTTAAGAGAATGTTTTCCTTAAAGGATAAAATATATACTTAATCATGATTTATGTACATGTAATATTTTCTAAGTGTTAAAAATAATTTAAATTGTGAATTACTTATTATTGAATAAGTATATGAAAATGTTTTTCAAATAGTGAAATATTTAAATGGGTTTGGAATTATATCTTAAAAAAAGATAATTTGAAGTGAATATTTCGGAAAATGATTTATTTAATAAAAGATTAATTAAAAGGGCCTAGTGATTGCTTATGGTGCTAAACATATGTTCTTTGCATTGATAGTTAAACAACCGACTACCCATTTTAATACCTCGACTTGATGTGGGAACTATTTAGTCATACACTTAGTACGTAGCCATCTGTGTAGGCTTGATTATTGTTTGTGTTGAGGATGTTGATTCGTGTAGTGCGGAGTATTACTCCAATCTATCGAGCTTCCTTCTTAGGCGAAGGATATCAAGTTGAAAGTTGAGACGTGGTAAGTCTATAAAACATAGTTTCTGTGTGAGGTTGAGAAACGCTTTTGCGTTGTTGGTACTGTGGGACGGAGATCGGATTTATCTAAAAACCCCTTCGAACCAATGTATATGCGTTCGATTGTGCAGGTTATTGATGATATTGAAATTTTGGATTTTCATAGTGGAGGATTGTTTGTTGACATTTAGGGTTAAAATCCTAATATACATCCAGTAGTAGTAGTCTCTTCGTTATGAAATATCCATTGCAAGGGCTGTCGCTACTAATCCTAGGGATTTCCCGACAAGATGTGGTAGGAAAATACCTTTCGTTTCTCCTGTTTCTGGACAAATTGTATGGACGTTTGTCTGACATTGCATTTTTAAAGATTACGTACATTGGTTTTTACAAAACATCAGTGGTGGAGAAGAAGGAAACTTCTCTTAGCTTAACACCTTGCTTGAGACATACGAGCTCAAGGGTTGTATTTTTATGGAAGGCAATTAGTAATCTACGGAAATGGCCGTGTGGCATTCAAAGTGATGTGATATGTGAAAGGTAATCATTACCTCAGGCCTCATCAATTGGAAATGACCGAAACAGAGTTAGATGCAGCAAGGCTGAGTGTGTCTCCCAATTAGGATATCGTCATCCTCTTCTAGATATATTTCTTCACGCTATGACGTTTGTGATGTTAATTAATGTGGTTTTTATGCTAGAAGGCCCTCGGAAAAGGTCGGTAATGACCGGGGGATGACATATTCGATGCTACCTAGTTATAGAGATAGGTCGGTCTTGTATTGGTAGAGGAACTTTGTGATGGTTTCTTGGTACATTCTTCTAGAGATGTACTGCCGAAAGGTAGTCCCTTCACCAGGTCATTTGTATAGAAATTTAAACTCCGTTATGAGCTTGAAGTTTTGTCTGTATTGGCATAATGAATGGCCTTAAAATGCTATATGGGTAACCATTTCGGCTATGATTAATTATTTGTATACTAGACACTAGTATAATATAAGATGGTTTGATATGAAAGTGTTTTGGTTATCGTAAGGTAAAAACATGCATGTGTTTATGTGTGGGCATGTCTTACGAGATATTTTGTTTTGAAAAGGAAATGTTTGGTAATTTTATAAATTCAGTTGGATGTGTTTCTTAACGGGTTTACCAGACTGATCCAGACGTCTTTTCAATGCTCGGGTCAGATTGAGTTTATTTACAGGTTCAGATTTGATGGAGATCTTCATTTTCGTCTACACGTATCTATTTATTATCCACTTTGCGTATTGTTATTTGATATATTAGCAATTGTTAATATAGGTTATTATAGCCATCCAGGCTGATGTTTAGTGATTGATTGTTGAACTCTGGTTGATGTATGTATATACAGTTTCTATTTTGTAAAGATTATTGATATGATATTATATGTTTTCCACTACGATGTGAGATTCTGTATTGTATTGTTTTGTTTTCTCTTCTCTCTTTCTTCCCTTCTCTTCTTCTCCCGTCTTTTCTTTCCCATGACTTTTTGTCTTTCTATCCTTTTTGGGTCAGACATATGTGGTTTATTATTGATTCAAAGGGTACGGATTTGCGGGTCGTTTCAGCTGTCGACTATGAGAATGCGGCGATTGGTGGTCTAAGGCAGTGTTTGTTCAACGACGATCGAATTCCAAAACAGTGGCTAGGGTTGGAATGAGAGTATTAAGGTTTGATAATTAGGTGATTAGAGTATTAATCATGAAATTAGTTAATAATTATATTATTTAATTCAAAATATTATTAAACTAATATCTTGATCATACGAGGTTAGATATTGACGCGCTCAGTAGCATTGGACTCATGGAATGGTTAACTACATGATGGAATTGGATTCATGGAAATTGAAGCTTGTAGAAATTCAAGCTGTTCAATTTCAGACGAAACCAAAATGTTTCGGCGATAACTGGAATTTTGGCGAGTACAACCCACTTCTTTGGATAAATAAGTATGTTATATAGTAGACAAATTTACTGTTGTGTTTGGTTGAAACTATTGGCTGATTGGCTAAAATATCCGTTTTGAAAAGCAATTAGTACTTAAAAATTGAAATACAGGAAAACTTATAGAGAAATCCGGATCTTAGAAAATTGTGATTATTAATTTTTAGTTATATTCCTTTTGTTTTGTTTTGGTTATATCCTATTACATGGATTGTTAATTGCTGAATCTTGATTGTTTAACACTATTAGCTATGAGATTGTTATATTTTCAAATTAACCCTTATGGTGATAAATGTTTTGATAGCTATTGGCCTCAATTTGGCATTTTGAAATACTTTTAATTACCATTTTGGCATGAAATGGGTTTTTGATTTGGAGAATGATTTCAAATCCAATCTTTGGGTTTTCTAGAATACTTTTATTTGAGAAGATATTGAACTTCTACATTTTGCCCTAACCTTTTTATTTTCTTTTCTAAATCATTTAGAATTGCTTTAAAGTTGCTTAAATGTAATTTAATAGTGATTTAAAGTTGTTTAACTATTGTTTAATAATGTTTAAAAAAAATATTGTTTTGAAGTTATTTATTAACATTTTAATATTGTGAAAAGTTATTTATTTAAATAATTGATATTGTTCGAAGATTAATAATTATTTATTAATAATATTTTGGAAGTTAATCATTTATTATAATAAGTTTTTTAAAGATTAGTTATTATATTAACAATGTTTGAACTTATAAATTATTATATTAACAATGTTCTGAAGTTATTTATCATTATACTTGTAATATTTTAAAGTAAATTAATTATGTCAATAATGATGTCCTAAAGGAAATTGATTGTGTTATTAATGTTGTTGAAGAGTTAATTTATTATTTATCTACGATGTTTAAAGTTAATTGATTTATCCGATTAATTGTATTTATATATATATATATATATATATATATATATATATATATATATATTGATTTAGAAAAGAAGTTCTTTAATAAAAAAATTATAATGGAAATGGAGTTTTGTATTTATGAAGGATTTTTATAAAGACTTGTAAAGAATTTTTATAAATGGATTTTTGAAATGATTGTTATAAAATAATTTTAGAAGGGATTTTTTATGAAGGATCTTTATAAAGGAGTTCAATTAAAGAATAAAGTTTTATAAATAGGTTTATAGATTTATAAAAGGAGTTTTATAAATAGTCTTATGAATTATTAAAAGGACTTTATAAATGGTTTAGAAATTTATAAAAAGAATTAATCAATTATTTTAGAGATTTATAAAAGAGTATTATAAATTGTTTTAGAGATTTGTAAAATTAGTTTTATAAATGATTTTAGAGTTGTATAAAAAAGAAATTCATAAACGAAGATGGGATTGATTTCCAAAAATGATCTTTAAATAATTATGGTGGTTTGGAAACATCTTTCCATACTCAATGCAACATAGGAAATCTTTCTTAATTTTTTTGAATACAATTATACTATTGAGATAAGTATATAAATACAATTTCTGAGTAGTGGTAGTGTTGTGTTTTTGTGAACATACTTATACCATTGAGGTAAGTATATAAATACATTTTTTAAGTTGTGAATGTGCAGTGTTTTTGTGGATATACTTATACCTTTGAGATATGTATATAAAATACATTTTTCCAAGTAGTGCAGGTGTAATGTTTTTGTGAATATAATTATATTGTTGAGATAAGTATATAAATATATTTTCTAAGCAGTGAAAGTGTAGTGTTTATGTGGATATACTTATACCGTTGAGACAAGAATATAAATAGATTTTCTAAGTAGTGAAATTGTAGTATTTTTGTGAATATACATATATCATTGAGATAAGTATATGGATATTCTTCCAACTACTGAAAGGAGTAAAAAGGGTTTGTGAGTATTCCTATGTAAATGTATTTACAAGATCATTTTAATTGATGAAAGGATTAATTAAAGAGGTTAGTGGTTGCTTATATGCTTAACCAATGTTGGTTTTCCTGTGGAATTAAATCCTTGATGTGATTGTTTTTTAATAGTTAATGACTATCAAACTTGGCCATTTTCTAAACTATGGTTATCGGTTCCGAAAGACTAAGATCATATATATTATCCGAAAACAACTCTAAACCGGCATAAGCATTCAAAAGAGAGACATCTTGATGATGGTTTCTAAGACAGAGTTCTTTGATGTATAACAGCTACTTGCTACTAATCCTGAGAGTGATGTCAAAATGGATGTAATAGAAGAAGTGCCTTTTGTTTCATTCAGACCCAGAGTGAAGTGTATGGATTAATGCTTGCATTTCATTGCCGTTTTAAGTGTCGTGTTAGCATTCCAGGTGGGACTTGCTAAGAGAAAAGGTAAAAGATTTCCTCAAGCCTTACAAACTGAGAAATAGCTAAAACAGGATAGATGCGGCAGGGCTATACGGGTCGCTTCCATAAAGGTGTGTCATCATCCTTCTAGATCATTATATTATGGATTTGGTTGTGCACGAGGGCTATTAATTAAGGTTGGAAAGCAGCCAAGGTGATGACATATTTGGTACTACCCAGTAAAGGGTAGTCGGTCCTGTGTTGGTAGAAGGGCAAATGCATTTGTTACCCTCGGTACATTTTATCTAGAGATGCCCAACTATACTGGAACGTGAGATGCAAGCATTTCAGCTATATTCAATATTTATTTTAAACAGTAGACATTATTATAATATCATTCGATCTTCTAAAAAAAATGGTTTGGTTATCATAAGGTTAAAACCTATCCATGTTTATATGTGGCATAGTCTTATGAGGTACCTTTTATTTTGAAAGGGTTTTATAAAAATTGAAATTCATATGCTTTGATTGGGTTTTCTCACGTTGGTTTACTAGGCCGATCCATGCATTATTTTCTTATAATGCTCAGGCTAGACCAAGCATGTTTACATATCTAGTTTGGATGCTTTGGAGCTTCAGAAGTCGAACTAGATGCCTCCAAGACTATTATCCAACACAACCGCGGCCACCCTGATTAATCCCACCGCCACCAGTACAGTCACTTTCCAACTAAGAAAACCCAACTTCCTTTTACCCAAGTTTCACTTTGTCTGCCACCTCATTCCATTGCGCTAGCCGTAAACATTACCACAACTTCACGTTCAAACAGTCTTCATCCCAGCACCAACGATACGGCCCCATGACCCCTATTTCACTGAAAGTTAATTTTTTTAGCACAATTCTAATCATCGAGCTATTATGACCAAACTACATCACTAAAAATCACTAGACAACATGCAACAACCCTGTTTTCGAAGATGTAATATTATATGAATTTAATTGGAGTCTATTTAATAACAGATTTTTGTTTTAACAATTTGAATTAATTAATAAACTCTTTTTAGGAAATATATCAAATTAGATATAGTGTTATAGTTAAAAATAAAAAAATTAAAGTGTATATAATTTCATATTATACACTTGAATTAGATGAAAAGAAGATTTCTTTGATATTCAGTAAAATTAATAGATTGATGAAGATGACTAAGTTTATTTGAATAAGTTCAATGAACAATCAAATAGAGTGAAAAAATATTTAATATGCAGTCATCTAATTATATTTTTATAGAATGAAGTAGGAATTAATTTCAATCAGATTGAAACAAATTTATGAATAACTAAATATAAAATGGCTTATTTCAATTGGAAATGAGATTGTTAGCACTGGAAATAAAATGAATAGAAATTATCATTTTTCATTTGGGCCTAAAAGAATTTAAAACCCCAAAATCCAAGTTAAGCCGTAGTCTCATTTTATTTTCCAAAATTCTAAACTGTACCCCCTTACCTTTTATTCTCCTTGCCTAGCCCTAATTCGCAATTCAATAGTAATGTAAGAAAAAAAACTACACCGAACGAAATTACATTCGAGTCTGACGTTACAAAGGGAGGTGGCGCACGCGGTGCTTTTGATGTAAGCTGATGGAGGCATCGCGACTTGGTAGTGTGCCTAGAGCATCACACGGCTGAAGGTAAGCGACGTGTAGGCCACGACTTGGGTTTCGAGTGGCGTTTAGGGTAGGAGACGGGTGAGATGCGAACATGAAGATGGGCGGAGTGGAGGTCGCGTGAGTTGTGGCCAAAGGCAAAGGAGCAGCAGTCAACGATGATGTTCGTCGCACGGCGAAGGAAGGCAAAAATCGATTCAAATTTATTAATGTGTGTTTCGCTTGCAATTTGGAACATGGCGGAGACATTGTCCTATGACTGTTGGAAGCAGGTTTCTTTGCAACGTTAAGGTGAGTTATTATAACTCACAAATTCTATGTCTAATTATGTGATAATATTTGATTATTGATGGTTGGTTTGGTGAGTTAATATATTTACCCACATATCTATATTTAAAAGTAATTAATTCCATTAGCACGATTGTGTGATTATGGATTGAGATAATAAATGGTGGTGAATGATTGAATTGCTTGCTATAGATTCAATTGGTTTGATAGATGAATTTGTTAAATCATGTATTTAAATCTAGAATTTAATTTTTGATTTCTAAAATTTGCAAGTAATCATAAATTTCTTGATCATATAATTTTTTGATTTATGGATGATTAACTACATTTATTGTTGTGTGACTGGAGTTCTCGAAAAGTACGTAACTCGAGTAGTTAAATAATTGTGTATTATGGAAATTTATTTTATAGAGCGAAGTTGGCTCTAGAAGGTATATTTTTAGTGGATTTTCTTGTTGGAATTTAATTAGTAGAAAATAGTTGAATTATATTATATCATTAACTTACTTCTTAATTCAAAATTTTTATTCAAAGCATTTAAGATAAGTAATATTTATTCATAAATTTTTTCAAAATTTACTATTATAAGTATATTAAAATTTAGGAAATGCCTTTGAGCAAAAGAAAAGACATGGTATTATTTTAGAAACATGGTTATGAAAGTAATAAATTTAATTTCAAATAATTATATATATACAAGCTGTTTAATGATTTTAGGAAGAGTTTAAAAGCCTTCGGAAAATTATATCTTTAGTTGTATGGTTATATATTTAAATAGATTTTCAAAATAAAGTAAGTTATCAATTATGAAAAGTAAAGCTTTGTTTTAAAATAAATTTAACTAAGATTTTATGTTTACAAAAATAGTTTATGGTTTTAAAGGGTTAATGAAGTTATGTATGTATGTATGTATGTATGTATGTATGTATGTATGTATGTATGTATGTATAAAGATTTGAAATAAAAGTGAACTATAGATAAAATATTTTAGGAATCACTTTCTATATGATAAAATTATATTAATTACTTTCAACCAATAAACTATTATTGGCTTTTATTGTATTTAGCTTTTTGCTATTTTTATGCAAGTTTGAATTGAATTTCTAATGAATTTCGTGATTTTCCCCAAAATAAAGAATTTTAATAAACAATTAAATTATCAGGTGGTATAGGACACTTTGAACAATTCTTTCGATTATTGTTATAATTTGTTAAATAGAGTTTAAGTGGAAATTACTAGCTTTTAGTAAATACTTGAATTACTTTCTGGTATGGAACCGTTGGCTAAATTCTTGTAATTACAGGAGTGACAGTAATTAACATTTAGAGTTGTATTATCTTAGGGTGTTCGGATTTTAGTTCAATTGATCCTCGAGAAAAGATAACTCATGTTCCATCGACCTAAGAATTTATATATTTTTAGATATGGATTGGTAGATCTCTTTCGGAAGATTTGTTATGGCTTTAATACGGCTGTCTCTTTCGAAAGGAAGGTTTTTACATGTATCGTAATCTATAGATACTACAAGCTATCAATTTATTTTTGTTTTATTTAGTTAGAAAATGTTTAACTCTTTCAAAATGTAAATTTCCATAGGACAATTAGGTAGGTACGTGGCTGCTCTTTTCTTTGAGCGATGTCCCTAATCTACAGTCTCTTTTGGAAGGTTTCCTTTCTATGTTGTGGATCCCTTTCGATAGATTTCGTGTCACTGTATTAAACAGATAGATGACTATCATTATTATTTCATTATTGATGATTATTTCTTCAGAGATTTTTAGTATGCATATTCTGTATCCTTTATAGCTCTGAGGAAATTTGACTTGGTTGTCACCTTATTTTGAGATGATAGTCTATTGAGACTTGATATGTACTTATGAAATGGTGATTTGTTAGATATGCCTTATTTGATTATTTTAGGCATATTTTTTTGTGACTTATTTGATTATTGTTAAATCAAAATATTGATATCTGTATCTACTGGATTGATATGCCTTTTATGAATTTTTTTTATATTTAGGCATATTTTGAGATGACTAATTTAGAGTTAAGTCATTACGGATTTATATAGTGAGTTTAATTAACATGCCCTATTATAATTGTTTGTTCGGCATATTTTAGATGGCTCGTTATATTAAGTCGTAAAGTTATGATATTAGCATCTCACCTATTATTTAGATATAGTCCGACGAATTTATTATTTTAATACTCGGACCAGGCTGAGACTTTATAGGTACAAGGACCCATTGATCTTTGGATTTTAGGCTAGATTGAAGTAGTCTAATTTTGATAGTTTTAGTTTACTTCATATTGTATAAATTGTCCGTTAGGAGTTTGTGTCATCTATATATATAGTAGTGACTTTGTACTTGATACAAGATTTTGGATATGATGTATATATTTATGTGGGTATAGTACTCATATTTTGTAGGCTCACATTCTATTGTGTGTATGATGATGTATATTATTCCACTATGATATGTGGCTCTAATTCATATTTATCTGTATTATATATTATTCAGAATATATTTAATCAGTGTGTTTATTACTTTGTATTAATGTTGCACACGTCTAAACTTCAGTCCAGATCCTTTAAAAGGTAAATAAGAAGTGTCAATGTTAGTATAACGATATATTCACATTCGATTGCCCTTAACCAGTCGTATTCTTTGGATTAGCGGAAAACGTTAATTGTAATGTTCTTTGCTAAACTGGGCATAGCTGTGGGGTCATTATAGCTTGGTATTAGAGCTGGATTCAGGTCAGAATATTATAGAATATAATTGACACAAAGTTGAGATCTAAACCTAGTAAGACTTATAGTCTCGTCCCTTGGGTATGTAGGATAGAACTTAGAATATATTCCTATTTAGGATAAAAATATAAAAGATCATTCGAAATAATCATTGGGACATATTTGAAAAATATTTTGATAATACTATATAACTTATTGTTGAGAAAATATTGGAAATCACCTCTGTAAAGAGTGAGGTTTAATTGATATTATAAATAAGTAGATGACTTAGAATTAAATTGTTGTGTCTTGATTTGTTAGTAATCAGAGTGCATAGCGGAAGCTGTAAAATAGCTTTCCGCTGAAGGCGATGTTTGTTTTTTTAGTTTAAATGTTGAATTGAATAAGATGTTATTACTCAAAGAATTTATAATTCCATTTGAATCTGGATGAACCCAATTATTAATAAAAACTAGTAGTTTATACAAAATAGAATCGCTGGGTAATAATAAAAATGTCTAAGCAATTAACAGTTATAAAATATAGAACGATGAATTACTTATATCTAATTAAATTTGGAATTTGAAAATTATAATAAATAAAAATAGATATAATAAAAATTTATAGAATTAATGTTGAGCAGGAATCATTATTGAGAGTTGAAATTTGCTCAACAATAAAAATAAGAGGTTGCAATGTTTTCAAAAGCATAGTTACCACAAGAAATACTGGAAATTTAAATATCTATAAAGTGAAATGTTAATTCATACGCACGACCAATTAAATCTTAAGAAAAAATTAAAATTTTGATGTTTGCTTGAAGTATTTATGAATGCATGAGTGTGCTACGAAATTTCCATCTTCGAATTATTCTTACACGTTAACAGCAAGATAATTGGAGAATTTTAATAAAAGCAAGCATTTATTTAAATTAAAATCTTTTGATAAAGGATGTACATATATGTAAAGTTTGATTATATTATTATTGACTCACTAATATATTGTTGAAGTATAAAGTATTAAACGATACATGCATATCATATAGAAAATTATTTTGTGTTAGATTGCTCATTGAATATTTTAAGAATTTTGGTCGATGCGCCTAATTAACGTTATCAATAGGGGTTCCTAAATACTAGTACGAGACAGTTTAACACGGTGTTTTGAGTAATATTTTCAGAAATAATATTTAGTAAATGTAAAACATTTTTTGTAAAGAAGATGGTTTGGAAAAGTTGTTTTGAACACAAATAATATTCTATAAAATTATATAAGCAATATTTAATAATTCAAGATGAGAATTTCTCTCACAAAGCAATATTTAATAATGGGTGTTAATATTGATTTATTGTTGGAATTTGCTCTACACTTTTCTCTTGTTTGCATACATTCTTTGCATAGAAACGCCTTTGTCAAATGAAGCTATAGCCACATATCAGGACTGCAGAAAAAAAAATTGAAAAATATTGGAGGCTGCCAACATTAAAATTTTAACGGCAATGATATAAACATTACTTTATTCATCTTGTATAGTACTCCATGTTTTCTTGTTTGACTTAGATTGCTTTGCCTAAATCAACACGTTGTTGTACACTACCAATAATTGCTTATACTATGGATGTCATGCTTTGTGCAATGTATATTGCAATTCATGTCTCTGCAATATATAGTTAAGAAGTAAATACATTGGCATTGTATATTGTCAAGTATAGGTTTTTTTGAGCCAGTCTTCTCACTGACCGAGTTTCGAAAATTTTGTATAAATTTGGAAGTTGATCAATTTTTTACAATATATATAGCCTTGTCTAAATTGTTGGCAAACTTTCCATGTTTTAGTATTGATTTCCAACTGTCGGTTCGTGCATCTATTTAAAACTAAGTGATTTGACATCACTCTGAAAATAGTCACATGCACGCGCGCGCATATATATATATATATATATATATATATATATATATATATATATATATATATATATATATATATATATATACACACATACATACATATATATATGTATGTATATATGTTAGTTCTTTCAGACACAGCTAAACTTTCAACCAGCTATACTTTCTAATATAATTCAAATAGTGAAAAAAAATATGGCGCTATGAACTTTCAACTAGCCAAATATATTCGTCCCTGACTCTTTTTTTTGCATATAATACTTTATCAAATATATAAAAGCACCTAGTGTAGTAGCCTAACTTTTCATAGATAAATATATATAGCCAATTTCAAAATTTTCATTATAGCTTATTGCTTATTTAGTTCCTTATTTATGTACAAAAATTGTCTATTTATATATGTATGGGAACAAAGTGGTTTGACATCACTTTGAATATAGCCACATACCTTAGTTTATTTGTACATAGCCATACTTTCTTCTAGCCTAGATAGTTGCATACCCAAACATGCATGCTTGGTTGAAATTTTCATACACTATGATGCTGAGACATTCAAAAGTTGCTGTATATTCATTTCTTCTATTTTCATTAACGTTGAGGTGGCACACTTTATAACACATACAATTATATTAGCCTCCATAAATTTAGTATTTTGTATTGTATCATTTGAGGTTAGACGTATAACCAAACTTCCACTACATCATATTTTTATTTATCTTATATGTATGCATTGTTTGAGGCGTAGATAGCTTCAGTAGCATCTTGATTCCTTTTCCGCTTCATTGTTTAAGTAACCTTATTAATATTATTCTTTTTGTTAAATTTCTTTGTTTAGTGAAATTTTGAATTATTATATATTGTATTATTTCTTGATTATGTGTAGAAATATATATATATATATATATATATATATATATATATATATATATATATATTTCTCTTATCAAAAATATATTTCTTCTTTAACCCTTTTTTCCTCTTTTAAAAATAAATGGGTAAATTACTGTGCTTTCACAAAGTTCTCAGCGGAATTTTTTTTCAATCGTTTCAGTTATTTACTAAAGGAAAGTTTGGAAGAAGCTCACACTGTTAGCTTTGTTTGTGATACTTTGGTAAGGAATTCATGTATGAAGTTAATAGGATAAAGAAAATACCAATATAAGGTCGTCCTTATAAATAAGAACTACATTGTGTTAAAAGCATTGACATCAATTACCAATATAGATATTACTACATAAGCACTAGTTTATTTTCATGGCAAAGTGAAAATACAGAGATTTTCGAATTTTGTGAAATATTTTTGAAAACAAATATTGAAAAAACAAAGTAGGTAATTTTTCTTTGTTTAGAGAAATATACATGAATAAAAATGTTAAGAAAATGAAATGTTAATGAAAAACAATAATAATTTCTAAATCAATGGCTTGATCCGATCATAAATCTCAAATAATAGATCGGTTCTCAAAGATTTTAAATCCATTAGAAAGCTACTCTTTGAAGAATGATTTTTTTTGGAGTGCAATGAAAAATAGAAAGGTTTATTAACTTTAAAAGTTGAATTACTAAGTGATTGTATTGCTGTCTTAAAAACGTAAATAAGTCAAAACAGCGGTGAATTCAACCGACCATAACTTTTGGACGGTTTATCCAATTTCAATGCGCTTTCCTAAAATCTAATGACATTAGCAACAACTTTCAAGTGAAGAATTTTGAATTTTTTCGATTCTTTTCTAGGCTAAAAATGTCAAATCGTTAAGTGGGCCTGTGTAAATATATAAAATCTGCTATAACACTCCTTAGAAAATCCACCACAATTTGAGTTGTGATCCATATTTTTGCAATTTGAAAGATATTTTTACAAAACCAAAAAGGCAATTTCCTCACGGTTATAAGCGTGAAAAAACTAATTTGTTACGGTTATAACCGTGAAAATAGGTACCATGGGCAAATTCAGTCACACTTTTGCTCACGGTTATAACTGTGATAAAAATAGTAATTTCTCACGCTTATAACCGTTATAAATTTTGGTATTATCACACTTATAACCGTGACAGAACAGTATTTACTCATGGTTATAATCGTGATAAAATGGTTATTACTAACGCTTATAACCGTGGGAAATTTAGATAGTATCACACTTATAACCGTGACAGAACAATAGTTTCTAACATTTATTGTGACACCCCACCTCTATGCTCATGATAACAAAGAGTATTAAAGGAAATACTGTCTGTTATTACGAAGAATAAGGCTGGATAGAAGCGGTCATCCGTAGTTAGGCCTTACGCTAGTATTAGTTATCTCGATAGGAGTGGTATATATTTTTATTTTTCATCTCTTATTTATTTACTCCCATCGACATACTCAATTCCAGTATAAAATGAACTACGATGGTTCATAATAGTTTAGGACAATATATATAATAATAACACAGATAAACTAAATGCGGAACAGGTAATAAAAAAAATTCATATATATAATAATTGATGTCAGTTACAACACATGTGATACAGTACATATGATACAAATACAACTGTCGACTTTGGAAGTTACATATACAAGTACATTAACGTATATAATATACATGAATACATATCTTCCAATATAACTACACTGACTACTATACATTGACGACGACTACTCCAAAAGATACGAAAAGACTTCATAGCTCTAGCAGCAACCCAAAACAAGATATCTACAACCTGTAATAACTCGGTCTGACCCAAGTATTAAATTCAAAAGAAAATAATACACGGGTCAGTCTAATTCAAACTCAGTTATTAGTGCACAAAAGCAATAATAATTAAGTAACAAATAGACGACAGTCACAATAAATCTCGTCTATCCGATCCTTAAATAAAGAAATCGGATAACGATACATATAACACGTAACAGTGTTAAACAACAAATCAACAAAATTCAAATTATCAACGAAGATAAATAAAAGGGTTACCAAATGAAGATAGTTTAGAAAACAGCAGAATTGCCTAAACGGCAATTAATTAACAACAAGATCTAATTATTAAATATATAATTAGAAACTCATAATCTAATTATCAAAAAGATAATTAGATATCAACAAAATCATTAAATTAAACCAAATCAAAATACGACACAAAATATTGAATTGGACACACGAAACAATTCAAACAATTGAAATATCAATTAAAACGTCAACTCGGATAAGGCTGCAGTACACGCACGCGTGCACTGCCTCGCCACTACAGCATATGTAATATGCAAAAGATCAATAAATCAAAAGCAAATAGAATATCAATAAAAGCAATACCATGTGGCTGCAGTACACGCTTGCGTGCACTGCCTTGCCACTACGGTGCTAAATTACACAAAAGCCCAATGAAAGTTCACAAACGAGCACAAGGTCAAACCCAAGGAAAAGTCAGGTTCAACTCAAATGCAATACAAATAAAAATACAACACGAGCACAAGGTCAAATCCAAACGTTTAAGCTGGATTCAACTCAATGTACAAATCGATGTACAAGTCACAATACAACAATGCCCAGACCAACTACTATCAATATGGTCGAACAGAGACTCCATGCATACAAGAAGATATGCACAGATCTGAAACAAAGAATGGACAGACCAAACAACGCAATGCAAATGAAATCATCAAAGACCAAGTCACAGCCGAGATGATCCATCACAGTGCAAACGAATATAAATGCATCAGTGCACGTGAGAATTGACCCAGTGCCTATGGAAAACAAAATGCATCTGTGCACGTGAGAATTGACTCGGTGCCTATGGAAAACAAAATGCATCAATGCACATATGAATGGATATCATCAACGCACAAAGGCCATAGGTTGACAACAATTGAATTTTGCATGCAACCTGTATACGGCAGTTGGGATAACAAGGACACACAAGTGCATAGTGCACAATTAATGTCCATCGAAAGCAAGCACATAGGCAAGGCACCAATACAACTACATAAACACCGCAGTATGAAGGTGAGGGCACCGATATGACACCACAACACACAACAATAAAAGATACATAGGATCAGTACCCAAGAGAGGCAACTGGCAACAACATGTATACATATATATGCAATCAGCTACTATAAAATGCAGCAAACAAAAGTTTGGGAAGCATGCAGGTGCACTGACCACAACAACAAGAAAACAAGGACCACAATTATGAACTATTCAGTGCACAGAAAGCTCAAATGATCTGGCAACCAAATAGTCAAGTCCAAGCATATGTAATCAAGTGCACAATTGAAGTGGTGCATCAGACATGTCAAATTCAACAACTAAACATGAAGTGTGGATACAAGTGAAGTGCATAAGTATTCCAGATCCAAACAACACAAGTGCAACAGGAAGTTTTATCAAAATCGAACAATACAAAACCTCAACAGCCACATGACTCAATGCATAAGCACTATGCAGAGCTCGAGGCTACCAAGGCAATAGTTTGTCCCAAAGTAAAATGACACAGTTACAATATGAAATGCACAATGCCACTACAGTTGCAAACCAGTGGCTTGCAAAAGTCAACCAGGCCTCAAAATGAACTCACGCTCATGTGAATATAAGTCAAAATACAACAAGCTCCAATTAGTTGATAATGCCCAAGAACTAAATGAAACAGAGGTGGCAATGTAAAGCTACATACCAACAGAACACCAAACAAAGATACACAATATGTGTACAACTCGAATAAACAAGTAGACCGAAATTCAAGTTAAAACCAGATACAGCAGTGATGGAACAAAAATCCAAGTTTATATGCAAATAAACAGTGCAGTGATAAAAATACAGGAATATGCAGCAGGGTAAACAACACATTGGAGCGAATCGAAAAGGTACCAGAGACAGTGCATGGCATGGAAAAATTCGTTGATTCGCATACGTAAAATCAAGACCGAAGTCAAATGCGAAGCAAGCCAGGGTGGCTACAAAACCAACATACGCGCAGTTCATCGGAGAAAACAAGGCCGAAGCCAACAAAGTATTCAAAGCAATAATTATACGATTTGATAAAGTCAGAGCAAAATCAACTGACGAATTCCACAAAATATCAGAGAATTCAAAGCCGAGAAAAATCATGAAATCATTAAACTTTGAATTAGATGTGAGCGAAATAAATCGCTCACCTTGGTTTTTTAAGAGCACACATTCGACGTTGCAGCCGAGAGAGACGATCGACAAATGAAGCAAGGAAATCGAGTTGATACGAGCGTTTGAAGTCACATCATCGAATTTGCTCAAAACCCTAATTTGAAGAAAAGGAGAACGAGCCACCACCTTTTTATTTCTTTCATTTTCTTTTTTTTTTGCTAGGGCTTGCGAATGAAAGTGAATAAGGGTGGAGGAACGGTTATCCTCTTCAATAACTCAGCCCAAAAATAAAAAGAAATGTGGCCAAGAATTTCTTAATGCCCACTTACCCTTAACAAAATTATTAAAGAATACCAACTTGATTTTAAAAACGACCAACAGCAATTTACCAACAATATTAATCGTCAAATGACGAAAATTAATTGATGCGAAATCCCGGGCTGTTACATTTATAACCATTACCAAAAAGAAAACTCTAACACTTATAACCGTGACAAATGCAAATTATATCACAGTTATAACCATTACGAAAGGTTATTTTCTAACACTTATAACCGTGATAACAAAAACAATATCAAACAAACTATATAGCACCAATATTTTATTACAGCTACAAACAATCTATACAAAAAATATATAGTATTAACATTAAGAAAACATACGATCAATAATTAGAACAACACCAAATATTTATGTTTCATTCAAACACCACAAAGGATACTTCATACCAACACCACAAATTATAACATACAAGCATAGTATATTTAACATCCGTACATGGCCTAGGTGGTAATATTATAGGTTAGCTTTAAATATGTAGCAGCTTAAAACATTTAAAATAAGAACAAAATGGCTAGAAAATATGTCCAAATTCAAAGTTATAGTGGTACATTTCACCATTTTCTAGTTAACGTGTAATAATTTAGCTTTTACAGATCAAATATCGTTAGGCAGTAAATATAGAAGGTACCTGTAGTTGGACAAAAGAGCATACATAGTATGTATGAAATAGAAAATGGACCAAAACAAAATCAAAATGGGAAGACAACATGTTGAAAGATAGAGATTCCTACAAATGGCAGTAATTGGTATTTGAGTGCATGTTGCCACAGCGGAGGATTCACTTTCTCTGATTTTTTCCGAGTAAAAGGTGTTGCAGAACCTGTTATACAAAAGAGATATTTGTTTTAAGTGTAGGTTGCTGCAAGTAATGGAAGAAGCATACATCATAATGGAATAATGGAAAATTAAAGGTCCTAGATACAGGATACACTAATTTTTAGCCTACAGTAAAACCTATACTCCTCTTTCTTGGAAGATAGTTTATTTTGAAAACATCTTCAACCAAGTACTGGTTATAGTTGCCTTTCCTTTTGTAAAGTTGGTAGACAAACTTAAACTCGTTTGTGCACAGCATGTATAAATATCTATCGTTATCAGCTTTTATGGACACGCGAAAAAAAAATTCCAAATAGTGTAAATTTCACGGGTCCCATTTACTTGTCTCTAATTCACAAATTTGTATTCGTCAACAAGTTCATGAATATCTGAAACATAACTGCACTAATATTTCCACTATATTAGTCCTAAATGATACTGTTATTTAATTGATAAATTAATAATATCCTACTATAATCAATGAAACGAAACAAGACAGAAATATGACGATGACTTAAGAAATATTTAGGACTAATAGTTTATGGGTGTAAGCTATAAAAACATTTCTAAAGGAGAGTTTTGTTGTAACAATCAATGGAAAGTAAGTTAATTGGGATTATTTGACATGATCCCCATTGCTACAATATATTAGACTTAACCACCCAGTATTCATTTTATGATTCTCATATTTAGTTCATTATTTTTGCGAAACTATCGTGTTCCTATTTCAGTCCTTCAAGTTGCAAATATATACAATCTCAAATACGTTAAGCCCAACGCACTGCGATAGATGGTACTGTTATTTAAATATAATGCTATGGTAAAAGCCAATAAAAACTTGAAAGCTTCTTATCAACTGATTAGATTTTAGTGATATATACTTGTTTATCAGTGATAATCCAACAATGGATAACAATGGAACAAATACAAATCAGAGGGGAAATTCTTACCTCCATGAATAAAGTATGCAAAAGACTGCCACAAACAGTTGTGATATTTGTGCTCATGATTTTAAGGTTAAAACACTCAATGCGCTCGCACAATGGAGCCATGGTTCCTCTCTTCTTATTGCATGTTATACCTATCACCATCGACTTCTCCCCTGCTTCTCTTATCTTCGCCTACATTGCCACATAATTGAAATATTGAATAAAACGTAGTTCATTATTGAATCAAATACTGAATGAAATCAAAATAACCCAGTTTTAATTACCTCTGTAACTTCAGTGGTGCTCATGTTTCTCCTTTTTGGAACACCACTGCAACATTGCTTTTTTGGTGCCTTGGTTGATTCCAATTCATCGATTTCAACTAAAATCCTCTTTTCTTGTTCTTGCAAATCTTGAATGTATTCGATTGCATTCTTTATTATTGATGCCTTGTCCATCTGAACCCAAATCATGATATTCAACCACTGTTATTAGTTAACTATCGTCAATACAAGTCGTGTTGTAATTTACGGACTGTTAGCATATAATACCTTGGTAATATTTAAAACTAGGCTACGAAGAGCATATACTTATCATTGAGCTTTCTTCTCCTGTTTCTTTCCACTATCATATTCTTTATTGCATTAACATTTGAAGTAGAAGAAGGAGAGTTATCGGTTGTTCCTTCAGGCGAGCTACTTGACTCATAGTTTAAGAACACATCATCGATTCCCCAGCTAAATGTTTATTAAAATCGATTAATATCAACATTTACATGTAGCTCAAGAAGTAATTAAATAAATTGGATGAAGCAAATATAAGTGTATATATGTACCTATCGAGCTTTTGATAAAATTGCTTGGTTTCCCAGTGGTTGGCATACTCGAATTCTACTCCATCCATGCTTGCCTTTTGCTGTTGGACTATAAAGCGAAGCTATTGAGCTCTGTTTCCTTGGTTGTTTTAGTGACAGTGAACTAAATTAGTTAGTTATTATCCTAATGTTGTTATTTATATAGAAGCATGAAGCAACAGAAACGAGTGAATTGTTGAGTGTTTTGTTATTTTAATTGAGGTCGACGTCGCCGCATTGGAATGGAACATGTGCATGGATAACGTTGAAGCACGTTCAAATTATGGAATTAACGTTTAATACATTCCTCAATACAGCTACACTCCAAGAGTGAATGAATACTGTTGTGTCACCACAATGTAAAGTCATTTGATAGAATTTTATCCAGATGATATTACGTTTTTGAAAACTGTTCTACTGGAAAATGAAGTTCAACTAGTTCTCTCAATTTCTTAAATCTAATTATATTTTGTAAAAACGAGGACTGAATACTCTTTTACTGGATCATGTAGCAAATGTAAATGACATAATAGTGTAGAGGTTCTCATGATTAATCATATTGAATTACCCAGGGATTAAGATATGAGCAATACGTTTAACATGAAAACAAAAAATTATGGTACTTATTGTTAAAATCCATGAGTTTGAATAATGAAGAGTATACGACATGCAGTATTTTATTTGTCAGATCAAATCAAAACATTTCAAATCTGCTTATATGCATAGGGAATACATTTCTTATACTTTCTATCAAAACAAAGGCAATTGTTGGTTTTTTCATTTTTTGGTACTCTGCTGCTTGCCAAAAGTGAGTCACGGCCTACTTACTTTACAACTGTACGCAATAATGCTGCACATAGGCAGCAGGCTGCTGCTGCTACTTGCAGCAGCATGCACATACTAACACAACATAGACATTACAAGCACACACATACACAGTTGCACTTAAGGATACTCTTAATGCTCCGCTCAGGCCCAACATCATAGTTGATAACAAGATATTTGGTCTAAATAATTATTTAATAAAGCCTTCTCTGTTCTAGTTAGCTAAGTAGGTTGATAAAATATGAATATTATATTATATTTAAGAGAGGGAATTTGGTGGGATAAGCTTTCATTTATGTATCTAGTTCTGTTTTACATTTTAAGAGTCGAAAAAACAAATGAAAGTTGCTAAAAACGCACATAGAGGCAAGAAATCAATAAATAATATAATCATAACCGAGTGAAATATCGATGCACAATCACACAGGCATACACAAAAATATGTGTCCATATTTGTTTATTAATTACCGTTCTTTAAAGCAAATATTCTGCTAATTCATGTCAAGCCGTCAGCATATCATCAAACCATAGAGTATTCATGTCAAATTGTCAAACCATTCCAACCATGCCATAAAAACCATAGAATATTCACTTAACAAGATGGTGATTCTTTAGCCTACAATTTCATTTTATTCTATCATATTAAATCAAAACAGGCATTCTATTCACTTTTAACATTTTCTTCACTATTTTTTTTGTCTGATCAAATCAAGACAATTATTATAACACATCATTTACGGTGAAACACCAAAGAAATAAGTGATGTAGTATTGTAGCAAATCAGGTTTATGTAATGCATTTTGAACAATGCCAAACTTCAATGTTCTAAACTGAATGTTATGGTAAATTGTTTTGATTTTCAGAAATTTTCATTTTGTATATTTGTAATTTTTTTACCCAACCCAACTTTATTTGGTCAACACAATCTATACAAGTAATCCACTCCAAACCAACTACATATCAAGGCAAATATGGATGCATAATGCACTACCTCTGATCTGAACTTGCATGAACCGGATGAAATATTTGACCCAGTCGGATCCTGCAGTACAACAACCAAAAACATCTAATACATATAAAATAACAAATGAGACCATATATGTAAGCCTACATGTAAAGCAGATTTCATCATCTGCTGTATAACCTCCTAATGAAAGAAGCAACAGAGACTCTTTAGAACGTCACAGAAGGATTCAAATCCATATCAAGACCCAACTAAAGCATTAGACAAACTTCTGACATCATATGTCTAGCTGGCTACTACAAAGATATAATAATCATAATATACCTGTCAACAAACTGGAATCGAATTGAAAATAAAAGCAACAAAAAATTAAATCACAATAATTTAAAACAACAAATTACAATGCAGTTTGAAACTTGTCAACAATTTAAGACAACAATTAAAAGCAATACTTGAACACATTTATCATTATTGTTAAAAAGCAAAAATGAAAAGGACTAAAATAAATATACCTGAATCGAAATTCAAATAGCAACCAGAAATGCTAGACTTTGATTGGATGAGGCAGGGGATGACAAACAAGGAGAAGGCGGTAACAAAATCTGGCGGAGGCGGTGATAGAATCAGGCGAAGGCGATGACAAAATTAGTCGGTGTCGAAACGCGGTGGATGCTGCTCCTGAACGATGCAGAGGCAGTGATAAAACCAAGTGGTGGCAAAATGAGGCGGAAGAGGCACTTGAACGATGCGGGGGCCGTAACCATAGACTGAAAAAAGGGAGGAATAATGAAATGGGAAAACGTAACCGTTAGAAGTGGGTTTAGGAAAAAATAAAAGAGAAATTACTATTCTGTCCACTTAAGTTTCGTAAATTTACGAAATTACCATATTTAGTAATGGTAATAACTATTGCAACACGTCCCAACGGAAATAACCGTTAGCAATTAGTTACGGTAATAATCGTTACAAATTGACAATGAAAAAGTGTTGGAAAATGCCTTATTTGGTGTTGTGTTTGAAAAACTGAAACACTGTATAACCATTTACTCTTAGAATCATAACTTGATTTGATGGTTTTGGCCTTAGAAAAATTAGTTGAAGGTGGGTTAAATATGAACATTGTATTGTTTTTATAATAAATGGTTGCATACGTTTTATATACTGCTTCTATACAGCTATTTAAACTTAAGTTGAGAACAGGAATTCATGAAGAACAATTGGACTAAATGGCGACAATAGCTAGCTTATGCTCATATAAAAAGTATGATAACTCATTTTAAAATGTTAAATAAAGGTACGCTTTTGGATTAAATGCAGAAATGATAGAAATATTGTAATATATTGTGTTTTCGACCATGTGGTCGATGTATATCATATATATTATAATTGTGAAATTATAAACGGATCTCCGTACAAAGGAGACGCTGGTGAAAAATATCAAAATTTTCGACACTTAGAAAATTTTCGTTAATCCTTCTTATTCGTATTCGAAGAAAAGTAAATCAATAGATGGTCCGGTTAAATTTATAACATATGACAAGGTCTAGTTCTGATGTAAACCAGTTTAGGGAATTGTTTGTTTCAACTCGATTATAGAATTAACAGTTGAGTGTAAGTTCGCAATTTTCATAAGGGGGGTCTGTAACAACCCTGTTTTTGGAGATGTAATATTATACGAATTTAATTGGAGTCTATTTAATAATAGATTTTGGTTTTAACAATTTGAATTAATTAATAAACTCTATTTAGGAAATATATCAAATTGAATACAGTATTATAGTTAAAAATAAAATATTTTAAAGTGTAAATAATTTTATACACTCGAACTGGATGAAAAGAAGATTTTTTTTAACATTCAGTAAAGTTAACTGATTGACAAAGATGAATAAGTATATTTAAATAAGTTCAATGAATAATCAAATAGAGTGAACAAATATTGAATTGAATATGCAGTCATCGAATTATAATTTTATAGAATGAAATGTAAATTAATTTCAATCAGAATGAAATATATTTATGAATAAATAACATGGATTAGTATTTAAATTTAAATATATATAATGGCTTATTTCAATTGGAAATAAGAGTGTTAGCATTAGAAATAAAATAAATAGAAATTATCATTTTTCATTTGGGCCTAAAAGATGTTAAAGCCCAAAATCCAAGTCAAGCCATAGTCTCATTTTATTTTCCTAAATTCTAACCCGTACCACCCATACCACCCATACCCTTCATTTTCCTTACCTAGCCCTAATCCCCAGTTCAACAGCAACGTAAGAAAAAAAACCACAACGAATGAAATTATGTTCGAGGCCGACGTTACAAAGGTAGGTGGCGCATGCGATGTTGTTGACGTAAGCTGATGGAGGCGTCACGACTTGTTAGTGTGACCTGGAGCATCACACGGCTGAAGGCATGTGACGTGAAGGCCAAGGCTTGGGTTTCGAGTGGCGTTTTGGGTGAGCGACTGGTGAGATGTGAACGTGAAGAGGGGTAGGGTGGAGGTCGCTGAGTTGTGGCAGAAGGCAGAGAAGCAACGGTCGGCGATGATGTTCGACGCATGGCGAAAGAAGGCAAAAATCGATTCAAATTTAGAAATGGGGGTTTCGCTTACAATTTGAAACATGGTGGAGACATTGTCCAATGACGGCTGGTAGTAGGTTTCTTTGCAGCGTTGAGGTGAGTTGTTATAACTCACAAATTCTATATCTAATTGTGTGATAATATTTGATTGTTGATGGTTGGTTTGGTGAGTTAATATATTTAGTCACACATCTACATTTGAAAGTAATTAAATTCCATTAGCATGATTGTGTGGTTATGGATTGAGATAATAATTGGTAGCGAATAATTGAATTGCTTGAAGTGCTTGCTATAGATTCAATTGGTTTGATGTATGAATTTGTTAAGTTGTGTATTGAAATATAGAATCTAAATTTTTTGATTGTTGAAAGTTGCAAGTAATCATAAATTCCTTGATCATAGAATGTTTTGATTGATGGATGATAGTAAAATTATTGTTGTGTGACCGGAGTTGTCAAAAATTAACTCGGGTCGTTAAATAATTCTGTATTATGGAATTATATTTTATAGAGCGATCTTGGCTCTAGAAGATATATTTTTAATGGATTTCTTGTTGGAATTTAGTTAGTAGAAAACAGTTGAATTATATTATATTATTAGCTTATTTCTTGATTCAAAATTTCTATTCAAAAGCTTCTTAAGATAAGTAATATTTATTCATAAATCCTTTTGAAATTTACTATTATAAGTATATAAAATTTTTGGAAAAGCTTTAGAGGAAAAAGATAAGGGATGGTATTATTTTAGAAAATGGTTATGAAAGTAATAAATTTAATTTCAAATAATTTTAGATATAAAAGCTATTTAAATGATTTTAGGAAGAGTTTGGAAGCCTTTGGAAAATAATAAATTTATTTGTATGTGTATATATTTAAATAGGGTTTCAAAATAAAGTAAGTTGTCAATTATGAAAAGTAAAGCTTTGTTTTAAAATAAATTTAACTAAGATTTTAAGTTTACAAAAATAGTTTATGGTTTTAAAAGGTTTATGTAGTAAAATATATATATATATATATATATATATATAAAGATTTAAAATAAAAGTGAATTATAGATAAAATATTTTAGGAATCACTTTCTACATGATAAAATTATATTAATTACTTTCAACCTATAAATTATTATTGGTTTCTATTGTATTTATCTTTTATCTATTTTTATGCAAGATTGAATTGGATTTCTGATGAATTTCATGATTTTCTATCAAATAAAGAATTTTAATAAAGATTGAATTATCGAGTGGTACGGGACACTTTGTACAGTTCTTTCTATTTCTACTATAATTTGTTAATTAGAGTTTGAGTGGAAATTACCAGCTTTTAGCAAATACTTGAATTTAACTTTCGGTATGGGACAGTTAGCTAAATTCTTATAATTACTGGAGTGATAATAATTAACACTTAGAGTTTTATTATCTTAGGGTGTTCGGATTTCAGTCCGATAGATCCTCGAGAGAAAATAACTCATTTTTCATTGATCTGAGAATCGATACAATTTTAGATTTGGGTAGGCAGATCTCTTTCGGAAGATCTGTTATGGTGTAAATACGGTTGTTTATTTTGAAAGGCAGATTTTTACATGCATCATAGTCTATAAATACTACAACCTATCAACTTATTTTTGTTTTATATAGTTAGACTATGTTTACCTCTTTCGGAAGGTAAATTTGCATAGAACTGATTAGGTACACGGCCGCTCTTTTCTTTGAACCGTGTCCTCGATCTGTAATCTCTTTTGGAAGCCTTCCTTTCCATATAGCTGGTCACTTTCGGCGGATTTCTTATCACTGTATTAAACTAATAGACGACTACCATTATTATTTCATTATTGATGATTATTTCTTTAGAGATTTTTGATATGGATATTCTGTATCCTTTATGGCTCTAAGTAATTTTGAATTGGTTATCACTATATTTTGAGATGATAGTCTATTGAGACTTGATATGTATTTGTGAAATGATGATTTGTTAGATGTGCCTTATTTGATTATTTTGGGCATATTTTATTTATGACTTATTTGGTTATTGTTAAGTCAAAATTTTGATATTTGTATCTATTGGACTGATATGCCTTTTATGAATTTTTTAGGGAGTTAGGCATATTTTGAGATGACTAATTTAGAGTTAAGTCATTATGGATTTATATAGTGAATTTACTTAGTATGCCCTATTATAATTGTTTGTTCGGCATATTTTGTATGGCTTATTATATTAAGTCATAAAGTATACTAGCATCTCACATATTATTTAGATATAGCTCGACTTGTTATTATTTTAATACTCGGGTTAGGCGGAGACGTTACAGGTACAAGGACCCATTGACCTTTGGGTTTTGTGTTAGCATTGAAGTAAGCTATTTTTGATAGTTTTAGTTTACTTCATACTTGTATAAATTGAACGTTGGGAGTTTATGTCATCTATATTATATATAGTAGTGACTTTGTACCTGATACAAGATATTGGATATGATGTATATATTTATGTGGGTCTAGTACTCATATTTTATGGACTCACATTCTATTATGTATATAATGATGTATATTATTCCACTGTGATTTGTGACTCTGATTCTGATTTATTTGTATTATATACTATTTTGAATATATTTAATCGATGTGTTTATTACTATGTATTAATACTGTACACGTCTAAATTTCAGTTTAGATCCTCAAAAAGGTAAATATGACATGTCAGTGTTTGTAAAAAAAATATTCACATTCGATCGTCCTTAACCAGCCGTATTCACCGGTTTAGCGGATGACATTGCTTGTAATGTTCTTTGCTAAACTGGGCATAATAGTGGGATTGTTACACAACAACTACAAATCATGATTTGCCAAGACGGTCATGACTACGTCCTTCGTTCGTCGATTTGTGATCGATGCAAAACGACCAAAGCTGACCTCTTACTGTATTATTTAAATTTCTAAAAATATATTCGACTAAAAATTCGACAACTAATTTTAAAATATACCATGGATCAAAACAAACAACTGTTTAATTGATGAAAATTAAAAATTCAAGACGGTTTATGAGATATTGGTTTTATATGTTGTGAAAGGAGGAAGATTTGAAAAGAACAAAGAATGGTAAATTGATTATCTGGTTACAGTAAGCTAGTTTCTCAACTCTTAAACCAATTTCCAAGTAAAAACATAATTTTAAACAATTTATAAACATTAGTATCATGCCTAGACTTAAACAATATTATCAACAAATCAACGTACAAACAACACTCAAATATTTAAGCTAAAAGTAGAGATCTCAAAATTCATTTTTTTTATTTTCTAAAATTATGTAAAAAGCATTTTAGTGAACCTCACCTCTTTCTATTTTGTTTTTTAATGCAAAATCTAAGCTTTTCCTTTAGCAAAACAAGATCATCTCCATTATCACTACATTTCCAAATTTTAAGCTTAAAAGGGGAGGTATTTTTTAATATATGAATGCAAGAGGAAGAGAAAAAGGATGAATTAAAAAGTCAAAAATGAAAATGCAACACAAACTTCCTTTTTATAAATACATGACAAGTTAAAGCACCAAAATACCCTTTATTACATTTTTCATCTTACCATCTTTTCTTAATTCAATAAAGGACTAACCACATGAAATAATTGGTGGATAATAATGTGAATCCTGTATCTTTTGATAATATGGGGGATATTAGGCTAACCTATATACTTAAGTTGGTTTTCATACTCAAGACATCATTTCTTTTCAAATGCATCTTGTCCTATTCAAATATCAAATATATTTACATTTATAAATATCTTATTATTACCTTATACATTTATATTTCAAATTTAAAAATGTTTTTAGAAAATTTGAGTGTTTTTAAAGTGTACACAAAGATATTGCACTTTCTATAACTTATTGCTCGATAAAAAGCTGAAAATTTGAAAATTGTATTTTAGTCACATTTTCAGTTTTCCGTCGAACTATCTATTTATCTAAACAAAATTTTGAAATAAATCTTCTCTTCTCAATTATAAATTAAAAAAGAGTTATTTAATTATCAAACCATTTATCTAATATTTTAAATAAATTAAATATTCACATATCAAAGCGATATAATTTTTGTTCATCATATATATACACTAATTACTGATTAATAAAATGTATAGCTTTAATGTTATAATATTTATTTTTAGCAAATAAACTTTCGAATCTCATTTTTTTTCTTATCAACGATATATTGTTTTAAATATATATTATATATATACATATGTTGAAAATATTTATTATATATATGCATTTACATACATACATACATACATACATACATATGTATGTATGTATGCATGTATGTATATATATCTGTGTGTGTATATTTATATATATATATGTGTGTGTGTGTGTGTGCATATATATAAAAAGATATCAGGCGAGTAAGAAAAAAATTGAATTAAAAGCTAATTTTTTAAATATGTGTGTGTGTGTCTATATATATATATATATTATAACTGTAGCGACCCGACTTTTTGACCCTTGAAAATCGAAATCAATACGTTCAATGTATAGCATGTCGAACAGTCGAATGCCAAAAAGACAGATTGTTATGGGGAAAGAAAGAAGGTAGAAAATAGAAGAAATTAAGCATATACAGAATCTCATAGCGGACTGAATAATATGTAATATCAGTAGTTCTTTACACAAATGAAACTGTAATTTACATATCTCAAATCAGAGTATACAAATCAATAACTATTAGCATGTCCTTGCAATTCCTGATAATTTCAAACCAAACATTGCAGCGGAATAAACAAGTACAAGAACACGTCTCAGTCTCCAGCTCGTCTCCTAATCTCTAAAAGCAATCCAAATCTATATCTGTAATATGCTTGGTCTGACCCGAGCATTATTATAAAATAATAACATACGGATTAGTCTAGTATACCAGCGTAAGAAAACACACTCAATATGATTTATTAAGTTATAAAACCTTTTCAAAATAAAGATATCATAAGACCACGTCGCACATAAACAAGGTCGGGTGTTTGCCTTACGATCACCAAACCATTTCTATAGAAAGTCCAGTGATATTATAATAATGTCCAAGGGTCAAAATATTAATGATCTAGTAATTGTAATGCTCGTGCTATGTACATCACAACGCAATACTATATATATAAAATCAAAACTTAATAAGGCTCGTTCGCTAGTTGTGTATGATTTCTACGGAGGTGCCCTCGGTACTTCGAGACCGGTCCTCCTACACAAGGATCAGAGTTATCCTTCCGAAGCATCATACGAGTCTAGCCGAGGTATTATAGGAAAAACATAACTAGTCTTGCTAAGACTGAATGCATCACTCCGGCATGCCACAAACAACTGAACATATCGGTACTGTTAGAATAAGGAGTCGATTACACCCTATAGGTTTGCCAACCCTACTGGCCATGCCTCCTATCTATGGTTTTAGTCATTTCCGCTGATGAAGCTACATTTGACGTTCCAGCTTACGCACCACTCCAAAATAGATCACGGAATCCTATATGGATTCCCACACCATAATGGCATTGGGATCGCATACAGATTCTCACATCTCAAATAGATCTTGGAATCACACACGTATTCCATACCCAACGGTCTCGGAACCACATATGGATTTTAACATCTAAATATAACATGAAACTCTTCCATAGAACCATATATGGTTTTGGAGCGGTAACGGTTCCGAGTCATCTCTTACAAGTACACACTCCTTGCTTCCTGGGCACTCCATAAAACATTCGTCGATTTTTCGGAATGCTCAAGGCCAGTTCTTCAGGAAATAATCTGACAATACATAAGAGCGGGGATCACCCCTTACCCGTTTAGGTGGACGGATCTCCTTATCATTTATCCTAGAAGAACAACGAGTTTATACATACAGTATAACAGCACCGATGATAACTGTACTGCGTAATTCTTATATTTCTTCTAGATATTTCCAGATTTAAAATCCTTCGGTGTTAAGTAGGAAATCGTTCCTACCAGCAAAATTAAGAAGGATTGCATATTTGAGTCAAGATTTGATAGTCGATTATTTAACTATCAAATAAACAAACATTCAACCATAGATCACATTTCCCACTGAAATGAATAAGCCTCATTTAATTTGATTTCGATAAATCGAATCTCCTTATTAAAACATTCATATACTTATTTCATTTGAATAAGTACATTCACAAATCAACCCTTTCAAATACTTGGAAACTATATTATAAAAATAGATATTGAAGTGCCATTCGGTATCGACTATGGATCGCAGCCTGATGGTTGCATCTCTATCCCAGAAAAACCAGACTTAACTTAGGCAATCTCTGCCTCCCTATTTCCGCCATGCAATCAATCATAGATCGCAGTTTACATAATGGTTACGTCGTTATCCCGACGAATCCATAAAAAACTGTCGGTAATCTTTGCCTTTCGAATTACGCTATGAAAATATACCCTTACTTTCCAAAATCTCTTTATTTTATAAACATCTCAAAACTATTTATAAGGCTTCCATATAAATTTCCAAGTTTAATTTAGGAAAAATATTCGTTTATAATCTCAAACAATTTGTAAAACTTCCCTTTTCAAATTTCAAACCTCTTCCAAATTTATAAACTTCTTTAACAAAATTATTTTACAAAAAGGTTTCCTTTTACAAATAATTTAGTATATAATTATAATAAATAAGATTTTAACACCACAAAATTATCTTAACCATTTTTAGTAATATAAAAATTAACTTTTAAATTTAATAATAATTAATAATATAATGATTTACCTTTTAACATTTTAAAATCTAATATAAGTAATTAACTTTAAATCAACTTGTAAATAAAATTAATTAACTTTATAATAACCATTTTTAATGAAATAATTATCTAGTTCTAAATCACTAAAAATAAAATAATTCATTCCTTTAAACAATAATCAAATAAACAATTAACTTTAAAACATGATTAACCTTATTAAATAAGAATTTTATAAACATTTGTAAAATAATAATTAAATAAACAATTCGTATATATGTAATAATTTAATAAAACACTTTACTCTAAATTATAGAGTTTGAAGTTAACCAAAACCCATAACTTTCCATATTCAGTAAGAGGCTTAATGATCACGATGGTACTTAGCCAGCTACCATTAAATTCAATTTAACTTTCTAAGTTAAATTACATGCATTTACATAATAACAGGCATATATGCAAATCGAATCCATAATTAACAATCAATTATCCAGTGTAATTCCACTGGCACTTAAAATAAATGTCCAAATTGATCTAGTAACGGAATGAGAATTTTTTCTGCTAACCAACGTCATTCACAATAAAACTCCTCCATTTATAATTCAACGGTGTTTATTTGGCCAAATATATCACACCAATATATTTCAAATCAGTTTACATTATAATTTAACAACATGATTTTTAATCAATCCATTTATCAATTTCACACATACATGATTCAATACTAGAAATAATCTTAAAAATAAACATAAACAGTTTAATAGCAATTCGAGATGCTATATTGTGATTAGATCCGGTTCAACCAATCTAATAGCATTTCAAGATGATATATCGTCATCCTAAATTAATTCCAACAATCACCAATTTCAACAACCCAAACAAGCAGAAATAAATTTTATTTACCATAAAAATATACCGATTAACCAAATGAGTGAGTTTAACTCACCTTGAGTTTTTAATTTGCCAAATGTTTCAACTTTAAATTAAATCGAACAACATTCGATTTAAACTAAAATTTTAGCTATTTCCAATCATCTCCAAATCAATTCCATAATATAGTGCTCATCGCCACGATTCCATCGCCGCTTGTTTCGTCTCAATCGGACCTTGTATGTGAAAGATATGCATTTTATAAGATTTCACGAATTTAAACGATATATTTACAAATTCTTTTTATTTATTTTTAATTCATATACCCATATTTAATCCTGGCCATCCATTTCGAGTGAGGGAAATCTAGCCATGAATCATCTTCTCCTTCGTTCATTCCTTCCAGGTTATTCACACACAAAAGAACCCATCACATCGCCTTCCATTTTGATCGCCGCTCCGTCCACACGCCACCGTACAACAATTAACCTCCACCACTCGAATGCTCTTCGCGAGCTTCACCTTATCCATCAACCATGATGAACTCAGTCGTCCACAGGCCGAGAAAATCAAGCTTGAACGGAAAATGAACGCGATTCCCTAGCTCCCTCCTCGCTGCAAATCAGGCGATCTCCACCATACATCGCGTAGTGCTATAGAAACCCTACGTTTTTCATTTAGGGGTCGTTGGCTAAAAGTTCATGGATGGAGAGGAATCGAGGGAGGAAAGTCATTGAATTTCGGCCATTGAATATTAGTGGTGGCTGCAAGCTTTAGGGTTAGGGTTTTCTTGGTAGTTGCGAAGTGTGGTCCCTATTTATAGACCAATCCAAACACTATTCATCACCAAATTTCAAAACTCCTATCGAGGCGTGCCGCTTGGCGTTTATAATATTTTACACCTATTTCGAACATAATGAAATATATATCGGAAGTCAGTTCCATCGTATTTGGAAGATAGGTTTTCAAATAAGATTATTTTAATCATATTTACTTAAATAAATTTCTATGCGTTTTAGCTTCGCATGACCAAACGGTAACTCCAATCGCTGCAAAATTTAAAATACAATAATAATACACTATTACGGATCCAATGGAACTAGTTTCGTCGAATTCCGAGACTATACCTCGGATTGCTATTTTAACGTGTCGATCAAATCGAGCGATTTTCAAAATCGACAAAATTACTTGAAATTCCAATATTGAAAACTTACCAACTCAATTATAATTCAAATAGAATTTATATCCATGTTAGATAAAATTTCGATTCAATTTAAATCAAAAATTAAATTATTTACACTATCTCAAATATTAAATTCGTTATGTCCGTTTTACGATAAATTGCTATATTTGAAATTTAAATCAAATTCACCAATTTAGCATAATCTCCGTATTCAAAATCAATTAATATTTCAAATTCATCGTTTAAAAATAAATTAAACATTCAAAACTAAACGATCAAAATTCCTGGTCGTTACAATAACAATAATATTATACACCGTACTTTTTTTAGCAAAGCTACCGGCTATAAGCGGGCCGTCCACATATATAAAAAATATTTGAAACAAGTGTTTGGCACATGCGTCAGAACAACTATAATGAAAATAAAGCACAGGAAGTTGGAAGAAGGCCAACCTACTAAAACATAAGAAAACCTAATCCCCCTTCGAAGAGGAAGATTCACTACCATCATCCATAGATTTTGGTCCGATAATATGATAAAATTTTGAAAAAGTAGCGCTAAGTTAGGATCGCAGTCCAAAGAGTCCGAGCAGTATATATGTCTCATATCCCAAGTATCATTCGATAACAAAATGCGATTCACGTCACCAACTCACACAAGAATAGTGAGAGCTAATCCTTCATCATCCACATGGTATAAAAGCCGCATATCTTCCTCATCTCCTCCCACATACTCATAAAACCAACCATCTTTTGGATCATACCTCGTCTTAGAAGGCTGGGTAAACCCAAGCTTACTCAGATATACCCTCAAAAAAGTCATCAACAGAATAAAGAACGACAACAGCCTTATCCTGCGTAACACTTTAGAAACCCAAGAGTGGGTGGTAGATGAATCATTTATTGCTATCTTGGAAAGAGCAATAACAATAGCATGACGAAACTTTGGAATCCACTTAATGACCAGATGAGGAAGAGGAATCCTATCGGGAAGAAGAATATGAGAAACGATAGACATGTTTACAATTTTTCAACAATTGACCAAAATAGTGACGTTACAACTGTAATGGACATTGATAATCGCTACATGCCCTTCTACAATTCGAACTGATATCTGGGAAGGCAAAGGCTTTTCTAGGGTCATTCAATAAGTTCCATTAGTAAATACTAACTTGTTTGGAGCTACAGTACTTGCATCAAAACATTTGAGTTTACCAAAAACATTGGCTAGCCAGTTAAGCCCAATCATAGGCTGCAATACAGAAGAGATGTGACTAAAATGAGGCCAGACCGGCATAGAATGAATATGCTCCTTAGCTTTATCCACTGAAGGGCTCCATGGAGTAAATATGAAAGGTTGACGTTCAATGACGGAAGGGTCCCCTTCAAGAACAGGAAGCCTTTCATCATTTCTTGAGAACTTGAAAAAGAATATAGAACTATCAAAGTGAACTTGAAAACGACCTCTCAATTTCCAAAACAGACGACAGTGATATCGTACAGCCTAATATGGCAGGACAGTCTGAAGGAATAAACCAACTGAATACTCCGAACAAAATCGAGCCCCTGCTTCCAACACTTAAGCCAGAGGAACTATATCACCGTTTATCTCCACAATTTCAAAATGGCAGGGGACAACATCACCCACATTTCTTAGTAACGCACTAAAGAGGGACATCCATTTACTTTCAATAATAATTGGAGCAACATGTTGAATGGGATTTGAACATGAATTGGTAGCAGGTTTGGATAGTTCCTCCATGTTGGCATTAGCGCAAGCAACTTTAGGGCGCACATTAACATCCACTACAACAAATTCTCCCTCATTGTGTTCACCATCAAACAACACCCTTTCACTGATATTAACATCAACATCACATTTCACTGTCGATTTCCATTACCCTCCTACAGTACAAACAGCTAACAATGGAGACAATGGCAAAACCATACCTACTAAAATAGCATTTTCAAACAGACCCAATAAGGGAGCAGAAGCAGGATCTATGTCAATCAATGAGTTCTCAAGTGTACTGAAGTGGTTAACAGAAACCAATGGAGGCACTAAATCCATAGACATAGCATAAGGAGACAGATGATCTAAAATACTTAAAACAAGTGGTGGAGAATTATAATCAGTAACTACCAAAGTGGACGGGGGCGAATCAGCCAGAACTGCAATAGCATTGTAAGATCGACCAGATCTCATGATTGAAGGATTCGCAACCGAAGGACGTGATGGCGTGATCTTGGAGGACGAACTGGACATGAATGGATGAAGCTGGGGTGAAGGGATTCGAAGGAAAAGGAGGAGAGGAGAAATTGAGAAGTGAAAACAATTAGGGATTGCAGCCTTGAAAACAAATTACGGCCATTGAAGGGCGTTAAAAATGATTACCTATTGAAAAAAATTGCGGCCAAAAATATGATATGCACAACATTAATTATTAATTATAATACATACATAATATAATATAGCATAATTATATTTAACCAGAGTAGTTTTTCATAATAATAAGCCAAAATTTATTTTAAAATAATTTAATATGCTTATATATATATTTTTAAATATGATTCAAATGAATTTTAGGTTTTAAAATTGCTAATAATAATTATAGAATTGGTAAAATTAATCATAATTCTCAAAAGATTATAATGTACATTAAAGTGAGTACATAACGGGCCAAATTATGTTATTTACATATATATTTAATTTCTAATTTTGCATTAATAAATTATTTTATGTAAAATTGTATTTTAATGAGATCTAATGCATTTATAATTAAGGAAAGACATTAACACGTATATAAAATCATTATTAATGTAAATCGATAGCATATATTATGAACATGGAATTTACTTTAAGAGACTGATGCCTTATTCACATCTTGATTTATCGATCCTCTAGACTGTAGCTAGCTATCAGTGCATCACCATTAAATATAGTCGTAGTGCCTTGTATATATGATATACTGGGTCAACCGTTACTATTATGGGGACAATATATGTCCAGCCATGATAAGTAACAAAGAGGCAGAAGAGTTAACAAAAATCAATATTCAAAACAATGAGATTTGGCCTATTTATAGGAGGAGTTGGAAATCAAGTCTTCCACAAATATATCCTACTAATTCAAAATTTGACCCACATCAGTCTTCCTTTTTTATCTCCGCTTTGGCTAGCCCTTATTGGTCTCATAATGGACCAATTAAATACTCAAGCCAATTCGTAGTTAATTTTATTAAAATAAAATTTAAATGTATATCGATATCGTATATCGATAAGCACATCTATAACTTTCTTATACATACCCTATTAATTACTAATAGCACCCAAAACATTTGTAGAGGCTACTCCACTTACTAAATACACTCTATACAATAATTAAAAAAAATTATTCCACAAATATTAATTTATTTAATTAATTTAAAATTGTTATAAACCAATTAAATTGGGTTGTGTCTCCGTGACTGAAAAAATTCGGTTGTGCGACTCACAGGTGTGAACTCATTTATTGATTAATATCTGAATAATTCATAACTTTAGGGTTTATATAATTCGGTTGTGCGACTCACAGGTGCGAACTCATTTACACCAATTTTCTTCATCAACGTTATATCACTTTAGGATTTATAGAATTTGATTTTGGTTAAAATTCCAGTATTATCCATATTTAACAAGTTTAAGTCCATAAACAAAATCCTTAATTATAATAACATTAATTATTAACCATACAATTCTGGTCAAAGATTTTACTTTGAATTGGCTATAGTTGACCGTGATACTAACCTCATAAAAAGATGGATTCTCTATTGAATAGCGTTTTACTTCTAGTATTTCAACTCAAGTCCAACTATCGTCGCTCGATGGTTGCTATGCCATGATTTAACTATAATCAAAGTGGAGTATCAACATTGAAGCTAAATAATATGTTCAAGTTGAGAGAATTGTGTAACATCATCACTCCAAGGTTTCCTTTTTGACGTAATTGTTATTAGCCAATAGTAAACTCTTGGATGAGTCATTACATAGTTATCCAATAACCATGAGTTTATCACTCTTTGGAGCCTCATCTACCATGAGTAATACATTATCCAACATTTGAAAAGCGTTTCGTACTCTGGTCTCAACGGGTGTATTGATATTCTTTCTTGAAACATCTTGACTTGGAATATCTACAATAAAATGTTATTCGATATTACAATAATCTTGACTACTTGTGAGCCCTAGGTTCATTCACGATCTATATCACGACATTTTTTTCATGAAACAACGTCATAAGATTCTCAACATTTGAAATCACTCCTAGATCAGTTATAAATTTATTCATTTAGACATACACACGGCTTTTTCTTTGACACTATTCAAGGAAATGTACTTAACCTTTTGGTTGAATCAGCCACAATCTTTTATTTAGAACAATTCCAACTTAAAGCTCCTTAACTACAATTGATTACGAATTTAGTATTGATATACAATACTTAATATCGCTTATGAAATCCGAGTTCGAATACTCCTTCATAGAAAGCTCGTTGTTTCCATGAACAATTCTCTAGTATTTCTTAAATGCTCGAAAACACTCATAACTGCCATTTAGCGATCTTAATTCGAATTCAATATTTTATCAATTTTCCAAATACATAAGAGAAATGTGATAAATTAGATTACATAACGTATTTGATAATTCCTATTACCAATGCACAATGAATCC
The DNA here is from genome assembly GCA_030765085.1 of Allium cepa. Classification (NCBI taxonomy): domain Eukaryota; kingdom Viridiplantae; phylum Streptophyta; class Magnoliopsida; order Asparagales; family Amaryllidaceae; genus Allium; species Allium cepa. The sequence goes on from CM060939.1 coordinate 979,637,258, forward strand.
ATCTTATATGCTCTATATTAAATATATTATCATGGTGTCTACGTTTAGCATATATGACTAATCCAACATCTGTTTTGCGCCGACTATAAAAGATGCCATTTTCAAATCCAATATCGAGAATTAAACAACTAAATTAAGATTTTTTTAACATGATACATGGTTAACAATCATTAGTAGGTTGTTTACTTTCAGTTTAGAAAATCTTAAGTATCTCCTGATACTTGCTCTTGCAGGCACACATTTCCTTTGCATTTTGACAGAAATTCAAACTATTTGATTCCTTTACCAAATTATTTTCTCAATTCCAATGATTTTTGAATGGTAATTTATATTAGTTCTTGGATCATATCCAATACCCACAAACTCAATTATCGCTTCCACAGGCCTTAGATACACTTTGATTATTATGTGCGAATAGTGTATTCTAAATTACTATTAGAATTTCTATTTCAATATATATGAACTAAAACTCAAAATCAATATCGGGTGATAATTTTTGAAATAAAATATTAGCTTTAGCACGTTGAATAACAAATCTGTTATGTCAATTTCAACCATTGAAATTTACAATGTTAATCTCATAAATGTTGCTTACTATATTCCAACTACAATGGTCTTCTTCTTGAAGACACATTTGCGTCTGATGGATCAAAGCCTTTCAGGCACAACTATCGAAATCATATTTTAGCAATCTACTTGGAATCTATTTCAAATTTGCGCATTTTTCCATATAGTAGAGTTAATACTCTTTATGTCATATTGACAACCAAAGAAATTCTTTCCTTGACATTGGTAAGAAACTCATATATTCTCTTTAATGTTCAAGAATTCTTATTAGACATTCTAATGTGTTGTGTCCATTCAGGCATGTTCAATTCCATTTCAACCTTCAGAATTAGTTTTGTCTTTAGATCGTATCCAAATATATTTTACTACCAATAATTTCTAAGAGAAATTGCTTTGTCATGAATTTGGCATTTCTTGAAACAGCAAATGTTTTTAGTACAACGAAAAAGACATTTAGAAATATTTTACGAACAACCTTTATGTATAAAAACTGACTCAATTTTGAGTTTTGCAATACCTATGGATTTTGTGATAATTCATCGGTGAATTCTATAATGTATATGTTTTGGTAATATTAGAAATACAATCACACACACACGCGCGCGCGTGCGCGCACACACACACACACATACATATACATATCCTAAGAGTTCAACAACTCTTATGTCGCTCGCACTAAATGGGAGTGTTTCTCTTAATTGTTTGAGATACAGTTCAACAATACATATGCTTCATAATCATATGATTAAATAATTACTTTTCAAACTTATGGCTTAGTCTATAATTCAAAAATAATTATAAGATTTCATAAACTTCTGTTTCTAATGCGTCATTTTGTTATGAAAAATACAATTATTATAGTTTTATCTTTTAGCGAATATTCACATTATTTTTCAGTCAAAATTGATAATAATTAGTATTTCATGACTAAAATATTTGGTAAGTTTACAAGAACAATTTTCATAACTTGATGTATAAATTTAGAAGTGTTATATGGTATGCTCCTACTATTTCCGTCATTACTATAATAGCATATTAAATATGAGGCTTCACTCAACCACTTATTTTAAAAAAAAAATCATATACTGCAACTTGTTTATAATCAAGAGTTTTATATAAAATATCTTAGACTCGAAGAAATAACTTTCATATTCAAAAATACATTTCGAAAAAAATCACATTTCTCATTGCATATTAAGTATCATTTAGTATTTTTATACAATTCTCATTTTCAATGTTTCTTCATGAAGAAGATATGGTCATTCACTCTCTTCATCTCAACCATGTCTACGTTATATCTACCCTTGTAAATTTGCTTTCTTTCCATATGGCCAAACCATATAAAGGAATTCCTTGCCACATGATCATACCAAAATCTTCATAAAAGTGCATTTGTTCATCCTTAACATTTAAGGATGTCAAATAAGTTGTGCTTTATGTAAACTAATCAATTTGACATTTCATTGATTGAATTCCTCGATCCACCTTGTTGTTATTTGTAAAGTGCTACATCAGAAACTACAAGATCCTTATTGCAATTGATCGTATTAAACACATGATCTTGCATTATGGTTTACTTTCTCATTTCGAATAAACCAATTCCATTAGGATTTCATTAATTTCATACATAATGAATGAGACTATTTACCATACAAGATTTATATGTGATTGAATATGGATTACATATCCACATTCTGGTATTGCTTTAGTGTTCAAAACTCATAGAAGAAAATACACAATCTCAAGCAAATAAATAGTTAAGTGACCAAGTTATGAATGTATTTACTAGTCATAATAGTTGGCTCTTGCAAAGATCTTAAAGCGAAAACATGCTAAAATATTTATTAGTAAGTATACTTATATTTCTATGTCAATCTCAATTTAGTTCATTTGTATAGTTTAACTAATAAACATTTATCAACTATATTAGTTCTATAAATTTATCAAAGTAGATTATTTCAATTTGTAAAACATATGTTCTTACCATATTAGAAAGGTTAGATATGTTCATTTAATTTTGCTAATTAGGCTCTCATTAGATTTTTATATTCTACAAAACACTAAGAGAAATATAGAAACCTTTCGATTTCTCGAGTGGACGTTAGAACTCAATTTTTTTTTGGAGTTTTAACCTTTAGTTTGCTCAATAAATCATAAGCGCACAAGCGATGGATAACACTTTATCGGTTGTTTTACATACAACTCCTAACTTATGGTCTTTGCACTAATCTTGACCTTGAGTTTGCTTAACAAATCGAGATAGATTATTCGCTTTGACCTGCCATTTCGCGATGGCCTAATACTACTAGAAAATGCATCTACTACCTACATGCCATTACTGATGCCAAGCCAAAGTCAAAGCCTTTTATTGGGCATCAACGGGGTGTCATTTTGGCATCGTTATATAACTGCTTGGGAATGTTTACCAACTTTATGCCAATGCTCATAAAAAGGTATTGACGGGGCGTCGGTGCGGCGCCGCTCCCGTCTGTACACCCCATGCCAATGTTTTCTACTTCGTATTACAATCGAATACAAAACTAGAAGGAAAAATAGCTTGTCACCACTACCAACTTGGCGCCTACTATCGCCTCCTTGTTTAAGTCACCTACAGCCACTACCTCTCCCATCTTTACCCCTAAGAACCCAGCCACTAACGCAAGCACCACCTCCTGAGCATGGTTGTTGCATTCCCATCCTATGCTAGCGATGTCGCAAACATCACTCTTCACTTTACATCAAGCCCTCCATTGGTATGATTTAATGCTTCGATTCAGTTTTTATTAAATATATGTGTCGATTAGGTTCGTATATGATATAGATTTATTGACTTATATTCATTGCTACGATAATTTGTATATAATTTTGATCATTGGTATTTCTTTGAAATTGTTTGAAAATTCATTATTATTAATGTGGTACTATTAATGATACCATATAGAAGTTTAATTTGGCTCCATATATTAATTGCTACGATAATTTGTATATAATTTAATCATTGGTATTGCTTTGAAATTGTTTGATAATTCATTATTATTGATGTGGTACTATTAATGAAACCATATAGAAGTTTAACTTGGCTCCATCTGATCGTACCGTATATGATCATTATATACATATTCAATTTTTAAATAGAACAATAATTTATATTCATTTGACACATTATTTGTTGAATTTATATTGGTATTGGACATATTATAAACCAGTTGATATTTATGTTTCATAAATCAATATTTCAAATTGAAAGTTCACAAAATTTTGAAAACATATCCTTCTTATTCCTACTATATGTTCTTTTTCTTATGCCATGGGGAATAAAGGGAAGTGCTGCCAAAATTTCACTAATAATTTGATTTGAAATGATATTTGAAACGTGAATATCTTTGTATTTATAATGGGAAGTATGATGGCCAACTATTAAAAACAATGTAGAAACATTTATGTTATTTGAATTAACAATATTATTTAATGTAATAATAAAATTAATAATTTTATCAATTGTATTAATAAAATTGATAATGTTAAATTTATAATAAAATTAATAATGTAATTTAAATTAATAATTAAATGAATAATATTCTTTAAATTAATAATTAAATTAATACTATTATTAATGTTTTGTTTTATTAAATAGATAATAGTAATGTTATTTTTAGTGTTTGGTTTATTAAAACTTAAAATACTATTATGTGAAAAATAATGTAATAATTGTTTACTGTAAAGTATAAAAGACGGATTATTTGGAAGATCGAACTTAGATGTACACGAATGGCAAAAAAGCGGAACGATACCATTGCACTTTGGAAATGACATGGATGCACTCATGAAAGTAGCATCTTATAATAAAACAAAAATGAAAGTAGTTCGATGTCCGTATATGAAATGTCATTGCCTGAAACTTAAAGAGTATTATACTATGATATTACATTTGCACTAACATGGTTTTATGTCCGACCATCTTTTATGGATATATGATGGAGAAGAATGTATGTACAAGAGGAGATCGTAAATATTGATGTAGATTATAGTGTACCCCTTATTAAATTAAATGTAGATTTAAATAATAAAATGACTGAAATGGTTCATGGTAATGCATAACGAGAAAAATGTCGATCTAGAAAAATCATGAACTTTGATGCAATGTAGTAGTAATGCATAACAAGAAAAATGTGTCCGAGATCTTGTTTAACATGATAATGAACATGAAAGGAACAATAAAAGATGATTTGAAGTCAAGAAAAGATATTGCGTTATAGTTTAATCATCTTGAGGTTAAAATTGATAGTGAACGAGCGAATTTCGATTGCCTTGTTTATCATAAGTTGGAAAATAAGTGTTGACAAAAACTATTAGAATGAGCTCAAAATTTGAAATTTCCAAATGGAATTACTTCTAACAGGAAATGTTGTGTTGATATGGAGGAGCTTCATTGTCAAGTATGAAGAGTCATTATCAAGTATTTTTAGAAACTCTTTTCCTAATAGTATTAAAAGAAGTTATTCCCGCTAGAGGTGTGAATGCATATTACCGAACTTAGTTTATTCTATAAAGAGTTGTGATCAACCACATTTAATAAAAGTAACACGAAAAAAATGGAAATGGATGTGCCTAAATTATAAATTAGAGAAATATTTCCTCCTGGAGCATTCAAATGCATGGAACATCTACCCGTACATCTATCAACTGAAGCTTTAATGCAGGGACTGGAATTGTAACAATCTGTATTTTTTCGATAATTAAAAATATCAAATAAGATTTTGAAATTTAATACTGTGAGAAATAAAAAAAAATATGATTTATAAATGGAGAAAATAATTAGAATATGATTAATAATGTTGTTTAAATGTTATTGGCAATTATTTTAAGGTAATTTCAATCAATTGAAATAATTATAAAGTTAATTTGGTTATAATTATGAACAAGGAATTAAATTGGTAATTAGTGGAATTAATGAAATTGAAATATTATAATTAATATGGTAAAAGAATATAAATGTAGAATATAATTGTAATAAAATATAGACTAATGTAAATTATATTCATAAGGTAATAGTTGATTTAATATAAGACTTGTAAATCAAATAAAGGGATTTGATTAAAGGTTAAAAATTGAATAAAAGAATTTGACAGAAATTTAAATTACTAAACTAGGTTTTATTTTAGTTGTAATTAAACGCTAAAATTTATGTAATGTTTAAACATCGGACTTAATACGGAAAATTTTATTTTAAAAAGATTATAAATTCCTGGTTAACCAAGAATGAAGAAAATTGTTAACTTTAAAATTTAAATTTAAAACGTGATTAATCAATTTAATAATAATTTATTTAATTTAACGTGAAAATTAGCCATTTTGGCCACTGTCTCGGATTTCGAAGAAACAAGTTATATCGGATCTGTAACAGTTAATTATTGTAGGATTTCAAGTTTCGCAGCGATCGGACTTATCGTTTGCTTGCGCGAGCTAGAAATGCGTAGAAATCAATTAATATAATTTAAAGGAATATATCTCAATTTTGAAAGTCAACTTTTGTATACAATGGAATTGGGGCTTGAAATAGTTCCATTGAGTTTAAAATTATTGAAAACCTATATTTCGATATATTGGATGACTCATTTTCGTTTCGAAAATGAAATGGGCTTTTCGGGTCATCGTTATCATTTCGACCTAATTCGATCTGTCCATTCTTTTTTATCTATCTTTACCTATATATAGGCTATTATAAACTGTAGCAGCTTCTTTTATTCATTCTCCTATACGTATGATTTTTGTTCTCTTCCCCATGGATGTCAATCAAACCCCTAATTCCCAAATTCAATTTCAAATCAAAATCAAATCGAAAAATTTAAACTCCTCAAACTATGTAATATTATATACCATTTTTAATCTCACGACGAGAGAAATCTACTGATGCAATTCATTTTTGCAATCGGATCTCGGTTTAGCCAGAATTTGACGATCTTTCTCGACCGTCCATATTAGGGTTTGTTGTTTAACGGTGGATCTTCGGCTTTGGATCGATCGGAGGGTAACATAGCATAGAGCTTGTCGAATGGAGTTGATCCATATGGTTAGTTGGGTCTGGATTCACCTCGAGCTAGTTAGAAAATCACTCAAAGGCGGCGGTGGTGCATAGACGATGGGGGCGTCGCGGTGGTCGTGGGAAGCATGGATGGGGGCGACGAACCATGGGGAAGGCTCTGGCGACATTCGATCGTGGTGGAACGACATGTAGAGGCGTGCGGTCGTGGATAAATGAGGCGGTAGTTGGGTTTTAAACGAGTTGCATATGCGTTGATCGACCGGCTAGGGTTTCAGAGAGGTATAGAAATTACGTTATTGCCTTCATGCTATTTTAATTTTAGTTTTAAATTTTCAAACCTTCTAACACTTATAACTTTTTCATACGAGCTCGGATTTGGATGCGGTTTCTTGCATTGGGATCATATTAAAATTCCGTACGATATAAAACTAGTTTGGCTGCATTTCAAGACAGTTAGAATATTGGGCTTTATTTGGATTTTAAATCGACAAAACATCAAAGGTAGGTGATTTAACCCACTCACACAAAACTAAATCTTCGTATATTAGTTGAATTAAATTGATAAAGTGATATGAATATTATTGTTTTCTATTTGTTAGTTTAAGTTGACATTTAAATTGCAATTAAGTTTATTTGAATTGAATTTCCATTTAAATTAATATTAAAATTTAATTTCCAGTTAAATACCTGATAATAACCAGTTAATTGTTGTAATTTATTGGTTGATTTGAATGATGATTGTGATGGATGCTTAATTATTGACATTTTATATGATTCGATGTTATTTTTATTTTATATGTTGTTATCACACCGCAAGTCCCCTTAGTTATTGTGAAAAATTTCACTATGGGTTAAAATGATACGTACTCGAACGATCTTATAGATTAGAGAAAAATCATTATGGGTTGAAATGATAGACCCGAGCGATTTTATGGATTTGAAAATTTGTGATTCGGGATACGGGTTGAAATGATATATATCCAGAAATTTAAATTTATTGCAGGTTGAAATAATATATATCTGTATCACTTGATTATAGGGTAGAGAATTATATAAGGACACCGAATTGGTTAAATTAAATGGTTTAAAATATTAAACTTGGAATTTTGATTAAATGTTATTGTTTTAAAGGAAATAAATTATAAATTTGTATGAATTTAATTATTTTTCTAATTCAAGTTTTGAAGGTTGAAATTGAAATGGTTAAAAAGAAATTGTTTAAGAATTTAATTGGGAATGTAAAGTTAAAATCAATATATGATTTTAATTCGGAAATTTGAATTATTTTAGAGATTGGATCTTAAAATTTAACAACGGGGTTCAACTTGATTTAAGTGGTTAACTAAGTAAACTGAAATTGGGCTTGAAATTTATATGAAATGAAATGGTTTAAAATAAGAATGAAATCGAATTTAAATCATTGATTTGAATTTTTGAATCGAAATTGAAGTAAAAAGATTAATGTTTCGGAAATTAAAGTTATTTCGAATTGAAATTGAAACCACATTAATTTTAAACATAATCGAAATTGAATCATTTGAATTGAAAGATTAAAATTTAGTTTTGTTGATTTGAAATCTGGATATGCTCCAGATTTTTTGAAATGGAAGGAACAGTTTGATTTGATACAATTTTCAAAATAAATTATTTTATATAAACTGTTTAAGATCTGTTAATTTAAAATTCAATTTTTTTTTAGATTTTCAAAATTATTTTACTATATAAACCATTCCAATACCCAAACCATTTACTACTTTAAACTTTTTTAAAAATCCTTAAATTATTTAAACTACTAAAAATATTTTTAAACTATTTATAACTGTTTGCGCCAAAATTGGTCACAAACCCCGAATGTCGTTAAAGTACCAGTGTTTACACACAAATCCTCAATACTCAATCACAGTTATAGATCCAGATAATGTAGAGAGAAAAGATGAAGAAATAAAAAAATTAAAATGAAAGAAATCAAGAGAAGACGAGATTTACAATTGTTCGGTTATCTTTGGCCTACGTCCACTTTGAATCGATCCTTTTATTTCCTTTATATCCTGATTACAATTACAATCCCTTGAAATAATAACCAAAATGACAGAGTTTTTGCCTAGAAAATAAAAAGAAGATCCCTTTTTAGCTGTTATGGAAGGGCTATTTATAGGAGTAGATCTGGAAAAATCTGCCCCAAAACTCGGAATACCTCTTCTCACATGCAAATGTGTCCTTATGATCGATCTAGAGTGGCTTGGAAATCGATCCCCGATCGATCCATATGGATTTCATATCGATCAACAATCACTCCAAATGAGCTGAGAACGATCATGGTGAAAGATGATAGTGCAAAGTCCTTGCTGTCCAAATTTCATGAAATTCCAGTATGTAGTGTGTGAGATATGATCGATCCAAGTTTCGATCTTCCAGTGTTAGCTGATGACTTCATATCCATTATTCGTATCCATCACTTCAATATCGATCTCCCGTCTTCGTATCCATCATCCTGTGTCCATAGCTTCCACATCAATCTTCTTCTCACGTTGTGATCCATGTTTCGTGCTCCATCTTGACTGTTTCCTTCATATCGATTGATACGAACTCGATCAATATGAAAATGGCTCCTGAATCTTCTATATCCATCCATAGTTTTGTTCATTGTATCCATCCACACATGCCTTCCTTCATATTGATCCCTGAATGTTGCCTTTCATATGCATCCCCTATACCTATCTACATATCGATCCCGAGTGTCCTGGTTAAGCATATGACATCGTATCGATCAGGTTTGATACGTTTTGTGATCGATCCAAAGCAAGGTGCTAAGTGTGCTACCCATATCCATACCCATCTCGATCGATACAAAAGCAAGTGTCGATCTGAAGTACACTCTACACATTCATCTCGATCGATACGAAAGCATCGATGCTAGCTGATTTTCCATGAATATTGATCCATCCATAACTTGAGCATACGACCTCCGGTTGACCTGAAATTCAAAATGTAGCCTCATCGAGCCTTTATTATCATTCCTAATCGATCCACCTTGGTTGGAGCTCCAATTTTGACGGTATCAATCATAGCCTTGTTTCCAATCGATTTCCAACCTTGGTATCCATCCTTTTCAGCCAGTTTGTTGATCTACCGGCCTTGTCCAAAAGGCGGGGTAACATTTTCCCCCTAAAACATGACTTGCATAGGAAGGCGTGTTTTGAATGGCTTTAATTCCGACATCCAAAGTCCATATTCCATCCATAGCTATATCTTTCGATCCATATTGCAATCCACTGCCAACCATTATATCCAAGTGACATAGCCATATCCTTATCCAAATCCACGACTGCTCCTAGTCGATATCCAATTCTGAATCTAGTAACCAATTCCTTAGCCAATTCCATATCCATTGACCAATAACCAAATCCATGACCTCTATGGTTAGCTATCCAAATCAGGGCCCGGGACCTCTCCGGGTCCTATAATCCAAATCCGAGACTTCGCCGGGTCCAAACCTAAAGCCGGGACCTCTCCGGGTATAAATATTATTCCATAGACCTCGCCGGGTCGCTTTATCATATTCCAACCTTGATTCTTTGGTCGAGGACCTATATTCCCCGGCCTCGATTCTCCGATCAAGGTCATATATTCTTCGGCCTCGACTCTCCAGTCAAAGACCTATATTTTCTGGCCTCGACTTTCCTGTCGAGGGTTTGTATTCTCCAACCTCGATTCTTCGGTCGAGGACTTGTATTTTCTAGCCTCGACTCTCCGGTCGATGTGACGCCCCACCTCTATACCCGCGCTAGCCAAGAACACTACGGTGTAGTGCTGTCAACTAGCCCGGAGAATAAGGCTGTTGAGGAGCGGCCATCAATAGTTAGGCCTTACACTAGTACTAGTTATCTCGATAGGAGTGATATATATATATATAAATATTCGTAATTTTTCATCTCTAATTTATTTTCTCCCATCGACATACCCCAATACCAGTATAAAACGAACTACGATGGTTCATAATAGTTTAGAACAGTAAATATAAAATATTACACAGATAATGTAATGCGGAACACAAATAAAACATAAAATCTCATATATACAATAACTGATGTCAGTTACAATACATTTGATACAATACATAAGACACGGTACATATGATACAACCACAACAGTCGACTCAGGAAGCTACATATACAAGTACATTAACGTATATAATATACATGAATACACATCTTCCTATACAATTTTACAGACTACTACAGATGACGACGACTACTCCAAAAGATATGAAAGAACTTCATAGCTCTAGCAGCAACCCAAAGCAGAATATCTACAACCTGAAATACTCGGTCTGACCCGAGTATTAGATTCAAAAGAAAATAATACTCGGGTCAGTCTAATTCAAACTCAGTTATTAGTGCACAGAAGCAATAATAATTAAGTAATGAATAGACGACGGTAAATAAACCAAATCAGAGCGCAATTCAGAATATTGAATTGAAATATCAAAACAGTTCAAACCATTGAAATATCAATTAAAATATTAATACAAGTAGGGCTGCAGTACACGCACGCGTGCACTGCCTCGCCACTACGGAATATGGAATACGCAAAAAGTTCCATAAGTCAAAACAAATAGAATACCATACACGCCATACCGTGTGGCTGCAGTTCACGCTTGCGTGCACTGCCTTGCCACTATAGTGCTGTCGTACCCAAAAACTCAATACCGTGTGGCTGCAGTTCACGCTTGCGTGCACTGCCTTGCCACTACAGTGATGATGTACCCAAAAGAATTCAAGTACTTAAAATTATCAATTCATAAAGTCGATACTATGTGGCTGCAAGTACCAGATATCATGCAGCAGTGTATCTATGTATATAACAAGTATACTGCACAAATGAACAAGGCTCAACAATGCCAAGATTAGCAGTCAAAATGCAATAGTGGACAGTACAAGCTCGAGTCAATATGATTGCAGTGCAGACTTGAAGTTACAAAACAAATGCACACGAAAACGAGACCAGGCAGTGTGCAGTTCATTGTCAAAGAAGTAGCAAATGTATGAAGGCAGCAAGGCCAAATTAACTTGATATAATATCATGCTTTGCCTAAAGATTATGACCCAGGTTTTAAAAGAAGTACGACTGAAATGCACATAATACGTGTGCCAGATACAAGTGCTCGTGCACATAAATACTCAAAGTCAATAATACAGGTTACTGCATATTAAATATGCAAAAAAAATGAAGGCAAGAAAACAACACAGCAATGAACACATTGGACATTCACACACACATATATACATACATATATGTATGTATATACATGGTGATAATCCAGCAAACATTTCCGAAAGAAATAATTAGCAAACTACTGCAAATTTAAAAGAAAGAAAAACTTTATTCAAATGCCAAACTTCAAAAATAAAACATGCAGTATGCTGTGATACAAGCATGCAACAACAAGAAAACCAAATAAACAAGTGCAAATTCAAGCACTTGAACCACTGACCTGATCCAAACAACACACGTGCACAGATATGCAAATTCCACATAAAGAAGAAGCAAATTTGCAAATTTTAGTCATGCCGAGGGCTTCTGACCGAAGTCAGAGGAACAAGAACGACATCAACATATAAAGTAGTGTATCCCACAGATGCAAACCTCAAAAAGTATCAGGCTTGAAACAGTGATAAGTACACAAAGGCTCCCAGATTGTAAGCATTACAAACATTAAACTTCAGAAAGTATCAAGTTCGAACAACCCAAAACTGAGGCAGTAAACAATACTAATACAAGTGTGCGTGTAAGTCTATATATGGAATACACACATATCTATACCCAATGCAACAACACCAGTATAAACAAGTGACCTAGGTAGTTCGAACAAAGCCAAAAGGGATTTCAATCTGCAAAGACTGTATGCCATGGCTAAAGCAATAATTCAAATCGAAATCAAAGTCAACATAGAGCCAAGCCAAAGCTGTGATAAAAATTCAATATACAGCAATCTCAATCCAAGGCCGAAGCCATCAGAATTCATAAAATCAACATCAGCTAAAAGGACAAATGCATACACACTTGTGTACATATACATGAACATGAATGCAATGACCGACAGCCTCAATGTTAAATGATTCACACATATATAAGCAGTGCACATGTAACCATGTCTAAGCAGACTACAAGAATAACACATCAGGCATCACAACATACACATATACATGTGTAAACACACACACATATATATGCAGTGGAAACCAAATTTCAATACAACATGAAATGATCATGTGATAGCAAGTATGATTCAATGTAAAACAACACTGCATACATATATATATGCTATGCATAAAAAAAAAGACTCTACATGATTCAAATGCACTTCAACGGACTAACAATGAATGGAGATGAACCTCAACATGGCAGTTGACAGAGCAGTGCAGACAAATGAACAAAAACATGTAACATGAACAACTCCATATGAAATCTGACAATGCCAGCTTTCAGAGTACATAAAACTCAAGTCTGCATCATAAAACATGAATATATACATGTGTGAACACAATTCAGAGTTAAAGCCGATGCCCACTATAAAACTGCATCTCAAATCAACAAAACACAAATGCTCGACAAATTTAAGTAAACACAGCAAGGAGGCTTAACAATCGAAGTGACCGAATTCAACTAAAAATCGAATTTGTGATGGTCAAGAGATATTAAACAGCCCAAAATCAAAGCCGAGTTCCAAGTATCACGAAATTACACGAATTTGACAAAATCAGAGAAAGCATCAACCACGAAACAAAAAACGTACACCAAGTATCTTTGAAAAGGTCACAAATTAAAAGAGGAAAGTCACTGCCGTGCAATTCAAGTAGCAAAGAATCAAAGCCACGTTAGCACACAATAAGCGAGCATACGAACAATCAAACTAGGGTTTGAATTAGATGTAAGTGATGGAATCACTTACCTGATTTGCGAACCCGATCATCAGAGAACGAACGAGCCAAGCACGAGAATCAATCAACAGAGGAGCAACGCGAATCAATCACCAGAGAAACCCTAATTCGAGAAAGAAGAACGAAGCCGCCATCGTCACAAACTATAAAGTGGATCGGGCTAGTGAAAGAAAAATGGGGGCGGCTTTTAAAAAAATAAAAATAAAAAATAAAAAAGGGGGATCGAGTTTGAATGGATGATAATAAGCAAAGGGGACGGGTTACATTTGCAAAGCAAATTTTCTCACGGCTTCAAACATTTGAAAATGTTACCAAGAATTTATTTTAAATCCCGAAATTTCTTTTAACAATTTATAAATCAATTTTAATTCATAATTTAAAAAACTTCAAATAGAAATATGTGTCAATATTAATCGTTTAAATTGTTGATTAAAATTGATGCAGAACACCGGGTTGTTACAGACTCCCCTCCTTAAAGAAATTGCGTCCTCGCAATCATAAGGAATGAATGGACAAAAGGTAACAACCACAATAGCATGAAAGAATAAACTTGGACGTGTTTGCTCGATGAATTCTCTGGATTCCAAAGTGAAATCCATAGGATTTGAGAACCACTGAGCTTTCACGAGAAAAACATCTTTATTTCGAGGGTGCTGAACCTCCAAGGCAATGATGTGACTAGAAGGTTGCTCAAAAATAAGGATCGGAAATCCATAAGGCATTTCCGGAATCAGAAGACGTAGAAAAATGTCATGAATAGCAGAAAATTGGGCCGGTACACCGGCGTAGTACAATTTAAACACCAAAGAAATCTTTTAATTTCCTAAAAGAAATTCACAAATTCTCTATAAAATTTAATTATCAAATAGATAGTTCAGAAATCTCAAATCACAAATATTCGATTATCCAAAACGATAATCAAATCAACAAGTATTCGATTATCAAAATCGAAAATCAATCTCAAATCACAGATATTTAATTATCACAATTGATAATCAAATCTCAGATTTCAAATGTTTAATTATCACAAACGATAATTAAATCTCAAATATCTAATTATCACATGCGATAATTAGAAACAATAAATATCTGATTATCAAAAACGATAAATCAGAAATCATAAACATCCAATTATCAAAACGATAATCAGAAATTACCACAACGGTAATCAAATTTCAAATCACAAATTTTTTCAATTAACGAGTCCGAAATTAACCGAAATAGCAAACGCACATGACCCATAACCACGAGTTTTACTAAATCGTTTAATTCACTTCATCGTTTCCTTGAAAGTGCAAAATTGTGTATTTTAAATAAATAACATTTTACGTTCTCAAACGGACAAGTCCGGAATTAAGCGAATCAGTAAAAGAAAGGGGTCATAGTCCTCGGTTTTTCTGAAACGTTTAAATCGCTTCCTTATTCTTTTGAAAGCGTAAACTGTAAAAAATTTTGAAAACCATTTTATTTATAAAATTACAATTTACATTCTCAAACGAACAAGTCCGGAATTAAGCAAATCAGCAAAAGAAAGGGGTCATAGTCCTCGATTTTACTGAAACGTTTAATTCGCTTCCTCATTCTTTTGAAAGCGCAAATCGTAAAAATTTTGAAAACAATTTTTAAAACGCGTGATTAAAACAGCGACATCAGTAGTAACTTCGATAAGTGGATTTTCATTCATCAAAAATGTCACAAGAATCTTCTCAAAGATAGGAAGGGGTATCATACCCTAAACTCGTATTCATAACAAGTCAATATCACACGAATTCACCAATGCACAAAAATTGATAAAACTTATCAATAGAGATCACGAAAATTGGTGGAGCACAAATTCTAGGAATCTACACAAGAAATCCAGAAATCACAAGATGAGAGTATGAAAACTCGAACCGGAGTATGAAAACTCGAACGCGAGTATGAAAACTCGAACCGGAGTATGAAAACTCGAACCGGAGTATGAAAACTCGAACCGGAGTATGAAAACTCGAACGGAGTATGAAAACTCACCTACACGTGAGCATGAAAAATCACCAACACGTGCAACACAAAGCGAGAACGGGAGCATGGAATCTCACCTGCACGTGAGCATGAAAATCACCAACACGTGCAACGCAAAGCGAGAACGGGAGCACGGAATCTCACCTACACGTGAGCATGAAAATCACCAACACGTGCAACGCAAAACATAAAATATCCATAATAACATACTACTATAAGTATGTAAATAATGATCAACAGGAGATCAACCGATGAGAGGTATAGCATAAATATGGAATATCCATACTGACATACGACTATAAGTATGCAAATAATGATCAACAGGAGATCAACCGATAAGAGATAATCAATATCACAAGATCTTCTCAAAGATCCAAAGAGGTATCATACCTCAAATTTGTACTCATGACAAATCAATAACATATGAATTCACCAGTACACAAAAATAGGTGAAGCATAAAATTTTCAGAAATCAACATAAGGAATCTAGAAATCACAGAAAAAGGGAAAGAGGCCTATCACATGACGGTCCGAAGACCAAGGGGAGCTACCCCACATGTGTGAATGGAATCACACAGATTGAGGTCAAGACTAACCAAAAAGCAGAAAGGTATGTGTGAATGGAATCACACAAGTGGTGTCTAGTCTGACCATCAGAACGATCATCATGATCAACGAGGAGTGTCAATTACACTAAGCATGTGTGAATGGAATCACACAGATTGAGGTCAAGACTAACCAAAAAGCAGAAAGGTATGTGTGAATGGAATCACACAAGTGGTGTCTAGTCTAACCTCGCAAACAAAAAGACATAGCATAATTGCTAGTCTAATTCATAAAGCGATCGTCAAGATCAACGAGAAGTGTCAATTACACTAAGCTAGTAAATATAAAAGTTTAGCTTCATGTCCCATAACCACTTGCTTAACTTAAATATTTACGAACAAACTGTAAATCTTCACTAATAAAATTTGTCACAAGAGATTCAATCGAATAAGTCCAAGAATTAACCGGCGAAGTAAACGCAAGCGTTATATACCACTCGTTTTACTAAGTCGTTTAATTAGATTTCTCATACGAGTGAGGTAAAGGTTAGTATATACTATTAGATTGGAAAACGGTTTAGGAAAAGAGTTTTGTAGTAAAATAGTTTTGAAATCGTTTGAAGAAAAGGGTTTTGATATTTACTACTAGTATAGAAAACCTTTATATTTTTAAAGTGACAAATCACAAAAATGATTGTAGGAACAATCAAGCACAAGAATTCACATACAAAGATGTGAATAGAATCCAAAGAAATCGATACTGTATCCATCAAAAGGAATGTTCACATAAATCCCGAAGAAAATGTTATCAAAGTTGCTAATAAACGGTAGCAACAAATCGGGGAATTAACAAGAATCGATTAAATTTGGAAACCAAATCAATTCACTAAAGTTCACATACGAAGACGTGAATAAAATCCAAAGAATTCGATTCTAAATCCATCAAAGTAGAAATACCTAAAAATTCCAGAAATAGAAGTTATCAAAGTCGACAAAGAAGATAACTAATCGAAAAAGAAGAATCGATTAATAATTAGAAAAACAAAGTAGAACGAGCATAAATGAATAAATGACTTCAACAAAAATGAAAATCAAGTCAATGCCGAAGTCAACAAGTAATGGCCATAATAGAGTACAAAACGATTCAACATCATCAACAAAGAATTCAACGGCAAACAAAGTCAGAGTCTTGGAAATCAAGAAATTAGAAATTTCTCAAAAACAAAGTGACCGAAGTCGAATGGAAATCAAGCCGAGGAAAACATAAAATATCAAGTTCAGAATCGCCGAGGTTCGAACAAAATCAATCATCGGCTAAATCAAATCAAAGCCGATAACACAAAAATTCAAAAATCAAATGCGTATGAATAAACGTTAGGAATTCATACCTAACAATCAAAAACAATCATATGCAAATATGAGAGATAAAACGTCGACAAATAGTTGTAACACATGTACTATCTAAGTTACGTTTTATATTTGTTCTACACCCCAGGCTCTGATACCAAGCTGTGACGCCCCACCTCTATACCCACGCTAGCCAAGAACACTACGGTGTAGTGCTGTCAACTAGCCCGGAGAATAAGGCTGTTGAGGAGCGGCCATCAATAGTTAGGCCTTACACTAGTACTAGTTATCTCGATAGGAGTGATATATATATATATAAATATTCGTAATTTTTCATCTCTAATTTATTTTCTCCCATCGACATACCCCAATACCAGTATAAAATGAACTACGATGGTTCATAATAGTTTAGAACAGTAAATATAAAATATTACACAGATAATGTGATGCGGAACACAAATAAAACATAAAATCTCATATATACAATAACTGATGTCAGTTACAATACATTTGATACAATACATAAGACACGGTACATATGATACAACCACAACAGTCGACTCAGGAAGCTACATATACAAGTACATTAACGTATATAATATACATGAATACACATCTTCCTATACAATTTTACAGACTACTACAGATGACGACGACTACTCCAAAAGATATAAAAGAACTTCATAGCTCTAGCAGCAACCCAAAGCAGAATATCTACAACCTGAAATACTCGGTCTGACCCGAGTATTAGATTCAAAAGAAAATAATACTCGGGTCAGTCTAATTCAAACTCAGTTATTAGTGCACAGAAGCAATAATAATTAAGTAATGAATAGACGACAGTAAATAAACCAAATCAGAGCGCAATTCAGAATATTGAATTGAAATATCAAAACAGTTCAAACCATTGAAATATCAATTAAAATATTAATTCAAGTAGGGCTGCAGTACACGCACGCGTGCACTGCCTCGCCACTACAGAATATGGAATACGCAAAAAGTTCCATAAGTCAAAACAAATAGAATACCATACACGCCATACCGTGTGGCTGCAGTTCACGCTTGCGTGCACTGCCTTGCCACTATAGTGCTGTCGTACCCAAAAACTCAATACCGTGTGGCTGCAGTTCACGCTTGCGTGCACTGCCTTGCCACTACAGTGATGATGTACCCAAAAGAATTCAAGTACTTAAAATTATCAATTCATAAAGTCGATACTGTGTGGCTGCAAGTACCAGATATCATGCAGCAGTGTATCTATGTATATAACAAGTATACTGCACAAATGAACAAGGCTCAACAATGCCAAGATTAGCAGTCAAAATGCAATAGTGGACAGTACAAGCTCGAGTCAATATGATTGCAGTGCAGACTTGAAGTTACAAAACAAATGCACACGAAAACGAGACCAGGCAGTGTGCAGTTCATTGTCAAAGAAGTAGCAAATGTATGAAGGCAGCAAGGCCAAATTAACTTGATATAATATCATGCTTTGCCTAAAGATTATGACCCAGGTTTTAAAAGAAGTACGACTGAAATGCACATAATACGTGTGCCAGATACAAGTGCTCGTGCACATAAATACTCAAAGTCAATAATACAGGTTACTGCATATTAAATATGCAAACAAAATGAAGGCAAGAAAACAACACAGCAATGAACACATTGGACATTCACACACACATATATACATACATATATGTATGTATATACATGGTGATAATCCAGCAAACATTTCCGAAAGAAATAATTAGCAAACTACTGCAAATTTAAAAGAAAGAAAAACTTTATTCAAATGCCAAACTTCAAAAATAAAACATGCAGTATGCTGTGATATAAGCATGCAACAACAAGAAAACCAAATAAACAAGTGCAAATTCAAGCACTTGAACCACTGACCTGATCCAAACAACACACGTGCACAGATATGCAAATTCCACATAAAGAAGAAGCAAATTTGCAAATTTTAGTCATGCCGAGGGCTTCTGACCGAAGTCATAGGAACAAGAACGACATCAACATATAAAGTAGTGTATCCCACAGATGCAAACCTCAAAAAGTATCAGGCTTGAAACAGTGATA
The DNA here is from genome assembly GCA_030765085.1 of Allium cepa. Classification (NCBI taxonomy): domain Eukaryota; kingdom Viridiplantae; phylum Streptophyta; class Magnoliopsida; order Asparagales; family Amaryllidaceae; genus Allium; species Allium cepa. The sequence continues at coordinate 979,656,784 of CM060939.1, forward strand.
AGTACACAAAGGCTCCCAGATTGTAAGCATTACAAACATTAAACTTCAAAAAGTATCAAGTTCGAACAACCCAAAACTGAGGCAGTAAACAATACTAATACAAGTGTGCGTGTAAGTCTATATATGGAATACACACATATCTATACCCAATGCAACAACACCAGTATAAACAAGTGACCTAGGTAGTTCGAACAAAGCCAAAAGGGATTTCAATCTGCAAAGACTGTATGCCATGGCTAAAGCAATAATTCAAATCGAAATCAAAGTCAACATAGAGCCAAGCCAAAGCTGTGACAAAAATTCAATATACAGCAATCTCAATCCAAGGCCGAAGCCATCAGAATTCATAAAATCAACATCAGCTAAAAGGACAAAATGCATACACACTTGTGTACATATACATGAACATGAATGCAATGACCGACAGCCTCAATGTTAAATGATTCACACATATATAAGCAGTGCACATGTAACCATGTCTAAGCAGACTACAAGAATAACACATCAGGCATCACAACATACACATATACATGTGTAAACACACACACATATATATGCAGTGGAAACCAAATTTCAATACAACATGAAATGATCATGTGATAGCAAGTATGATTCAATGTAAAACAACACTGCATACATATATATATGCTATGCATAAAAAAAAAGACTCTACATGATTCAAATGCACTTCAACGGACTAACAATGAATGGAGATGAACCTCAACATGGCAGTTGACAGAGCAGTGCAGACAAATGAACAAAAACATGTAACATGAACAACTCCATATGAAATCTGACAATGCCAGCTTTCAGAGTACATAAAACTCAAGTCTGCATCATAAAACATGAATATATACATGTGTGAACACAATTCAGAGTTAAAGCCGATGCCCACTATAAAACTGCATCTCAAATCAACAAAACACAAATGCTCGACAAATTTAAGTAAACATAGCAAGGAGGCTTAACAATCGAAGTGACCGAATTCAACTAAAAATCGAATTTGTGATGGTCAAGAGATATTAAACAGCCCAAAATCAAAGCCGAGTTCCAAGTATCACGAAATTACACGAATTTGACAAAATCAGAGAAAGCATCAACCACGAAACAAAAAACGTACACCAAGTATCTTTGAAAAGGTCACAAATTAAAAGAGGAAAGTCACTGCTGTGCAATTCAAGTAGCAAAGAATCAAAGCCACGTTAGCACACAATAAGCGAGCATACGAACAATCAAACTAGGGTTTGAATTAGATGTAAGTGATGGAATCACTTACCTGATTTGCGAACCCGATCATCAGAGAACGAACGAGCCAAGCACGAGAATCAATCAACAGAGGAGCAACGCGAATCAATCACCAGAGAAGCCCTAATTCGAGAAAGAAGAACGAAGCCGCCATCGTCACAAACTATAAAGTGGATCGGGCTAGTGAAAGAAAAATGGGGGCGGCTTTTAAAAAAATAAAATAAAAAAATAAAAAAGGGGGATCGAGTTTGAATGGATGATAATAAGCAAAGGGGACGGGTTACATTTGCAAAGCAAATTTTCTCACGGCTTCAAACATTTGAAAATGTTACCGAGAATTTATTTTAAATCCCGAAATTTCTTTTAACAATTTATAAATCAATTTTAATTCATAATTTAAAAAACTTCAAATAGAAATATGTGTCAATATTAATCGTTTAAATTGTTGATTAAAATTGATGCAGAACACCGGGTTGTTACAGTCGAAGACTTATATTCTTCAACCTCGACTCTCCGGTCGAGGACTTATATTCCCCAGCCTAGACTCTCTAGTCGAGGACTTATTCCATGTTTGAGTCCATTCCGTTGCTCTTCGACGAAGGGACTCCTAACTCGCGGTTATTGCCCGTCTCTTCGGTCGGGACCATAACTACGTGACCAGTATTATTCATTACATTAATCCAAATCCGATCATCCCAAAGTTTAATTGATAAAATAAAAGTCAGTACAACCAAGAAAACTAAATAACCAGAGTCCAAAAACGAAACCAGAGTTTGCAGAAAATGAAAAAAACAAGATTTCACAAACTCGAGCATCACGGTTTATCATCATCTTAGAGCGTGCCTGGAGGCCGTCCTCGATCCCATACATGTATAAGTGACTTAGCTGCATTATTTCGGGGTTTATCACTTATTCCATGCCATAAATCAATCAGCTGATAATAAGCTAATGACGGTGCCTAGATCCAGTGCCATCTTCGTTTGAGGTGGGTGGTAGCCGCTCCTATTCCACTACCATGGCTCGATTCCTTATGTATTGTTCCAAATGACCATTCCTTACATGTTCCTCAATAATATCCTTTAGATGCCCACAGTCATTCGTGTTGTGCCCATCCAGCTCATGGAATAGGCAATGCTTTCCTGATGCCCGCTCATATTCAAAGGATTCCCTTTTTACTGGCCTTCGATACTGGAGGCACCCTCGAGTATCCAAATAAATCCTTTCAACGGTTTCAGTTAAATCCATGTAATAAGAGAATTTATATTCCCTTCGTTGCCTTTTCGATGTGTTACCATCGTCATTCATTTTCCTTCCGCCTCTATCGTCCTTGTTTGAATCCTCCTCGGGTAGACCTCTACCTTTTTCCACATAAACTTTAGCATCTCTCCCCTCTCTTTCACCCTACGCATCTTCCTTTTGTAGAAACCTCTTTGCTTCATGGAAAACTCACCAAGATACATCGGTGGATCCCACTCCAACGATATCTTAAAATCCGAATTATCTACAATCTCTAAGACTTCTACCATCAAAATCATCGACGGATCAAGTCGATCCACCGAAGCCACTACGCATTGCATTTGGTTAAAAATCCCTAAGCGATTCCCCCTTCCACTGTTTCATAGATGTTAAAGTCATCACATTCTTTGGTCTCACGATGCGGACCCAAAATTACCTCATAAACTTCTCGATCAACTCCATCAATGTGCCAATATAGCAGCTTTCCAACCGTCTGAACCATAGTGCTGCTATATCCGTCAAAGACAAGGGGAAACACTATGCCATGACTTCCCCCGATGCCCTCAGTACTTCCATAGGCCTTATATACCTTGTCAGGTGAACAAGGATCTGTTCTACCATCATACATCACCAGCGTTGGTAGTCTGAAACTTGGTGGATTCCTAGCTTGCCTGATTGTAGGAACAAAGGAGATCTTATTAACATCCTCGAAATCTCTATTCACCTATCCTCCCTTCATGGCTCGTCTAATCATGTCCACTAATCTATCTTTGTCATCAAGCGGTAGTCTCTACCTGCTATCTTCAACCTGCCCCTCCCCAAGTCTACGAGGGAATCCAAAAACCTTTCCTTCTGGATGAGCATCCATATACCGATCAATGCCAAACTGCACAGCGCAGCCTAGTATCCTTCCTAGAATTGAACCAATGTGATTCGAGGGCATGCCTCCAGTTCAGGGGCCGCTCTCGATGGTTCCGCTCTGTCCCGCATCCTCTTTTTTTCTCGGTCCTAATTTTAGATGCCTTTGTTCCTGCTGCTTCGGCTTCGTGATCCTCATTTTCGACATTCCCTGCAACTCCATTCCCTTGACTTTGCACTCTAGCTTGTCCAACTTTTCAGAGCAGGTTCTGCAACATTTCCTCATGCCTTTTCAGCATCCCTTCTTGCATAGCATCCATCATCATCTCCATCTCATCTCTGGTGATGAAAACCGAGGTTTAATTAGCTCTTGAGGAAGCTTCCTAACTTCCTTTATGATGGCTCCTCCCCATTCTCTATCTCCTTATTGATTGCTTAGCCATGGCTTTCCAGATCCAAGCTCATGAGCCTTCAAATCCAAAATCCAAGCTTCCGAACCCCTAAATTCTAGCTTTCTTAGTGAAAGCAACGAAGTGTTTGTGTAAAAATTGGTCACAAACCCCGAATGTGGTGAAAGCACCAGTGTTTACACACAAATCCTCAATATCCAATCACAGATTATAGATCCAGATAATGTAGAGAGAGAAGATGAAGAAATAATAAAATTAAAATGAAAGAAAGCAAGAGAAGTCACGAACATCCACTTTGAATTGATCCTTTTATTTCCTTTATATCCTTATTACAATTACAATCCCTTGAAATCAATAACCAAAATGACAGAGTTTTTGCCTAGAAAAGAAGAAGAAGATCCCTTTATAGTTGCCGTGAAGGGCCTATTTATAGGAGTAGATCTGAAAAAATCTACCCCAAAACTCAGAATAACTCTTCTCATATGCAGGTGGGCCCACATGATTGATCTAGAGTGGTTTGGGATCGATCCTTCATCGATCCATATGGATTTCGTATCTATCAAGAATCACTCCAAATGAGCTAAGATTGATCATGGTGGAAGATGATAGTGCAAAGTCCTTGCTCTTTAAATTTCATTAAATTCCAGTGTGTAATTCGTGAGATGTGATCGATCCAAGTTTCGATCTTCCAATGCTAGCTAATGACTTCGTATTTGTCACTTCTGCATCGATCCGAGTCTTCGTATCCATCATTCTATGTCCATAGCTTCAGGATGGATCGACTTCTTATAGGGCTATCAATGGATGAAAACCGATGCGGATAAGGCTGTATCCGCATTCGAAACCGAAAATTTAAATCCGCATTCGAATCTGCATCCGATATCCGTGGATATCTGAGAATTAACATTTGTATCCGCATCCGTGGATATTTTTCGGATACCCAAAAATATCCGCATCCGAAAATAAAAAGAAGATATTTTCGTATATTCGAAAATATCCTAAATATCTGCATCTGAAATTGAATAAGATTTTTATTATACTAATATTTTTGAACTAAAACAATCATTTTCTCAAATGAAATACACACACTACAATACTAATCAGTTTTTCAAATGACGAAATGTTAATACACATAATATCAAACAAGTTTACAAGATATTACATCAATTCAAATGGTAAAATAGCAACATACATAATGACAAAATGGCAACGCACATAAAACTTTGGATCAGATGGTTGTTTTTGGATACGGATATGCACATATCTGTATCCGCATTCGATTTTCTTTTCGGATATCAGATATCTACATCCGCTTTTCGGATATTGGATAATATCCATTTTTTCAGATACGGATCTGGACGGATTTTGGATTTTCGGGTATCCATTGACAGGCCTACTTTTCACGCTGTAATTCATGTTTCATGCTCCATCTTGACCGTTTCCTTCGTATCGATCAATACAAAAATAGCTCCTGAATCTTCTATATCCATCCAGTGTTTTGTACTTCGTATTGATCCACAAATTCCTTCCTTCATATCGATCCCTGAATGCTGCCTTTCGTATCCATCCCCTACACTATCTTCTATCGATCTTGAATGTCCTGGTGAAGCATATGACTTTGTATCGATTAGGATCAACAGTACAATGATCGATTCGAAGCAAGGTTCTAAGTGTGTTGTCTATATCCATACCCATCTCAATCGATATGAAAGAAAGCATCGATCCGAAGAAAATTCTCTACATCCATCTCGATCGATATGAAGGCATCGATTCGAACTGATTTTCCATGAATATTGGCCCATTCATAACTTGAGCATAGGACCTCCAATTGACCTGAAATACAAAATGTAGCCTCACCGAATCTTGTTTATCATTCCCCATCTGTCACATCTTGATTGGAGCTTGTCCAGTTTTGAAGGTATCGGTCATAGCCTAGTTTCCAATTGATTTCCATCCCTGGTATCCATCCTTTTCGGCCAATTTGTTGACATATCGGACTTCTCCAAAAGGTGGGATAACATAATTATCCAAACTATTTTCTAAAATTCAAACTATGCAAGGTTGAATTGTTTATATTTAAATCCTTGATTTAAAAGCGAATGTGGTCAAATGATGTTATAACTTACGTTGGAATTTGAAATTATATTTACTAGTGAAATGACATATTTTGAGTAAATATAATTGTTTTGAATTGAGGGATATTCTGAATTGAATATGATATTTTGAGATCAATTATGAATCGGTTTTGGAAATGTAAAAGAACCGGTGTGAAATAAGCGTTTGGTTGTTAAAGAGACCAGGATCAGATATTGTCATACTCTCTGCCAATATCGAAAACCACTTTAACAACTGTGTGCGTGGTGGAGAATCCAGATGGTTTGGCGAACGCCGCTGGCATAATGTAAGAACGATGATGGATAAATTTGGCTTTCGGGTCATAATTAAAATGACTAAAACAGGAGCTATGCCAAGCCAAGTGGGGTCGTTCCCCTTATCAAGCATGCTTCTTCAAAACTATATCTATTACTTGCGATTTCATTGGTAGCCACCCTTCGATTTGACTATGGGAGTGTGTCTCGAGATGGGTGGTAGTAGATGCTATGCGTTACCGCCAGTTCGGATATGCAAAATGATAGAATCCTACTCTAGGCATTGCTTCCCGTGCCTTGTCAAATTTATACCAATCGCACCCACTATGATTTTCGTTTGTATCGTACCTATGGAGTGCTCTCTGAGTAAACCACCGATTTGGTAGAGCGTACAGTATTTGTATAGACTACGGTATTTATATAAATATGTGTTAAGGGGAATATGGGAAACGCCTTACGCTATTTTAGTATTTTACTTCATTATAGACATATTATAATAGCATATTGTATTATGTATGTAGATAGTTTAATAGACCCTTAAGAGATGGAATCCTAAACATCTCTTAAGTTATTGCACGCACGTTGGATACTGGATAGGAGATGTAAACTCCCGTAAACATCTCTAAATCTATTACACTTATATTTACTTATGTTGATTTAACTTACATAAGATCTTTTAGTTCTAACTCGAGTGTTTTGTCTTTTCATTACGCTTGGGCCGATCTGAGTTTTTCAGTGTTGAAGACCTTATTTTGGGAGCACAAAGATGGAGTTTGGTATTATATTTTTTATTTTATCTGTAACAACCCGCATATTTTACGATTGTATATTAGTATGTTTTATTTAAATACCATCGTTAGTCGGATTAAAGTGTGAAATGCTACTTTTTGTAAACAGTCGAATTAGGACTCGAGACCCCTTCCATTGAGTCCAAAATGGCGTTTGCGACCTTTTTGAGTATAAACATCGATAGTTTGGAGTTGATTAGAATTTTGATATTTTCGTTTGGGGATTTGGGTTTGGATTTCAGCCCAATAACCTAGCAAGAGAACCCAACTCATCTAATACACTAACTCCCCCTCCACTCCTCTTCATTCATTCATAACATTCCCTAACACTCCCAAGCTAAAAGAATAGGGGAGGAAACTAAAATTCCTAAACCCTAGATTACTAGAAAATTCTAGATTCAAGCTCCAAAATCAAAGAGAAGCTTAGGTAAGCATCATCTTCATCTTCTCCATCTCAATCTCTCTTTAATTTTCAGAAATGCCTAAACCCTAACTTAGGGAATTCATTTCATTTGATAATAGATTGAAGATTCTAGAGGTGTTGTTGAATAGAAATTAATATTTGCTTGTTTTAGAGCTTCTCGTTTCTAAATTTGGGTTCAAAAGTGAGTTTTTGAACTCACATCTATGTCTATATCTTTGATAGTTGTTAGGTAGCAATTCCTAACATCTATTCCTTGTCCATTTGCCCTTGAATTGAATTGGTTTGATAAATCTTCCAATTTTGGTATTTTGAAGTCCAAAGTATTTAAAATCCTACCTTTGATGTTTGAACATGTTTTTGGGGCATATCGAAGTGCCTATAAGGCCGGGTTTTCGCTTGGCATAAATCCTTAGTCTCCGTTGCTCGTTCGATCGCTTCTGGTTAGGATTTTTTCTTTTTTTTGCCCTTCTTGGGAGCTAGGTTGAAAATACTGCAAATGATAGTTCAGTCGAATGAACTGTAAGATCAGTCGACTGAAACTGTGAATAAAAAGTTTCTATGCCAGTATCAGTCGACTGACCATACAGTTCAGTCGACTGAGCCTGGAAACCGAAAGTTTCTAGGTATAGTATTAGTCGACTGACCACACAGTTCGGTCGACTGAATCTTCTTATCTCAGTCAAATTTTCCGTTCTATGTGGATTTCCAATTTTAAATCGATTCTCATTGATCCAATAAGTTGTTATCACTTATATTGGCTTTGATAACTTCTTCTTTGGGATTTTTAGGAATTTCCATTTTGATGGATTCGGTATCAATTTCTAAGGATTTGATTCACATCTTCGTATGTGAATTCTGGTGATTGATTTTTTCTACAATCATTTCTGTGATTTGTTTGAAATACAAAGGTTTCTGTACTAGTAGTAAATATTCAAACTCTTTCATCAAAATGATTTCAATATTTACTTTCAATATCAAACTCGCTTTTAAAACCAAAATCTAATTTATTAGTATATAGAAACCTTTTCCTTATTCGTTCGAGAAATCCAATTAACTAACTTAGCAAAACAATTGGTATGAAACGCTTGCGTTTACTTTGTCGGTTAATTCTTAGACTCGTTCGATTGAAACTCTTGTGAAAATTTGCGGATGGGAATCTACAATTTGTTCGTAAATACTTAAGTTAAGCCAGTGGTTATGGGACATGAAGCCAAACTTATTTATTTGCTAGCTTACTGTAATTTACACTTATCGATCAAAGGTGATCATTTTATGATTTAGACTAGCGATGTGCGATGCCTCTTTGTTTATGTGGGGGACTAAACCCCATTTGTGGAGTTTCGGCTCAAAATTGGAGGGTATCGACCCATGGTCTTCGTGCCGTTTATGGAGCCTCGGCTCAAAATTGATGGTTAGCGACCATGGAATAGCATTCCATTTGTGATGCACATGTTGGTGAGTTTTCATGCTCCCGTTTGTGATAGGCCTCCCCCTTTGTGTTTTCCGAATTTCTAATTGTTGATTTCTAGAATTTGTGTTTCACCAATTTTTGTGATTTACATTGATAATTTTAATCAATATTTGTGGTTTGGTGTATATGTTGAAGAATATGACATTCTTTTTGGTGTTTGAGAATATTCGAGATATTGTATGATTTTTGTTATTATCTAATGTATACTTGTCACAGTATGGCATTATTGTTATCATATGTTTTGTCATATCTCTTATCCTGTCTCATTTTATATGATATTTATAGCTAGATTGATCCGTTTATTATTTTCTCCTTAAATAATACTCGGGTCAGGCCGAGGTGTTACACGTGTTTCCACTCGACTTCTTAGTTGGGGCTTGCTTTTGACTTTTGGCTAACTACTTAGTTTAGTAGTTTTTGTTTTATACATTCGAGATAGAGACTCCTTGTTGTATACATATTCTTTTGACTAGCACTTGTACCTATTCTTCTATGATGTAGTGGACCTTTTATGATCATTACTTTGATGTACATTCATATGTGTTGTATTCATTTCTGTTTTCGCCTTAGTGATATGAATATCTGTGACTGATTTGTGTTACGCTTATTTTATATTTGTTTCCAAAGACCACATAGCCGATGTAAGTAGCTTTGAGTTTGCATCTGATATGTCGGATTTTCTCTTGAAACGAAATGCATGATATACTATCTGACATATCGGTACTCGCACAAAGCAATTACACAGATGGTCGCTCCTCAACTGCCTTATTATTCATGCTAGTCGACGGCATTACCCCCAAGTAAGATCCGCTTCGATAATCTCAGAAACCAAAAGCTCATACCAATCCAATTCTGAGATTATCGAAGCGGATCTTACTTGGGAGCAATTCCGAGAAAGATTCGAGTTAGAATTTGTACCGAAAGATGAAAAGGTAACTTTGGCCTGACGCTTTATTGAATCTCTCTCCAAATATGAGGTCGAGTATATTAATACCCCATTGAAGAAAGATTAGAGGTTTATTTATTGGTTGAATAAGAACCTCAAAAAGCCATTACTTCTAAAATTATAAGTTTCTTTCGATCAGCTTGTTGATATCACTCTTCGACTTGAGGAGGCCGATAAAGAAAGCGATGTTGAAGTTGTGGGTGCCCAATAGAACTTCAACAACAACAAGAAGAGGCCTATTAAGTTCAACCCTAATTCCAACAAGAGGAAAGCAAGAAACTTCGGTAGCAAAGACTCCTACTTCTAGTCATGGAGAGTGCTACAATTGTGGTTCTAAGGACCATTATGCGAATAAGTGTCCGATGCCCTTACTTGTCGCTATTACAAAAGTTCGGATCATTATATATCTTCATGTCCCAAATTTCAAAGCAAGAAGAATGAAAAGATAAATATTGTGCAAGCCCCAAGTAACACTTCTCGTGATCAAGGTATTTCTCATTCTATCTTTGATGGTATTATTATTTTTCGTGATCTCCCTATTCGAGTTCTTTTTGATACGGGTGCATCCCATTCTTTTATATCAAAAGAACTTGTTGATACTTTTTCTTTAAATGTTATGGGATTGATGACTTATTTGAGAATTGCAAATCTGGTTGGTGGATCCACAACACTCGGTTTACTTTGTAAAGATGTCGAGATTATTTTATGTGATTATTCTTTCCGAGCTGATTTGCATGTCATGCGCTACTTAGGCTTCGGAATGATTTTGGGAATGGATTGGCTTAAGCATTATGAAGCCCACGTCTTATGTCCTGAGAGGACTACATCTTCGACATCCTCAATCCGTTAAGCAGATTTCTATTGCTCTTAAATATTCAGATTCTAATTCGATGGCATCCTTATATTCTCTAAACCCTCAGGATGACGATAATGATGATGAGGAAGATGTCATTTCTCTCATTCACGTTGTTCGTGAATTTCCCGACATATTTGAGCCTGTTTTAGGATTACCCCCTAATCAAGTTCAGAATTAATCAAACGCCTGGAGGTCTACCTATAACTCGTCCTCCTTATCGTATGTCTAATAAGGAAAATGAGGAGATGCATAAGCAATTATCCAAATTGGAGGAAAAGAAATTTATTCATTTTAGTTCCTCTCCTTGGGGAGCAGCTATTTTTGTGAAGAAATCTGATGGTACACTTAGACTTTGAGTTGACTACCGCAAGCTTAATGATCTCACCATTAAGAATAAATATCCCTTACCTCGGATTGATGATCTATTCGATCAACTCGGTGGTGCTATAGTCTTTTCATAGTTAGACTTAGCAATTGGTACATCATCTTTGTATTACAGATGATAATATTCCTTTGACATCGTTTCGTACTCGTGATGGATCTTATGAATGGCTTCTTATGCCATTTGATTTAACGAATGCTCCATCATATTTCGTTGTCCTTATGAATCGAGTTTTCAAGGAATTCCACGATCGATTTGTTCTCATCTTTATAGATGATATTCTTGTTTATTCTAAAACCGAGGAAGAGCATGAAAAACATCTTCGTATTGTCTTGGAAACTCTTAGGAGTAATCAATCGAAAGAAAAAATTTCTAAGTGCCATTTTTGGCAATCTCGTGTGAAATTTTTAGGACATATTATTTCTGAATCTGGAATTTCTATGGATCCTTCAAAGGTTGAAGTGATTCAAAATTGGAAGAGACCTGAGAGTGTGATGGAAATCCGTAGTTTCCTTGGACTGGCAGGCTATTACCATCGGTTCATAAAAGACTTTCCTAAAATTTTTGTGCCTCTTACTTCTTTGACAAAGAAGGGAGTTAAGTACATTTGGTCAGACAAATATGAAGCTTCTTTTCAAAAATTAAAAGAACTCCTTTCTGATGCTTCTATTCTTGTGATTCTCGAAGGGAACCAAGACTTTATTGTTTATACCGATTCCAGACGTGTTGGTTTGGGAGCCATTCTTATGCAAAGGGAGCGTGTGATTACTTATTCTTCTAGGCAATTAAAGCCTACCAAGACTAGATATGCCACTCATGATTTAGAGCTCGCAGCCGTTGTTTTCGCCTTTAGAATTTGGTGTCATTATCTTTTGGGAGAGACATTTGTTCTCTACACCGATCACAAATCTTTAAAGTATTTATATTTTTAAAAGGAACTTAATTTGCGTTAACAATGTTGGCTGGAATTCCTTGCAATTATTATCTTGATATTCATTATATTCCTAGAAAGTGAAATCGTGTTGCCAATATCCTTAGTCATAAGCAACAAGTGGTTGTTTCTATGATGATGTCCAAGTGGAATGATCTCGAGACTTTGTCTACATGTGAGATTCGAGATCATGAACCCAACTCATGTTCATCTCTTGTTTTATGTAGCCTTGTGGCTCATCCATCTCTTTTAGACCACATTCTTAATGCTCAAAAGCATGATCCCGAATTGGCTCATATTAGCCAAAGTTGTCGGGATAGTAATATTGATGGTTTGAAAGACTTCGAAATCGATGCTCGTGGCGGCATACGAAAATTTGGTAGACTTATCGTGCCAAATATTAGTGATCTTCGTAAAGACATTTTAGAAGATTCTCATCGTTCTAAATTTACCATTCATCCTAGTAGTAATAAAATGTACGCAGATATGAAGCGACTTTATTATTGGGATGGAATGAAATCCGATATTGCTAACTTCATTAAGTGTTGCATGCCTTGCCAACTCATTAAGGCCGAGCATCAAAGGCCCGATGGGTTATTGCAACCTTTAGACATTCCTGTTTGGAAGTGGGATCAAGTCTCCATGGACTTTATTGATGGTCTTCTCCGTTCTCATTCGGGCCAGAATAGTTTATGAGTGATTATAGATAGGCTTACAAAATCCGTCCATTTTATTCCCTCTCGGTCTAATCGGACCGTAGCTCTTTTGGCCAAACTATATATTAAAGAAATTGTTAAATTGCATGGAGTTCCTACTTCTATTGTTAGCGATCGTGATCCATTATTTACTAGTGGATTTTGGAAGAGTGTTCAAAAAGTTTTGGGAACAAAGCTTAATTTTAGCACCGCTTATCATCCTCCGTCCAATGGACAAACCGAGTATGTGAATCAAACCCTTGAAGATCTACTTCGTTCATGTGTTCTTGATTTTGGTGGAAGTTGGTAAGATCGTATTTCTCTTATTGAGTTTTCCTATAATAATAGCTTCCAATCTAGTATTGGTATGGCACCTTTCGAGGCACTATATGGAAGACTATGCCGATCTCCTTCTTGTTGGCTTGAGGCCGGTGAGAAGCTGGTTTTAGGTCCAGATTTCATTCGTGATTCCACAGAAAAGATTGACCTTATTCGTCATAGGATGAAAGAAGCTCAAACTAGGCAAAAATCCTATGCCGATAAATGAAGAAGGATTTAGAATTTTCTGTGGAAGATTTGATATTTATTCGTGTTTCACCTATGAAGGGTGTTGCGCCTTTCAGTCGATGGGGAAAATTGACACCTCGATATATTGGTCCATTTTCCATCACCCAACGCATTAGTTCTGTGGCTTATCGCCTTTTATTACCGGCTCAATTTTCTACTATTCATGACGTATTCCACATCTCTCAACTATGGAAATTCCTTAAGGATTCCGATTCTATTCTTGAGCCCGGTGTTATTGAAGAAATTGAAGTTTTTCCAACTTTGACTTATGAGAAACATCCTATTCGTATCATTGCTACGGAGGTCAAACGCCTTCGTAATAAAGATGTTCCACTTGTGAAGGTTCAATGGTCATCAAATCCTAACGATTGCTCTTGGTAATCCAGAGAATCCATCGAGCGAACACATCCGGACTTACTCTCTCGAGCTCTTTAAGGTGAACTTCTTATTTTGAATTTTCTTTTGTGTTGATATGCTTTTATGGTTGTTACTCTTTATTTTCTTCTTAAGTATAGCGAGGACGCAATTTCTTTAAGGAGGGGAGTCTGTAACAACCCGCATATTTTACGATTGTATATTTAAACGTTTTATTTAAATATAGCATCGTTAGTCGGATTAAAGTCCAAAATGCTACTTTTTGTAAACAGTCGAATTTGGACTCGAGACCACATCCATTGAGTCCAAAATGGCATTTGCGACCTTTTTGAGTATAAACATCGATATGTTTGGAGTTGATTAGAATTTTGATATTTTCATTTGGGGCTCTGGGTTTGGGTTTCAACCCAATAACCTAACAAGAGAACCCAACTCATCTAATACACTAACTCCCCCTCCACTCCTCTTCATTCATTCATAAATTTCCTAACACTCTCAAGCTAGAAGAATGGGGGAAAGAAGAGGAAACTAAAATTCCAAAACCCTAGATTACTAGGAAATTCTAGATTCAAGCTCCAAAATCAAAGAGAAACTTAGTTAAGCATCCTCTTCATCTTCTCCATATCAATCTCTCTTCAATTTTCAGAAATTTCTAAACATTAACTTAGTGAATTCATTTCATTTGATAATAGATTGAAGATTCCAGAGGTGTTATTGAAGAGAAATCAATCTTTGCTTGTTTTAGAGCTTCTCATTTATAAATTTGGATTTAAAGGTGAGTTTTTGAACTCACACCTATGTCTATATCTTTGATAGTTGTTAGGTAGCAATTCCTAACATATATTCCTTGTCCATTTGCCTTTGAATTGAATTGGTTTGATAAATCTTCCAATTTTGGTGTTTTGAAGTCAAAAATCTTTAATATCCTATCTTTGATGTTTGAACATGTTTTTGGAGTGTATCGAAGTGCCTATAAGGTCGGGTTGTCACTTGGCATAAATCCTTAGTCTCCATTGCTCGTTCGATCGCTTTCGATTAGGATTTTCTTTGCCCTTCTTGGTGGCTAGGCTGAAAATACTGCAAATGATAGTTCAGTCAACTGAACTGTAAGATCAGTCTATTGAAACTAGGAACGGAAAGTTACTGTGCCAGTATCAGTCGACTGACCATATAGTTAGTCGACTAAGCCTGGAAACCGAAAGTTTCTAGGCATAGTATCAGTCGACTGACCACACAGTTCAGTCGACTGAATCACTTATCTCAGCCAAATTCGCCATCTTGTGTGGATTTCCAATTTTGAATCGATTCTCATTGATCCAATTAGTTGTTATCACATTTGTTGGCTTTAATAATTTCTTCTTTGGGATTTTCGGGAATATCCATTTTGATGGATTCGGTATCGATTTCTATGGATTTGATTCACGTCTTCGTATGTGAATTTTGGTGATTGATTTTTTCTACAATCATTTCTGTGATTTGTCACTTTGAAATACAAAGGTTTCTATACTAGTAATAAATATTCAAACTCTTTCATCAAAACGATTTCAACATTTACTTTCAATATCAAACTTGCTTCTAAAACCGATTTCTAATCTATTAGTATAAACAAGCTTTTCCTCATTCGTTCAAGGAATCCAATTAAACGACTTAGCAAAACAAGTGGTATGAAACGCTTGCATTTACTTTGTCAGTTAATTCTTAGACTCGTTCGATTGAAATTATTGTGATAATTTTTGGGTGGGAATCTACAATTTGTTCGTAAATACATAAGTTAAGCCGGTGGTTATGAGATTATTCCGCTATGTGAGTCATGTTGTATATTCAGTATTTACAATTTGTTCGTAAATACGTATTTACAATTTTTTCGTAAATATGTATTTGATTATTCCGCTATGTGATTCATGCTATATATTCAGTATTTGTGAGGACAAGTTATATAATTGTCCAGATTGATTGTTGATTGTTATCATCTGATGATTGTGTGTGTATTAAAAGCTACAAAAATCTATTATTATATATTATATGTTGTTCCACTGCGATTGTGAGATTCTGTGTTATTGTTCTGTTTGTTTTTATCTCCTTTTCATCTTCACCCCTAATGATCTAGTTTCTCCGGCACTCGACTGCTCGGCATGCCATACAGTGAGCATATTGATGTCGATTTCGAGAGTTGAAAATCCCGGTTTGTTACAACCCAGATGCCAAGGTTAGCAAATTTCCTAACAAACCCTAGAGGAATCGAAAGATTTTTATATTTCTCTTAGGGTTTTGAGGAATATAAAGAATCTAGTGAAAGCCTTACTAGAAAAATGAAATGAACACATTTAGCCTTTCTATTGTTGTAGATATGAATCTCAATACCTACGTATATAAATCCGACCATATACACCATATGCTATGTTGCATGCATGCATTAAGCACATATGAGCATATAATGATATAATCATTAATGGTAGAAAATTAAATACAATAAAAAGTTAGGTTTTGTTTAAGTAATCTGGATTGAATCTAGTACAACCCATTAGACTTCATAAGCCCATTATGATCCAAAATATGAATTTTCTTTTAAGTTTGCATATTTCATCCATTGTAAACTTGTCTAATTTCATCAAAAAATAATTCTCCACTCGCCATGCTTAAATCCATACGGATAGTACTTGATATCACTGTTTATTATGACTATGAAATATAGCAAATTGACATTAGAAGCCATTTATAAATAGAGATTTAGAAGAGACTGTTTGTATATCGTAAGGAGAGGGTTTCGAAGTTAGTGAGAGCTATGATAAAACATGTAGAGTCTTAAGATCAATTTACCTCCTTAAGAAAGCATCAGGTAATCAAACAGTTTTGGTTCAACCAAAACACATAGAAAGTGTGCGTATATACAAATGAGCAAAATAGTGTTGTAATGGCTTTAGTATTATACGTCGAGGATTTGCTACTGATTGATAACAATGTACCAATGTTACAATAAGTAAAGCTTGGTTTTTCAACAATTTCTTGATCAAAAATTTAGGTAGGGAATCATATATAATAGATATAAAGAACTATAGAGATATTTTAAAAGTATATTGGGATTCTCTCAATCTATGTACATAGGTACCGCATTAAGGCTATTTTGGAAAATTCCAAGCGTGGAAACATTCCAATGCAACACGGAATTGTCCTTTCTAAAAAGGGCTCTCCATCTACGGATAAGGAAAGGTGGTGCATGACTTGAATTTCTTATGCTTCGAAAATAGGATCGATCATGTATGTTATGCTATTTACAAGGTCGAATGTACTATTTCACTTGGTAAAATAAGTTGATTTTAATCAAATCTGAAAGAAAATCATAGAATAGCTGTAATGACCCACCTTTTTGATCCTCAAAAGTGAACACTAATACATCAACAAAATTCATGCGTCAAATCTTATCATTAGCCGGGATAGTTATAACAGCATGTCCTTACAATTGCTGATAAATACAAACAAGAAAATGCAGCGAAAATGAAATACATGAATAAATCTTGGAAGCATCCGGCTTATCTCCTAAAGCTCCAAAGCATCCAGAAATAAATCTGAAATATACTTGATCTGAGTGTGAGAAAACACAATTTGATCATATTAATTTCTATATTTATAGAACCCTTTCAAAATAAAAGGTATCTCGGAAGACCATGCCGCACATAAACACGAACTTGTTTTTACCTTACGATAAACAGAACATTTCTATAAGAAATCTTCTAATATCAAAATAATGTCCAGGATTTAGAGTAAGTATTGAATCATAGTCGAAATTGTTACAATGGTTAAATTCCAGCATCATAGATATATAATCAAGTCCATAGGCACTTATTGGAGAATGTTTTCCAACAATGATAAGGTAAGGGACTACCTACCGATCAATACACCTCTAGATAAAATATACTAGAGGTGCCTTAATTTGCACCTTTACTAACACAGGAACGGCTACCACTTTCTGAACAATACAAAATATAATCATCCCTAGGTTGATCAGCAACTGAAATGGGCACGAAGCATCCATATAAGAGATAATATCGACTCTAGATAAGAGATGATCGTACCCTAATGGGAACCACACATAGCCCTGACTCAGCTACCCTGTTTTAGCCATTACCGGGTGTAGGCTTGAGGAAATGATTTTACCTTTTAGCAATTCCCTCTTGGAACGCAAAGACAGCCCTCTAGGAAAAAATGTAATGACTGTATTCATCTGTGCAAGTGCATTCTGAGACTGAACGAAACCGAAGGCACTGCTTCAGCTACATCCAGTTTGGAATCACCCTTAGGATTTGTAGCAAGCAACCTTGCACTTCAAAGAACTCCTTCGAAGCCATCATCAAGATGTCTTCCATTTCGAACGCTTATCCCAATTCAGAGTGGATTTTGGATAATATTTCTGATCCCAGACTCTCCAAACAGACATCGTAGTTTAAAAATGGCCAAGTTTGACAGTTAGTTATTTAATTGACAAACAAAAAAATCCAATCAGGGATATATTTTCATACGGAAACCAACATTGGTTAAGCACATTAGCACCCACTAGCCTCTTTAGTTAATCGTTTCATTAATTAAAATCACTTTGTAAATATTTGTATCAAAATAGTTTTAAAATGATATATTCACAAACCATTTATTCTTCTTTCTACATTTGGAAAAAATACCAATATACTTATCTCAACGGTGTAAATATATTCACAAAACACTGAGAAATATTTCCTATTGGTGTTAAGTATGGAAGAATGTTTCACACCGCCATAATTATTCAAATGTCATTTATGGAAATCAAATTTCATCTTCTTTTATAAATTTCCTTTTTATACAACTCAAAAATCATTTATAAATTCCTTTTATAAATCTCTAAACCATTTATAAATCTCTTTTACAAAAAAATTAAAAAATTTAGAAAACTCTATTACAAATCTCATTATAAAACTCTTTTATACATTTTTAAAACCACTTATAAACTTCCTTCCTGAAGTCATTTTAAAATCAAACTGCTTTTCCAACTCCAAGACCTCTTCCAATTTTATAAACTATTTTAATAAATCCTCGTATTAAATAGAAACCCTTACATAACTCTTTTATTTACGACGATTCTTTCTCATATATAAGCAGTTTATTACTTTTGAACATCTTTTATAAAACCATTTATTATATAAGAACATCCTTAAATAAAATAATTATTTATTTTTAAATAACATTAGTAAAATAATTAATTTACTCCAAAAACATTATTAATATAATAATTAATAATTTCAAACATTATTAATAAATAATATTAATAAATCTTCAAAACATTATTATAATAAATAATAATCAACTTCCAAACACTATTAATAAATAATAATTTTTAATTCCAAAACATTATCAAGAAATAATTATTATTAACAAAAAACATTAATAATTAAAGTAATGATTAACTTCAAAACATCAGTGTATAATAATTATTACAATCTTCCAACAATATTGATTATTTAAATAAATAATTTTTCACAATATAAAAATATAAATGAATAACTTTAAAACAATATTAAATATAAATAAACCACTTTTAAAACATTTATAAACAATAGCCAAACAACCTTAAACATTATTAATTAATAATAATTTTACCATAAAAAAGTACCTCCCAAAATACTTTAAACATTTCTATAAATATTAGGAAAGTCAAATAAAAAAGTTAATGTAAAATAGAGAAGTTTGGAAATCCAAATTTTTAAACAAATTATTCCAAAAAGTCCAAATTCAGATTTAAAAATCATTACCAGATCAAAACAATTTTCAAACCTAACAGTAATTAATAGTATCTTCGAAATAGTAAATTTAGGTCAATAGCCACCAACGCACTTAACCAATGTTGTTATTGATTTTTATCACCACGGGGGATAAGTTTTGAACACATAACAATGTTATAACCAATAAAGCCAACAGTCAAATTTTTGTTGTTCAACAATTCAAATAACAAGAATATAATTCGAATTAAATTTACAATGGCAAAGAATTCCCTTGGATCCCTCTACAAATTGCATGTACTTCATATTAATTCCCTGCAAATCATATCATATGTTAACCGCTTTCAAAAGCGACAATTCATCAAAACAAACAACCAACAGATATAACATCCAAGCATGCAATCAATAATTTTTATTTATTATATAACATTATAGCATTCATGTAGAGTTGAGTTAACTCATCAAAATTCCAGTTACTGCCGAAGCGTTCTGGTTCTAAAATCGAACAGAGCTTCATTTTAGCTGAAATTCCTGTAAGCTCCAAATTCCATGAATCTAATTCCTAAGCGCAGCTATCGTCGATACAAATGCAACACGACTGACTGCCTTCGATTTGGACCATGTATGATCAAATTAATGCATTTATAAGATTAACAAATTAAATAATATAATTATCTTTTAATTACAGTCATTAACTAACTAATCACCTAGCTTAACTCCCAGATCACCCTTGTCTCAACTCAGGCCATGAAATATTCAAACCCCTAACTTCACCTTTTCTGATCATACCCACTACCACACGCCCTCTCTGGCCACTGCGAGTTCAATACAGGTAGCCGCCGCCGTCCCCTACCCATCGCCTAACACCTCCTCGCAAACCCAAAAATTATGCCATTGAAAAACTCGAATGATGGCCATCACACGACAACCCACCTCAAAATCCGACCGCCCATCGCCTTCCCTCCTCCATATGACCAATTTCCATGTTGGGACCCAAGCCCAAAACTGCCGCAAGTTGCTTTGATCAACGTGGATCATTGGACAATGGAGTTTGGGTGAACGAAAATGGTGGCTAGATATATATTATCTGGTTTTGGGGGTCCTTATATAGCTGATCTCTATGACACTATTCACGATCGAAATATTCGACCTCCAATTGAGGCTTGCTCACCGGCGTTCATAGCCAAATACCTCTATTCCAAACTCAATGGAACTAGTATTAGGACCTAATTCTATCGTATATAGAAGTTAACCTTTTGCTTATTATTATTATTAAATAAGGGTTTAAATAAGTTTTCGTAATCATCTTATCCAAATTAAATGCAAGATTCAATTATTTAAATAATTTCGATATTTTATTATAAAGTATGCGAAATTCCAAATCATTATTTAAAAAGTAATTTTTATTATTTATTTGAACCATTTAAATTTACAAAATAAATTCACCGTTTTTAATTAATTTAAAGAAGTTGATAAGACCGTTAAATCTATTAAATAAATACTCAATTCAAAATCTAGATATTTAAATTACTATTCGTATATTAAATTCACAATTTCAAATATATATAAGTAATCGCTATATTTGAATTCAAGTTTTAAACCTTAAATACCAATTAACTTAATATATAAAATTAATTAAATAATCAAAGACCATAATTCCATATCATTACAATAGCTATGAAGTGCTCCATAAGCATTTAAGAAATAGATTTGTTTATCATATATAGAAATAACAAACCCTTATAAAGGGATATTAGGACTTAAGTTTTCAAAGAAATGTTAACGAAAGTAAGTTGGTCTCATTTTTTATGTTTACCCTCAATGGAGGGGCCGTTATTTTGAAAAGTTCTAAATAAGAAGATGGAGATGATTCTACCAAAAGTCTAAGTTCATCACCTTAAATGATGTCACAATATAATTAGTGTGGATGTATAAATTGATTAAGGAGCTTGAACTGATCCCAAGCATTGAAGGTTTGATGCCCTTGTATTGTGAAAATAATGCGGTAATGCAGATTGCCAAGGAACTATGAGCTCATAACAAATTGGGACACATTTTTCTAAGTACCACATGATAAGGCATTTTATCAACGACAGAACAATCATAATGAAGAGAGTAGATACCAAAGAGAGCATACCAAATCTATTCACTAATGTTCTTTCTCAATTTATATAGGAAGACTGACTAAAAGCATAGGGATAAGGTTCTATAATTGGCCCCAAGTGTGAACGGGAGATTGATGGAGGTCAAGGCATTCCTTAGAGGAAATTATGTAATTTTTTATATAATCTTAAATCTAAAAATATATTGACCATTATAATTTGTACTTTGGTTTTATTTTCTATTACATGTGTTGTTATATAGTGAAATAAATAATGAATTAACAACATTAAACATATACAAATAGAAAATCCTATGGAGAAGTGTTTTATCAATTGCAGTTATGAATGTATTTGTAACGCGGAGTATTGAATCAATATATACATAAAAAATAACTACTTAAATGTTCTTAGTCAAAATGTATTGATAAAAGAATATCGATACATCTACTGAGACTAGTGTAAGTAATGGTATCCATACGAGGGACGATTATTTACTAATGACCGTTAAAGGCATCAAGGAGTTACGTACTTGTAGTTGTTTGTACCATTCACACGATGACTCGACGAGAGTCTTCTATAGGTTAATATAAACAAGTCAAAATAAAAGATCTCAGGGTAATTAAGACTCGTAATCTTCTGACTTTAGAGTACCATCGATCTTAAGTAGGTAGACTGTATTTTTATTATGGTCAAGCACATGGCTTGCCGACCATGTTATTGCCATAGTTGGGTACATGTTAAACTACTTAAAGTGAAACACTACTTAAGAATGGATTCATCTTCTTCGTTATAAAAGGTCGGTATCACCATAATTGGTAGATGATCTAATGCCAAAATCTCTAGCCAGAGTAAATCAGTTAATCAATAAATGTTATCGGATTGAACCAAAGACTTTAAGGCAATCTACGCAATTAAACATATTTTTTAATAGAGTTTGTGAACTTAGACCAAACCCTAGATACCTAAGTTGTATAGTGATGATGAAATTACCTAAGTTGTATAGTGATGATGAAATTAATATGCGTAAAAAATATTGTTGTCGGTCGAGCTTATTATATATTAGAAATTGGATTCATGATCTATAAGAGTTGAACTTGTCCATGATACTATACTCGATTAGGGTTGTAAACAACACAGACTGTACCAGATGCAGGTATGTTCATATCCTATCATAAAAGAGATTCAAAGGACAGGGACCAGACAAGGTCTATGTTCGGACATTATTCGTACGAATCAGACAACAAATAGATAATGTTCGAACAACAGAAAAACATCGAACAATTTTGAACGAACGTATTTTCATACATATTTTTATCCTAATTGTATCCTAAATGAGAATTGGACGTACACGACTGTACACTATACGGCCACAAACTGAGCCGACATCGTACGCTCATACAAAGTTTATACCCTTAATTTTAGTAAAGACCATACCGGTTTTTGTATTTAAATTATTTAATATTGACCGAGGACAAACATTACATCATAGAGTCAACATAGCTGCGTTATTAGTTATTTCCAAACTGGATTGTTGTTAAAATTAATTTATAAATATTATACATTAATAATAATTAATAAAATGGCTGCATTAAAATTTTATGCCATTTTTAGTTATTTTTTGAAACTTAAATCGATTGGAGAAATGTATAAAAGTTGTATGTCGGTTTGATCAAAAATGGAGCTTGAATAAAATAATTATATAACTGATTCAATAGGAGTCAAAGGCAATTTTTACCAAGTATAGGTCAATACGAGGTCGACCATATTTGAGTTAGGGTATTTGAGACCTAGTCCTTTAGGGTTTGAGAGAAATTAAGAGATATTTTGATATCTTCTTTGCTATAAAAAGATGTCCTCTATTTCTTTTCTCTTTACACTTGCTCCATATAACTCTTACCCCATTTGTTGTGAAGCTAAGGTGACAGCCTCAGAACCCGTAAACAAGGAGGAAAGCAATTGTTCAAGGTGGAAACAAACAACAAATAACGCATTCGATTGTCGTCTATATTTCAATAGAGAAAGGTATTAATTCAAATTTCATATATTCACACACACAGATATACATACATATACACACACATACACATACATATATATACACACATATATACGCACATACATACATAGATATATATATATATATCATCCCTATGTCTATAATGATATATATGAAATTCGGCTATTCAAAAATTATTTTCGAAAAAATATTTTATTTTAATATTTTAAAAATCTATATCCATATATGTATACAAACATATATATTAATAAAATTTGTTTTCGGTTAATATTTTTTTAGATCTAATGTACATACATATATTAAAATAATTTACAATTCAAAATATTATATATATATATATATAAATATTTCATTTTAAATTTTAAAAATTGTTCCGTTTTCGTATAATAACACGCACAGATATATGTGCATGTATGTGTGGGGAGGAGGGATGGTCGTGTGTGTATACATATATGCTTGTGGATTACTGCACAATTTCTATTAAAAACAATTTATTTTTTGTTTAAATTTTTTGGCTGAACATAAAGAAATAAAAAATTTGTTTTTGTTAAAAGTCAGATTTGTTTTAAAATTTAAATATTAAAAATTTTCAAACCCATAAAAATTCAGCTCGATGTTAGATTTTTCAAAAATATGGCGACAGCTACACCACTATAATAAATAAATAAATATTTTATTGTATATATTATTAAATATTTATTTTGAAATGGTCAAATATATATAAATTTTAATTTTAGACTTATCAAATACATTTTACATTAATTACAAACATTACATGTGTATACATAATAAAATATTTTATATATATATAATTTTATACGTATACGGTTTTATCATTTTGTAATGATAAATTATATTTTAATATAGTTCTACACACAAACACATACACTACATATACACATGCACTGTTGAATAAATATAAATGATCGAAAAAGTATATTATATTAGTGTAAAAATAAACTTTATTATTAGATGCACAAATATATTATCTGACATTAAAGTTGACATATGCTAGAACCTAAACATTTATTAACCATATGTCACAATGGTTAATTTTCACATTATACCCCTCGGTTAGTTTATATTTTAACATAGTTATAATGTTTGTTTTTTAAACATGACCACATCAAATATTAAATATATAATTGAAATAAAATAAATTATTTAATTTTAAACCAAAATTATAATAAAATATTATTATTAAACATAAACAAGAAAATGAATATTTTAAATGAAGAAAATTAATTAAAATATTTCTCAAACTCTTTTATTAATAAATATTAAATTTGATTTAATATAAATAAATTTGTATTTGCATAAATATAAAATAATTGTGCAAATTAATAAAAAAAAAATTAATCCACACTTCCAACCCTTCTGCCAATGCATCCAATCTAACAGTTTGGTCACTTTTGATGCAAACATTTGGTGCTTTCATTGAGAACTCAAAACAGGTCATGAAGCCACTGGTGAGAATGCAAGGATCGAAGAGGACATTTTTAGATGAAGATCGGTCTACTCGTGGAGGCAGTGAGGAGGCAACGTCTATACCGATTCAATCGATCAACTATCTTGCCAAGGAAGAGGTGGAGACGATTATGGAAAACATGGAAGGTTCTTTCTTGGATAAGCAGTAGGAGATTGTAGATGAATTCCTTAGGTGCATGGAGCAAGCAACACCAATGCTGGTCGAGAGAAATCAAATCTAGAATTTTATTGGCAACCTACTAGGAATGGAAGCAAGAGAGCAAATAAGGTAGGAAGAAGTTATGGAGATATGGACTTCCACACAACCAAACCGACAAAGGGTTGAACTATTTTGGCTCGGTGTTGAAGGAATTGGTACTTGACTGAATGATAGAGCTAATGCCAGATCAAGGGATGATGTCCCTCTAGAAGTCAATGCTGATGCTAGAACCACTTTCTTGGCTACCGAAGTAAGACTGCTAGAGTTTAGACCGACTAGTCCATGGATGGTTGACCCATTGTACATAG
Organism: Allium cepa; assembly: GCA_030765085.1. Lineage (NCBI taxonomy): Eukaryota > Viridiplantae > Streptophyta > Magnoliopsida > Asparagales > Amaryllidaceae > Allium > Allium cepa. Next base: position 979,682,192 of record CM060939.1, read on the forward strand.
GGTATGACATTGCCTACTAGCCACCACAAGGAAGTGCTTATTGAGGTAATACATTGAGTGTTAGGCAAGAAAAATGGATCACATGTTTATGAGATGGACCAAAGTTCGTTAACTCTGAATATTCGATAACTCTAGTGAGAGTTCCACGAACTCCAATCCATAGGCTGTCCTTGATGGAACTGAGTGCTTATGGAAGAAGATTATAAACTTCACTCAAGGGCACGGTGTTCAATTCCCATGGACATCAGAGCATGTCTTTCTCCTACTGAGCATCCTAAGACAGATTTGCACGCAAATTATGAAGAATAGAACAACCATGATTTCTTTTCATTTGACGAATGACAAGATTGGTTAATTGAATATATCTCGCTCTTAAAGATGCAAGCCCCTTTTGGTAATTAGCAAATGAATAGACCTTTTGGATAACTTTTGACCTAGAAGCCATGAACCTCTTTCAAGCACCAAATGCTTGAAATGACCTATCAACTGTTCCTTGACTCTTCTAGAGACAATGAAGTATAAACGTATATAGCTTTCATAGACGGTGGAGTATAAACCTAGATGACTCTATTAGAGGTAGTATAATAGAAACTTAACTCTATTAGGGAAGTATAAACTCAACTCTGCCATAGGTAGTGTAGTTTAAACTCATTCAAAACTAGCAGAGATAGGGGAGTATAAACTCTATCAACTCTATTAGAGACATCAGAATATAAACTCTTTCAACTCTGCCACACGAAGCAGTATAAACTAATTCAACTCTACCGGCGATAGTGCAGTATAAACTAACCCAACTCTGCCAAAGATAGCAAAGTTTAAACTTCCTAGTCTTGGAGGTTGGGTTCAACTCCATTAGAGACAATGAAGCATAATGTTGTTTAATCTAAGAGATAGGCACAACTACTTAAGAGACGACGGAGTATGATTTTCCAAAAAAAGCCCTCGAGACAAGGTCAGCTTCATCGAAACATGAATTATGACACTCTATAGACTTAGTGCCTTCATAAAATATAAGGACCACAATGCAAAGGCATGACTTATTTTTATGAACAAATTTTGATTGATATGTGTTATAGATACTTTATGGCATAATAGCACCTTGCCACTTGAATATGTGAAACCAATGGGAGTGAGGATTTTTTTTTTTTGATTGGCTATGTAAGGATGTTCCATACCCATACACGTCAGATAGACCTCTTAATTTATAGGCTAAACGGTGGCCACGCCTAAGCACTATGGAATTTCGCTTCGACTGCATCATTCCCCGTTATGACTTGGTCTCAACCAAAGCACTATGGACAAGATTTCTATTCAACCTCAAAAATATGGTTAAGTGTGGATATTTAGGAAACGTAATCATTAACACTGTAGTAAGAAATAAAAAATGAGGAATTATGAACTGAAATGCAAGAAAAAAAGTAAATAACACAAGATTTAGGATGGTAAGATCTTAAAGAACATACACTGTGGTGGCTAATTTTACTGCTTGGTATATTTTATAAAAAAGAGATATATTACAAGAACTATGAGCTAATATTGCAACCAAGGAAGAAAAATTCGATCCTTGCACAAGTGCAAGTTAACTCTATTTAAAATTGTTGAAATCGTGCTTCAGAGGGTGCAGATTGAAGCAATGACCATGGATTACCTTGTAGTCGTTGACGATGATATATATTTTAGATGTCAATTTGGTAGGACACTGGATGGAAAAAATGGTTCAGATGAAGATCATTTGGTGGGATCGTACCATGACATGCTTGTGTCAGAAAGGCGTCGTGAGGCATAGAGCATTTGATGAATAATAATGTCGCAGCCATGTGTATATAGGGTTATTGCTGCATAGTAATGTTATTATCAGATGAATAACGTCGTTTTATGCTAATATTATCAAGGGAATATTCTGTGGTCGTCATTTCATTATGCAGGAATGACCAAACACTTTTGCCAAAGCCTGTCAAGTCACAAAAAACAAGACAAATAGGGAAATTTGGACGACCAAGGGATAGACGGAAAGGGAAAGACGAAAGGCTCGGATGGGCTTGTGAGAGGCGAGGTTCTCTTGTTGTGACCTGACTGCTTAATGGTGTCGCGGGGCGGAGCTTTTTATTGATAGTAATGACTTGATGGGCTGTTGTTGTAACGATCAGTATTTTTGGCTATTTTAAAATTTTAAATTTAATTTAATTATTGGATAAATCTGGGTGGAAATAAAATTTAATGATTATTAATATTGGTTTATTGGATAATTAAACAGCTTAAACGAGGCAAGTCGACATAATATGAATCTAGTCGATGCGCGGGACGCCATGTTATCGATAGGGGTTTCTAAAAACTTAAATGAGGCAAGTCGACATAATATTGTTTTAAATTGGATAAATGAAATAATTTTACCTTAGTATATTTTATATGTGTGACAACCTAGAATTTTTGGACATTTGAAATTGGGATATTTAATTGATTTTAAATATTTAAAAGTTAATTTTTAACTTAAATTTCAAATATCACCATTATTTGGAAATTTAATTATTGGATTTAATAAATAGAAATTGCGTAAATTATTGAATCTTCAGTTTTAAGCCTGTTAAAAATAATTTAAAGGCTTGTAAAATTTATATTGATAATATTGAAGATAGTAAAAGTGTTAAAATTGAATTTAAAGGTGTTTTATTCAGTTTTGAAAATATATCGTTTAAATTGATATTTAAAAATAGCCTTTCGAGGTACAGTCTCGAAATTTGATGAAACCAGTTTCATTGGATCCATAATATTGTATTATTATTGGATTTTAATTTTCACAGTGTTCGGAGTGACCGTTTAGCCATACGATAAGCAAACCCGCTGAATTTATATCGAAAATTCAATATAATAATTGGGTCCAAAAACCTATCTTCTCCATACGATCGAATTAGGGCTCGAAACCTTTTCCATTGCGTTCAGAATAGGGGTATAACATTATAAATGCCTAGCAGCACGCCATTATAGGGGTTTGCGATTTTAAGCTACGTAAATCGAGAAAATTTGAATTCAAAATTTAAAAATATATATATGTATATATCCTAGTCAACCTTCAGCTGTATTCCTCTCTTTTTTCCCCTTCAAATCACTGCAGCCTTTCTCCACACGCCAACGTTCCATCATGTTCCTCTCTTCCTTTAAAAAAAGCAGAGCCTTTCATTTCAATTTCAAAATCAAAGAGCATAAAATCGTAAAGCAGGTCTGTAACAACCCGCATATTTATCTATTGTATATTTAAATATTTTATTTAAATATTTCACCATTAGTCGGATTATAGTCCGAAAAGATACATTTTTCAAACGGTCGAATTAGGACTCAAGACCACTTCCATTGAGTTCAAAATGATGTTTGCGACCTTTTTGAGTATAGACTTTGATATGTTTGGAGATAGTAGACTTTTGCTACTTTTCACTTAGGGTTTTGGGTTTGGGTTCAGCCCACTAGCTAACTTAATACCCTAACTCAGCCCTCTCCTCTCCATTCACTCATTCCCACTCCTCAAACTCAAGCTAAAACTGAAAATGGGGAAAAGGAAGAGGAATTAGAAATTCCAAGCCCTAGTTTCTTCTTGCAAACTTGAATTCTTGCTTCAAAATCAAATAGAAGCTATTGGTAAGCCTCCTCTTCATCTTCTCTATCTCTTTCTCTCTTCAATCTCAGAAATTCCTAAACCTAAATTTAGGAAATACTTGTTTTGATCTTAGATTGAAGCTTGTTGAGTTGAAGTGGAGATTGGTTGGTCTTCTCCTTGCAAATTGATCTCTTTCTTCTTTGTTTTTGGGTTAAAGATGAGATTTTTATCTCACATCTATGTCTATATCTATCTTTGTTGTTAGGTATGAATTCCTAACACTTATTTATGTTCATTTGCTTTTGATTTGGATTGAATTGGTGAATATTCAAATTTTGGTGTTTTGTAGTTAAATCTTTAAAAATCCAATCTTTGATGTTTGAACATGTTTTTGGTGATGCATCGAAGAGCCTATAGGGCTGGGTTGCCGATTGGCATAAATCTCTAGTATACATCGCTCGTTCGATCGCATTTCGGTTTGGATTTGCCATTTTTGGTCTAGGGTGTTTTTTTTGCCTAGCAGAAGATTTCAGACGTCTGAAATTAATTTCAAACGTCTGAAACCAAATCCAGACGTCTGGTTGAAAAATACAGACGTCTGGAAAGGGGTCTGGAAAAGGCAGAGAATAAATCCAGACGTCTGAAACTAAATCCAAACGTCTGAAATCAAATTCAGACGTCTGGTTGAAAATTTCAGACGACTGAAATGGTCCAGGAATTAAAAATAGAAGGGAGAAAACACATATACTTCCAGATACTAGGGCCAGACGTCTGGGAACACCTACCAGACGTCTGGAACTGTTTAATTTTCCTATTTTGGCTATTTTTGAGTAAATTTCCATGGTTTATCGATTTTTGTTGATCCGGTTAGTTGTTATCACTTATTATCGACTTTGATGACTTCTTTTTATGGATTTTAAGGAATATCCATTTTGATGGATTTGGTATCGATTTCTTTGGATTTAATTCACGTCCTCGATTGTGAATTTTTAGTGATTGATTGTTTTTACGATCATTTTTATGTTTTATCACTTTAAAATGCAAAGGTTTCTATACTAGTAGTAAATATCAAAACTCTTTCATCAAAACGATTTCAACACTACTTTATCACAAAGCTCGTTTCTTAAAACTGATTTTTAGTCTACTAGTATATACAAACCTTTACCTCACTAGTACGAGAAATCTAATTAAACGGCTTAGTAAAATAAGTGGTATGAATTGCTTGCGTTTACTTCGTCGGTTAATTCTTGGACTTGTTCGATTGAATCTCTTGTGATAATTTTTCTAGTGGAGATCTACAATTTGTTCGTAAATATTTAAGTTAAGCTAGTGGTTATGAGACATGAAGCTAAACTCATATATTTACTAGCTTACTGTAATTGACACTTCTTGATGATCGGTGTTGATCATTTTATGGTTTAGACTAGAAATGCGCGATGTCTCTTTGATTCGGTTTATCGGACGTCACGCTGTACGACGTCGTTGTTCCGTTTTATTGTGATTTGGTTCATCGAACGTTACGCTGTATGACGTCGTTGTTCCGTTTTATTGTGCTTTGGTTCATCGGACGTTACGATGTCGTTGTTCCTATTTATTGTGTTTTTGGATCATCGGACGTTACATTATACGACGTCGTTGTTCCGTTTTATTGTGATTTGGTTCATCGGACGTTACGTTGTACGATGTCGTTATTCCGTTTTATTGTGATTTGGCTCATCGGATGTTACGTCGTACGACGTCGTTGTTCTGTTTTATTGTGATTTGGTTCATCGGACGTTACGTTGTACGGCGTCGTTGTTCCGTTTTATTGTGCTTGGGTTCATCGGACGTTACGCTGCACGACGTCATTGTTCCTATTTATTGTATTTCTGGATCATCGGACGTTACGTCGTACGACGTCGTTGCTCCGAATTATTTAATCTCTGGATTTCTAATGGTTGATTTCTGAAACTTACGTTTTACCAACTTTTACAAATTGGCATTAGTATGTATGTCATTATTTGTGGCTTGGTGAATTAAATTAAGGAAATGACATTCTTTTTAATCTTTGAGAGATTCTTGTTATATTGATTAATCTCTGGATTGAATTTCAATTACATACTTATCACAGTATGGCTTTATGGTTATCATAAGTTTTTGTCATATCTCTTATTCTATATCACTTTATCTGATATTTATAGGTAGACTGATCCGTTTATTATTTTCTTATTAAATAATACTCGGGTCAGACTGAGAAATTACAGGTGCTTCTACTTAACTTCTTATCAGGGACCATCGCCTGACTTTTGACTAACTACTATAGATTAGTAGTTTTGTTTTGTATACATTCGAGATAGAGACTCCTTGATGTATACTTATTCTTTCGTCTTGCACTTGTACCTATTCTTTTGTGACATTGTGGATCTTTTTTGACCATAACTCTGATATACACTTACATGTGTTGTATTCATATCTATTTCCGCCTTGTGATATGGATATCTGTGACTGATTTATGTTATGTTTATTTCTATATTTTTTTTCGAAGATATCTTAGCCACCGTGTAGTAGCTTTGAGTTTGTGCCGGTATGTCGAATTTCCTCTTGAGATGAAATGCATGTTATATTTTATCTGACATATCGGTGCTCGCGCAAAGCAATTACACGGATGGTCACTCCTCAACTGCCTTATTCTCCATGCTAGTTGACGGCATTACCTTGTAGTGTCCTTGGCTAGCGTGGGTATAGAGGTGGGGGCGTCACATCTTGGTATCAGAGCCAAACTTTGGAACAATGTAGAATAATCCAGCAATTAATATTGTCCTAAGTCCTTCTTAGGAGTCGTGCTTTAGGATTTTATCCGAGTCTTAGGACCCGTTCTATCCTAATTTCTTTTATGGTGCCTTGTTTTATCAATCATGATTGTTTGGTATTCATTCTGAGAATAACCATTTTCTTATTCTTTCTTTCTTAAAGAAGAGAAATGGTTAGATCAAGCCGTCCCAGTGCCGGACAATCTAGTGCTACTCCTCAGGATGGAGTATTTATGTCTGCCCAACTGCTTTTAGATCTTGTAAAGAATGCTCAAGCTGTCGGACACATTCCAGAGCCTACTCATTCTATATTCGGGTTTGCATGCATGTGCAGAGACTATATCGATTTGGGTGGAAGGCCGTTCAAGGGATCCGAGAGCGTTATAGAAATTCAAGCTTGGCTCAAATCGTGCGATCGCATCTTTTCTCGCATGAATCTTATTGGTTTACATCGAGTCCAAGTGGCTTCTAGCATGCTTCAAGAAAGAGCACTAGATTGGTATGAGCTCTTGACTTCGGAGATTATCGAAGCGGATCTTACTTGGGATCAATTCCGGAAATGATTTGAATTAAAGTTTGCGCCGGAAGCTGAAAAAGTAACTTTAGCACGGTGTTTTATTGACCTTGTTCAAGGCGAATCTTCTGTCACGGATTACGTCGCATCTTTCGAATCTCTCTATAAGTATTGGGTCGAGTATATTAATACCCCATTGAAGAAAAATCAAAGGTTTGTCTATGGGTTGAACAAGAACCTTAAAAAGCCTTTACTTCTAAAACTAGAAGTTTCTTTTGATCAGCTTATTGATATCGCTCTTCAACTTGGAGAGGCCGATAAAGAAAGCAATGTTGAAGTTGTCGATGCCAAACAGAACTTTAACAATAACATGAAGAGGCCTATCAAATTCAAAGGCCCCACTCCCAATAAGAAAGGGAAGCAACAAACTCCGGTAGCAAAGACTCCCACCTCTAGTCGTGGACAATGCTACAATTGTGGTTCCATTCACCATTATGCAAGGGAGTGCTTGAAACCTCTTTTTTGTCGTTATTGCAAAAGTTCAGCTCATCTTATATCTACATGTCCCATACTCCGAAGCAGGAGAGAGGGAGAGCTGAATGTTGTTCAAGCTCCTAGTGATACTTCTCCTGGTCAAGGTATTTCTTAATCATTCCTTGATTTCATTTGTTTTGTGATTATCATTTTGGAGTTCTTGTTGATATGAGTTCATCTCATTATTTTGTATCAAAAGAACTTGTTGATTCTTTTTCTTTAGAACAATTTGGACTTGATGTCTTCTTTGAGAATTGCAAATCCGGATGGTAGATCCGCGACACTCAACTTGCTTTATATTGATGTCGAAATTATTTTATGTGATTTTTCTTTCCGAGTCGATTTTTACTTAGGCTTCGGAATTTAGTTTTGGAAAGGATTGGCTTAATCATTATGAAGCTATATCCTGTGTCCCGAGTGGACTATTCGTCTTCGACATTTTTAATCTGTTAAACAGATTTCTATTTTTCTTTTGTGATTTTGATTCCAATTTGATGGCATCATTTTATTTTTTAAGCCCTCATCATGAGAAAAATGTTATTTCTCTCATTCATGTAGTTTGAGAATTTTTCAATATTTTTGGAGTTTGTCTTTGGATCATCACCTAAGCAATATTTTGTGTGGTGTTAAGGTCTTTTCAGCTCGACCTTGCCACCGGTTTTCATTTGCTACGAGTTATGGCAGTTAGCATTCCACTTACCGCATTCCACACTCGTTATGATTCTTATGAATGACTTATTATGTCATTCAGTTTGTCCAGCTTATTTCATTCATTTTATAAATCGAGTATTCTATGAATATTTCGATGAGACCATTCTTGTATTTATTGGTTTTGGATGAAAATAGCAATTTGAAAATTTTACAAATCTTTTTCATAAGATTTATTTATAAGTATAGTTGGATTTTGTTCTTAAACAAGAAAAGAATATTCTTAAAACCTTTTAAGAGACATTTTTGTCATATAGAAGATAATTTTGTGATTGTATTGCCCGTTGAGTGCTTTAAGAATTCTGGTCGATGCGCTTGATCAACGTTATCGATAGGAATTTCCTAAACGCTTTGATGAGACAATCAGACACGATATATTGACCTGTAAAATGTAAATTTTTCTAGAAAGATTTTTACATTGAGATAACTGTAATTTTGAAAGTTTTAGCTTTTTGGGAAAGAAGATTACTTAAAAGAACTCTTTTTCGATACTCTTATTCTTGTGATTCCCAAAGGGAACCAAGACTTTATCTTTTGTACCGATGCTTATCGTATTGGTTCAAATGTCGTTCTCTTACAAAAGAGAACGTGCTATCATTTATGTTTCTAAATCATTAAAGCTTATCGAGACTAGATATGCCATTCATGATCTAGTGCCTGCGGCTATTGATTTCACTTTCAGAATTTCGCATCATAATTTTTGGATGAGAAATTTGTTCTCTACCCCGATCATAAATCTTTGGAATATTTATTTTCTCATAAGGAACTTAATGTTGGCTCGAGTTCCTTGCATCTTATGATCTTAATATTCTTTGTATACTCCCGGAAAGGAGAATCGTGTTGCCAATGCTCTTAGTTGTAAGCAACAAGTGGTTGTTTCTTTGATGAAGTCCGAATGGAATGATCTTTTTACCAAGTTCATCGGACGTTTCGATGTACTTCGTTTTATTGAGCTTCGTCTCATTTCTTGTAAGGACTCGCGTTCGATGTTCTTTTATGGTGTTCGGTTCATTGGACGTATCGTTTGTACTACGTCGGTGTTTCGAATTATTTGAGCTTTGGTTCATCTGGCATACCGTTTTTGTACTACGTCGGTGTTCCAAATTATTTGAGCTTCGGTCCATTTGACGTACCGTTTGTACTGCGTCGATGTTCCGAATAATTTGAGCTTCGGTTCATTTAACGAACCGTTTGTACTGCGTCAATGTTCCGAATTATTTGAGCTTCGGTTCGTTGGATGTACCGTTTTTGTACTGCGTCGATGTTTCGAATTATTTGAGCTTCGGTTCGTTTGACGTACCATTTGCATTGCGTCAATGTTCCTAATTATTTGAGCTTCGGTTCATTGGACGTACCGCTTTTGTACTACGTCGATGTTTCGAATTATTTGAGCTTTGGTCATCTGGCGTACCGTCATTGTACTACGCCGTTGCTCCAAATTATTCGAGTTTCTAGTTTCTCGGGCGTACTGTTATTATACTACATCGTTGCACAGGCTCAATTTTTTGTTATTCATGACATTTTCTCACGTCTTTCTACTACGAAAATGCCTTAGGGATTCCGATTTTTATTATTGAGCCCGGTGTTATTGAGGAAATTGAAGTTTCAACAGATTTGACTTATAAGCAACGCTCCATTCGCATCATTGCTTCGAAAGTTGAGCGCCTTCGGAATAAAGATGTTCTTCTTGTGAAAGTTCAATGGTTCTCAGATCCTAAGGATATCCTGGGAATTCATCAAGCGATCCCGTTCAGGCATACTCTTTCATGCTCTTTATGGTGAACTTCCTTTTTCAAATTTCTTTTGTGTTGATATGCTTTTATGGTTGTTACTCTTTATTTTCTTCTTAAGTATTGCAAGGACGCAATTTCTTTAAGGAGGGGAGTCTGTAACAACCCGCATATTTATCGATTGTATATTTAAATATTTCATTTAAATATTTCACCGTTAGTCGAATTATAGTCCAAAAAGCAACTTTTCGCAAACGGTCGAATCAGGACTCAAGACCACATCTATTGAGTTCAAAATGACGTTTGCGATCTTTTTGAGTATAAACTTCGATATGTTTGAAGATAGTAGAATTTTGCTACTTTTCACTTAGGGTTTTGGGTTTGGGTTTAGCCCACTAGCTAACTTAATACCCTAACTCAGCCCTCTCCTCTCTATTCACTCATTCTCACTCCTCAAACTCAAGTTAAACTGAAAAAGGGGGAAAAGGAAGAGAAATTAGAAATTCCAAGCCCTAGTTTCTTCTTGCAAACTTGAATTCTTGCTTCAAAATCAAATAGAAGCTATTGGTAAGCCTCCTCTTCATCTTCTCTATCTCTTTCTCTCTTCAATCTCAGCAATTCCTAACCTAAATTTAGGAAATACTTGTTTTGATCTTAGATTGAAGCTTTTGAGTTGAAGAGGAGATTGGTTGGTCTTCTCCTTACAAATTGAGCTCTTTCTTCTTCTTTTTTGGGTTAAAGGTGAGTTTTTTATCTCACATCTATGTCTATATCTATCTTTATTGTTAGGTATGAATTCCTAATACTTATTTATGTTTATTTGCTTTTGATTTGGATTGAATTGGTGAATATTCCAATTTTTGGTGTTTTGTAGTTAAATCTTTAAAAATCCAATCTTTGATGTTTGAACATGTTTTTGGTGATGCATCGAAGAGCCTATAGGGCTGGGTTGCCGATTGGCATAAATCTCTAGTACCATCGCTCGTTCGATCGCATTTTGGTTTGGATTTGCCATTTTTGGTCTAGGGTGTTTTTTTTCCTAGCAGAAGATTTCAGACGTCTGAAACCAAATCCAGACGTCTGGTTGAAAAATCCAAACGTCTAGAAAGGGGTCTGTAAAAGACAGAGAATAAATCCAGACGTCTGAAACTAAATCCAGACATCTGAAATCAAATTCAGACGTCTGGTTGAAAATTTCAGACGTCTGAAATGGCCCAAGAATTAAAAATAGAAGGGAGAAAACACATATATTTCCAAATACTAGGGCCAGACGTCTCAGAAGACCAACCAGACGTTTGGAACTGTTTAATTTTCCTATTTTGGCTATTTTTGAGTAAATTTCCAAGGTTTATCGATTTTTGTTGATCCGGTTAGTTGTTATCACTTATTATCGACTTTGATGACTTCTTTTTATGGATTTTTAGGAATATCCATTTTGATGGATTTGGTATCGATTTCTTTGGATTTAATTCACGTCTTCGAATGTGAATTTTTAGTGATTGATTGTTTTTACGATCATTTTTACGTTTTGTCACTTTAAAATGCAAAGATTTCTATACTAGTTGTAAATATCAAAACTCTTTCATCAAAACGATTTCAACACTATTTTATCACAAAGCTCGTTTCTTAAAACCAATTTCCAATCTACTAGTATATACAAACCATTACCTCCCTCGTACGAGAAATCTAATTAAACGGCTTAGTAAAACAAGTGGTATGAATCGCTTGTGTTTACTTCGTCGGTTAATTCTTGTACTTATTCGATTGAATCTCTTGTGATAATTTTTCTAGTAGAGATCTACAATTTATTCGTAAATATTTAAGTTAAGCTAGTGGTTATGGGACATGAAGATAAACTCATATATTTACTAGCTTACTGTAATTGACACTTCTTGATGATGATGTGGATCATTTTATGGTTTAAATTAGCAGTACGCGATGTCTCTTTGATTTGGTTCATCGGAAGTTACGTTGTACGACGTCGTTGTTCCGTTCTATTGTGATTTGGTTCATCAGACGTTACGCTGTACGACGTCGTTGTTCCGTTTTATTGTGATTTGGTTCATCGTACGTTACGCTGTACGACGTCGTTGTTCCTTTTTATTATGGTTTGGTTCATCGGACGTTACGCTGTACGACATCGTTGTTCTGTTTTATTGTGCTTGGGTTCATCGAACGTTACGCTGTACGACGTCGTTGTTCCTATTTATTGTGTTTCTGGATCATCGGAAGTTATGTTGTACGACGTCATTGTTCCATTTTATTGTGATTTGGTTCATCGGACGTTACGTTGTACGACGTCGTTGCTCCGTTTTATTATGATTTGGTTCATCGAACGTTATGTTGTACGACGTCGTTGTTCCATTTTATTGTGATTTGATTCATCGGACGTTACGCTGTACAAGTCGTTGTTCCATTTTATTGTGCTTGGGTTCATTGGACATTACGCTGTACGACGTCGTTGTTCCCGTTTATTGTGTTTCTGGAACATCGGACGTTACGCTGTACGATGTCGTTGCTCCGAATTATTTAATCTCTGGATTTCTAATGGTTGATTTATGGAATTTATGTTTCACCAACTTTTACAAATTGGCATTAGTATATATGTTGTTATTTGTGGCTTGGTGAATTAAATTAAGAACATGACATTCTTTTTAATCTTTGAGAAGATTCTTGTGATATTGATTAATCTCTGGATTGAATTTCAATTACATACTTATCACAGTATGGCTTTATGGTTATCATACGTTTTTGTCATATCTCTTATTCTATATCACTTTATCTGATATTTATAGTTAGACTGATCCGTTTATTATTTTCTTATTAAATAATACTCGGATCAGACTGAGATATTACAGATGCTTCTACTTGACTTCTTATCGAGGGCCATCGCCTGACTTTTGACTAACTACTATAGACTAGTAGTTTTGTTTTGTATACATTCGAGATAGAGACTCCTTGATGTATACTTATTCTTTCGTCTTGCACTTGTACCTATTCTTTTGTGACATTGTGGATCTTGTTTGACCATAACTCTGATATACACTTATATGTGTTGTATTCATATCTATTTCCGCCTTGTGATATGGATATCTGTGACTGATTTATGTTATGTTTATTTCTATATTTGTTTCCGAAGATATTTTAGACACCTTGTAGTAGCATTGAGTTTGTGTCGGTATGTCGGATTTCCTCTTGAGATGAAATGCATGTTATATTTTATTTGGCATATCGATGCTCGCGCAAAGCAATTACACGGATGGTCGCTCCTCAACAGCCTTATTATCCATGCTAGTTGACGGCATTACCTCGTAGTGTCCTTGGCTAGCATGGGTATAGAGGTGGGGCGTCACAAGGTCAATGAAAACTACTACTAGAATAAATAAAATGGTCGAATTTCCTTCTTCTTTCTCATGTACCTCAATTTTTCGAATCCGTCTTCAAATGAAAACCCAAACGAATCCTCTTTGAAATCAATTCGCCTAAAAGAAAGAGGGAGAGGTACGAAGTCGACTTCGATTTCGAATAGAAATTAACTCGATTTCGAAAAGAAATCGATCGCGTCTAGGTTCTTCCGAGATCGAGAGTTTCATTTTGTCCACTGAGTACTCACGAATCCCACTTCTGTTATCCTAATCGAGAACGAGGTCAGAAAATATGGCGAAGTCGCTTGGGTGATTGCGGAAGCATCACGCGATGAAAGGAAGGCAGCTGTGGAGAGCCTCAAATGATGGTCTTTGGTGGCAAAATCTAAAAGAAGTCGTGACAGAGCAAGGCAACGTGAGGTCTGGGTGGTCGCTGGCCCTTCGCGCGTGCGTAGGCAAGGCGATATGTGTTCGTTCACAAGAACACGAGATGGTGGGAGGAAGGCCAGAGAGTCAAGCTTGGGGGAGATCTTGATTCAAGTACAGTGTAGTCACGAGGGTCTAGGAAGTTCTTAGAGTTTTGTGTGTTGTTGTCGAACGAAGGTGAGGTATTATCCATTTTAGTTTGGACTTAAATAATTATTTACACTTACAGATTTTAAAGATAATAATAATATAGAGATAATATACATCTCTATATTTTGGATGGGTTCAGATATAATTATATTTTTGCTTACTGTAAAATTAAATAAAGAAACTTTAAATCAAATTTTATTGTACAGAGATATATATACATATATAAATTACTAGTTTATCATAATCAAGATATATAAAATGGATCGTAATGACCTATTTGTTTATCAATTTAATTTAATTACTAAAAATTATTCAAGGAAAAATTGGTTTAATTAAACTATTTGGATTAAAATTAAATTATTAGTTGAATTAATAAATGGTAAATTATTTTAGATTATTTCCAATGTTAATAAATCATAAATTGCTTATACAATGTCCCATAATTGTAAAGAATCAAGTCAGTTGGAGTGGATTGCATAAGCATAATCAAAGGTGAGTTAATCTCACTCATCTGGATTATTTAAATTTAAATAGTTAAATTTAAATAATTGATTGAATGATTGAATTTTTGATGTGCAATATTATATATAGTAGTATATAGTATATATTGGAGGGCTTGATTTGCCATATTATATAGCGAATGAGACCCTATGCGCCGCATAATAGCGGATGATATTATATTTAAAACCCATATACCGCGATTTTCCACCTCGAAGTGGAATTGGTATTTTATGGTGCTAACATCTGTGGATGCGGGGAAATAGGTTGGAAGGATCCAACTGGATTCCTCAAAATTATTTATATTTGATAAAATATTCTATGATATAATATTTGTTATCATGTGATGAATTATATTGATAATTGGAAATGTTGAATACTATGGTTGATTTAACATATTTCGGTGAACTGAGTTATCAAAATCTATAAAAATGTGATTTCTGAAAGAAAATAAAAGAGTAAATTTTGAGTAAAATAAGCATAGAAATTTGAATAAATTAAAAATGAATTGGAAAAGAATAAAAAGTGATTTTTGAATTTTGATAAATAAAATTCCAAGTACGGGAAATAAGATTTGAATAAATGGGAATGAGTGATTTTGTTTTTAAACTCAAGTGATATTATTAGTAGAAATAAAGAATTTATTTTGAAATTCAAGGTTTGGATTTATTTGAAAGGATATAGAAGAAATTTAGGAAATATGAAATGGTATTTTTAGTTAAAAAGATTTTAAATCATAATGAAGAAATAAAATCTAAAGTTAATGGATTTTGGAATAAATGGAGTAAGTAAGGAAATTTATTTAAAAGTGAAATAAATTGGAAATCAATTTGGAGATTGATTTAAGTATGTAAAACCGGGATTTTTAAAAGAGAAGTGAGACTTTGGAATTTATAAACTCGGTTTATAAATGTGAAGTAATTTATCAGTGGATATTTGAAGAATAAATTCACGATGAGAATTTATTAAAGAAATGGGAAAATTTGTTTAAAAATAAAAAGTGATTTATTTTTAAAGGATATGAAGAGAAGTATATTTCACAGGATAGCCAAGTACGTTTTCAAAGTAAATTTTTAAATATAAGTTAAAGGCTTTAATGTTGTTTAAAAAGCATATTTTAGAAAATTTATTATTTCTAAATGTTTAAATTCTGAAGTAAGTATTTTTCAAATCTATTATCCTAGTAATTATTTAAAGGTGGCTTGGTATTTTGGTTTTAAAAGAGAAAATCTAGTTTTATATTTTATAAATCAACCTCATTTTAAATGTTCCAAAAGTATATTTTTTTAATAAAGTATTGAAGTAGTTTTCAATCTAAATGTTAAAGTATATTTTATAATAAAGTGTTTTAAATTATTTTAAAAATCTAAATTTTTTGTGCTAGGTGTTTTCAGTGGAAATAAATATTTGGGAATTTATTTCATGAGAAAAGTGTGGTTTGAAAATTATTTTCAAAAGGGTTGAAAATGAAAATATGCAAAGATATTTTAGGGCTAATAAATAATTTAGGAGAAATTATTTATGTTTGATGGTTGTTGTGAATGTTAATTGATAGTTAAATAACCGACTATCAATATTGGACAATGTGCTGATCGTTTCGAAGAGACCGGGATCGGGATTTATTTTCTAAAAACCACTTCGATCCGGTTTGAACGTTTTCGTGTGGAAAACAAGAGTTTGGATTCGAAGGTGGAGCAGTAAAGTGCAAGGGCTAGTCGCTACTAATCCTGAGGATAATTCCAAAATGGATGTAGTAGGAGTAGTGCCTTCGGTTCCGTTCGAACCCGAGACGGACTTGTATGGATGAATGCTTTCAGAATATCGTCGGGTGGGCGATGAGCATTCTAAGTGATATGTTCTAAAAAGGTAACGCTTAGCCTCGAGCCTCATCAACCGGGAATGACTGAAAATCAAGGGTTATGCAGCAAGACTAAGTGGGTAGCACCCATTAGGGTGAGATCATCCATGTCTAGATGTCCCTTTTTATTCGTCTTAGTGGTGCTGTTGGTGATCCCAACCGTGGGGTGATCTTACTCGGGATTATCCAGTAAGGGGTAGTCCCGGTCTTGTATTGTAGGGGATTGGGATAATCCTCGGTACGTTAATATAGACCAGGTATTGTGACAGGAGGTACCCTAGTGACTAGTCATTAGTTGGAAATCCATTCTCCCTATGCGCCTGTACGATTTTGATTGTGCCCAACTATTTCTGAAACGTGAGATGCAAGCATTTCAGCTAGATTCTATTTTACTTTCTATAGACACTATTATAATATCAGAGGATTTTGATAAAAAGTGTTTTGGCTATCGTAAGTTAAAAACCCGACATGTTTATTTGTGGCTGGTCTTACGAGATGCTTTTGTTTTCAAAAGGATTTTGAAACTTTAATAATCAATTTGAGTGTGGTTTTCTCACGCTGGTATTCCATACTTACTCGGGTGTTATTTAACTATAATGCTTGGGTCAGACCGAGTATTGTAGATTACAGGAAAGGATGATGTGGAGCTCAGGAGACGAGCTGGATGGCGATACATACTTCCTTACTTGTTTTAAATGATTACTGTCCAGTTGTGTGTTATGTATACTCTAATGATGTAATGTATAAACAGATGTTTTTTTTTTGCATACAGATCATTTATTAGCTATTATATTTTATTCCGCTGCGATGGTTAGATTCTGATGTTGTTTTCTATTTTCTTCTTCTACCACTTCTTCTTTAACCCAAATGGTTCGTATTTCCGTACATCTTGAGTTGATTGAGGGAGAATAGTGTCGACTCTAGGGGTACGAATTTGCGGGTCATTACAGTTGGTATCAGAGCATAGGTTAGTGATAACGTTGGCTCTAGTGGGGATTACTCATTGAAAATAGAGTCCGTAGAACCCTAGAATGAGTATGAGCGTATTAATAGATATGAGCGTGTATTTGTTAGTGAATACAAATTATTTTAATATTGGGTTGACTTATTGGTTGAGTGGAATATGAATTTTGATGGAGTAAGTTGGCCGCTGTTCGAGAAGAATTTATAAACACCTGACACGATAAATTGACACGGTATTGTTTTAAAGGTGGGTGAATGAAATAATCTTACCCAAAATATATTTTGATATAAAAGAAATAATTCCTTAAATTGTTATATAACTTGGATGTTTGGATGATAATATTTTAAACAAATAAGATTATAGAAATTGGAATGACTTGTATAACCAAATGGAAAAAATGTTATGAGCATAAATTATACAAATGAATTATAGTTAAAGTTTGATTTAAATCAAATTTGTAAATTTAAAACCCAGGAGATTTTGAAAGTGTTTTTCGAAGTGTTCTGAAGATAAATAATAGCATTATTGTTTAAAAAGTATTTCTGAAAGGAAATTGTTTCAAATAAATTTCGGGAAGGGATATGCATTGAACTCACTTCAGTCGCTGGAAAATAACTTCGATGATGACTGCAGCATCATCAACGTTCATTTTCGAGTTTCTAAGTGATGGATTGCTGCCAAATTGATTTGTTCAGAAGAACTAGTTTTTTTTTTGAAATTTCAAAGGAAATTTGTTAGGGATAAAAACCAGGATTGGTTTAAAAATTTGAGAAATGTGTTTTTGGGATAATGGTGGTTTTAAAATGATTTGAATCAAAAGCCAGGTGTTTAAACTCCTGAATCTTTATTTGAATTGAAAATCCTGAGAAGGTAAGTTATAAACTTGGAAAGTCGAGATGATTTTTAAATAAGGGAGGAAAATATGAGCTTTGAATGTTGGAATTAAAATTTAAAGTGAAAAGGTTAAATAAATTTAATTTGAAAAGATTAAATTGTGTAAAGTTTAATGGATGATAGGAAGAAATAATTAGTAAATCTTGAATGTGATTGGAATGGGAAAATAGAAATTAAATTTGGATTGGGAAATAAAAATTAATTGGATTGAAATAAATTGAATTAAACTGAAAATAAAACCCAGTTGTATTTGGATTAAGATGAAATTGAAATAAAATAAATTGAGATGTAGATGATATTAAGTGAATGTAAGTTCTTACTTAATTTAAATTCAAGTGGATTGAGTGGATTAAAGAGAATGGTATGATGCTAGATTCAACTGAAGTTAAGTTAAATAAAATTGAATTGAAATAAATTCAATTGAGTTATAGATAATATTGAATGGACTAAAATTCTTACTTAAATAAATAAGCGTAAACTAATTAAGTATTTAATTGGGATAAATAAGCTTTGGAAGCTTATAAAAGAATTGAAAAGCATTAAAATAAAAATATATATAGTCTCTAGTTAAAAGTGAAATGTGAATGTGATTGACTACAAATGGATGGATAAGAATGAATATTAACAAGTATGTAGCTTATAAAAATTTAAAACTGGGAATAAATAAGTCGAAATAAAAATGTTGGTATTTTGGAAATGAAGTAAAAATTCAAACTTGAGATATAAAATAAAATTGAACTCAAGAAAATTAAATAAAGTGATTTTTGAAGATAAAAATCAAATATTGAATTGCAAGTTGGAAGGGACTAATTTGAAATAAATGAGTTAATTGGATATGTTAATGGGGTTTAAATTAGTTAAATAAAAGTTGAATTGTGAGTTAATAAAATTGGTTTGTGAATCAAATGATAGAAATAGAACTTGAGTATAAATAATATTCATCGTATATTGCAAGTGGATTAATTATGAATCGAAGTTGTCAAATGAAATGGAATTGGATTATAATAGAAATGATTTGAGTTGCAAATAAAATCCAATTCGAGTATAAGTGAGTTAAGTACGTGCTTGGATATTATTTTGATAAATTGATAAGGTGAATTAAAATAAAAATGGATAGGCTAACTGAATTAAATGGAATTTGAATAGATGAGAATCAAATTAAATGGAAGTGAAATTAGGTTTGAAGTTGGAATAAATTGAAGTAAATTAACTTAGTTAAGAATACTTAGAAGCACGACTTCGAGTAAAAATGGAAGACCATTAAATAAAAGCTTGGGTTGAATTAATTTAGGAATGGTTAGTAGTATACAAGCATGGAATGTGTCGAGCTAAATAAATTGGTTGTGAACGAATTAAAATGGAAGGAACTAAATATAAATTGAGTTGGAATTAATTTAAAATGGTTATAGGCTTAAGTAATTATTTATTCACATGTACATAGTCGAATTGCGTAGAAATAAATTGTCGTTTGACGAAAACGAGATTAAATAAAATTCTATGAATTGATAGAAGTGAAATAAAATTGATTTTGAAATCAATTGAATTAAATATGAGCTTGTTTGGATTAAAAATAAATTGAATGCAAGAAATTGAGTTGTAAACCATTAAAATTGAATGAAATGGCAAATGAATTGGTTGAAAGCAATTGAATTAGTTTTGAAATCATATAAATTGCTCATCGAAATTGTTTGGCGCATGTTACTTATGAAATGCATGTGTTTAGCTATTGAAAGTAAGTGAAATGTTAATAAATTTCGTATATTTAGTACTTACATGTTTGAACTGAGTAAGTACATGTACAGAGAAGCCGTTTGGCTGGATTTGGACGCGCTAATTGCTAAAATAATAAGCCGCTTGCTTAAAATGCCAAATAATGGTACACCTACGTAATAAAAATAGGAAATATGAACTGTTTTTGTTTTTCCGACCGTGTGGGTCGATGTATATATATTTATATCTCTTGTCAAATTGCAAAAGCTCCTCCGTACAAACGAGACTCTACCAAAAAAATTCAAAAATTTTGGGAGTAAGAAAATTTTTGGAAAATTTTTGTTAGCGACAAAACGATTTCAAATTGGAATTAAAATAAGGGATTTTGAAAATGGAAACTGAAACTAATTGTTTAGTTGGAACTAAAGGATTAGGAAAGTGAATTTGGATTTTTGATTTCAAAGGATAAATTGAAATTTTCTCGGCGAAGGTATGTATTTAAATTTCTGTATGAAGTTTAATGATTTTCTAGTCTAGCCACTTGGCTTTTGTTTTCTTTTGAAATCTCAGGGCCCGTAGAGGCATTTTGTAGTTGTACCGAGCTAGCCGTGTAAAGGAGATGCTGGCGAATTTTTTTCGGAAATTTAGAGAGTTATAAATTTTTGAGAAAGTTTTGATAATTTAATTTTGGATTTAAATTTAAATTTGAATAAGTGGAGTAAATAATGTTGTTGGAAACTATGGATGGTTTTGGGAAGTTGGTTGAAGTAATAGTGGGTTTTTAATAAAAGATATGTTATGGCAAGTTGATAAAACAGTTTGGTTTTGGAAAACAGTAATGGGTATTGGTCATTCTTCTTAGCTAGCAATTTCGGGGACGAAATTCTTTTAGGGGGGAGGAATGTGACAACCCGGAATTTTTGGACATTTGAAATTGGAATATTTAATTGATTTTAAATATTTGAAAGTTAATGTTTAACTTAAATTTCAAATGTCACCATTATTTGGAAATTTAATTATGGGATTTAATAAACTGAAATTGGGTAAATTATTGAATCTTTAGTTTTAAGCCTGTTAAATATAATTTGAAGGCTTGTAAAATTTATATTGATAATACAGAAGATAGTAAAAGCGTTAAACTTGAATTTAAAGGTTATTTGTTCAGTTTCAAAAATATATCGTTTAAATCGATATTTAAAAATAGCCTTTCGAGGCACAGTCTCGGAATTTGACGAAACCAGTTTCATTGGATCTGTAATATTGTATTATTATCGGATTTCAATTTTCGCAGTGTTTGGAGTGACCATTTGGTCGTACGATAAGCAAACGCGTAGAATTTATATCGAAAATTCAATTAACAACTGGGTCCAAAAAGCTATCTTCTCCATACGATCGAATTAGGGCTCGAAATCTTTTCCATTACGTTCGGAATAGGGGTATAACATTATAAACATCTAGTGGAACATCTTGATAGGGGTTCGCGATTTTAAGCTACGTAAATCGAGAAAATTTGAATTCAAAATTTATATATATATATATATATATATATATATATGTATGTATGTATATATATATATGTATATATATATCCTAGTCAACCTTCAGCTGTATTCCTCTCACATCGATACTTTTTCCCCTTCAAATCACTACAGCCTTTCTCCACACGCCAACGTTCCATCGTGTTCCTCTCTTCCTTTTTTTTAAAAAAAAAGAAAGCCGAGCCTTTCATTTCAATTTCAAAATCAAAGAGAATAAAATCGCAAAGCAGATCAACGAAAACTGCTGCCAGAATAAATAAAATGGCCGAACTTCCTTCTTCTTTGTCATATACCTCAATTTTTCGAATCCATCTTCAGATGAAGCCCCAAACGAATCCTCTTCGAGATCAATTCGCCTAAAAAAAGAGCGAGAGGTATGAAGTCGACTTCGATTTCGAATCGAAGTTAACTCGATTTCGAAAGGAAATCGATTGCGTCTAGGTTCCCCTGAGCTTGAAAGTTTCGTTTTTTCGACTGAGTACTCGCGAATTCCACTTCTGTTATCCTAATCGAGAACGGGGTCAACAAAATATGGCAGAGTCACTTGGGTGGTTGCGGCAGCATCACCGCGATGGAAGGAAGGCAGCTGTCGCGAGCCTCGAATGATGGGCTTTGGTGGCAAAATCTGGAAGAAGTCGTGACAGGGCAGCGTGAGGTTTGGGTGGTCGCTGGCCCTTCGCCCATGCGTAGGCAAGGCGATGTGGGTTCGTTCGCAAGAGCACGAGATGGTGGGAGGAAGGTCAGAGAATCAAGCTTGGGGGAGATCTTGATTCAAGCACGATGTAGTCGCGAGGTCTGGGAAGTTCTTTGAGATTTGTGTGTGGCTGTCGAACGAAGGTGAGGTATTATCCATTTTAATTTTGACTTAAATAATTATTTACACTTACAGATTTCAAAGATAATAATAATATAGAGATAATATATATCTCTATATTTTGGAGGGGTTTAGATATAATTATATTTTTGCTTACTGTAAAATTAAAGAAAGAAACTTTAAATCATATTTTATTATACAGAGATATATATACATATATAAATTACTAGTTTATCATAAATAAGATATATAAAATGGATCATAGTGACCTAGTTGTTTATCAACTTAATTTAATTACTAAAGATTATTCAAGGAAAAATTGGTTTAATTAAACCATTTAGATTAAAACTAAATTATTAGTTGAACTAACAAATGGTAAATTATTTTAGATTATTTCAAATGTTAATAAATCATAAATTGCTTATACAAGGTCCCATAATTGAGAAGAATCAAGTCAGTTGGAGTGGATTGCATAAGCATAATCAAAGGTGAGTTAATCTCACTCATCTGGATTATTTAAATTTAAATAGTTAAATTTAAATAATTGATTGAATGATTGAATTTTTGATGTGCAATATTATATATAGTAGTATATAGTATATATTGGAGGGCTTGATTTGCCATATTATATAGCGAATGAGACCCTATGCGCCGCATAATAGCGGATGATATTATATTTAAAACCCATATACCGCGATTTTCCACCTCGAAGTGGAATTGGTATTTTATGGTGCTAACATCTGTGGATGCGGGGAAACAGGTTGGAAGGATCCAACTGGATTCCTCAAATTTATTTAGATTAGATAAAATATTGCATGATATAATATTTGCTATCCTGTGATGAATTATATTGATAATTGAAAATGTTGAATACTATGGTTGATTTAAAATATTTCGGTGAACTGAGTTATCAAAATATATAGAAATGGGATTTCTGAAAGAATATAAAAGAGTGAATTTCGAGTAAAATAAGCATAGAAATTTGAATAAATTAAAAATGAATTGGAAAAGAATAAAAAGTGATTTTTGAATTCTGATAAATAAAATTCCAAGTGCGGGAAATAAGATTTGAATAAATGGGAATGAGTGATTTTATTTTTAAACTCAAGTGATATTATTTCCAGAAATAAAGAATTTATTTTGAAATTCAAGGTTTAAATTTATTTGAAAGGATAAAGAAGAAATTTAGGAAATATGAAATTGGTATTTTCGGTTAAAAAGATTTTAAATCATAATGAAGAAATAAAATCTGAAGTTAATGGATTTTGGAATAAATGGAGTGAGTAAGGAAATTTATTTAAAAGTGAAGTAAATTGGAAATCAATTCGGAAATTGATTTAAGTGTGTAAAACCGGGATTTTTAAAAGAGAAGTGAGACTTTGGAATTTATAAACTGGTTTTATAAAGGTGAAGTAATATATCAGTGGATATTTGAAGAATAAACTCACGATGGGAATTTATTAAAGAAATGGAAAATTTTGTTTAAAAATAAATAGTGATTTATTTTTAAAGGATGTGAAGAGAAGTATATTTCCCTGGATAGCCAAGTACGTTTCAAAGTAAATTTTTAAATATAAGTTAAAGGCTTTAATGTTGTTTTAAAAATCATGTTTTATAAAATTTATTATTTCTAAATGTTTAAATTCTGAAGTAGCATTTTTCAAATCTATTATCGTAGTAATTATTTAAAGGTGGCTTGGTATTTTGGTTTTAAAAGAGAAAATCCAGTTTTATATTTTATAAAGTAACCTCATTTTAAATGTTCCCAAAGTATTTTTTTTTATAAAGTATTGAAGTAGTTTTCAATCTAAATGTTAAAGTATATTTTTTAATAAAATGTTTTAAATTATTTTAAAAATCTGAAGTTTTTGTGCTTGGTGTTTTCAGTGGAAATAAATATTTGGGAATTTATTTCATGAGAAAAGTGTGGTTTGAAAACCGTTTTCAAAAGGGTTGAAAATGGAAATATATCTTGCGAAGATATTTTAGGGTTAATAAATATTTCAGAAGAAATTATTTATGTTTGATGGTTGTTGTGAATGTTAATTGATAGTTAAATAACCGAATATCAATATGGGACAATGCGCTGATCGTTTCGAAGAGACCGGGGTCGGGATTTATTTCCTAAAAACCACTTCAACCCGGTTTGAACGTTTTCGTGTGGAAAACAAAAGTTTGGATTCAAAGGTGGAGCAGTGAAGTGCAAGGGCTAATCGCTACTAATCCTAATGATGATTCCAAAATGGATGTAGTAAAAGTAGTGCCTTCGGTTCCGTTCGAACCCGGGACGGACTTGTATGGATGAATGGTTTCAGAACATCGTCGGGTGGACGATGAGCATTCTAAGTGATATGTTCTAAAAAGGTAACGCTTAGCCTCGAGCCTCATCAACCGGGAATGACGGAAAATCAGGGGTTATGCAGCAAGGCTAAGTGGGTAGCACCCATTAGGGTGAGATCATCCCTGTCTAGATGTCCCTTTTTATTCGGCTTAGTGGTATGGTTGCTGATCCCAACCGTGGGGTGATCTTACTAGGGATTATCCAGTAAGGGGTAGTCCCGGTCTTGTGTTGCAGGGGATTGGGAGTAATCCTCGGTACGCTGATCTAGACCAGGTATTGTGATAGGTGGTAACCCAGTGCCTAGTCATTAGTTGGAAATCCATTCTCCCTACGCGCCTGTACGGTTTTGATTGTGCCCATCTATTGCTGAAATGTGAGATGCAAGCATTTCAGCTAGATTCTATTTCACTTTCTATGGACATAATTATAATATCAGAGGATTTTGATAAAAATGTTTTGGCCATCGTAAGGTAAAAATCCGACATGTTTATTTGTGGCGTGGTCTTACGAGATGCTTTTGTTTTCAAAAGGATTTTGAAACTTTAGTAATTAATTTGAGTGTACTTTTCTCACGCTGGTATTCCAGACTGACTCGGGTATTATTTAACTATAATGCTCGGGTCAGACCGGGTATTACAGGTTACGGGAAAGAATGCTGTGGAGCTCAGGAAACGAGCTGGATGGCGATACGTATTTCCGTACTTGTTTTAAATATTCCGCTGTGTTGATTAGTTATGTATTCAGATAGTGAGGACAGGTTATGATTACTGTCAAGTTGTGTGCTATGTATACTCTGATGATGGAATGTATAAACAGATGTATTTGTTTTTGTGTACAGATCATTTATTAGCTATTATATGTTATTCCGCTACGATGGTTAGATTCTGATGTTGTTTTCTATTTTCTTCTTCTACCTCTTCTTCTTTAACCCAAATGGTTCGTTTTTCCGTACATCTTGAGTTGATTAAGGGAGAATAGTGTCGACTTTAGGGGTACGGATTTACAGGTCATTACAATATGTATAAAATTGTAATTTTAAATGAAATTGTTGTTAGGTGATGATAATATTTAATTATAATCGATTATTGGTTGAATTAAAATAAATTGAATAATTAATGAATTTTATTTTATGAAGCGTTTGATAATTAAATTGAATTGAAAAAAAATAAGAATTTGTTAAAATGACCAACTGTAAATTAATCTAATATTTTGATAATAAGTTAAGGAAATTTGTATAAGCATATTATAATACAGCTTATATATAGAAATTATTTTAAAAATTGAGAATTTTGGAATTCAAAATCCTTTTGTCTTCAAAATTGTTTTTCAATGCCTTAAAAATTAATAAATAGTATTATTTGAAAGAGCTTTAGCTAGAAAAATATTTTGAAATGATTTTGAAGAAATTAAAAGCATTAAAATCGCTTGGTTTCTGGGAAATAATTCCGAGGATGACTGCAGCATCGCCAGTATTCCTTTCCGGGCTTCTGGTTGAGAATTGCTACCAGAAGAAAAAAATTCGATTAAAACAAGTTTTGATTATGAAAGAAAAATACTTTAAGTGTGATTTAATAAATAGGTGTAAAATTTTTGAATTTATAATTGAAAATAGTATATAAGAAATAGGTTATAACTTATAAACTTGAATAGGAAAATAAAAACCAAATTTAAAATGGTCAAAAATTTTGGTTAAGCGAAATAATTAACTTAAGAAATATTAAATTGATTGAGTTGGTGAAATGAGATAAATAAAATATAGTTTACCTCATGAAAGCTTAAAATAAAAATTGAATTGCATTTGAAATGAAGTTGATAAATTAACTAAATGGAATTTTGAATGAACAAATTGTATAACTTATAGGTTTGAGAATTAATAAGCTAAAAAAAATTAAATTTGTTGAATGGGAACGATAAGAAAATTTAACTTGTATAAGGTTAAATAAAATGTGAGATGGGTTAAAATTGAAAAGAAATTTACTATAACAAAAACATTTAATTGGATTTAAGTGAAACTAGATAAATTAGTAAAGTGAATTAAATTCCACTTAAGCTATAAAATGAATTAACAGAATGAATACAACTTGAATTATAAAATAAGATGCAATTTGAATTGTGTAAGAAATTGAATAAAAAAGGAGTGTAATTAAAAATAAATATGGTTAACTGAATTTTATTTAAATTGGATATAAATAAATTGCAAATGGAGTGATTTAAATAAAAAAATGATTGAATATTAACAAATGTAATATGGAATAATTTATTGACTTTTTTTTATATAAATAATAGTTAGCTTAAGAGAGGTTTATAATTATTAATATGAATTGAGTTATAAAATAAAAAATTAGTAAATAAATAATACGAATTTAAATAAAAGAAATGAATCAATGAATTAATGATAACTTAAGATATGAAGTAATAATAATAAAGGTGAGTTGTGTTGTATAAAATATTTATAATAAACTTAGATAATTTATAGATGATGTTTGTATATAAAAAAAAGAGGATATACTAAGTGGAAATAAAACAAATTTAACTTAAGCAAGATTAAGTGGAATAATTTTATAAATGATTCACCAATAAATGAATTCATATGAAATAGGTTAAACAAAAAAGTGAAACAATTGGAATTTCACAAATTGAATTGAATAAATTGAATGTAAATGAAATAAATTTGAATAAATTGAAAACCAAATTATGAATGTGGTTAAGCATTTGGATTAAAAAACAATCAATGAAATGTAAATTAAATTTAAATGTGGATGAAATAAATGTAAATAATTGGAACAAATCAATTGAATGTAATCAAATGCGAATGCAATAAATATTAATTGAAAGAAAAATGGATTGAAACTAAATTAGTTGAATGTAAATCAATTAAAAGTGAATAAATTGTATATAAATCTATTATATGATTAACGAAATGAATATTGGTAAGTGAATTTGAATCAAGTTAAAATATATGGAATTTGGAATGGAATTAATTTATTTAAGTATAACTAATTATACGAATTATTGAAATGAAATAATAGAAGAGAAAAAAAATGAATGTAACTATAAACGAGTGTCAATTAATAGAATGTAAATTTATTAATGTTGATAAGTTCATGAAAGTCAATTAGAAGTAAATAAATTGAATGAAATCAATTGAACGTGAATTTAATTGAATAAAATTTTGTTGAATGAAAATAAATTGAATCGAGAAAATTAAATGTTAATAAAAATTTGAAAGTTAATAAAAATGAGAGTGTATAAATTAAATATTGATATTGAAAATGTAAATTGCGATAGTTATGAATTAAATCGAATGAATATTGATTTGTCAGATGATTTTTTTGTTATAAATCCTTGTTTAATTGTTTTGCATGCATGTAATCGTTGTATGGTTGCATATTTGTGCTCGTGCTTGAGATTTGGATTTAGAATGTATGTTTTATACTTATTGGAACTTATACATGTTCTACATCTTATTATAAGTGACTAACATTCCAAATTGAGTTGAGATAGGTATATACGAAGACCGTTGGATATATACATGGATTATTATATGCTTTGCTTGCTTAATACGAGCGAACTAACTCGTATTATTAATAATAAGGTACGTATCTCGGATTACATACTACGATTTTATATTTTTGCTCTTCGGGATGCATCATTGTAACATCCCGCCTTTTCGCACACTTTAAACCGACACACGTGCCAATTCAAAGCATACGCAAGGGCGAATTGTTATGGGGTAAATAAGAAAACAGAGAAGAAATAAAACAAAACAGAATCTCACAGCGGAAGGATAAAATATAATAATAAATATACAGTTCAAAACAGTTTACAAACACTTGATTTGCTTTATACAATAAATATCAGAGTTACACCTACCAATACAATCAATGCAGCGGAACAGTATGAGTGTGGTGCAATACTATAGATAATAATAATACGACTCCTTCGTCTTCGTCCTTCAAAGCTAAAGTCTTCGATCCTGAAATGCTCGGACTGACCCGAGCGAATTTGAAAAGACAAAAACGCTCGAGTCAGAACTAAAAGATCTTATGTGAGTTAAATTAACAGAAATAAATATGAGTACAGTAACTCAAGAGATGCTCGGGATTTACATCTCCTAAGGATCCGTTAAACTATTTACTATATAGTATATTGCGCTATTATAATAGTGTCTATTTATAAAATAAACTTACTTTTTAATAGCGTTAAGGGGTTACCCATATAGCCCTTAACACAAATAATGCCAATAGTCTATACAGTACCGTAATACCTCCTGATCGGGAAGCTACCAGAGGATACTTCATAGGTACGACACAAATAGAAACTCGTAGTAAAGGCTCGGTATGGTAGGTGACACGGCACAACTAGGCAATGCCAGGGTAGATATACCAATTGCTATCCAGGCTGGTGGAAACGCGTAGCCGCAATTACCGCCCACCTCGGACTAACTCCCCAAAATCAAAATATAGAAGTGGCCACTGAATCAATCCAAAATCAAAGTATAATATCGAAGAGGAGGGTCCGATCAGAGGAATGACCTCATTGGCCTGAGAATCGCTCCTGTTTTAGCCACCTTATGCCAACTCACGGGAGTCGGGTCCACGTATTTACCTTACAGGAAACGTCGCCACCACCTACTTCATTCTGGAATCTCCACCGCGTACACGGTTAGTCAAAGTGGTTTTCGGTATCGACAGAGAGTATGTCAGATATCCGATCCCGGTCTCTTTGCCAACCCATCGTTATTATAACACCGCGGTCGTTTAAAAATAGGTTATACTTTAAAAATCAGAATAAACATTCCATTTCATAACCATGAATACGATATCATTTCAAAACCCAAAACCATATTTTATCACTTATCCCAAATATAATTCTTTTCCAAAATCAAAATGCTTTAACTTCATATCGTCTGAAAATCAAATATTTTCAAAGCATAGTATTTTGAAAATCATAATTTAAAACCATAACTTCTAAAACTTGAATGGTTTGGATATTCAACGGTATATGAATTAAAAGGTTTAGCTTATATGTTACTTTGTAAAGAAAATAGTTCTCATGGCTTTACAAATACATTTCTTTATTAAAGTCTAAACCAAAATTTGTATTATCTCTCTCAAGTTCCAAAACCACTTCAATTATATATATATATATATATATATATATATATATATATATATATATATATATATATATCCATTTGGAGTATTAATATTTCAAAACTAAAGTTGGAATTTATTCCTTCAACCAAATTAAATGTTCTATTATTTAGTCTTGAATATTCACATAAAATCCATAAATAAATAAGAACTCCAATTTCTAGTAACAAAATATATATTTTTTTCAATTCAAATTATACTAGAATATTCATTTCAATTTATCTTGGAAAAAATCCAATTATAAATATCATATCTTAAAATTTCCAAACTTAACATTTAAACATATGATATAAATTATTAAACTCCATTTTCTTAATTTTCTTCCATTTTTAATAAAGATTTTTATACACCTTTTAATTTCAAATTTTTCAACTTCATATGTATATATATATATATATATGGAAGAAAAATATTTATACAATATAAAATTTAAGATTATTATAAACCGTATTCCATCCAAACCATAGAAATCACATAAAAATAGTTATATATATATATACCGCGGTGCTTGTATAAAATTTTCTATCCTATGGTCAAGTGATACGGATATTTATCATTTCAATCCGCAATTTAAAAGATATAAAAATTTGCGGTTATATATCATTTCAAACCACAATCCCGAATGAAATGAAATATGCATGATAATTTGCAATTTAATGATATCCAATAAACATCCATTCATCAACAACATCCATCATCCAAATCGCAATCATCAAGCAATATCAATCAATAACAATTTATATTTGATAATATATAACAGGTAATAACTGGCAATTTTATTCAGATTAAATTTAACAACTATTAATCTAACAGTTTATTATTCAGTAATAATCTATATAACTGTTAACTAGCAGTTTATAGGCAAACAAATAAATTCTAACTATCAATTAATACGTAATAAATAAATTAAAATAATAGTTAAATTTAATCTATGCAATTCAACAAATATGAGTGAAATAAACATACCAAATACTCATAAATAAATTTCTATTCATTTCTAAAATTAATTTAACAAACATAAAAGCTTCTATTAGTTGTGAGTGGGTTTCAACGCTCACCTTTGGAATTTAAATCGAATTTAAATTCGATTTAAACCCAAAAATTTGACGGTCTCCCAAATTTGTCCAAACCAGCGTCATTGGGTCTGGAATTTAAATACGAACCTAACAAAAAAAAATTCGTTTGAATCCGAGGTCGTATGAGAAAGTTACGTCGAAAAATGATGATTGAATTCAAAATTGAAAATAAATAAAACGACACACAAACCATATAGATGCGATCCCCATCGTCCACTCTACAAAACCCAGAAAAGGTTTGACGATCCGACTAAGTTTGCGACGACGATGATGAATGGTCACGGACTGTTTGAATTAATTCTGGTCAAACGAATGTTCAAAACAGAAAACGAATTGCACCAGTAGATTACGTGCCTCGAGAACATTAACATATATTTTTTTGTGGAATTTTTCTGAAGTGTTTGCATTTTCATTGAAATTTGGATTGAAGTAGATCTAGGTTTTGCAACCATTTGGGGAGGAGAAGGAGATGAAGAAATGAATATACAGCAAATGACAATAGGATGGAGCTAGGGTTTATAACTGTATATATATATTAAATTTCCAAAATTTAATTAAATTTACTTTCCATTATTTATTGTCAATTAGATTGATTTATCATTGGATTCATATTTCAATATGTAAATATCCCCAATTTCATCTGCACTTATATTTACATAGTTTCTAAATATTAAATTTCAAATATTACTTCATTTAACGTTACGTATTTATTATTTATTACTTGCTGCAGTTGATTATCAATTATACTTAATATACTAAATAGATGGTAAATTTTAAATACTTGTTATCATTAACGTTTTATTTCCACTTACAAAATAAATGAAATTATTACATAAACTCCCTTAATTAAGTCAACCATTATCTTATATAACTTAACTGGTAATATATATATATATATATATATATATACCCAATTGCCCTAATTGGTTTATAGTTATCAGCTAAATACATACTAACTTGTAAATAAATTCGTTTAATTGCAAATGGATCTGATCAAATTTAATAGATTGAATAGATGGGTAAGCAAATAATAAATTTTCCTTTTTGTCAAATTCAAACCCATTCCTACTTAATTATCAATTACAATTTATTACGAAACATTGATTTTATGCAGTTACCTTTTATTTGCGTAGTATTACATCAATTCCTATAACCTTGGATTCATTCCCAATTCACCAAATTCAGTTAATTACACTTTACAAATGTGTTTCCAATATATAGGTATTGCCCAAATTAAATTTATTAGCTAACTCATATTAATAAACAAATGACTTATATGAATGATTAAAATTTTCAATTATCTCACTTTACTCCTAAACTTCTGTTATTTAATAATTATTGCTTAGAACCTGATTTTAATCTTCCCATTATCTATTTAATTCCTTCTAGAATCATAGCTAATATTTGTCATCCCTTCATTACCCAAATGTTCTTATCCCATCAAATTTTAGGTTATCGAAATATTAATTGTCAATTTCTTTAATTGCACTAAATTTATCTATTAAAGGTTGCACTTAACCCAAATACATAAAACTTGCCCAATTTCTCCTTAAATCAATAACCTTCATATACAAATATGTTTATCATAAATTTTATCTACTCTTCCTTTTTAGGTAATGTCCTATATATTAGATTTCCATGTAATTTGCAATAAATCATACTCGTAGTTATATCACATTAAATGAATAAATAAGTGTTGACTCTATTCTTTTGATTCAACATTGGTTTACGTTATATTTCATAAATATTTCTACATACATCAGGATTTTTTTAAAATGGTTGTAACGTGAAATCTCGTCTACTTCCCATTTTATATTTAAGGCTTCTAAAACCGATTCATATCATTTCTCTAGTCCAAATTTTATTAATATAACCTTAAATTTAATTTGTTCCTATCGATGTAATGGTTAAACACAAATTTCACTTATTTGCAATAAATCCACAAATTGGATTTCAAATTTTCAAATAAATAAATAAATTTTAGTTTATCACTTCTTAAATACCCAAACGTCAATGCCTTAATTTAAACTGCATTTATTACATTTTATAAAAATCCTCCATCTTAAGTGACAAATCAAACTACCCTAACTACACAAATTATCGTATTATAAAGATATTTACACTATCCTCCATTTATTACCTTAATTTATTTAAGGTAACCTTAAATTAATATCTATTGCAATGATTTCAAATTATTATTCCCCCATTCCTTTTTAATTTCAATAACGCCAAATTTAACCGTTATATTCTCTTTATTTATGCGATAAATGCAATTATTGAATCTAATACTCCATTTAATTAATAGATCCTGCTTCCTAGAATCTATATCAACAATAGGTCAAATATATACATAGAATTAGCCTTAACTTCACCTAAAAGAATTAGCTATTTCAACTACCGCACAAAACTACGCTACTGCACTATTTAATCAAATAAATTAATTGAACTTAAATCAGCATAAAGGTTATAAAATTATAAATGTAATCTTAATAAATTCATTTATTGATTTAGACTCTTTCTATACAGTAATTAACCTATTTGTGGGTATAAATAACTTTGGAATTATATTACATCTCATTAGTGCGCGTTTTATTTCCTATAACTTCTCCTTATTTAACTATACCCATTAACAACCAAAAAAATTAAATTAGCTTTATTTCAATCTATTTCCCTTCTTAACTAAATAAAATAAATGGTTAACCTAAACACTTGTTATCCTTTGATATATTCAAATTCACTTCCAACATTTATTAACAAAATGTTGCCATAGGTTTAGATTTACATAAATAAATTATATGAATAGGTAGAAAAATTGGTAATCCGCAAATGCCCAATATACACGCATTAATTACTACCTATTGTTAGAATCCATTTATTAATTTACTAGTTAATAACGGTCTTTTTATTTCTATTTACTACCAAACTCTCTATTTTATTATAGTTCCAATATATTAATACTTAGGCACATCAAGTGCTAGCCCTTTTGTTATTTATATTAAATTGGGTATGCACAAATAAGTTGTTAATTAACTATTTCTACAAAATTATATTCATACATTCAGTTCCATATCTTATAGGGTTAAATTCTAATTACTTACGCTTAATCTATCAATTTAATACTCTATTCAAACATGCATTTAAATTCTTTTTATTTTAAATAAATTTTATTAAGTGTTGACATCCACTAATAGCATTCACCTTTATTACAACCAAAGGTGACACTTCACTACTTGATTTTATATTAATGAATCTCATTTTAGTTAATATTTTTTTATTGATATTCTCAATTCAACATTTATTGATTTCTTAAAATTTACTTTTAACAAAAAGTGACAAATTACATTATCCAAATCTATTGTCATAAAATTTTATTGTTACACTAGGTTACAACTACTATACCAAATTTCTACATTTATTCTTAAACAAATTAGAAATTATATTAATTTAATTTACTAAATATTATTAATTTCAACGGGTCGTTACAATCATCATTTAGATGAAATGTATATTTGATATCTATTTGGTATATTTGTGTTATATATTGATATTGTAAATTTTTTCGATCGATCCGCGCAAGGGAGACTCTGTCGAATTTTTCCGTGAATCCAGGTGTTAGAAATTTTTGAAGTTTCAA
Source organism: Allium cepa (assembly GCA_030765085.1). Lineage (NCBI taxonomy): Eukaryota > Viridiplantae > Streptophyta > Magnoliopsida > Asparagales > Amaryllidaceae > Allium > Allium cepa. The sequence continues at coordinate 979,716,477 of CM060939.1, forward strand.
AAATTATATAACTTATTTTGTATTTAAATTATATTTTCTATAAAATCAATATCGAAATGGCATAGTAGAAGCGTAGTAAAAGTTTTGCAAATGAGATGATTATGTTTTGTAAGTTAATTACTTCGAGAAAAATATCAAGTGTTAAATTCCGTACTTAACGCCTTTTCACGGACAAAAAGATTTAAGTGGGAGAGTATGTCACGACCAGTATTTTTGGCTATTTCAAATTTTTTAATTTAATGTAATTATTGAATAAATATGGGTGGAAATAAAATTTAATGATTATTAATATTGGTTAATTAGATAATTAAACTGCTTAAATTTAAGATTGGAAATTACTGAATAATTGAATTCTAGATTTAAATGAATGAAAACGATATTGAAAATTGATTTAAATTTTATTTGAAAAAAAAATGAACAAAGATTTTAACTTTTAAAATTGGATTTAAAAGTGAATAGCTAGAAATTGGAAATTTTATTTTATACTTAAAGAATAAATAGCCATTTTCTCCATTATCTCGGATTTCGACGAAATCAGTTTCATCGAAGCCGTAATAGCGAATCATTGTAGGATTTCAAGTTTCGTAGCATTCGGACTTGTCGTTTGGCCGTGCGAGCTTGAAACGCGTAGAAATTTATTTCGAAATTCGATAAAACAAATTGATTTTTGAAAAGCTATCTTCTGCATACGATCAAATTAGGTCACGAAATTAGTTTCATTGTATTCAGAATGGGAGTAAATGAATGGGAGTAAAACATTAGGAACGCCAAGTGGCATGCTTCGTTTGGAGTTCAATATTCTACGGGAATTCCGGCAAGATATTTTCATATTTAAATAATATAATAAAGGGTCAATGCTCGTATTTTATGCCGCGTGCCTAGACGCTAACCCCATCTCCCTTTCTTCTAACCGAATCGCAACCTGCAAAGTAGGAAAAATAAAAACGATGAACACGGATCAAAAAAAGAATAAAAAATTTGAATCACATGAGATAATAATATACGATCAAAACGAAATAGATACGATCGTGAGGCTGGAGTGACCGAAGCAACCGGAGGCGATCGAAGCTAGGTCAGCGGTGGCATGTTGAGGCGTGCCTTCTTGTTTTTGGCATCATCTGCTGCGATGTAGGTGAGCGATGGTCGATGGCAAGGCTTGGGGTGAGCGATGGTCGGCTGCGAGTCTTAGGGCGGTATTCGTTCAAAAAAAAACAATTTAGACGTGAGCTTAATTTGGGAAGAAGGAATGTGTATGTGAGTTGCCTGGAGCAGTAGGTGTGAGTAGGTTTTGTGTTTTTTATTTTTTTTATTATTTTTGATTACGTTATTAATTTTATAATTATCGTTTTACTCATTTTAGTGTATATTTTTCATACGAGGCTCGTTTTGGACAAAAGGAGTTGCGCTAGGTTCGTATCGTCGTCGTCTTCAACATGGCATTGGATTGGAATTTATTTGAAGCTGAAATTATTTTCAGCTTCAAATCAAGGTGAGTGCTTATACGCTCACAATTAACTGAAATATTTTTATGTTAGTTAAATTTATATCGTGATGTGATTTAAAATTTATTGGTTATTGTTTGATAAGTTTAATTGATATTTAAATTGACATCTGAATTAATTTATAGAAATTGAATTGACAGTTAAATTTAATTAGAATTTAATTGCCCGCAAAATACCCGATATTGCTAATTATGAAATTATTGTGAATTTTATTGACTGTTTAGATGATTGGTTGTGGTGGATGCTATTGGCTGATATTTGGATGTTTATTTATTTTGATATATCAAGTTATCATTTTGTATATTATTTACAGTGTATAAAACTGTAAATTAAATTATTTTGAATAAATTAAGAAATAGGATGAAATGAAATATACCTATGACTTTATTGGATTCAAATGTTATATATCCATCCTTGGAATTAAATTGAAATAATTGATTCGCTTGGTCATAGGATAGAGAATTATACACGGACACTGGGTTGGTTAAATTAAATGATTTTAAAATTTTGATTTGAAATTATTTATATGATTTGGTTTTAAGAAATAAAAATTCGAATTTATGGAAATCAAATTATATTTGAATTGGAACTCGGAATGTTGAAATTTAAATTTGATAAACGAAATTGTTTAAATAATTGAATTTGAGATTTCAAAGTTACAATCAAAATATGATTTGAATTTCAGAAACCGATTTGTTTTAAAGATTGGATTTTTATTTGGACTTTGAATATTGCTAAGTAAAACTGATATAAAATGATATTTTGAAATTGAGTTCGAAATTTAGTTATAATTAAAGATTTGGATTTTAGATTGGATATTGAAGAAAAAATTGATTTAATTGTCTTGAGCCGATACTTGGAAATGGACTCGGAATTGATATGAATCTAAATGGTTTAAAATTTGGAATTGGAGTTGAAACTCATTAGAAATTAGAATTTAAATTAACTTGAAATTGGAATTTAAATTATTTTGAAATTGGAAGTGAAATTAATTTGGAATTGGAATTTGAATTAATTCGGAATTGAAATTATAATTCGACTTGAAATCGAAATTTAATCGAGTAAATCGAAATGGAAATTGATTTGGGTTGGAAATTTTTGAATTGAATCAGTTTGGCTTGGAAACTATTTTTAAATAAATTATTTTAATATAATCTATTTCAAATCTATTTTCTTTAAATATTTTGAAACGATTTTAATTTTCCTAACTATTTTACTATATAAACCATTTTATTACTCAAACTATTTTCTATTAAACTATTTAACTATTTTAAAACTATTTTCTAAAATCCAAACTGTTCAAAGGGTGTAATGTGTATATTTAAGTCTTGAATTTAGATATGAATTGGGTTAAAGTGAAGTTATAACCTAATTTGTAATTCGAACCAAATTTCGATGTGAAATCGATATATCGAGTTTAATTGATATTTTCTAGTATAATTTGATTTTTGAAGCGAATATGGTAAATTTCAAAATGGATTTGATTTTGAAGTAAATATGATATTTTGATATAAAATACGAACTGTTTTCGAAATGTAAAAGAACCAAACGGTGTGTAAAACGACGTTTGGTTGTTAAAGAGACCAGGCCTCTTATTGGCATACTCTCTGTCAATATTGAACCAATTTAACAACCGTGTACGCGGTAGATGATATCCAGAATGTAGTGGTTGAATTGGCGACGTTTACTGGAATGAAGTAAGAGAACGATGATGGATAGCCTTAACACTCGTGTCATAATTAAAATGACTAAAACAGGAGCCTATGTCTGGCCAATAAGGTTAGCTACATCTAGCGACGTTGATCCCTCGTATTACTATTGTGATTTCGTATTCGATGCATGCACATTTTTGTCGTTTGGATTGATTGTCGCGGTCGACCATGGATGGGTCACGACCAGCCAGAAAAGGTAAACTGGTAGAATCCTACCTTGGACATTGCCTCACGTGCCTTGTCATATTTATCCCTATACGAGCCCATTACGACTTTGGTTTAAAACTGTAAAAATATGCTAAGGTGGATCAATATAAAGCCTTAATGCTATTTTGATATTTCTTTTACGGATAGACATTATCTATTATAGAGTATAAATAAATAATTTAACAGATCCTTAGGAGATGGAAAAATCTGTAACATCTCTTAAGTTATTGCACTCATATTTGTGATATTGATTTGACTTATATAAGAGTATTTTAGTCCTAACTTGATTGCTTTGTCTTTTCATTACGCTCGGGTCAGTCCTGAGTTTTTTTCAATGTATTGATGACTACTCTCTGGAGGACGAAGATGGATTTTTGGTATATTGCTATTATTATCCCCTACATCATGCTATTCTTCTATATTTATTATTTATCCCTGATGTATATATATAACTCTGATAAATGTGTATAAATTAAAATCATATGTATGGTAAACAACTTCATGAATTTTTTATTTGATTATTATATTTTATCGTTTCCGTTGTGAGATTTTGTGTTTTGTTTTCTTCTTCTCTTCTTATTTTTCTTATTTAACCGCATTGATATCTACGTTTCGGATTGTTTAAGTCAGACATGTGTAGATTATTGTCGATTTAAACCTTCTGAAATGTGGGTCATCACAGCTATCTAAACCTAAGAACTAGTGGGGCAGCCATACCTTTGAGAGCTGAGCCTACGCATGCAAGTTTAGGCCGAATTGGTCCTTGGTGGGACAATATGGCACATCCCTTTGTCGTTCGGCCCTTAACTCATGGGTCCACCATTTATTGAGAGAAATTCTAGCAACAAGCACACTTTGCATCCACAAAGCATACTTGGATAGCAAAGTGTTAAGGAAAATTTGGTACAGTCTCGAAACGCACTTACACCAGTTTAGAAAATGTGTGTGAGGTCAGTTAATACACCTCTATCGAAACCGCATCTCAATCCGAGCTACAGATTGAAAGATAAGTTACAGTCGTCTAAAAATTGGTCTACTCCCTCACCAATTTGGACCTTACCTTAGAAAGATATTATCTACTTCATCCAAATGGAACATCTAAAGACATTGGAGTTTTCTATTCGTAGATACGAAGCTATTGGTCCAAATTTCTCTCAGTTTTGATTTAAAACGAAGAAGTTACTGCACAAAGAAGATCGGTCCGGAAATGAACAAGAGAAATGGTTCAGGAGGGAGTAAGTGTCGAACAGAAGATATGCTTTGGTGCATAAGAGGGAAAACGAGGTTCGTAGGGAGTAAACTGTCAAATAGCAGAAATGGTTCGATTGGAGTAAGTGCTGAACATGAAAAATAGTTTGGTAGGGAGTATCCTACCTAACCGTTTACTACATATTCATTTCCTACCAAGTCGAATTGGCCGTTCATGGGAAATGCCAATTTCGTAAGAATCACAGACTTATAAATTCCCAATGGGCAAACAAAAATAGAGGACAAGTTTTAAGCACTAGAAACTACCGAACCGAATTAGCCGAACAAAATTTCAAGAGCACTTACGGAGAGGAAGTAATTATTCCAATCTTATCCAATCATCCATCCCGCCATCCGACATCAAGTTTTGGTGCACCAACCTAAAGACCTCCTATAGAGCCACCCACAATTGTTGTAACCGATCCAATGAGATCTAGCAAGCGTTGTAGCAATTGTAAATCATAGAATCATATTAAAAGATGTAAAGTGGACGACCATAAATTATTGAACCACTAAAAAAATTGTGTGTCATTTACTTTTTTTCACTTCTCGCTTTCTAATGTATTTTCCCATTTATAATCTGAATGGGAGTAAGAACTTAACATATTTGACAACCAAATATCTGAACTTCAGAAAACTAGCATTAAGATCACACTTAGAATCGCAAACTCTACCAGATCTACGTTATTGGGTATTTGGTCACCTTTGATGCAATGGTCACCTTTGATACAAAAATAGTTATATTTACTTATGAACGCTATAATTCACATCTTTCTGTTTCCTAATTTTTTTTCTTCAAAAAACACAATTTAACTTGCATTTTCAATTTGGAAAATACAAACTAGTTTGCACTTTCTATTTTAAGAATAAAACCTGATTTACATACTCATCGACAAATGGCCTTTTCTTTCCAGATGTACACCTATTTATTTACTTTTATAAAATCAAACTAATAATTAACACAATACATCTAATTTAGTTTACCAATTAAAGGGTCAATTAAATAATTAAGGGTTTAATAATTTTGGATAGTTAAAAGTTAGTAATTTAATAATTAGATATATTATAACTGCAAATGCACCTCGGATAAAAATGAAAAAAAGGTGCAAGCCTTATGAAAATCAAAGCAATTGTATCAAATGCATAATTAAATCAAGGCTTCAAACTCTAGAATAAGTAGGAGGAATGCCTATACTTCCTCAGCAGATGAGCATATTCTAATCGATCAACTACCTATGATATAATTGACTGCCTACCACTTCGTCATTGGATTGTTTTTCAGATTTTAAAGCACAATTAATTTAACTTTCAAGCCATTCAAATGTAGTGTATCCCGTAACTAGGGGTGTTATGGTTGCAGTAACCGTTATTATTACCACCAACCGTAACCATAACCGTCGTTGACGGTTATAAATTTTTATAACCATTACCGCAACCGTCTATGATAGGTAACCATCATATTTTCAATTTTCAAGCATTTTCTACATATATTTTCAATTATATGCATTATTGATGGTAAATTCATATATTTCTAACTGTTTTTTGCAAAAAAAAAAAATGTTTATAAAAAAGCATGCATGCACATTTATTAGTTCATGAAGACATATATTATTAATCTACAAGCTATTCCTTTAACTTAAATTACTAATTTTTATACTTAATGTTAAATACTATAAAAAAAAATCATGTATGGTTGGTATCGTTAACCGTGGTTATATAATTCTTCAACAGTTACCGTTATAGATTGTAACCGCATGAACGGTCGGTTGAGCAGTAGATGGTTCAACCTTAACATCCATACCCGTAATAACCCCCAAACAAGTATCTATGATGCAACTTTTAGGGTAAGGTGTTTCTCGAAAGCTTTAGGATATCTTGTTTGTGTCTAAACACCCCCTCCCCACACACACACGCACCCACAAACGCACACCTAGTGAACCAATCTACTTGTAAACTCCAAGTATGTACAAGACAAACACATACTCTTGGTATTTGTCACAGGATTATTATTTTCGATTTTTGAACTCGTTATCTTTGATCTTACAGTTCAAACCATCAACTAAATATGTCGACCCAGTTTGACAAAAAAAATTCTTCTTTTGCAATTTTAACATTTACATTTATTTGGTCAAAGTGATAACAAATATATATGCACCATAAGCATGTTGCATTTAACTAAAAACAATACATAAAACGCTAGGAAAAAATGAAAGTTTTTTAATCTAATATCAGTGTTCGACTCCTAAATGAATCTAATCCGGAAAAAATGAACTTGAAGTGCTGAATGTGTGCAAAAGAAAGGGGAAAAAAGGCTTCCTAATGCTTATGTATACCTAGGACTTGATCATAAATTAACCTTTTCCTTTTTCACCTTCCAATGTAAGCTTTTCCAATGTGGATGTAAAATAACTAGCATAAATTTTCTAAAAATACCCCATCCAATAGTTAATAAACAAACAGTAAGATAGATAATGACTGTAGATTCTATGGCAAGTCATCATCCATTCAGTTCATGAAATTTGTTATGTCTTTTTAATTTTATCTTGAAATATTATACACTATGGTAGCTAATTTTATTGCTTGGTGTTTTTTATAATAAGAGATACAATACAAGAACTTTGAGCTAATATTGCACCTAAGGAAGAAAATTTCGATCCTTGCATAAGTGCAAGTGAATCTCTATTTATAATTGCTGAAATCATGCTTCAGTGGCTCAAATTGATGCAGTGACCATGGATTCCCTTGTAGCCGTTGATGATGATATATAATTTAAATGTCGATCAGTTAGGACATCAGATGGAAAGAATGGTTCAGATGAAGATCGGCTGGTGGGGTTGTACCATGACATGCTTGTGTCAGAAAGACGGTAGAGCTTTTGATGAACAGTAACACTGTTCCATGTGGGCTGAGTAATATAGGGGGTTATTGCTACTTAGTGCTTTTATAAGATGAACAATGTCGTTTTATGCCAATATTATCAGGGAATAGTGTAAGGTCGTCATTTCATTATGTACGAATGTACATACGCTTTTGTTAGAAGCTTACCGAGTCGCAAAATAGCAAGATGAACATGGCGATTTGAATGACAAGTGGATAAATAGAAAGGGAAAGACGAGAGGCTCAAATGGGCTGTTAGAGGCTATGCTCTCTTGTTGTGAGTCAGCCGCCTAATGGTGGGGAGGGGCGGAGTTGCTTATGAGGCTTTGGGCTTCTTGTTGATAGTGATGATCTGACGGGCCGCCGTCTAAACCCAAGAAATGGCGGTGCAACCATACCTTCGAGAGCAAAGCAAGCACATGCAAGTTTAGGCAGAATCGGTCCTCGGTAGGGCAATATGGCGCATGCCTTTGTTGTCGAGCCCTTAACTAGTGGGCCCACCATGTATTGCGAGAAATCCTAGACACAAGCATGCTTCGCATCCGTAAAGCATGCTTGGACGGCAAAGTATTAAGGCAAATTTATAAAAGTCTTGGAACATACTTACGCCAGTTGGAAAATATGTGTAAAGTCGGGACTTGCACCTTCATCGAAACCGCATCTCAATCCGAGCTAAAGATTGAAAGATAAGATATGGTGATCTAAAATTTGATCCACTACCTCACTAATTTGACCTTACCTTAAAAAGCTACTATCTACTTTATCCAAACGGAACATCTAAAAGCATTGGAGTTTTCTATTCGACGATACGAAGTTATTGGTCTAAGTTTCTCTCAATTTTGATTTAGAACGAAGAAGTTATTACATAAAGAAGATCAGTTTGAAAAGGAACAAGAGGAAACGGTCTGGGAGTAAGTTTCGAACAGAAGATACACTTTGGTATGAAGAAGGTGCAGAAGAGGGAAGCAGTTCGTAGGGAGTAAATGTCAAATAGCAAAAATGGTTTCATATGAAGTAAGTGCCGAACAGGAAAAAAAGTTTGGTAGGGAGTGTCCTATCTAACCGTTTACTACATAACTATTTTCATATGAACCGAATTGATCATTCATGGAAAATGCCAATTTTGTAGGAACCACACGCTTATAAATTCTCTTTGGACGAATAGAAATGGCGAACATATTTTGAGCAGCAGAAATTATCGCACCGAATTAGCCGAATCGAATTTCAATTTCTAATGGACAAGAAGGAATTATCTCAATCTTATCCAATCATCTAGCCCACCATCAAACATCGAGTTGTGGCGGATCAACCTCAAGACCTGCTGCATAGCCATCTACAATTGTTGTAACCGATCCAGAGAGATCTAGCAAACATTGTAGCAATTGTAAATCATAGAATTATAATAAAAAATATAAAGTGGACGACAAGAGATTATTGACCATTAAAAAAAATTGTGTCATTTACTTTTTCTCCACTTCTCGCTTTCTAGCATATTTTGCCCTATTTGTGATCTAAATTGGAGTAAAAACTTAACATACTTAAATATCTCACTACAAAAAACTAGCAATAAGATCACACTTAGAATCCCAAGCTTCACCAGATCTATGTTCTTAGGTGTTTGATCATTTTTTATGCAAACAAATAGTTATATTTACTCATGAACGCTCAAGTTCGCCTTTATTGATTGCATTTTTTACTTCTTTTGAAAAAACGCAATTTAACATGCACTTTCAACTAGAAAAAAAAGCAAACTAGTTTGCCTTTTCTATTTTTTTTAATGATCTGGACTTTCTTACATGATGTGTAAATCAGATTCCTATTTATTTACTTCTATTAAATCAAATTAATAATTTTTCTTTCAATACATCTAATTTAGTTTACCAATTAAAGGGTCAACTAAATAATTAATGATTTAATAATTTTTAATAATTAAAAGTTAGTAATTTAATAAGCACTTATATTATAACTGCAAATCCATCTCAGATTGAAAAGGGAAAAGAAAAAAAAAGGCGTAAGCTTTATGAAAATCAAAGCAATTATATACTCATAAATGAAAATACAATGGAAGCAAAAACTACTAAATCAAACCAAATGCATAATGATGGAAATACATGCATAATTAATTCAAGGCTTCAAACTATAGAATGAGTAGGTGGAATGCCTATACTTCGTCAGCAAATGAGTATATTAATCGATTAATTACCCGTGATACGATTGACTACCTACCCCTTTGATGGTGATTGTTTTTTAGATTTTGAAGCATAATTAATTTAACTCTCAAGCCGTTAAGCGAACGTAGTGTATCTCGTAACAACCCCCAAACAAGGATCCATTACGCAACTTCTAGGGTAAGGTGTTTCTTGAAAGCTTTTGTATACGCAGGACTTGCACCATAAATTAACCATTTCCTTTTTCACCATTTCGAGATAAGGTTTCCCAATGTGGATGTAAAAAAGCTAGGTTAAAATTTTTAAAAAAACTCGATCCAAATTGTTCATAAACAAACGGTGAAATAGATAACTATGTAGATTCATTGGCAAGTCAATCTTACATTCAATTCTCAAAAAATTTCTTATCTTTTTAACTAATGTACTGTACTGGTTGACGGTTTTCTTTTTACGTGTAAAATAAAATTGCACGAGTGCTCTCCTCTTTGAAGGCTCTGCTTGAGAATTTTTTATTATTCGTTATGAAGATTTTGAAAGTATCAATTTTGACTATAAATGATCATAGTGATTTTGATTGGCTTACATGAAGTATTGTTATAACCGATCAATACATACTTGAGAGTTTAACATACGCCGGTTATAAAAGTTTTTCAAAAGTAATATTGCATGCACCCTTATATTTATTTTCTAATTATGTGAAAATTAATTTTTCAACAATGTTAATAGGGATATAATTGGAAAAAAAAAGTTAAAAATTCTCAAAACACCTCAATTTGATAGCACGAGTATTGTTATTAAAGTTTCACTACATCAGTTTTCACTAATTTTATAACCACAATAACCAAAGTGAAAAAAACACTTGCAAATAAAAAATATCACAGCGCCTAAAATACAAAGCCGATCAAAACCAGTTAAATCCGGCAGAATAAAAACTTTCAAGCGAAGACCAAAGGATCACTCGTTTCTTTACGAAATTGAAATAAAGCAGTCGGAATAAATTAGCAACAGCAAATAAACAAATTAATGAACAAATAATATGAATACAAGCTGTTATGAAACTGAAGTATCTGAGACTCTTGTGTGAAATTTTCGAAATGCACGAACATGAAGTCTGGATTCATTATATTATAGCATACTATGAAGATATTAGGTATGAATGCAAGGAAGAAGGCGATAAGAGTTCTGAAATTACCTGTACAATATCTCAAAATTCTGTACATTTTTCTACATACATACAAGACCTGAAGACTAGCACTTAAGAATAAAGAACACAAAATTGCAAGCCGCAAACCTAAGAAAAAGAATGAATTGAATAAATACAGAATGCTGCTATGATACAACACATCACGATATATGCTTCACTGGTAGAGTAGAAGAAGTGAGTCCTAAATGAATTGCCTTTACTACTGCTACGAATTTAAAAAGAGTCTCTTCTGAGAACCACTTGAATTTCCATTTCAGCACTCTATCTTTTGTATCCATGTGTCGCGATTTCACCTTGAATCTATATGCATTGCCCATGTTTTCAGATGGAACATTTTTTAAGGTCAAGGTCAAACATTTGCCATTATTTAGCTCGATAACCTGTGAATGTTACAAACACTTCAAATTATAGAGCAGCGATTGAGGATACATGTATTTACGTGAGAAAAGAGGTACCAAATACAGAAAATTTTGATGAAATTATTTTAGAATTCATTACCAAAATATATACAGATTCTCACACTAAGTACATGCATTGTTAACTAGGATATATTTCATCAAGCTACCAGACTTTAATCTCTGAGGAGCTTAGAGCATCTCCAGCAGGAGCAATTTGCTGGAAAATGGGGAAACTTCCTCTTCTTTTCTTTTTTCTTCAATTCTTCACGCTCCAGCAGTGCCGATTTGAGCGTGGAGGAAAAAGAAAAGTAGGAGTTTCTCCCATTTTATTTTTCGAGCGTGGGTTCATAAACTGTTTTCTAAAAACAGTTTATGCCCTAAACGGTTTGTAGGTAGCCATTTAAGAAGAAAGTGGGATTTCTGAGTGGGAGAAATTCACGTTTTTTTATCTTCTACTCTTAGAATTAGCCACCCTCTTGGAGATACTCTTGGCCAAACGAAAAGATATATTCATACTGCAAATATGGCATTATATAAGTGGTTTTATGCAGTTAATATTGTCCTATTCAAACCAATATACCGTACCTTGGAGAGGTCAAGCTTGTAAATACATCATTAAAGAAATTATCTGATTTATAGCAAATTATCGTGAAATTAAAAATAAAATAAAAACTTACCATTTCTATTATGTTCTGAATAGAACAAAATGAGTCAAGCGAGTAGTATGGAAGGCTGGTATCGTTGACTAAGCAGCCAAAATGTAGAAGGTCCTCAAAGCAAACCAGCAAGTATCCTTCAATCACAAATAGAGATCTTAAACGCCATGATTTTCCTGTCCAATCAAATAACGAACTCTGTTCATTTGATGTGAAGAATCTGAAGGGATGGTGCGTTATATAATCCATTCATTATCTTTACTAATAAAAGAAACTAAATTCATACGATTCCTGTCTTTTTCAAACGATAAATTTATAACTTTTAGCTTTCAATGCTTATCCATTTCTATGTTAATTGCAACAACATTCCAACAAGCATTTTGTACTGTATTCATTTATTCATCACAATGTTTTTTTGTATTCATTTTTTGTATTATCTTCATTTACAGTTGGAACAAATTCTCGACTATTTTTCTCTGATCTCGTGAACTATCCAAAATTCCCTTACAATATACAATGATGTCTCCCAATTAAGTCAAACATTAATTTCTCTTTTATATTTAGAAAGTTTGAAATAGTATTAAAATCGTAGATTCGAATCCTGATGATAAAACATACATTTTTTTTCTTAAATTTAATTCTTTTTCTATTATTTATTCTATGTAATGTTTTTTGCATTCATCAATATCCTTTTTTTTCGTTTATTCAAGATTTACATTGAATGCAATGTTTATTTTTGTATAAAATTTTAGCTTACCTTTGTAAAAATATACTTTATGAAATATCTGAAAATGAAAAAAAATAAAATCATCTAATCATTACATAAAATAAATTTCTTAAACAACATTTTGTATAAAATTGAAATTTTCTCTTATACCTATTTAAAAAATATATAACTGAAAGTTAATGATTATATATATGTCGTTTTACTTTTTAAATCTAGAATTCAGATATTTTAAAATCATTTCCAATAAATTGTTTTATCAACAAGTTTATCAAATTAAAATAACTCCATATTTCATGCAAAGTTTAATTATTTCAACTAAATATGTATTTTATTAAAAAAAAATCTTTTATACTTACTCACAACATAATAGAAAATTTTGACATGTCTTTCAATCTCGTTCGTAAAACAATTTCAAATAATTCACTTTATACTTTAACAGTTAATAAATAATGACAAACTATGAGCTAAGTCTGATAAAAAGAGTAATAGTTATTGAAGAGAGAACGATTGCTACAACGATAATTGATACGTGTGGAACCATTATACTATGCTTCTTACCTGCTTTTTTTTACATATATTCAAGGAAATTTTCGTACAACATCTTTTAAGTTTCAACATGAACAGCCACTCCTCAAAAACAGGTTAAGAAATACATATTTTTAAGTTTCAAGATATTTGTAGAAAACTCAGAAAATATTTGTACATTTTCAACACAAAGTTCAAAAAAAAAAGTTTGATCATAGAAACATACTACTAATGTTCCAATTTAATTTCTATAAAAAACGATTTTTTTTAAACCGAAACTAAAATAGAGGTGTAATTTAAAACATGTTTTTTAGAAGAGTTTCTTACGTATGAAAACTGAATACTGAAAGGGACGGACGCAAATTTTCACTATATTCAAATGATGTTATAATGACATTGAAGTTTATGAATTTTAAGATATACCTTTGTCTGTCACATGTACAGCGTATTGTTTGTATTAATTATCGTATCTTTCATACGAAGAGCACATGCCAATAATACTATTCATCTTGTCTTTTATACATGATCTGTCTATTGTATTAATCATTTCAACATGTTCGGAACTTTTGTCCTATGTACTAATTATTTTGTCTTGCGTGCTGTTAGATCTTGTGATATACGTTTATTTTCTATTCAGAAAACCACTTATTACCACTTTTATATATAAGGTCCATTTTTAATAAGATATGTACGTCTGTGAGCAATAATTATTGAAATTATATAAACCAATGCAGATATTTTGTTAGTCTTCTTCAATGAATTTTCAATACTTTGATACACATTTGGTAAATTTTGATTTAATTACATACAAAATATGGTATAAATAGATGCACGTTGTGCGTGAACAGAATAAAGATAAACTACAACAATGGCAGATCTACGGAAAGATGAGATTGATAAAGCACTTAAGACAAATTGAGATGAAATCATGCTATAATATGATTAATATGATCTGACACTTGAAGGGATCACAAAACTGAATTCATTGAGAAGTGGATCAAATGACACTAAATTTTGAGAAGTTGATCAAATGACACTAAATTTATCTTTGCCAAAAATGCCCTCATTTTCAACAATATTATTTTCTTCAATTAATTACTTGTGACACAATTAGAATACGGCAACCCAAACGGATGTGCTGATTAGACCAATAATGATTTCATATTAAGTTTGATAAACGTCTTTAATTGAAAATGCATGAAGGCTGCATACAACTTAAATGGAGTGTAATGACCCAAATTTTAGTGATTTGAAATTGGAATATTTAATTGATTTTAAATATTTGCGAGTTAATTTTAGACTCAATAACTTGAATTTCAAATAGAACGATTTATTGGATAAATAAATTGTTGAATTTAATAATTGAAAATCGTTTAAATAATTAAATCTTAGATTTTTAAGTTGGATAAAAATGATTTAAAGACTTATTAAATTTCTATTAATAAGAATGAAGATAATAAAAATTTTAAATTGGATTTAAAAAGTGATTTACTCGATTTTAAAAATAACTCGTTTAAATTAACAAATAAAATAGCTTTCCGGAGCACAATCTCGAATTTCGACGAAACCACTGTCATTGGATCCGTAATAGTGTATTATTATCGTATTTTAAATTTCGTGGCATTTGGAGTTACCGTTTGGTCGTACGGAATAGAAACGCGTTGAAATTTACGTTGAAAATTTAATATAATAATTGGATTCAAAAAGCTATCTTCTCCATACGGTCGAATTAGGTCTCGAGACTTGTTCCATTGGGTTCGGAATAAGGATGGAACATTATGAACGCTGGACGGCACGTCTCGATAGGGGTTTGAAATAAATATCTAGATATTTTGAAATTTAAATAAAATATATTTATATCGATTTAACCCATCAGCCTACAAACTTACCATCAGCCACCCTACCTTACCATATTCTACGTTCTCTTGTCAGACCGAGTGCATTGATCTAGAGATATGCCCATGGAAGGTAGTTCTTATCTGGTCATAGTATGGCAGAGTACAAGACGTTCTTGTCAGACCAGGATGTATTGATCTAGAGATGTGCCCATCGAAGGTAGTTCTTACCTGATCATAGTATGAAATCCATTCTTCAATAAGCATTGTACGGTTTTGATTGTGACCAACTATGTTGAAATGTGAGATGCAAACATTTCAGCTATTTTATAGTTATCTTCTATAGACAATACTATAATATCAGGTGATTTTGATATAAAATGTTTCGGTTACCATAAGGTAAAAACCCGTCGTATTTATGTGTGCGTGGTCTTACGAGATATCTTTTGATTTCAAAGATTTCTAACTTAAAAATCCAGTTGGGTGTATTTTCTCATGCTGGTAGACTGACTCGGATGTTATTTTATTATAATACTCGGGTCAGACCAAGTATTACATATTTAGGTTAGAATGTTATGAGGCTCAAAAGACGAATTGGATGATAGAGACGTATTTCCGTACTTTATTATATTCCCTGTATATTTAACACTTGTGAAGACAAGTTATTGTAACTGTTCAGATTGACTGTTGACTATTGTACTCTGATGATGGTATGTATAAATAACAGTTATAGTTCTTTTTGTATAAAGTTATATTATTATCTATTATATATTGTTCCGCTGTGATTGTAAGATTCGGTATATTGTTTCTGTTTTCTTCTATCTCTTCGTTTTCTTTTTCCCTAACAATCGGGTTTTTACTCCATTCGATTTCTCGGCATGTAATACAGTGGACATATTAGTGTCGATTTTCGAGAGTCGAAAATCCCGGTCATTGCATTTGGTATCAAAACTGAAGGTTAAGCGAGAACCCTGGCTTTGGTGGGGCAACTCATTAGAGATAGGGTCGGTAACACCCTGGAATGAGTTTGAGTGTGTGTGTATATGAGCATGTATTTGTTAGTGATATAAAAATATTTTATATTGTGGTGGTTGATTTGTTGAGTGGCTTATAGATTCTGGTCAATACGAGTGATAACTTTTATTGATAGGAATCTCTAAACACTTGAAAGAGCAACTCGACATGGTATTGTTTTAAAATTGGGTAAATAAAATAATTTTACCCTGATTACATTTTATATATAAAGGAACAGTTTTCATCAATTATTATGGTATATATGGTGTGCTTGGTTGTTAGAGAATGATAATGGTTGATTATTATCATATATTGATTGTTGTTTGTGATCGAATAAAGGTTGATAGAATAATACAAGTAAGAATAACAATTAAGGAATGACTTCATATAACCAAAGTGAGAATATATATATATATGACTTATAAATGTGATTTATAAATTAAAAGAAAATTCAGAAGTATATTTTAAATATGATTTATAAAAAGGGTTTAAAAGCTGGAAATTTGGGAATTTAAATTCCATTAATTTTGAAAATGGTTTTAAAGTTTTGGGAAATAATAATAGTGTTATTTGGAAAATATTTTTAAAAGAATTTTAAAAGAAATAAAAGCACTAAACTTACTTCGGTCGCTGGAAAATGATTTCGATGATGACTACAGCATCATCGACATCCATTTTCGATTTTCCAAGAGAGGATTTGCACCATTGGAGTTTTGTTTTGGTAAAACTGGTTTTGATTTCAAAAAAATTCAAAAGAACGATTTGATATACCAAGGGATTTTGTGTGTGTAGATGATTTCAAAATGATTTGAAATACTTTAGAACAAGGCATTTAGACTCTGGGATTTTCATGTTTTATTAAAAATATAAGAAAATAAGTTTGATAACTTATAAAATTTGGAAATTAGCAAGGTAAAGCAATGTTTTAAATTTGTTTTTTAAATTTGTTGATTGTGAATGTGAGAAAGGAAAATTTGAAATTTAACCGTGGAATGAAATTTAACTTAAATGAAATGTAATAAATTTGGAAATTTAGCCTAAGTTAGACTAAATGAAATAAGTTTAGAAATGGAATTGACGAAGACTTGAAATAAAATTTGGAAATGAATTAAGGAATGAACTATTAGTGAGTTGAATTTGATATGAAATATGGTTGAAATTTCAACAGATGGACTGAGTCAAATGGAATTAAAATTGGATTTAAGTTAAAATGGATATAGACATAAGTTGTATAGAATGTTTTAAAATGAACTTAAGAAAACAAATTCTATGGAATGACATTTAAGTGATAACAGCATTATGGAATATACTATGTAAAGAAGCGAATATACTAAGTAAATAATTAATAGGAATAAAGCAATGGGAATAGTGATTGTGGATAATTGATTGTAAATGAACCGAAGGTAAATAAAAAGAAATTGGGCGTAGCTAAGAATCAATGGAAATTAATACGTAAGTTGTACGTATATTTCTTTATTCGCATTTCGGTTGATCCAAATTCGAGCATAAAATTTTGAGATGATTTGTATCGATCCAAATTAGAATTTTTCATTCGATTCGCGACGACGAACACTGGATATGGATTTTTGATTGATTCTGTAATTCCCTATCATAGCATATGGCTATGCAATGAGAACGATGGTTTCTAATCAAGGAATCAAATCTGAGTCCGGGCTAAGGGATCGTGTTAACGATACTAGTCCGAAAGTGAAATTGTGTGATCGAGCTAGCGATCAAATTGGATATTGCATACGGATGATATATGTACATCGTACGGTTTTAGTAAAGCAAATGTTGGAAATTGGAATTGCAAATTAATATAGTTGTAAACTATATGGTTCGACATCATTGGTAAATAAGATGCAAGTATATAAAAGCAAAAGCTAAATTGATACTTTCGATTTCAAAAGTAAATTTGGGTTACCCAACAAAATGTACATGTTTAAATTGTTGTTTGATTTGATGATTTTATGATTGAGCCCCTGGGCTTTTGTTTATTTTGCTGATTTGGGTCCGTGGTAGCGAATTTGTAGTTGTTCTGATCCAGCCGCACAAAAGAGACGCTGACAAAATTTATTGAAAATTTAAAGAGTTGGAAATTTGAAGAAAATTTTTAATAACTAAAAATTTAATTTTGGATTATAATTTGAAATGATTGAATGGCTAATATTATTTGGAATCTACGGATGAATTTGAAAATTTATTAAAAGTAATAGTAATGTTTCAACAAGTTGATTTTGGAAAGTTAAAGGGTCTTAAATGGATTCGGGAAGTTATTTCAACTAATTTGTTTTAGAAAAAGTAGAGAGTTTGGGCATTTTTTCTACCTTGACAATTTTGAGGACGAAATTCTTTTAAGGGAGAGAATGTAAGACCCAAATTTTAGTGATTTGAAATTGAAATATTTAATTGATTTTAACGATTTGAGGGTTAATTTTATAGACTTAATAACTTGAATTTTAAGTATAATGATTCACTTGATAAATAAATTGTTGAATTTAATAATTGGAAATCGTTTAAATAACTAAATCTTAGATTTTTAAGTTAGATAAAAATGATTTAAGACTTATGAAATTTCTATTAATAAGAATAAAGATAATAAAAAATTTAAATTGGATTTAAAAAGTGATTTACTCAATTTTAAAAATAAATCATTTAAATTAACATATAAAATAGCTTTCCAGAGCACGGTCTCGGATTTCGACGAAACCAACGTCATTGGATCCGTAATAATGTATTATCATCGAATTTTAAATTTCGTGACATTTGGAATTACCGTTTGGTCATACAGGTTAAGAACGCGTTGAAGTTTATATTGAAAATTTAATATAATAATTGGATTCAAAAAGCTATTTTCTCCACACGATCGAATTAGGTCTCGAAACTTGTTCCACTGGGTTCGGAATAGGGGTAGAATATTAGAAACGCCGGACGACACGTCTCGATAGGGGTTCAAAATAAATATTTAGATATTTTGAAATTTAAATAAAATATATTTATATCGATTTAACCCATCAGCCCACAAACTTACCACCAGTCGCACCAATCAGCCACCCTAACCTACTATATTCTACGTTCTCTTCGTATAAAACGCTTCCCTCTTCTTCTTTTTAATAATACAGCAGAGTAATAGAAAGAAAAATGAAGATGAAACTTTAAAAATCAAAATCGAGTAAGATATTTCATGAAAAATTCCCAAACCAATTTTATAATTCGTTTTCGATGTAATCTACGCGCTGATAGTCTTCTTGAGAGATGCGACTTCGTTTTGATGATCGACAGTGGGATGTCAATAGTAGAGAGCGGCTAGGGTTAGCAATTTTTGAGATTATAAGCCTCGGTCTTCGAATTGAAGCCCATATTTGGATTCGTCAAGGAAAATCACATCTCCGGCTAAGTTTGGGTGAGGCTCGGTGGCCTTGAGCGATTAGCGGTCTGATCGGAGGGCGAACGCTGTGGCAATGTCGCATTCGAGATGGGAGGTCGATGCGCAGCGGAGAAGTGCCAAGTAAGTGGAGATTTCGATGGCGAGGTTTTGGCATGGTCGGAGCGTCGATTTGATGGCCGGAGCACCGTGTAAGTTTGTTCGTGCACGCGGTTACAGGTGGATGCACAGTTTTAGTTCCAAAATTGAACGTCTCAGCGACAACAGAAAATAAAGGTGAGTAAATATCACTCATCTTGGATAATTGGTTTTATTCTAAATAGTTAAAAATTATTTATTGGTTGATTGGATGAATTGATAAATTATTATCAGTTGGATGTTATTATATATATATATATATATATATATATATATATTAGTATATATTACTAGTTGGATTGAATATTCTCACCGGTTGGAACGGATGAGACACTATGCGTCCCGCATAATGGCGGATGACCCTATATTATATTTCACCTCGAAGAGAGATTGGTATTTTATCTTATATAACATCTGTGGTTGCAGGGAAACGGTTGGAGGGATCCAACTGGATTCCTCCAAATTGTTGATTTTTAATTTCATATATAGTGATATATGATGTATTGAATAATCTGTGATAGATTATGATGTGATTTGAATTTATTGAATGCTATAGTAGCAGTGGCCTTAATTTTTGGTATTTTAAATACCATAAATAATATTTTTGAATCTTAAAAAGGAATATAAAGGGTGATTTTGAAAATAATAATATTTATATTGAATTTGGATTATTTTAAAGGGATGAATTTGTATTAAATAAAAGATTGGGTTTGGAATACTGTAAGTGATATTTTGGGTTTTAAAAAGAAATTTAAAAATGATTTTTGAAATAATAAGTGTTTACATGAAATATGAGAGTATCTAAAAGAAATTGATTGTATAAAATAAATGGCTTGATTTTGGGATTTCTACTTAACTATTTCCTAAGGGATTTTAAATAGAGATTTTTAAGTGACGGATAAAGAATTTGTATAATGAAATTTTAAGTGATATTTCCTGAAAATATGGAAAAGAAGTTGAAATCGAGATTTAAAATAGTTTGAAAAATATAATAAAATTTATAGAGGGATTGATTTATAAATGAAATTTTATAAATGAGAATATTTTATAAAACAAGTGAAACTCGAATGGGTTGTAATTTGTAGACGATGTTTATAAATAAAATGAAATGGTTATCATTTGATAAATGGAAAATATAAATTCACACGGCGAATTTATAACGGGAGGTGAAAATGGGTTTGATAGAAATAGTAGATTCTATGTCTGAAATGTGAGAATAGTTACAGAATTAGAAATGTGAATCGATTTGTGATAAATCGATAGAGGTTTATAAGCATAAGATGGGTATGTTGAAATTCTAAAATGGTTTTTCACAAGAGTTAAGGTTTGTTTTAGAGAAGAATTTTTATTTATTAAAACTATTGATTTGATTAAAAATATTTCAGAAGTTAGTTATTTAAATATTTAATATTGGTTGAGATGAATTCTAACTTGCATAATAGGCTTTGAAAATCGATTATTATTATTTATGAATGAATTGAAAATTAGCTATCGTTGTTTATTAAAAATGGGTTGTGATATTTTAAATAATTACTTAATGTGTTTGAAAATTATTATTCATTAAATTACTTGTTTTATGAAGATAGAGATTTGGAAATTGATTTAAGTTACTTATAAATACTCTCGAGATTTGTAAATGGAGTTTTATTTAATGGACTTGATTTTATAAGAGAATGTTATAATGGATTTCGGTAAATTAAGAAATTTGAGAAAAAGGGAGATTTCCAAACGGTTAGATACGGGAACTTCGGAAATGAATTCAGTTCATTAAAGGAGTTATATATGGTTAGTTGGATTTTTAACAACTAATCAATAATTTCGGAAAATCATAAGGAAACTAATAAAATTTCGAGAATTTATGAAATAAGTAAGGAATATTTCCGAAGTATGGATATTAGAGATGATTTTTGGGGAAATAGACTTATAACTTTTTATTGGAATTAAAGGGTTTGGAGTTATTTTAGCGAGGAAATGATTTATATAGAAATATTTCTAAGTGTTGATATGGGTTAAAAATTCTGTTATGAATATAAGAATTTGAAAATCATTTTTCAAATATTGAAAGAGATTCGTGTATATATATATATATATATATATATATATATATATATATCTTTGTAAAGATATTGATAAATGTTTTGAAAAGTGAAAAATAAGCATAAGGACAAACTTAAAATAAAAAATAGGCTGAAGGACCACAAATTTTATTTTTGGGTTGAAGGACAAACATTGAAAGAAAATTAGGCTGAAGGACAATGTTAAATACAACTAGCATTGTCAATGTAAAACTGAATATAACGTTAGTTTTAATTAGCATTTTGTATAGTGTTTACGCTGTACAAAATGCTAGTTGTATTTAGCATTGTCCTTCAGCCTAATTTTTTTTCAAAATTTGTCCTTCGCCTAAAAATAAAACTTGGTGTCTTTCGGCCTAAATTTTTTTCAAAGTTTGTTCTTGTGCCTAATTAGCTCTTTTGAAAATTTATAAATAGGTCTAGTGACTGTTTATATGTGTTATTTGATAATTAAATAATCGACTATCAAATCTGGTCAATTTCATTGATCGTTTCGAAGAGACCGGAATCGGATTTAATTATCCGAAAACTACTTCGATTTGATTTGAGCGTTATGAATTGTGATATCTCGAAGATAATGGAGATGGTAATCTTGAAGGAGATTCGATTTTTTCAGAGCCAAAACAACTTGTATGGATGAATGCTATCAACACATTGTCATTGGAGAACAATGAGCATTCTAAGTGTAAATTTCTTGAAAGGTAATCGTAGCCTCAAGCCTCATCAACCGGGAAATGACTAAAACAGGGCATGCAGCAGGACTAAGTGGGTCGCTCTCATTAGGATATGTCGTCATCTTTCTAGATACCCTACATCAACATATTTATCGATTGGTTGTGCATGAGATCTCAAAAAGATCGGAAGACCGGGGTGATGACATATTCGGTACTATTAGTCAAGTGCTAGGCCGGTTCTGTGTGGTAGAGTACAAGATGTTCTTGTTGGATCCGGGTGCATTGATCTAGAGATGTGCCCATCGAAGGTAGTTCTTACCTGGTCATAGTATGGAATTCATTCTCCAATAAGCATCGTGTGGTTTTGATTGTGTCCAACTATGTTGAAAGTGAGATGCAAGCATTTCAGCTATTTTATAGTTATTTTCTATAGACGCTACTATAATATCAGATGATTTTGATATAAAATATTTTGATTAACGTAGTATTTATGTGTGGCGTGGTCTTACGAGATACCTTTTGATTTCAAAGATTTCTTAACTTAAAAATCCAGTTGGGTGTATTTTCTCACGCTGACAGACTAACTCGGGTGTTATTTTATTATAATACTCGGGTCAAACCGAGTATTACAGATTCAGTTTAGGATGCTATGGGGCTCAGGAGACGAACTGGATGACAGAGACGTATTTCCGTACTTGATTACATTCCGTCGTGTGTAGGCTGTATATTCAGCACTTGTGAGGACAAGTTATTATAACTGTCCAGATTGATTATTGACTGTTGTACTCTGATGATGATATGTATAAATAACAGTTATAGTTCTTTTGTATAAAGATATGTTATTATCTATTATATATTGTTCCGCTGCGATTGTGAGATTCTGTGTTATTGTTTCTGTTTTCTTATATCTCTTCATTTTCTTTTTCCCTAACAATCAGGTTTTTCCGACGTTTAATTACTCGACATGTAATACAGTGGACGTATTAATGTCGATTTTCGAGGGTCGAAAATCCCTGTCGTTGCATGGAGCCTGGATTCTACTGAACATCCAATACAAATTCAAACAGAAATAAAAATTCCAGCAGCATTGTTACGATCTTAGCAAGGATGGCATTTATGATAGGATATTATACCTTCCGGCTCGTCATGCCAAAATAATAGCAAAGAGTAGAAGACTATGCCCATCTTTACCCTTCCACATATGTATTGCTCCAGCAGTTCTAACTGAACTTGCTCCCAACTGCATTTAATTCAAGCCTTTTTATTGCAGGAACAGAAAAGAAAGCAATAATAAAGGAAAATGTGTAGCATATACTAAATAAATAAATAAATAAATAAGACGTTAGAAGTATACGAAGATTAAAACCACCTTTGCAGAGAGCATCCTGAAATAACTTCCGTGGAATCCTCTAGTCCAAACAAGCCATATAAATCTTCATACTCCTCTCTGCTCCTTGGTAGGAAAATATATGTTGCATCACCCTCCATATTTACCCTGTTTTAAGTATGTGCAAGTTAAAACTTATTATCTGTTTCTCAAGTCCACAAAAACATGTGACAAGTGCTAAAGTCATTTCTAATACATTTACATACCAACCTCAAAGTTTGTAGTCCTAATCCCACAATCATTTCTTTGACTGCATCCATCTTATGGCATCCCAAAAGCTTGGGAGTGGTTCCTGATAAATTATATTCAGAATTATAGTGTTGCGCATATAAACAAAGAACTAAACATGATAATCTAGTTTGAAACAGTTACTAATGATGCTACCTGGCTCATTGGCTATATCATCAATGAGCATCATGTAGATTGTGTTCCTGCTGCTCTGCAGTATATAAACTTCTCTGAAAAAGTAAGATATATGGAAGTGTTGTGAGATATTCAGTATGACAAATCATTAGGAATTTCGAATCTCAAAACTAATGGTGTACAGCTATCTTTGCTGAAAATGATTAATAGCATCAATCTCTGTAACATGAATTGGCAATGCAAAGATCATGATAAATTTACTTTAATGATAGATGATCATCAGCGACGTTGTAGTAGAGACATTCAGCGTTTCACTATTACATGTTACACAGGCTAATTTGGATTGTGACATCAGTGTTACAAATCTTGAGTTGCAGGACACTTTTTATTTTAGCTTTCATTCTTTTATGCTAGCACACTTAGTATATGCAAGTTTTAATGGAAGTTGAGATTTATAGATTTAACAAAGAAGAAACTTCCAGAACAGAACAAGTGAGAGAACGGTAAATTGAGTTGGTGTAGGATAGTTGAAACTAAGGGTTCCAGCTATACGTAATGGAGTGTGAGAGAGTAGCGGAAGGGGCATTATATTCAATTTCTTCTGACATGGTGAAAATTGATGAATTTTGATTATTTATACTTGCGATCAGTGTTTTAAAAAACGCGAGTGAAACGCGCCTTCCCAAAAAAGCACCGAGGTGCATCCGCGTTTTCCCTAAAAACATAAGCCTCAAAGGGTTGAGGCGCAAAAAACGTAAAAACATTCAAGGCGTACATTTTTTCCCACAGTTTATTTACATTGCACCTGAACTTTCTACTCCACTCTTCACGCTTAAGGTAAAAAAAATAGCAAGGTGATTTTTTTAAAAAAAAAATTGCATTTGGATTCCGAATCGAATCGAAATCGATTCCATGTTCTGGAATCGATTTCGATTCCACTTTGAATCGATTTTTTTTTTAATTAAAAAACATACCTCATTCTTCCTCTAAATGAAAATCGAACCGATTCATCTGCAGGCAGGCATCTGATCACCATTGGGTTGAATATAAAAAAAAAGTTTGCTAAGTTTTGTTGAGAAGATTAAATTCTTTGATCCTCAGGTAAGCATATTTCTGTTGCCTAAAGTCGATAGTCGAGTTACAAGTATTTCGATTAATGCTCCTTTTAGGCTTATACACATATATATTATTTTTTTACCGCAACTGCAAATTTCCATACCAATGAGCAAGAGAGATATAGCTTGGAAATGGGTGAAAGAATTGCCCAATTTACCAAATCCGAAATACTTTCTTAGTGCGTTTTGTGATCATAGATGCACCGGAGGAATTGCTCGATCCAAACAATATTAAGCTTGCACTCACGTTGGAATCATCCCTTGCCCAAAAGTGCCACAAAATATAAATGAGGAATGCATTGCGACTTTGAAAAGAAATTAAAGTTGTCAAGCAAGCGAAAAATTGATATGTTTCGTGAGGTTGGTAAAAATGAAATCTTTGAAAATGATTCTCAATCCGTTGAGCTTGACCATGAGAGTGCTAATGGAAGTGATAATATTGTTAGACCTAGGAGAGCAATGGACAAATTTGCAACCGTGGAAGCAAAATATAGCACTTTAAATAATCGTTACAAGAAAGAAGAAAGAAAAGAAATTTGCAAAAAAATTAGCTTATGGTTCTACACTAGTGCTATTCCATTTAGTGCGGCAAATACGCCATATTATAAAGAAGCGATGGAAAGTATTGCAAAGTTTGGTGCCAAATTTAAACCACCTTCTAGTCGTTAGTTAAGAACTTGGATTCTTAAAACAAGCGTTGAAGATATTAAAAGTACCATGGATGCATACAAAAGAGATTGGACGAAATATGGATGTACTATTATGTCCGATGGTTGGACCGATGGTAAAAGTAGGGTTATTATTAATTTTCTAATCAATAGCTCGAAAGGTACGTGGTTTTTGAAATCTATTGATGCATTAAATATGATAAAGAATGCGGATTTATTGGTTACATATTTTAATGATGTTATTGATGAAATTGAAAAGGTAATGTGATTTAAATTGTTGCCGACAATGCTTCCAATTATAAAAGAGCCGGTAATATTCTAACGGAGGAAAGGCAAAAATTATGGTGGACACCATTTGCGGCTCATTGTATTGATTTAATGCTTGAGGATATTAGCAAATGACCGTGTTTAATCAAACGATTCAAAAGGCAAAGTTTGTAGTAAAATCCATATATGGTCATTCATGGGTTCTTGCTTTAATCAGGAAGTTTACAGAAAATAGAGAGTTTATTCGTTCCACGGTTACGAGGTTTACAACTTCTTATCTTACTCCTCAAAGTTTATACATACAAAAAGAAGATATCACTGCTTTATTTTCTTCTAAAGAATGGAATGAAGATCCATTTTCTAAAAAAAAATTGATGGCATTCAAACTAGAAAGTATGTGTTATTTGATAGATTTTTTTGGCAACATATATTGTGTCAAAAGTGCTATTCCTCTTGTTTGTGTGTTGAGAGAGATTGATGGAGAAGATAAATCGGTGATGGGTTACATGAGTTGATGGACGCCACAGAAGAAAAGATTACTAGAAATGTTGGAAATAATGAAAAAAGTATAAGCCAATTTGAAGTCGTATAGATAGACGATGGAAAGCACAATTACATCAACCATTACATGCGGCGGGCTACTACTTGAATCCGCAATTTCGTTACGAGGACACTTTTTCAAATGTTGATGAGGTAAAAAAAGGTTTGTATGCTTGTATGGATAGAATGTTTGGTGATAGTGAGGATCGTTTCAAAGCGGATTGTCAATTAGACTTATACGATCGTCAAATTGGTCTTTTTGAAAGTCTAATGGCAATTAAGAGTAGAAATAAGATGTCCAGGTTAGCAATTTACTTGGTATTATTTCACTTTATAACAAATTATGGAAATATATGATTTTTTTTCATGCTTTACCAACCTACTAGTGTATTGGTGGGCGCATTTTGGGATTGATACACCGGAGTTGATGAGTTTTGTTATTCGGGTGCTTGGTCTAACTTGTAGTGCAACCGGATGTGAAAGAAATTGAAGTACATTTCAATGGGTAAGCTTTATTTAAAATAGTTGACTTCAAGTGCATTTCGATTCCATATCAAAATATTCAATTTATTTTATTCTTTTTAGGTTCATTGTAAAAAAAAGAAATAGACTTGAGCATAAAAGATTGCATTCATTGGTGTACGTCAAATATAATACCGCTTTGAGACAGAGAAATATTGAGAAGAAGAAAGATTGATCCAATAGTCGTGGAACAAATTGACTCCGATGATGAGTAGATTACCGAAACAGAAAATCCGACTCTTCCTTCTGATCCAAGTTGGTTTGATGATGATGATCAATTTCTCGATGTTGATGCTATACGAAATATGCTCGCTTCAATATATGAGGATACTTTAAGAATTAGAGAATCTATGATTCAAAACCGTGAACCTATACCTTCTAGAGATCATATCCCTCCTCCTCCTCCTCCTCCTTTCCTTCCCCCAAAGAGAGCATGTTATCACTCTTCCTCCTCCTATCATTCCATACAAAAGAAGACGCTATAATGGTGATGGTGTTACAAGTATAATAAAAATTAATATTAAATAATTTTGTTAAATATAAAATCAAACTCGTTATCATTTTTAAAAACTTAATAATAGGCAATGATCCAAAAGGGAAGGGTGTAAGAGTTGCATCAACTGAGGATGATGTTGTCGACGAACATGATCCTTTTTTGAACTTACATACGCAAAATGTATTCAATGCTAGTGATGATGATAGCTTGGATGGTAACATGCTTATGGATGAGGAGGAAGACATCATTTGATCTTAGACTGCACTTTGAATGTTTTTGGACAAGTGGACAACTATATTTTGTTTGAATTGCAGGTGGTAATTTATGTTTCTTATGTACTATTTGACATTTAACGTTATTCTATGTCTATTTTCATTATATGACTTGCGTTTTATACATCAGACATAACTTCATCCTGCAGCTACACATCCATTATGTAGTTTGATCATATGCGTATTTAGATATGTTTATGCATACAATATATTGGTGTTAGTATATGGTTGAAACTTCTGGACAATAAGACTAGTGGCATGGTATGCTTGTAATGGCGGTCTGCTGATTAAATAGATTACGATTCAACAGAAGTAAGATAAATAACGACTATGGTTCATGAATTACAAGCAATTATAGATATTTATATTGATCGATATCCTTAAAAAGTCGACCAACATAGACTTCTAGATCCTACTAGTGCTGACTAATAGAAATTTATCTCGTTTGAAGAAACATAGCTTTTATTAATATTATCATCCCACACAAAAAGGTGGAAATTTAGTTACCTAGTAATAAACATCATCTTATACTTCCTGCATGTTTTCACACATGTAAATGGCATAACTCTTAACATTTTCTATAAGGCAAACAAAACAACAGCCTGCAACTCTTTATTGTTAATTGACAATGTCAGATGACAGAATGAGTATTAATTTGACAGAGTGTATACTAGGAATTAGGGAAGAGTAAGGATGATAGCTGATTTATCAAAATCTCAGCCAGAAATGTTCTCTAGAGAACAACACTGGTACTACCTAAAGACAAAAGAATTAAAGAGGGCCTGGGAAGAAAAGCCCAAAAGGTTAGTAATATATAACGAGAATATTGTAAAAGGTTTATATACAAAATCATGAAACATGGAAGAACAGTAGAAGCAAGATATCCATGATAAAAGCTAAGTATAAGATGGAAGGTTTGTAGGTTGTATTGAATAACGATTACCTCTAATACACCACTACTGATGTTATTTAAAGAAATGTGCAAGAATTACCTCTCATGAAAGCTCGACTCTAGCTGATATATACATCTACAGTGAACCGATTGCATACATGTTTCAGAAGATTCAGAATCAGCAAGATTAGCATGGAAGAAGTTTCTAAAGATGTGATCCTGGTCGAGATTAAAACTATTTTTTGCAGTTACAAACAATTCCCGGCTGTGACCATAACCGCCGCTCGGCTGTCCTTTACTATCATACTCACTTCCTTCAAGAGCTCCATTAGCCTTATCTTCTTCAGTACAGAGGTCACTTCTATATCTTAATGATGAAATATCTTTCCTCTTGAACTTCTGTTTAACTTTATCAATTCCAAAATTATTGCAATCATCAAAACGGCTACCTGTGGCACTGATATTAGATATGCTACGATGCTTACTGACACTAGTTTGATTTGTTTCCATTGCATCGTAAGTGATATCATGTTCCATATATATATCAACAATTGATGGATTAGAACTACGAGAATCGTCTTCACTCAAGCTGGTATCACTATCAGATGATGCTAAAGACTGTGAATCAGCTGATAGTTGCAAAAATTCTTCTTCCAAGTAAAGGCGGCGCTGTAAAATATCATCTTCAAAATGCGGAGGTGATCTAGGATCAGTAGAAGGAGGACGGGAGCCAATTATTTCGTCAATTGCACTTGATGACGCTGAGCTCATAATCGAATGAGGGGATGCATCAATGTTCAACTGAGAAAGACGTCTCAAAGTAGTGGCCCTTTCTGAATCCTTACCCTTACTCACCCCATTAGATCTGAAAGGAATATTCGTAACATTTTGACCATTGCCATCAATAGAAATATATTCATTTCCATGGTCGTCATTACATGTATCTGTGAATGTTATGTCTGACTCAAAGATAGTTGATTTATTTTCACCATCTATATGCCCTGAACCTTCTCCAATAAATCTCTTATCCTCTCTTGTAACTTTTCCACCACCAACACTTGAGCATTGATTTGTGTCGACAGTATAATCAGGCCACTGATCCATCCACTCCTTGAACTCACGCAACCAATGAACAGATTTTTCCTTCTTCATCATTTCTATCCTGTTCTTCAGGCTGATAATATCTGAATCATTGTCCGATACACAATTCTCATCCTTCGTATGTTTATCACTATCACATGAACATGACACTGACTCTTGTTCCACAGCTTCAAGGTTTGGATATTTCCCATGATCATCATCTGCAATGCTAGCAAGACGACTATATCTTTTCTACAAATGGAGAATGGCATCACAATCAGTCTAATTCTCAGCCATTAAATTTAACCAATAAGTCAAATTTCAGGATGTCCTACCTTAATATTCAACATAAAAAAGGGGACTAGATGACAGGCTTTAGTGTACAGTAAGCTTTTGTGTGTGTGTGTGTGTGAGAGTTTGGGGAGGGGGGTGTGGGTGTGTAGGTGTGTATGTGTAGAGAGAGAGAGCGCATAATGAATACTAACCTTTTTAGTATTGGTATTGCTCTCGCCATCTGCTTCATCTTTTGCAGGAAAATAAAATCCATATCCAGCAGGCAATTTCTGCCTGCTGGCCAAGATTATATGCCTCTCCCAATATTCTCGTGTGGTAATGCCGTGATCATCCAAAATCAACTGCAAAGACAATGGTGAAATGAATAACAAATGGCAGGATTGTGAAGCATACCGGACTAAATTAAAGACTAACAGATTGAAAATGATCATGCCAGAATTATAATGGTTTACAACACACAAAAAAAAAGTACAGTAGCCCGTTTGGTTGAGTAGACGATATTATCGCTAATTAAATTAATTAACTTCAAACATATTAACCAACAGAGAATGTAGATGAAAGAATACCATGGGAAGAAAAAACTGAGTCAAATCAAGATTTATGAAAATTAGAAAATACCCTTTCTGGATGTGAGAAAAAACTGAAAACTTGAGAACGATACCACCTAGCACAATAAAGTGGATTCCCTTCCAGCCATAGATTCTGAAGACAAGGAAGACTTGCAAGAACCTCTAATTCCATGAAACTAGAAATAACGTTGTAAGAAAGGTCAAGTCCTTCAAGCAGTTTTAAATTTTCAATCCCACGTAATGTTTTCAAGGCGTTGTTTCTCAAAACAAGTTTGACTATTGGGCATGATACCTGCAAACAAAGTTTTCAAAACAGGATTTAAATCGTAAATCGTAAAGATCAAATTTTAATTTCAAATTGGATTTATACCGCAAATCACAGCTTCAAAGGATTTATATTTTATGTATAAATACTTGTATGCTAATTTTTGGTTATACATATGTCTATGAATATGTGCACATATATACATGTGTGTATTAAATGACATTGAGTTTAAAAACATCGACTGATTCTTCTTTCAAAGTAAATAATTTATATATCTAAGTTGATTTTGATGCTGGAGTTTCTACAATTGAACCTAAAACTTAATCTTTTCCCCTTGCTTCATCTTCATTCTTTTATAATATAAATAAAAATTGAATTGTAGATTCGATTAAATTCTATTTCAATATGAAGTGAATGGTTTTTCTCAATTGTGGTTTTAATTTACTTCTAAATTGGAATTTAAGAATCAAATTGCAATTACATAGATTCAATTTGAAAGGGATTCCAATCATTAAATTTTAAGATTTTTAACAATGCCAGCAGATACAAATATGAAAAAGACCCAAAGTAAGTATACATGTTAAAGTGCAAAAATGATTTGCAACTACCCCTTCCCAAAATAAGTATAACTTCTTCAAAATATTTAAGATATAAAGCCAGATATAGTATTGCTTGATCTATAGCCTAGCTTTGAGGTGACCTGAAATAACAAGGATGGATAATGTACCTCATTAAGAGATGATATAGATCGCAAATGATTGAATCCAAAATCCAAGTGCTGCAGTTTTGTGCATTTTCGAAGATTGGCTAATTTTGCAAACTGATTCCTGCTCAAATCCAAAGTTTCAACCATAGGAAGCAACTGCAAAGATTCGTCCATTAAAACTAAATCATTACACGCACAAGACACAAATGTCAGTTTACTCCACACCGGAGAGCCTTTTATATCGACAATTCTGCTGGCGAAAACATGCCTAAGTGCATCCTGGATTAGAGCATAAAAAACTATAATCAAAAATTAATATTACAAGAATTCTTAAAAAATAGGCGGTGGATTACATCTGAATATAGTTACTTGTAACCATGAAACTCAGCTAGCATCTTGAACGATTGATACTGTTACATGCAACTTAAGGAAGCTTATTGAAACAGCGGTAGGGACTTGGGAGGAGGAATAATATTCCGAGCTTTCAAGAAAAAACTATGGCAGGTAAAAAAATGAGATTGATGATACTACAAGGCTATTTGCTCCAGTATGTCGATGAAAACATCAGAGTGGATTACATTCAATTTTTAAGTCATCTCAAACAAAAATAAAGATAAAAATAAAAATCTACATTATTCTAATGATGTTAGTATTGACATTTTGAATAAAAGGTTATCTACAATGTTCTTTTTCTTTAAAAAGGTAAAAAGGTAAAATAAGAGGTGATAAGTTTTTTTATCCTTTTGTTGTCAAACTATTTGTTCCATGAGACAGTATTCTTACTGCAGTAGAGTTTAACCGCCAATTCTGGAATAGATTTGTGTGGTTTCTCAACCTTTTGTTAAGATATGCACCATCTCAATTTGGACCTGACTATGGACAATTTTGTACAGAAAACACGAAATAGAAGATATGGGATATTGTTAAAGGGACTCAAAAAATGGTTAAGGGATGACAAAAACTATATTGGGATATATTCCTAATATTAACTATATTAATAAAATTACAATATCACCTCTTTTTATTTCTAATGAATTCTTACAATCTCATTCCTTTTCTATCTTCTTCAACCCTAAAGGCAGCAACGACATTCTAAATATATATATAAACCGTGCTCAAATCCACAATATCTAACTTCAAAAGTTATTTGTTGCAAGTTTTTATCAACCTTCCGTAAAAAAATAGTAGGATTTTACATTATTAATTATTGTATAGGATTAAATGATTTACAGTTCACTTAGTATAACCAAAATATGTGATTTTTTTCAAAGGGATGATCAAAGACTGAAATAAAACTGAATGGTTTTGGCACAAAAGGTGTTTATCATAATGTCAAAGAAAATTATTTAAGTGGCTTATTAATTGAGGCTAAAAATGGAATAAACATATAAATTATAAAGGGAAACATAACATCTGGTGACCTCTCACAATGCTAATTTATTAAATAGGAAATAGTGGCCCTCTTAACTATTTTAGCAGTGCCTTTAACAATCTCCAAGACATAAAATAAAGAATCTATTTGTTGACAATGATAATATTCTGTGAAAGAAATTGAGTGATAGGTCCCTAATGACAATTCAAACGCACAAGAAATCTCCACCACTAATTATTTTCAAGAACGTTTCTCTTCTCCAACTAATCAAAATATGAATTTTTAGAATACAGTACGTTTTAATAGAAAAGTCGATTCTATTATCTGCATGTCAGTTAGCATTGTGCATATATAAAAGTGAAATCCATATATTTTAAAATTTTAGACTGAGATATGTTTCTATGGTAAAACCAAAATAGGGACGTACCTCCATTATTTAATCATAAGCATCAATATATTTTTGAGGATGTACAACTCAATGCTTAGAATATATTTTTCTAATGCACGTTATACTTTATTAACTCTGAAAATGTTGAACTTAGACTTTCTTTTCGCTTAAATGCATTGATTTATATAAGCTAGATGAACTAGAATTTTTGTAATCAATAAAAAAAATGAAAAACTTATAAATACATGCAAACAAGATTTGAATCGTAATTCATACAATTTATTTCTTATCGGGACGAGATTTGAATCATGGATAGTGGATTCAAATACTTCTTATTGAAATGTGTATAATACTTGCGTGCTAAAATTATGATCCACAAAAGTTGTCGAGTGACATTTCAATACACGAAAATTTGTAACTTTTTTGTTATACCGATGATTTATATTTTTGAAAATTGGTTTCATGCTTAAGTTTCTAAATTTTGAATCTAAAGCTTAATTATCTCTTCCATTTCACTTGAATGGAGTTTTGAATTGGAGTTCAAGAATAAAACCAAAATTGGAGTCGATTAATAATGGAGTTCAAATCGTAAGACTTTTGTGAATAGTACGTGCAAATGAGAAAAACGGAGTTCAACTTCCTTAGAGAAAGTTTAAGAAAGAGTCAATTTTTTCGAAATTGCATCATATACATTGAGTTACAAATTATGTGTACGATTAAATGGTGAAAATGATTCTTCAATCCTTTTTTTTATATTAAAAAAATATAATTTAAACTTTTGTCTTTTATGAATATTTTTAACGTAGAGAGATGCCTATCATGTACGTAGGAATACTCACGATACGTGTTAGTCAACGGTAAAAAGAGGATATGTAGTCTGATTTTCTACACAAAGCTATCATGTTATAATTCATGATTTTTAAAATTCATCGTGCAAGTAACCCAAAAGAGACCTAATTTGAATACAGCTATTGCATAAGAACTAATTGTGTATGTATATTATGATATAGTGATCTAGTAAGGATATTCATACTACATTGGGAACTGCGTATCTTTCAAACCATTTAACTCCGTCTGTTTAGTTTTCTATGCAGTCTGTCCCAAGTCAGGATAAAAGAGGAGGGTGACGATAGGCTTAACAAGCCAACGTAAAAAGCACAGCCTCTTTTATGGAAATGGAATCTAATCATATTTCATTGGGACGTAACCCCTTAGCGACGCGCCATATCGAAGCTCGAGTATGGTGAAAAGTGAGCAAGGGTTAGGTCGTC
The DNA here is from genome assembly GCA_030765085.1 of Allium cepa. Classification (NCBI taxonomy): domain Eukaryota; kingdom Viridiplantae; phylum Streptophyta; class Magnoliopsida; order Asparagales; family Amaryllidaceae; genus Allium; species Allium cepa. Next base: position 979,751,289 of record CM060939.1, read on the forward strand.
ACTCCCTTAGTGGTACACCATATCGAGGCTCGGGTATGGTGATAAACATACAAGGGTTGGATCGTCATTCCCTTAATGGCGCACTACATCGACGCCCCGATGTAGTGATAAACGAGCAAGGATCTTCACACTTTACTCGACGGATACGAGGGACAAGAAAGCTAACCGATGAAAGTAGGATTCGGTTAGATAGTTGGAATATAGGATCATTAACAGAAAGTTAAGAGAGATGGTTAACATTATGATTAGAAGACGTGTAAATATCTTATGCATTCAGAACACCAAATGAACGGGCCAGAAGGCGAAAGAGGTGGAGAACACAGACTTTAAGTTATGGTACACAAAAAAAGAACGTAACAAAAACGGAGTGGGCATTTTAATTGACAAGAACCTTAGAAACGGAGTGGTCGACGTTAGTTGACAAGGAGACAGGATCATCCTAAACAAGTTGGTAGTGGGCAATATGATTTTGAACGTCATTAGTGCTTATGTCCCACAAGTATGTTTAAGAGAAGCCGTCAAGAGGAATTTCTGAAAAGAGCTAGATGTCATGATTAGAAATGTGTCCAGTAAAGAAAAAAAATTCATAGAAGGAGATTTTAACGGCTACGTTGGTTGAACTAGCGGAGGTTTGAGAGAGTGCATGATGGTTTTGGATATGGCAATAGAAACCAAGGAGAAGAAATATTGAATTTCGCTATTGCTTCTGACCTCAGATAGCTAATACCTTTTTTAGAAAAAGACAATCGCACTTAGTTACATTTAGTAGTGGCCAACACTAACCAAATTGATTTTTTCCTTACTAGAAGAGATGACAAACGAGCTAATATAGATTGCAAAGTTATTCCTGAAAAGTGTGTCATCTCACAACATCATCTTTTGATATCCGAGTTTCATCTTCGATTACGCGTTCGACGGGATAAAGGAGCCAAGATTAGTCGAACGAAATGTTGGAAGCTTAAAAGAGACGCCTCACGGGTGTTTAAGGATAGTGCTGGGAGAAGAGGCATGGAATATGAAAGCAGAAGCAAATCACATATGGGATGAGATGGTAATGCGCATTGGGAAAGTGTCTACTGAGGTGTTTGAAATAACAAAAGGAAATAAAAGCGAACCTAAAGATTCATGGTGGTGGTGACGGCCATGAGCGCGTGAAAGATAGTGATCCACGTAGCAGAACCATGAGCTATGAGTTTTATAAGTTTTAGATTATAAGACTAGGGAACATGACCCTAAGACGTAGGTTTAGTCTTTGACCAATATTATTATTAGTACTATTATCACTATTATTATTATTATTATTATTATCATTTCTCTCTCATATATATATACACTTTATATATATACACACACATATATATTTTTATCTTTATTTCTATTTTACTTAGTTATTATTATTATTAGTTTATTTATTTGACTTTATTTTATTACTGTTATTGTTATTATTATGACTTTTAAATTGACTTTATCATTTAGTATTGGGTTCCATCTCTAGCCGACCCCAACTTGTTTGGGAATAATGGCTTTGTTGTTATTATTGTTGTGTTAATGATTGTGTAGAATCTAATTGTGTGGGATAAAATTGTGCATGAAGATTTGAGCACCAAGTAGGAAAGCAAAGCAAACTATATGTTTCAAAGTTTCATTTGCCTATGAGTTTTTGTCGTCTAACGCTTGTTTTGAAATGAAAGGAACACACATAATAACTTACAGAAGACATAAAAATAATTTCTGTACAAAAATAGTAGTTAATTTTATTGCACAAGCCATGAAATAAAAGGATGCATGTAAAACTGTTCTCATGGAAAGTATTGATTCTAGAAATGAGTTTCAAATTGAAATGAAATAGATATAAGGTGATCTGCTGAATGGAAAAACACCACAAAAGACATCTTTTACCGGATATGTCTCAATAAGATTGATCAAAGTTTGAAAATGAAACAAAATGAAGAAAAGATGACTGATCGTGTTTGTGGGTTGAAAAAGAAGCAATTGGCAAAGACAACACACATAGAAAAGGATACACCATGGTGGAATAAACATACAAAGCTTGCTTCATATCTGCATGGTGTAGTCATTGTTGTAACGATGAAGATCCCTTTCAAAAAAAAAGGCATTCATTAAATGAGTTTTACGAAAGATTTTCAAAGAAAAGTGTGTTCCTCTCTTTCCAGCATTATGCTTTATTAGGTTAGAATAACACATAGCTAAACAAAAAGCATAATTTATTATCCTGTTTTTCCACTTGAAATTAAAACCCTCATCCACTGTTTTTAAGATCCTACAGAAGACCCTGTGGAGACAAATATTTATACGAAAACAATTGCAAGTGAGTTTTGTTGTATAAAATATAATGCCGTAATCAATAAATGTGAATGCTCGGTGTGTAGGTAGGGAGGGAGGGAGAAAGAAAGGGGAGGGGATGAAGTCTTGATAAGAATGTTGAAGTTAAAGATAAGTTAGAGATTATTTTGACAATGATTTTAATGCAAGATACTTCTAAGTTGTAGAAAAGTGATAACAACCTCACATAAAGAATTACTATAATTTCATACCAAAAAATCAAGTTTAAAAAGTTGAAGAAGCCATAGAAAGAAATTATGAAAATTGTTTTAAGCAATGTGTGGTATGTACGTGTGATGTGTGTGGGGGGGGGGTGGTGTACACACATACATACATATGTGTGCATGTGTACCAAACCCCCTCCCCCCCCCATATTGAGGTGAAAAGGCTTAAGTTAGAAAACTACTAGACAATTAATTAGATTATTTAATTAAACTTGTGATGTAAATAAAATGACTAAACTATTAGAGTAATCAATTGATACGTTATAATACTAGATTTTTGGAAATATTATGTCTAAATAAAAAACACAAACATGCTGTAATACGAATTCAGTTTTTAAAAAGTTGTCACATAAGCTATCCGTTTATACACATCAGTGTGAGTATAGGTTGTTTAAATATATATAAGCATATGGCGAACTTTTTACACACATAGTTGGATTTGAATTATGTGGCGTTTGATTGAATGATCAAGTTCGGAAAACAATCTCTCCACTCCAGTGATGAAAGCAAAACTGTGTACATCTTGCCCATCTAGACTTTGGTAGAGCCGGAACCTTGTGCATTAGGTAGATAATGATGACAATGACGATACACACAAACACTACGAGTTCTTGAAGAGATGTTTCTAGTGAGGCAATAAGTTTTTTAAAGATATACTATGCTAAAAAATGGCATATCAAAAAGGTACTCACTGATGTGAAATTGTGAAAGGGCAGATGATAATTTGAATATGCTTTCACTGCCCACTGTACTTCGGTTCGGTTTCGAGTCAAATTTTATGCTAAAATGATGAAACAATCAAATGAATTTACAAAAACATGTATCATGTTTATGTAGTTATGGACTATGCCTAAGCACCACTATTTTTAAGCTTGTTATCTGACATTTAATGGTATTAAGATGTCTTGATTGGACAGTGCACGTTTGTGTCATATCTATGTCTTTTGTTCTTCAGTGACTTCTACAATGGGATAAATAGATAAATAGAAAGTTGGCACGACATTAAGCATTGGAGATGGACAATGAAGCTCAAGAGTTACACAGACATTGTTCTTTGCTAACATGGTGACACTGTTAATATTGAATAAAAAACTTCAAGGTTGAATTATGATCAAGTTCATGAACATAAGTTTAGTTTCGTAAAAAGATCATAAAAAAACAGAATGGCGTAACACTTGATGATACATCAATGACCAGGTATAAAAAAACAAATGTTTCAAAATAATCATTTGTATAGATGCACAGATTAATCAAGATATGAAGTCATTGAGGAGTGAGGACATATTTGTTGATAGAGAAGAACATGGCATGATCTCATGCGACAAATTTGGAAAGTTATATTTTAATTTTTATAGCATTCGAATATGATCATTTACCAATTAGAACACAATTTTACAAAGTGCGTCCTCGGCCTTTATCTTCTGAACCCCAAGTTAACATCAAACAAGTGTAAGATATTTTCAATAAAAATATATTAGTTAAATTAACCAGCATTACCAATCATCAATCCAAACATTCTCCTACATAAGGATCTCATAAAACACATACAAGCCCATACATTTTACTTGTATATAGAATAAAGATGCAATCAAGCAATTCACATGTCTATTTACAACAAACAAAGACATGGAGCAGAATAATGTAATCCAACTAGGATATAAAGATACAAATCTAACATTTAAACTGAAAATTTATACGTCCTTTTACCAAACTTATCGCAAATTTAGTGAAGGACTTCAACATCACCAATGCTAGTAGCGACGGCAATGAGGTAAGAAGATGTACAATGCAGTTAGCTATTTAATGAGTACGCTAGGATACTAGGATTCAGTGACTATGGAGACTATGCATGTTGACCTTAGCACATATACATGGACATGCATCTCATGATATTCTTTGCATCTTGTTTATTAGACACAATAGTGTCACACAGCGCACACAACCTCATGAGTTGGTCAGATTTACATCACATTTATACTCTGCACAGCATTCACACATACATACATACATGAATGCATGCATGTGTGTTCTCATTTTTCCACGCTTACTTTCAAATGCTTGTATTGTCTGCCTATATCTGTGTTCTATGTACTTTTCTGTTTTATTATGTTGTATTTTATTCTTTTCCCAATTTGGACGTACAACTATTGGTGTATAATTTTATTTTCATATTTCGTAAGCAATGAGAGATATTTTTTGTTTTTTCTTTACCGATATGTTTTATAATATATCATATACTTCACACCTTTTTCCTGTGTCGATGTTCCAATGAAATGATTATTTTAGGTTTTTTTGATGAAGCGGAAAATTTTGTGGTTTAAAAAAAAAAAACATGTGTCTATTTAAAAGGTTGCCGAAGGGATTTAATGCAAGCAAAGTAAAATGGTTAAGGAGAAAATAGTGATGATTTCAAGGGTAAGTTGCAACTAACGTTGATTCGATGTTTTCAAAGAACTAAATATTTCTCCTCTGTGGCAACATGATTGTATTTTCTGAGTTTTTTAAGCCACAAATCTAAAACATACAAAAACATGATATTTAATCCTTTTTAAGAATATCATCTTCTACAGATCATTTTGAAACTTACAACGCTTTCAAAATTGAATCGAAGTTGACTATTATAACTTTTAATTTACATGGTTCTTTGAAACATTAATTTAGTAGTATTAGGATTATTAAAAAGTCAATTGTTTATGCAGATGGTTCAATAGCATTTATGTATAGCTCAAAAAATAAAAATAAAAGATGCAAGTGGAGTTTGACATCCGCATTCAGATTTGTCACATTAGAAGTTTCGAAACGAGTTCATGTTTTGTAAATAAGATTTTATTGCCATACAGCTCGATGAAAAGTAAATCACATCTAAATATGCATTATTTCAACAACAAAATAAAATGAGAAAAAGGAAGGTGCTTTAAGAAGAATTATATGAGGGTTATAAGAGATATGGAGATCATTTCAACTATAAGTGTATCATATCTAAATAATGCATTGTTTCAATCAATTAAATGGGAAAAAGAAAGGTGTTTTGAGAAGAATTATATGAGGGTTATAAGAAGGGATACAGATTCTTGCAACACGCATGTATGCGTACATACATACGACAATACCAAATATAGCACTTTATCTACAGCTCGACCTATTGTATCTAATTCATGTAATCAATAATTAAGTGATGGTAACATCCTTAATTCTCATTATCAATGAAACAATTGTCATGTCGGCGTTCTGACCAAATCAATTCAATAGACCCGAATTAGGACGTTAAACTATAAATGTCAATATTTTGGTTTTCAATTAATTTGCGATGTTAAAAGATACTACTACAAGATCTATGGATTTGAGACAATGCCATGCCACTATTACCAGTGTCTCCGGTTTTGTTTAAATATTTCTTGCTAGCTATTACGATGGGTTTTAGAACAACCGGTTATGATCGTAGATGAAAATATTGGTTTTGACACAATTTTATAAGATGTTCTAATCAAGATTCTAGAACTCTGTTTCGGTCACGGCTTCGATCAAAAAAATTCTTAGTTTCATGTGATTTCGAAAATTTCAAAATGTTTTGGTTTCAGTTTCGGTCTCGGTTTCCATTTTTAATGACTTGTTAATGAAAATGTAATAATAATCTTTGTAGACAAAATATAAAACATGGTTTATAAAAAAACAGAATTCAACATAAAATATTATAAACAAATAAACTAAACCCTAACCGCTTTATGGTTTAACCATTACTTATTTAAAATAGAAAACTAATTGCTAGCCCAGCCCGGTCCAAAACCAAAATAAATCCATGTTGATTTGCTGAAACTTATGAAATAAAATAAAAAATTGACATCCTACTCCATTGCTTTCAAGCCCAAGATTAATTCTTAGCCCAACTCAACCATGAAGTAAGTAATTACTTTATGCCCAGTCCAATCCATACAATACATTAATTCAACTTCACCCTAGCCCCTAAAAGCACCGATACTCTCTACCGCAAACCCAAAAAAATGAAAAGGGAAACAAAATACAGCAGACTACGAAATTCGATTGAAGTATGCTATCATGAAGCCGACGACGAGACTGAAAACGATCAACGACGAGATTCGATCTCTCTAGCTAGATTCCATTTAAGTCGAAGACGAGATTGAAGTCGATAAAGAAATTGAAGCTTTAACTTCCGATTGAAGCGTATAGTTTCATATATATATTCAACTAAATGCTTGTAAATTTCAAACTTTTCCCAGCTTCCCAACCGAAACTGGATTCTTGCTAGGGTTTCGTCCTGTAGTCCACCGAAACCAAACCGAGGCGGACGGAATTTCGGTATTTTGGCCGAAACCTCAAACATTGATCTTCAATAACCAATCATAGACGCTTTCAAGTTAATTATTCATCGGTTTTAGATGTTTAACGTCGAAAATAAAACCAAAATGCGTTAGAGAAAAACATCATCAAGATGGAAAGCATCGTTAAGTGTTGTCTGTGTGTACGCATGCACACATACACATACATACATATGTGTATGTATGAGGAGGGATCAACATCTTTGATTTGTGCCACGTTCAATTTATGGTATCTAGGACTTTCGAACTCGATAATTTTTTTCAGGCATGATCTACTTATCATCAACATCTCTCCAAAGAATTACCTTATTTCGATAAATTTAGACCATCAAAATTAATTATGCAATATATTATTGTGTATTAAAAAACCAATGGTAGTCACTGTTTTAAAGTGTCAATTTGTAATGGGTCAGAGATATTGAAATAAATAATTTTTCATAGATGTTATTGGTCGTAAAGTAGATCACGTCCGGAAAAAACATATCAAATTTCAACAATCTTAGATAGCAAAAAACAAACTATGCGCGGATCGAGGATTTTAAAAAGAAATGATGTTGATTCCTCCTATACACTACACACATCTGTGTGTAGACAAACGTCTCTTTAGATATATGAAGAAAAAATAATTCTAAATATATCTCTCTCTACACACAGATGTGTGTGTACACACACATATACACATATGAATGTTCAATGACACCCTTTTAGAACATCCTTTAGCATCCAATCATATTTTGCGTTATACGATTTTAAATATCATGAAGTTTTGTGGATGTTTAATCTATATGAGTATCATCCCTAAAAAAATATAAGATCATTTTGAGATTTCTAACTCATCAAAATAACAAATCGTTAACCTAAAAGCATTTATTTTACACGTTGGTTTGAAACATTAAATTTATCATATTACATATATTTAAATGTGCTCAAATTTTGTGGAGATGATTTTGAGTATGATATGAACATGTCCATAAAATTTCATAGCATTTAAAATCGTGTAATTCAAAATATGATAGTGCTGCTACAGGGGAGTTCCAAAAGAAGGGTGTCGTTGAACACACACTCACACACATATATATAACGGTATTTTATTGCTCTAGCTCAAAGTTTAATCCGTTTTAAAAAAATATGTTAGGATCCCTCCTAATTTAACAAGTTGTTGATTTTGTACTTTTATGTTTTATTTCTTCTATGTGTTGAATTCCTAAATGTGTTTTTATTATTATGTAATGAATGAATGTTGCATTTGTAATTCTGGGGATTCAACGTTAATTTTGTAACCATTTTTCTGTAAGTATTCAATGAGCTGAACCCCTAAGTGTGTTTTTATTATTATGTAATGAATGAATGAATGTTGCATTTGTAATTCTGGGGATCCAACGCCAACTTTGAAACTATTTTTCTGTAAGTAATAAAAGTACCTTATTTGTTCAAAATAATAATAGCAACGATGATGATAATAATAGCAGCAGCAACAATAATAATCTAAGAGTGCATAAGTGAATCAATTGAAAGTTTTAGTATAGTCAAAACTACACTACCTCGGTTTTGGCAGTTAGAACCAATGGTTCCAGTTGTGGATAGTTCCAATTGAACCGGCCAAAACACGCAGAAAAAAATTTAGGAGGAAGCCTTGGATAGTTCCAGTTGTGGCATGTTATAATATAGCTACTTTCAAAATATCTAAAATGAAGCTGTAACTATCCATGCAACAATCAAAGATAAAATCAATGGAATTCCAAATACCAAAATTATCAACTCACTGTAGAATTATGACAAATGATCTTCTCCAAGCTCCCTCTCAATTCCAACAACCCTTTCGCTTGTACAGTAGATAAATCACACCCCCTCAACTCCAAAACTCTTAGCTTCCCAAACCCCAAAATAGATATCGGAGTCCTATCCCTAGCTCCAAATTCCAAACATGACACAATCTTCAAAGAAGTCAGCAACCCCAAAATCCTCCTCAAATGCTCCAATGCCCTATGATCGCCAAGATCCGACACGTAAGCCCGCAGATAGTCGACGGGAGCACAGGATACCAAAGAGTTTATCTCAGACAGCGATTCCAACCGCGACTGAACGTAGTGAAGCCCGACCGGGTTCAGTTTCAGGGTTAGGGTTCCATCTAAGAGAGAGGCGGTGTTCGCGTCGATGAATTTCAGAAGCGAGGCGAGGTAGAGATCGCCTGTTAGGATCGGCGTTTGAGATGTGGAAGCCATGATAATTACATATTTCGAGAATCGGCGTTTGGCGGAGGAACCGCCATTGGAATTTCTCTGATTTTGAGGTGACGGAGAGCAACGAACGATGTAATGCAAAGCAATGATTGGTTTAGCGTGTTTAGGTGTGTACAGAGTATAACTTAATTATCATATGACTTCCCAGTTAATTTAACTGGTGTTTCTTTTATTATCGTGATGAAATGAAAGTCGGGTTATATTCCGATAATAAAAGGTTTCGACAATGCCCATTTTGATCATAGATTGATTTATATGAAGCGTTGTTATAATCGATTAATACATGTTTAAGAGTTTCACACACACTGAACGTTACGTGTGTGTATATATGTATATATCTTTATATTCATTTTTTATTTTTGTGAAAATTAATTCAATATAAACGGAAGTATAATTGAATAAAAAAGTTATAACCACTCAAAACATTCAAATTTGATGGTTTGAGAATTGCGATTAAAATTACATATACCCATCAACAACTGATGTGAAATAAAAAACTTACCAGCAAAGGTTATGATGACACCTGAATTATAGAACCGTCCAAAACCAATCAAAACCGATAGAAAATAAACTTACAAGCGGAATCTAAAGTCTGCTTGAAATAATTGTTACATCCTACTTTTTTTTTTCTTTTGCTTTCCAATTTGGGTACAAATTGGATTCATTTTCCTTAAACTATATTGATATAAAGTGGTTGGTTCATGAAACTCACTCGGTCCAAACAAGATTATTATACAAACATTGTATGGATCGAGCGAAATTTCACATAAACCTCGCTCCATTCGACCTTATTTTCACGATTATTTCACTTGATCGTGATTGGTTGTCTTTTGAAGATACGGACAATTTTAAAATATTTAAAATAAATAAAGTAGTGCGGTCTGTAAGGAGGAAATCGGAGTATTAATAGAATGAGTAGAAAATGAAAATGCAGCTGGTTACTGTCATGATAAAATAATTTTAATGTTAGAAGAAATACAAACTATAAGCTGAGGGTATATTTCACTGAAGTTAGCAAGTGGTCCATAGAAGATATATTGGAATGAAACTGTGACAACCCGGAATTTTCGAGCAATATCAATTTAATAATCTGCATTAAAAATTAAATTGATTTGATATATCTTTGTTAATAAGATCTGAATTAATACTTTTCTTAATATAAATATCTAATTGGTAAATTTTATCTGTTAAAAATTAATTGATTGTTTTCTATTTATAAATGTATATATTTGTATACATTGTAAACAGTTGAGCTTTGTTTTAAAAGTTTAACTAATAAATTATGTTTCCAAATTCTAATATACATTTTAGTGAATTGAAAATTATGTTTTATTTAATATAAACTTTTCAAAGCTAATTAAATAAATAAATATGTGATTTTAAATACATAGGATAAATGTTTAAAAAGTTTAAAACTTATTTTAACTTAAGTTTAGATTTAAATTTATTAACAAAAAGATTTGTTTTCTTTTCTTTTTAGTATAGCTCGATAAAAATATGAATTTAAAATGATATATGAGTTTTAATGCAATTTTGTCAAATGGTACATTAATAAAATAAGCAGTTTATAATAAAAAGATAACTTATTTTATCTATCATTTCAAATTGATAAGTGTGTTACTTTTAAATAATGTTAATAAATAAAAATACAAGACTATAACATAAATTGGGAAAAATATAAAGTAAGTACATTGGCTAAATTTAATAACATAACAACTATTAAATTCATTTAGATTTCAAACAACAAAACAAAAGAAATAACATTCACATACATATCAAAAATATAATAACAAGACAACAATTAAACTAGAAACAAATAAATTTTCAAGTTTGTGAACAATCATAAGAAAAACTGCAGCATATATATATATATATATATATATATATGAAGGCTTGCTAGGGAAGACAACGTTATGTATTCTTAAACAAACAAACAAAAGTAATTAATGTAAATCTTTCTAGCACAGTACACTTCATATCAGCCTCCACCCTAAACAAATATCTCTGTTTTAAATATGTACAAACAAAGATTATATGCTGTATTGTACCAGTATTGTCACAATTATATGAAACATAATAATATACCATGTCTATCATTCTTTGATATATATCCCTATTTCTCATTTCAGTTCGTAAAACCAAAACTAGAATCTGAAGTAAAAACCTATTTCAAACTAAAACAAAGCTCTACTTGAACATAAATCAAGATGCAATCTAACAGAGGATCAAGATGAAGAGTTTAGCCTGAGAATTTTCAATCCTGTGTCCTTTTGAAAGCTTTGTTCTCTTATCTGGTGAGTAACTTTAAAAAGCAAATAAATAAATCTGTTGAATGCTTATTGGTGAATAATCATGTATGTATATCTATTGGTCCTTTTGGTGTATATTTTCAATTTGATGTAGTGTTACAGGTTGTTGTTTTAAACTTTATCTGTTCCCAGTTCAAAACACAAAACTGTTTGATTCAAAAAAAAAAAAACATTTACTCCTTTTCTGATTGATGAATGAACTTAAGATTCGAACAAAAGATGCTTGTATCATTACAAACTAAGTTTAAAAATTTAGTTAAGATAAAAACAACTTAAAATTTTTCTCTGGAACCCAAATCTCTGAACAAACTCAAGATTGACCGAATTTCGAATTTCACCGATCATTGATTCAGGTATCTTACTAGAATCTATACCGAAAATGATGTTTTTTAAGGTAGGTTTGGGAATTTTTAATGGTGTGATTTGAGTGCGGCTTGTGTTTTTCTGTTTGGGGCTTTTCGAGTTGTTGTGGGCGATCACGTTGATCTGGAGGGTCGAGCTTCTGTCTGGGGGTGGAGGAGTCCACCGTGGGTTGGGGAAAAATAGTGGGTGGCGGCGCAGTGGGTCGTGGAAGCGGCGGCGTGGGTTTAAAATTTTTAAACCTAAATTTTTCTGTGCTTTGAGTTTTGATCACCGCGGCCAGTGCAAGCGTTCGAGTGACGCATGGTTTTGAGGGGAGGTAGATGGGAGATGGTCGATGCTGCAGCCGGAGTTTGGTGGCCTCCGGTGGTCGGAGCATCGCACACGTAACGTTGCAGGTTTGAGAGGATGTGGGGTTGTGTTTCCAGGTTTTTATCGAGCTCGTTTTTTTATTTTCGATGAAGGGAGTGGTTCTGATGGTGGTGGATGGACCAGTGAGTGGTAGTCGACTTGTGGGGGAGAGTCGGCGATGGACGGAGCCTCGCCGTGGACGGTGCACGTGCACCATGCATATTGAAGTTTGGGGTTTCTTTTTGGGTTGTGCAGTTTTCCTTGGGTTTCACTCGAGTCTTTGGGATATTGACTCGAAGCAATGAGGGGTTTTTTCTCGAAGTTAACAAGGGGGGTGCTCGAGTTGTTGTTGTTCAGGCTTTAAAACCTGTAACAGTTTTAACAGTTTTGAACTTTTGTTTTAAATTTAAATCAAAGTTAAACCTAGTTTTAAAACAAGTTTAAATGGTGAATTTAAGTTAGTTTTGAAATAGAGTTGGAAATAATAAAGTTCCATAATTTAAATTATTTTAATAACTTAAAAGTGCTTAATGTTTAGGTGTATTCAAAAAGGAGTTGAATTCAAAGATGAGATATAAATTGTTAAGGGAAGATTTAAACAAAGTTAACACCTAAATTGAAATCAGGACTTAAAATTGAAATTCTAGATTTGGAAATAAAATAAAGTTTTATAAATTTAATTGATTTAAATAAGTTTTAAGTGTTAAAATATGCTTTTAAACATGTGAGTTTAAAAAGGGTTCCGAAAAAATTAGTTTTAAACTTTATTAAGGATAAATTGGGATTTATTAGGAAGTAATTTGAAATAAATGTTTTAAACATATTGAAAGTGAAAACTTAATCAAAATAAGAATAATTTTACTTTAAGTAATGAAGATTTAGAATTTATATCCATTAACCTTTAAGCTAATTAAGTATGAATAATTAATGATTGATATTATTTAAATTAGTAATTATAAGTTTAAATGTAGTAACTAAAGTTAAATAATGAATTAATTATAATTAAGAGCCATAGATTAGACTTTTATTTAAATTAATAAATTTTAATGGTTAATCAAACTTATAATTAATAATGATTAATATAAGTTAATTATTTTGAATGAAAATAATTAAATAAGTGTTAACTAGATTATTTTGTAATTAATTAATGTGATTGGTTTTTAATAAATTAATTGGATTACTTAATCATTGTAATAGTTTAAATGTAATTATTTATTTGGAAAGTAATTAAGGAATTAATTACTTATTAATTGTGTAAATTGATTTAATTTGAGTTAATTAATTTAGTTTAATTAACTGATATTTTGGAAGTAAATTACTTAGTGAAATAATTGATGAAATTATTGGATGATGTTGTTAATGGAAGTAATTGGAGTATAATTACTTAAAATTAATCAAGGGATTTATTAAGCTTATTATTGAGGAGTAATTAGTTAAGGACGGTTAATTACCGTATGTTATTAATCAAGAAGGTAATATATGTGATTTGAAGATTAGTATTCTTAACGAAATTAATAAAATAACAAGTGAAAAATGTAATTAGGAAATTGATTAATTTGGGAATAATAAATCAACAAGATAATTAAATGGTAATAAATCTATATAAATGTAATGATTTATTCAAAGATTATTCTCTGTAAATAAATTTAAGGAAATTACTGGAACGCAGCAAAAGATATTTAAATCAAAGATGATTAATTGGAATATATAAGCAATTGATGATAAGATTTAAATTAAGTTAATTAATTTTAATTAATTTAAGAAATCAATTGATGATTTGGTATGTGTAATTACTTAGTGTAATTAATAGAGTATAACTACTTAGAAAAGTAATTAGATGATAATTACTTGATGAAATTAATACAAGATGATTTGTAAGTGAAGTAATTTGGGTAGTTTCTTTTGTAATTAATCAAAGGATTAATTTATGGAATTAATTAATCATGGAATGATTAATAAGTAGGGTAGTTAATTACTGATTTGTTATTAATCAAGGGTGATTAATAATTGTGTTTAAATAAAGATTAACCACTTAATGTAATTAATTTAAATAAAGCAATTTAATATAAATTGGAGATCATTAATTAATATAATTAATGATGTAATTAAGAATTGTTAATTAAGGAATAATTAATAGGGAAGTAATTAAATGTTAATTGCTATGAATTATTTAGAATAATTCATTTGAGAAATTAATTAAAGACTAAATTATTTCTTGTAATTAGAGAATGATTAATTAATTTGATTTATAATTAATTAATGATTATGAGAGCAGGATTTATGGAATAGGTAATCAATTTAATTTAAATTAATTAAAGATAGAAGTAATTAATTTGATTCATTTTAAATTAATTATAGATTGTGATTCATAAATCATTGCTTATGGATGATATTGATATTTCATTGATTGATGGTGATCTCAAATATGAGATGGATAATATCTATGTGATATGGATGTAGGGTTTAAGTATGATAATATTAATTATCTGTTTGGATGATGATATTAATTATCTGTTTATGATGATAATGTGATTATCTATTATGAGATGTGAATTATCTATCTGTGTATATTAATGATATTGAATTGACTGTTAAGACTAAATAGACAACTTGGCCTTAAAAGATACGTTTTGGATTTCGATGAGACCGGGATCGGATTTTCCATATTTGGACATCCGAAAACCACATCGATCCAAATTAACGATAGGTCGTGAATCTGAAGTAAAGATGAAGATTCAGAATGCAAGGATTTTTTTTTTTTGAAACTGGGTACTTATATTTACAAAGTAGGCAGCACACAAGTCTGCAGGAATCATCGTAACGTACAGTTTAATATGCCAGAGGCAGGGATCGAACTGCCGACCTTGTCGTCAACAGCCTGGCGTTATTACCACTGCGCCAAGGCCTCAGACGATTCAGAATGCAAGGATTATCGTCGTTAACTCTGAGGGTGATTCCAAAATGAGTGTAACGAGGTAATGCCTTCGGTTTCGTTCGAACCTAGAACGAACTTGTATGGATTGAATGCTTTCAACACATCGTCAGGTGGGTGATGAGCATTCTAAGAGATATGTTCTATAAAGGTAATCGTAACCTCAAGCCTCATCAACTGGGAATGGCTAAACAGGGGAGGTGCAGCAAGGTTAGGTGGGTCATACCTGTAGGATCGATTTCACCCTAGAGGGGGGGTGAATAGGGTGATTGTGTAAATTATTAAAATTAATCGCGGAAGCTTATGAATTAATTTCAATTCAGATCACAGAATAGCAGCACAGATATTGCAGAATATAAATAACAGAACAACACAGAATTTACCCAGCTTCGGCAAAACCCTGCCTACGTGCTGCCCCCAAGGTTTCTACTAGAAATTAGATAGTCTCTCGCTTACACACGTAAACTCGCTATACCCGCTATTGACTAATCTAACTCTACGCTCAAAACCCTGTCACAACTCAACTACCGAGTTGCGAATTCTCAAGCTATGCCACGTAGCTTGTCCCCTAGTCACACGACTAGAAATTAAAACGGTATAAAAGAAAAATACAAATTAAAAACAATTTGAAATACAAAACCCTATTTAATAAAAACTAAGCCCAAATTAATAAAACAAAGGCCGGCCCCTTATTCACTTCTTCAACCCGTTCCTTTTTCTTTGCTTTGTGAAAATATGGCCGATCCTCTTTCGTTCCTCTTTGCGAATTAGGGCTTTCATTCGTGTTAGGGCTTTCATTCGTGCGATCCAATTTAGGGTTATTGGAGAAGTCGACTGATTAGTTGGTTGATTGCAATCACTGTTTCTCTGATTTGCTTCAATTGTTTGTGGCTTCTCCTCCTTGATCGAGTTCGATTGCTTCGGTATGTAATTTAATCTTTCGTACTTGAACTCGATGGCTTTTAAATTGCCGATGATGATTGTGTTTAAATAGGAATCGAATTCTTATATTCTCGTTCATTCTGATGATTTGAATTTGTCAATTATTTTATCTCTGCCGTATGATTATGCTTGAACGATTATGATCTCTCTGACTTTGTCACTTCGTATATATTTTGTGATGCTTGCTTACTTGATGTTCACGGCATCAATTTTCTTTGACTTCGATATTCTTTGTTGGCCACGGCTTCGATTTTTGACTTTGTGATGAAGTTTGACTCATTCATCATTGACTGTGACGATTTTTGGCTTTGGCTTTGCTATGCTTCCACGGCTTCGACCCTTACATTGTTCACCTCGGCCTATAGTGTTCATGTTGTACTTGGATAGTTGGTTACTGTGTACTTGTTGAAATGATTGAGACTTGCAGTTTACTCGGCTTTGAATTTTTCTCTGACTTGATAAATTTGGTACAACTTGATTTTTGATAATCAACGTTTTGACACGTGACTTGGTCATTATGTCTTTGATGTTTATTATTCTTCTTTGACTTTGATATTTTGTAAATTGGCTTCGGCCACTGTCTGCATTCCTGTAGCTTTGTTCAAGTTATCTTGGGCATTGTTGTATCCATTGCAGTCTTGTAATCTTCACTCTGACCATACTGCATTGTTTCGATGTCATTGATTTGTTTAGCCTCGGCATTGACTGGTTTCATGCTTGTTGTCATTTGCAACTGGTCTCTGTGCATTTCTTTGCGTTCATTTGAGTTGTTGATATTTAGTTGCTGTCTCCACTTGCTTGAGTTTCACTGCCATAAGTTGTGCATGTGTGTTGCATTTCATTTGCAGCCTTGACTTTTGTGATATTTGACAACTCTGGCTCGATGTTGTTACTTTGGTGAAGTGATTTTTGCTGTAGTCTTTGTTTGATTCAGTCCAAGTTGCATTTGTTCCATACTTTAGTTCATCTGTATATTGCTGAAATCTTCATTGAGCTTGTATATGAGTTGTTTCACTGGTGGCCAATGTGCATGCTTCACTGTTCTTTGCATTTTTTCATATGAGTGTGCTCACTGTTGTTTGTACCTGTTGCACTCTGGTCTGTCCACTGCAGTTTGTGGCTTGCAACTGACTTGCTTGCATTGGTGCTGTTGCAATTCGTTTCGGCCTGACCCTTCCATATGCTCTCTGATAATGTTGAACTTCACTGTTGCTGTTGTGTTCTGTTCATTCCTAGTTGCCTTGTTGCAGTTTGATTGTGATATCCATGTTGCAGTCCATTTTGATGTTGGTCTTCGTTGCATTCATGTCATGTCGCCTTGTGTTGAATCCAGTTTCAAAACTCGGATTTGACCTTGTGCTTGTGTCGTGATTTTCAATGTTATTGCACGTGAGTTGAACCCGGTTTTTCATTTGGGTTTGACCTGTGCTCACCTGTCCCTGTAAAACAATCAAGTGTATATATCGGCGTGCACGGTCTTGTGGCATATACAGTAATATACTGTGTATGTCACAAGTTGTTCGTGTATGATGAATTCAAATTTAAATTATGACGAACAACCCAAATAACTGAGGCAAATCATATTTTTTAAAAACCATATTTTATTTTATATTGCAAAAATATTTCTTTTTCAATTTTACTGCGTTAGTTTATATTTTTGCAGATTTCTCAGATGCTGGATTCAAACTGGAATGCAGTTGAAGATAAAAATACGAGTGTGAGTGATATGTAGTGAGGTGCTGATGTAAATGTGAAAAATATGATGTAATCAAGGTTGTATAGTTATAGTGAGAGCTTGAAATTGTACTATTCAAAGATGTAATAAATATTTGTTTAAATAAAATATTTGTTTGAATTCAAATTCCGTGTTATTTATTTTATTCAGCAAATATTTATTTAATCTGTGAAAAATAAAATAGTATATTATCAAATACATTTAAACGAATGTATATATGTTTATTATCATCAAACAAAAATCATATAAGCGCATATTTTACAATCTCCCCCTTTTGATGATAACAAACATATATTTAATATTTTGAATATGTTAAATGTATTTTGAATATGTTAAATGTATTTGATCATTGATATATCCTAATTGCTCCCCCTATTTAAATGCTTCCTCTCTATACGATGCTCCCCCTACATATATGCATACAAATAAAAATATGCAAATGATCCTAGATGCAAATAGAAAATTATTTGACCTTTGCTTGATTTTATTTGACAAAATCTTAACTTTTCTCTCCCCGAATAATAGTGTTAGAGAAAATAGAGATAAAGTAATTGATATCAATCCAACATTAAAACTCAATTGAATATAAATATTAAATTTCAATAAAAAAATCAAACAAAAATCCTAAATATTTTGTTAGGCGCATATTCCACTTTTAGAATGATGGAAATGATGTCATCATATAAACCATACAGTTGTGTCTATTTGTGGTATATTTATATCAGGAATTTGAATATCTACTAACCATGCATAACCGTTAGGACTTTTAAATGAGATTAGTAGTATTTCAATTTTATTTTAAAAAAATATGAATTCAAGTATCTTCTAACCACGCATAACCGTGAGGACTTTTAAATGGGATTAGAATCAACTTGTTTATTTTACAAATCAACTTTTGATATGCGTTTCATACATGCATAACCACGAGGACTTTTAAATGAGCATGGAAGCACATAACAAATTCCAAGTAATTCACCCATGCATAACCGTGAGGACTTTTAAATGAGAGTGAATACTTAGGTATTTATTATTATTATTATTACCCTTTTTTTTTTTAAAAAAATGAAAAATGAAAAAACGAACGATTCCTGTTTAAAGTATCACATATCGACAAACTATATAGAATTTTGATGAGTGATGGTTGTTAGAAATATGATAGATATAGAGATGGTCATGGAATTTTTACCAACAAAAAGTTTTATAACTCTTGTTTAAATTTCTAAAGAAATTTATTAATTATACCGTCTCAAGTCATAATATTTGATTAATATTAACACTCATCACTTTTTCAATCACTATTTTTCTTTTCGATAATCATTTGGGAGTCAGATTAGTTAAAATGTCATTTAAAATCAAATTCAAAAAATAATTATGAAATTAATTTTTCAAAATGACTAATCTGAAAATATGGTCAAAAATGATTTTCTCGAGGGGGTTTTATAAGAAAATTTTCTGCAATTTGAAAATTATTTGAAATGAAAAATATGCAGATATTTTCTTTGAAAAACGATGCAGTTACTAAATGTCTCAAAAATCACGTTCAACTAGTAATTTTTCTATCAACTAGATTACCAGTGTAATCTTCATCTGAATTTCTCTTTCACTCAAAATTATCATCAACTGAATTTGATAGACCAAACCATGAAGTGTGCAAAAAAAAAAAAATTCAAACTCAATTTTAACAGCAATTTAAATGACATTCTCTTGAATTTGAAATGAAGCTGTGTTAATCAAAAACTGTGAATATAGAGTTAGCCGCATTATAACCAATTGTATTATCCAACAAAACACTATTTTTAATCCAAACTGATATATATGAAGTAATTCAAAGAATCTAGAGATTATTATAGTGTTTTTGGCATAAGAATATAATCGGCCAACTATGTTGAATAAGTCAGAATCAAAAATCATCATCTTTTCATCAATCTCAATATTGGCTGATTTTAATTCAGAATATGGTGCAGATTATCACATTTAATATATCGTTTAAAACATACCATTACCTGTTTTACCTTTACGATATTTTTCGTCGTTGTCCATTGTGATTCTGTCACCTTTATACTAGGCTAAGGAACTTTGTTTCGTCGTCCGTTGTGTTTCTGGAACAGCCAAAAATCCAGAGTACACTGTTGTTGTTCCTTAGCCTGCCACCACACCTACACGATGAAAGATTTATGTGACCTATTTGTTTTTATAGGTCCATGGTTATTAGTGGCAGAAAATTTTGAAAAATAATTTTGTGTAGACCCAAAACTGTTTATAATTGTTCCCTTCGGCACCCAAATTTGTTTAACTTTGAGAGATTTTATATTTGTGCCTTTTGGAACCCAAATTGGTATAGTTTTCACATGTTTGGGTCTATACCAACAATTATTGTGATCGTGTCCAAATTTTCTACAAATTGTACACAAAAAATTAACTTGATTAATATTGCTTGCAACAATTTTCAAATTATTGTATCCAAGTCCTTGTCTAACCGTATTAACAGTTTGCTTTCCTAATAGCATATTCAACGATTTTTCACTTTTTGAAAATTTATCTAAAGTAGTAGACAGTTGTTGGACTTGTGATTTGAGAGATTCATTTTCGTTTAACAATTGTGTGCACTTTTTAATAGAATTCTCTCTCCTAGTATTTTCATTCTCCTTTAAAATCAGAATTTCATTTTCAAGTGATTTTATATTGATTTCTGATTTTTTAATTTCCTTTTCAAATGTTGGACACTTATCACACTTAGGGATCCTACTTTGATAGGTTTTAACTAATTGATCAAGTTGTTTATTACATTCTATCAAAGTATCTTTTTGAGATTCAAGTTTGGCGTATTTTTCCCTAAGTCGTTCAAAACAACCGTTTACTTCATGAAAATATATAAGAAACTCAGAATGGGTAAGTTTTGATACCTCACTTGGCTCGTCATCGTCACTGTCAGTTGTATCACCTCGAAGACACAATTCTGCCTTTTCGCTTTCACTACCAGTGCTTTGATCATTCTCGTCTATTTCATACCAAGTGGCTGCAAAACTTTTCTTTTTCTGCTTCTTTCCATGGCTGGATTTAATTTGTGGACAATCGGGCTTGATATGGCCGGGTTTGTTGCAATTGTAACAAATAAACTTTTGTTCTTCTGAGTAGTCTAGTGCTTTGGCTATTCTGCTTTTTGCTTTTTGAATTCGAGCTGAATTTCCATGTTTTTGATTCCATTTTTTGAATTTCCTTATTAACAGCTCCAATTCTGCTGCTCCATCATCTTCATCGTTATCATCATCACTTTCGGTTGTTCCTTTGAGAGCTATTGATTTCTTTTGAGTGTCACTTCCTTCACGCTCTTCCTTGAATTTCATTTCTAGCTCATAAGTGGTGAGATTTCCGATGAGTTCTTCAACTTTAAGTTGTTTTAAATCTTTCGATTCTTGTATGGCAGTTACTTTTGCTTCAAAGCTTCGTGGAAGGACTCTGAGGATTTTCCGGACTATTTCTAATTCGGTGTATGTTTTTCCGAGAGCTTTTGATTTGTATACAATATTGGAGAGTCGTCCGTACATCTCTTTGACATTTTCTTCCTTCGCCATTTTGAAGTTCTCGTATTCGCTGCTTAGCATTGTAAGGCGAGATTCTTTAACTTGAGATGTTCCTTCGTGAGTCACTTCTAGTATGTGCCATATTTCCTGCGCAGTTAGACAATGTGAGACACGATTGAATTCAAATTGATCCAATGAACAGATAATAGAATTCATAGCTTTGGCATTAGTATTTTGTAATTTATTTTCTAGTTCTGTCCATTGTTCCTTTGGTTTCTCTATTTCCTGATTATCTACACTTATAGTTGGTATTCTATAACCTGTCTCAACAATATTCCAAGCGTCAATGGTTTTCAGAAAAATTTGCATTCGATTTTTCCAATAAGCATATTCACCATTGAACATTGGTGGTCTAACTATGGATTGACCTTCTGCAAAAGCATTATTAAAAGAAGCCATTTTAAAAATTCAAATTTTTAAAACAAAAACCGATTTTTTTTTAAAACACGAATTTTTAAAACAAAAATTGATTTTTGTAAAATCAAATTTTTTAAAACAAAAACGGCTTTTGTTCCTAGCTCTGATACCACTTGTAGGATCGATTTCACCCTAGAGGGGGGGGGGTGAATAGGGTGATTGTGTAAATTATTAAAATTAATCGCGGAAGCTTATGAATTAATTTCAATTCAGATCACAGAATAGCAGCACAGATATTGCAGAATATAAATAACATAACAACACAAAATTTACCCAGCTTCGGCAAAACCCTGCCTACGTGCTGCCCCCAAGGTTTCTACTAGAAATTAGATAGTCCCTCGCTTACACACGTAAACTCGCTATACCCGCTATTGACTAATCTAACTCTACGCTCAAAACCCTGCCACAACTCAACTACCTAGTTGCGAATTCTCAAGCTACGCCACGTAGCTTGTCCCCTAGTCACACGACTAGAAATTAAAACGGTTTAAAAGAAAAATACAAATTAAAAACAATTTGAAATACAAAACCCTATTTAATAAAAACTAAGCCCAAATTAATAAAACAAAGGCCGGCCCCTTATTCACTTCTTCAACCCGTTCCTTTTTCTTTGCTTTGTGAAAATATGGCCGATCCTCTTTCGTTCCTCTTTGCGAATTAGGGCTTTCGTTCGTGCGATCCAATTTAGGGTTATTGGAGAAGTCGACTGATTAGTTGGTTGATTGCAATCACTGTTTCTCTAATTTGCTTCAATTGTTTGCGGCTTCTCCTCCTTGATCGAGTTCGATTGCTTCGGTATGTAATTTGTACTTTTTTTGCTTCTTCTAATCTTTCGTACTTGAACTCGATGGCTTTTAAATTGCCGATGATGATTGTGTTTAAATAGGAATCGAATTCCTATATTCTCGTTCATTCTGATGATTTGAATTTGTCAATTATTTTATCTCTGCCGTATGATTATGCTTGAACGATTATGATCTCTCCGACTTTGTCACTTCGTATATATTTTGTGATGCTTGCTTACTTGATGTTCACGGCATCAATTTTCTTTGACTTCGGTATCCTTTGTTGGCCACGGCTTCGATTTTTGACTTTGTGATGAAGTTTGACTCATTCATCATTGACTGTGACGATTTTTGGCTTTGGCTTTGCTATGCTTCCACGGCTTCGACCCTTACATTGTTTACCTCGGCCTATAGTGTTCATGTTGTACTTGGATAGTTGGTTACTGTGTACTTGTTGAAATGATTGAGACTTGCAGTTTACTCGGCTTTGAATTTTTCTCTGACTTGATAAATTTGGTACAACTTGATTTTTGATAATCAACGTTTTGACACGTGACTTGGTCATTATGTCTTTGATGTTTATTATTCTTCTTTGACTTTGATATTTTGTAAATTGGCTTCGGCCACTGTCTGCATTCCTGTAGCTTTGTTCAAGTTATCTTGGGCATTGTTGTATCCATTGCAGTCTTGTAATCTTCACTCTGACCATACTGCATTGTTTCGATGTCATTGATTTGTTTAGCCTCGGCATT
The DNA here is from genome assembly GCA_030765085.1 of Allium cepa. NCBI lineage: Eukaryota > Viridiplantae > Streptophyta > Magnoliopsida > Asparagales > Amaryllidaceae > Allium > Allium cepa. The sequence continues at coordinate 979,774,594 of CM060939.1, forward strand.
GACTGGTTTCATGCTTGTTGTCATTTGCAACTGGTCTCTGTGCATTTCTTTGCGTTCATTTGAGTTGTTGATATTTAGTTGCTGTCTCCACTTGCTTGAGTTTCACTGCCATAAGTTGTGCATGTGTGTTGCATTTCATTTGCAGCCTTGACTTTTGTGATATTTGACAGCTCTGGCTCGATGTTGTTACTTTGGTGAAGTGATTTTTGCTGTAGTCTTTGTTTGATTCAGTCGAAGTTGCATTTGTTCCATACTTTAGTTCATCTGTATATTGCTGCAATCTTCATTGAGCTTGTATATGAGTTGTTTCACTGGTGGCCAATGTGCATGCTTCACTGTTCTTTGCATTTTTTCATATGAGTGTGCTCACTGTTGTTTGTACCTGTTGCACTCTGGTCTGTCCACTGCAGTTTGTGGCTTGCCACTGACTTGCTTGCATTGGTGCTGTTGCAATTCGTTTCGGCCTGACCCTTCCATATGCTCTCTGATAATGTTGAACTTCACTGTTGCTGTTGTGTTCTGTTCATTCCTAGTTGCCTTGTTGCAGTTTGATTGTGATATCCATGTTGCAGTCCATTTTGATGTTGGTCTTCGTTGCATTCATGTCATGTCGCCTTGTGTTGAATCCAGTTTCAAAACTCGGATTTGACCTTGTGCTTGTGTCGTGATTTTCAATGTTATTGCACGTGAGTTGAACCCGGTTTTTCATTTGGGTTTGACCTGTGCTCACCTGTCCCTGTAAAACAATCAAGTGTATATATCGGCGTGCACGGTCTTGTGGCATATACAGTAATATACTGTGTATGTCACAAGTTGTTCGTGTATGATGAATTCAAATTTAAATTATCCTTGTGCTTAGTGGTATGGTTGCTGATCCCAACCGTGGGGTGATCTTACTAGGGATTATCCAGTAAGGGGTAGTCCCGGTCTTGTGTTGCAGGGGATTGGGAGTAATCCTCGGTACGCTGATCTAGACCAGGTATTGTGATAGGTGGTAACCCAGTGCCTAGTCATTAGTTGGAAATCCATTCTCCCTACGCGCCTGTACGGTTTTGATTGTGCCCATCTATTGCTGAAATGTGAGATGCAAGCATTTCAGCTAGATTCTATTTCACTTTCTATGGACATAATTATAATATCAGAGGATTTTGATAAAAATGTTTTGGCCATCGTAAGGTAAAAATCCGACATGTTTATTTGTGGCGTGGTCTTACGAGATGCTTTTGTTTTCAAAAGGATTTTGAAACTTTAGTAATTAATTTGAGTGTACTTTTCTCACGCTGGTATTCCAGACTGACTCGGGTATTATTTAACTATAATGCTCGGGTCAGACCGGGTATTACAGGTTACGGGAAAGAATGCTGTGGAGCTCAGGAAACGAGCTGGATGGCGATACGTATTTCCGTACTTGTTTTAAATATTCCGCTGTGTTGATTAGTTATGTATTCAGATAGTGAGGACAGGTTATGATTACTGTCAAGTTGTGTGCTATGTATACTCTGATGATGGAATGTATAAACAGATGTATTTGTTTTTGTGTACAGATCATTTATTAGCTATTATATGTTATTCCGCTACGATGGTTAGATTCTGATGTTGTTTTCTATTTTCTTCTTCTACCTCTTCTTCTTTAACCCAAATGGTTCGTTTTTCCGTACATCTTGAGTTGATTAAGGGAGAATAGTGTCGACTTTAGGGGTACGGATTTACAGGTCATTACAATATGTATAAAATTGTAATTTTAAATGAAATTGTTGTTAGGTGATGATAATATTTAATTATAATCGATTATTGGTTGAATTAAAATAAATTGAATAATTAATGAATTTTATTTTATGAAGCGTTTGATAATTAAATTGAATTGAAAAAAAATAAGAATTTGTTAAAATGACCAACTGTAAATTAATCTAATATTTTGATAATAAGTTAAGGAAATTTGTATAAGCATATTATAATACAGCTTATATATAGAAATTATTTTAAAAATTGAGAATTTTGGAATTCAAAATCCTTTTGTCTTCAAAATTGTTTTTCAATGCCTTAAAAATTAATAAATAGTATTATTTGAAAGAGCTTTAGCTAGAAAAATATTTTGAAATGATTTTGAAGAAATTAAAAGCATTAAAATCGCTTGGTTTCTGGGAAATAATTCCGAGGATGACTGCAGCATCGCCAGTATTCCTTTCCGGGCTTCTGGTTGAGAATTGCTACCAGAAGAAAAAAATTCGATTAAAACAAGTTTTGATTATGAAAGAAAAATACTTTAAGTGTGATTTAATAAATAGGTGTAAAATTTTTGAATTTATAATTGAAAATAGTATATAAGAAATAGGTTATAACTTATAAACTTGAATAGGAAAATAAAAACCAAATTTAAAATGGTCAAAAATTTTGGTTAAGCGAAATAATTAACTTAAGAAATATTAAATTGATTGAGTTGGTGAAATGAGATAAATAAAATATAGTTTACCTCATGAAAGCTTAAAATAAAAATTGAATTGCATTTGAAATGAAGTTGATAAATTAACTAAATGGAATTTTGAATGAACAAATTGTATAACTTATAGGTTTGAGAATTAATAAGCTAAAAAAAATTAAATTTGTTGAATGGGAACGATAAGAAAATTTAACTTGTATAAGGTTAAATAAAATGTGAGATGGGTTAAAATTGAAAAGAAATTTACTATAACAAAAACATTTAATTGGATTTAAGTGAAACTAGATAAATTAGTAAAGTGAATTAAATTCCACTTAAGCTATAAAATGAATTAACAGAATGAATACAACTTGAATTATAAAATAAGATGCAATTTGAATTGTGTAAGAAATTGAATAAAAAAGGAGTGTAATTAAAAATAAATATGGTTAACTGAATTTTATTTAAATTGGATATAAATAAATTGCAAATGGAGTGATTTAAATAAAAAAATGATTGAATATTAACAAATGTAATATGGAATAATTTATTGACTTTTTTTTATATAAATAATAGTTAGCTTAAGAGAGGTTTATAATTATTAATATGAATTGAGTTATAAAATAAAAAATTAGTAAATAAATAATACGAATTTAAATAAAAGAAATGAATCAATGAATTAATGATAACTTAAGATATGAAGTAATAATAATAAAGGTGAGTTGTGTTGTATAAAATATTTATAATAAACTTAGATAATTTATAGATGATGTTTGTATATAAAAAAAAGAGGATATACTAAGTGGAAATAAAACAAATTTAACTTAAGCAAGATTAAGTGGAATAATTTTATAAATGATTCACCAATAAATGAATTCATATGAAATAGGTTAAACAAAAAAGTGAAACAATTGGAATTTCACAAATTGAATTGAATAAATTGAATGTAAATGAAATAAATTTGAATAAATTGAAAACCAAATTATGAATGTGGTTAAGCATTTGGATTAAAAAACAATCAATGAAATGTAAATTAAATTTAAATGTGGATGAAATAAATGTAAATAATTGGAACAAATCAATTGAATGTAATCAAATGCGAATGCAATAAATATTAATTGAAAGAAAAATGGATTGAAACTAAATTAGTTGAATGTAAATCAATTAAAAGTGAATAAATTGTATATAAATCTATTATATGATTAACGAAATGAATATTGGTAAGTGAATTTGAATCAAGTTAAAATATATGGAATTTGGAATGGAATTAATTTATTTAAGTATAACTAATTATACGAATTATTGAAATGAAATAATAGAAGAGAAAAAAAATGAATGTAACTATAAACGAGTGTCAATTAATAGAATGTAAATTTATTAATGTTGATAAGTTCATGAAAGTCAATTAGAAGTAAATAAATTGAATGAAATCAATTGAACGTGAATTTAATTGAATAAAATTTTGTTGAATGAAAATAAATTGAATCGAGAAAATTAAATGTTAATAAAAATTTGAAAGTTAATAAAAATGAGAGTGTATAAATTAAATATTGATATTGAAAATGTAAATTGCGATAGTTATGAATTAAATCGAATGAATATTGATTTGTCAGATGATTTTTTTGTTATAAATCCTTGTTTAATTGTTTTGCATGCATGTAATCGTTGTATGGTTGCATATTTGTGCTCGTGCTTGAGATTTGGATTTAGAATGTATGTTTTATACTTATTGGAACTTATACATGTTCTACATCTTATTATAAGTGACTAACATTCCAAATTGAGTTGAGATAGGTATATACGAAGACCGTTGGATATATACATGGATTATTATATGCTTTGCTTGCTTAATACGAGCGAACTAACTCGTATTATTAATAATAAGGTACGTATCTCGGATTACATACTACGATTTTATATTTTTGCTCTTCGGGATGCATCATTGTAACATCCCGCCTTTTCGCACACTTTAAACCGACACACGTGCCAATTCAAAGCATACGCAAGGGCGAATTGTTATGGGGTAAATAAGAAAACAGAGAAGAAATAAAACAAAACAGAATCTCACAGCGGAAGGATAAAATATAATAATAAATATACAGTTCAAAACAGTTTACAAACACTTGATTTGCTTTATACAATAAATATCAGAGTTACACCTACCAATACAATCAATGCAGCGGAACAGTATGAGTGTGGTGCAATACTATAGATAATAATAATACGACTCCTTCGTCTTCGTCCTTCAAAGCTAAAGTCTTCGATCCTGAAATGCTCGGACTGACCCGAGCGAATTTGAAAAGACAAAAACGCTCGAGTCAGAACTAAAAGATCTTATGTGAGTTAAATTAACAGAAATAAATATGAGTACAGTAACTCAAGAGATGCTCGGGATTTACATCTCCTAAGGATCCGTTAAACTATTTACTATATAGTATATTGCGCTATTATAATAGTGTCTATTTATAAAATAAACTTACTTTTTAATAGCGTTAAGGGGTTACCCATATAGCCCTTAACACAAATAATGCCAATAGTCTATACAGTACCGTAATACCTCCTGATCGGGAAGCTACCAGAGGATACTTCATAGGTACGACACAAATAGAAACTCGTAGTAAAGGCTCGGTATGGTAGGTGACACGGCACAACTAGGCAATGCCAGGGTAGATATACCAATTGCTATCCAGGCTGGTGGAAACGCGTAGCCGCAATTACCGCCCACCTCGGACTAACTCCCCAAAATCAAAATATAGAAGTGGCCACTGAATCAATCCAAAATCAAAGTATAATATCGAAGAGGAGGGTCCGATCAGAGGAATGACCTCATTGGCCTGAGAATCGCTCCTGTTTTAGCCACCTTATGCCAACTCACGGGAGTCGGGTCCACGTATTTACCTTACAGGAAACGTCGCCACCACCTACTTCATTCTGGAATCTCCACCGCGTACACGGTTAGTCAAAGTGGTTTTCGGTATCGACAGAGAGTATGTCAGATATCCGATCCCGGTCTCTTTGCCAACCCATCGTTATTATAACACCGCGGTCGTTTAAAAATAGGTTATACTTTAAAAATCAGAATAAACATTCCATTTCATAACCATGAATACGATATCATTTCAAAACCCAAAACCATATTTTATCACTTATCCCAAATATAATTCTTTTCCAAAATCAAAATGCTTTAACTTCATATCGTCTGAAAATCAAATATTTTCAAAGCATAGTATTTTGAAAATCATAATTTAAAACCATAACTTCTAAAACTTGAATGGTTTGGATATTCAACGGTATATGAATTAAAAGGTTTAGCTTATATGTTACTTTGTAAAGAAAATAGTTCTCATGGCTTTACAAATACATTTCTTTATTAAAGTCTAAACCAAAATTTGTATTATCTCTCTCAAGTTCCAAAACCACTTCAATTTATATATATATATATATATATATATATATATATATATATATATCCATTTGGAGTATTAATATTTCAAAACTAAAGTTGGAATTTATTCCTTCAACCAAATTAAATGTTCTATTATTTAGTCTTGAATATTCACATAAAATCCATAAATAAATAAGAACTCCAATTTCTAGTAACAAAATATATATTTTTTTCAATTCAAATTATACTAGAATATTCATTTCAATTTATCTTGGAAAAAATCCAATTATAAATATCATATCTTAAAATTTCCAAACTTAACATTTAAACATATGATATAAATTATTAAACTCCATTTTCTTAATTTTCTTCCATTTTTAATAAAGATTTTTATACACCTTTTAATTTCAAATTTTTCAACTTCATATGTATATATATATATATATATGGAAGAAAAATATTTATACAATATAAAATTTAAGATTATTATAAACCGTATTCCATCCAAACCATAGAAATCACATAAAAATAGTTATATATATATATACCGCGGTGCTTGTATAAAATTTTCTATCCTATGGTCAAGTGATACGGATATTTATCATTTCAATCCGCAATTTAAAAGATATAAAAATTTGCGGTTATATATCATTTCAAACCACAATCCCGAATGAAATGAAATATGCATGATAATTTGCAATTTAATGATATCCAATAAACATCCATTCATCAACAACATCCATCATCCAAATCGCAATCATCAAGCAATATCAATCAATAACAATTTATATTTGATAATATATAACAGGTAATAACTGGCAATTTTATTCAGATTAAATTTAACAACTATTAATCTAACAGTTTATTATTCAGTAATAATCTATATAACTGTTAACTAGCAGTTTATAGGCAAACAAATAAATTCTAACTATCAATTAATACGTAATAAATAAATTAAAATAATAGTTAAATTTAATCTATGCAATTCAACAAATATGAGTGAAATAAACATACCAAATACTCATAAATAAATTTCTATTCATTTCTAAAATTAATTTAACAAACATAAAAGCTTCTATTAGTTGTGAGTGGGTTTCAACGCTCACCTTTGGAATTTAAATCGAATTTAAATTCGATTTAAACCCAAAAATTTGACGGTCTCCCAAATTTGTCCAAACCAGCGTCATTGGGTCTGGAATTTAAATACGAACCTAACAAAAAAAAATTCGTTTGAATCCGAGGTCGTATGAGAAAGTTACGTCGAAAAATGATGATTGAATTCAAAATTGAAAATAAATAAAACGACACACAAACCATATAGATGCGATCCCCATCGTCCACTCTACAAAACCCAGAAAAGGTTTGACGATCCGACTAAGTTTGCGACGACGATGATGAATGGTCACGGACTGTTTGAATTAATTCTGGTCAAACGAATGTTCAAAACAGAAAACGAATTGCACCAGTAGATTACGTGCCTCGAGAACATTAACATATATTTTTTTGTGGAATTTTTCTGAAGTGTTTGCATTTTCATTGAAATTTGGATTGAAGTAGATCTAGGTTTTGCAACCATTTGGGGAGGAGAAGGAGATGAAGAAATGAATATACAGCAAATGACAATAGGATGGAGCTAGGGTTTATAACTGTATATATATATTAAATTTCCAAAATTTAATTAAATTTACTTTCCATTATTTATTGTCAATTAGATTGATTTATCATTGGATTCATATTTCAATATGTAAATATCCCCAATTTCATCTGCACTTATATTTACATAGTTTCTAAATATTAAATTTCAAATATTACTTCATTTAACGTTACGTATTTATTATTTATTACTTGCTGCAGTTGATTATCAATTATACTTAATATACTAAATAGATGGTAAATTTTAAATACTTGTTATCATTAACGTTTTATTTCCACTTACAAAATAAATGAAATTATTACATAAACTCCCTTAATTAAGTCAACCATTATCTTATATAACTTAACTGGTAATATATATATATATATATATATATATATATATATATATACCCAATTGCCCTAATTGGTTTATAGTTATCAGCTAAATACATACTAACTTGTAAATAAATTCGTTTAATTGCAAATGGATCTGATCAAATTTAATAGATTGAATAGATGGGTAAGCAAATAATAAATTTTCCTTTTTGTCAAATTCAAACCCATTCCTACTTAATTATCAATTACAATTTATTACGAAACATTGATTTTATGCAGTTACCTTTTATTTGCGTAGTATTACATCAATTCCTATAACCTTGGATTCATTCCCAATTCACCAAATTCAGTTAATTACACTTTACAAATGTGTTTCCAATATATAGGTATTGCCCAAATTAAATTTATTAGCTAACTCATATTAATAAACAAATGACTTATATGAATGATTAAAATTTTCAATTATCTCACTTTACTCCTAAACTTCTGTTATTTAATAATTATTGCTTAGAACCTGATTTTAATCTTCCCATTATCTATTTAATTCCTTCTAGAATCATAGCTAATATTTGTCATCCCTTCATTACCCAAATGTTCTTATCCCATCAAATTTTAGGTTATCGAAATATTAATTGTCAATTTCTTTAATTGCACTAAATTTATCTATTAAAGGTTGCACTTAACCCAAATACATAAAACTTGCCCAATTTCTCCTTAAATCAATAACCTTCATATACAAATATGTTTATCATAAATTTTATCTACTCTTCCTTTTTAGGTAATGTCCTATATATTAGATTTCCATGTAATTTGCAATAAATCATACTCGTAGTTATATCACATTAAATGAATAAATAAGTGTTGACTCTATTCTTTTGATTCAACATTGGTTTACGTTATATTTCATAAATATTTCTACATACATCAGGATTTTTTTAAAATGGTTGTAACGTGAAATCTCGTCTACTTCCCATTTTATATTTAAGGCTTCTAAAACCGATTCATATCATTTCTCTAGTCCAAATTTTATTAATATAACCTTAAATTTAATTTGTTCCTATCGATGTAATGGTTAAACACAAATTTCACTTATTTGCAATAAATCCACAAATTGGATTTCAAATTTTCAAATAAATAAATAAATTTTAGTTTATCACTTCTTAAATACCCAAACGTCAATGCCTTAATTTAAACTGCATTTATTACATTTTATAAAAATCCTCCATCTTAAGTGACAAATCAAACTACCCTAACTACACAAATTATCGTATTATAAAGATATTTACACTATCCTCCATTTATTACCTTAATTTATTTAAGGTAACCTTAAATTAATATCTATTGCAATGATTTCAAATTATTATTCCCCCATTCCTTTTTAATTTCAATAACGCCAAATTTAACCGTTATATTCTCTTTATTTATGCGATAAATGCAATTATTGAATCTAATACTCCATTTAATTAATAGATCCTGCTTCCTAGAATCTATATCAACAATAGGTCAAATATATACATAGAATTAGCCTTAACTTCACCTAAAAGAATTAGCTATTTCAACTACCGCACAAAACTACGCTACTGCACTATTTAATCAAATAAATTAATTGAACTTAAATCAGCATAAAGGTTATAAAATTATAAATGTAATCTTAATAAATTCATTTATTGATTTAGACTCTTTCTATACAGTAATTAACCTATTTGTGGGTATAAATAACTTTGGAATTATATTACATCTCATTAGTGCGCGTTTTATTTCCTATAACTTCTCCTTATTTAACTATACCCATTAACAACCAAAAAAATTAAATTAGCTTTATTTCAATCTATTTCCCTTCTTAACTAAATAAAATAAATGGTTAACCTAAACACTTGTTATCCTTTGATATATTCAAATTCACTTCCAACATTTATTAACAAAATGTTGCCATAGGTTTAGATTTACATAAATAAATTATATGAATAGGTAGAAAAATTGGTAATCCGCAAATGCCCAATATACACGCATTAATTACTACCTATTGTTAGAATCCATTTATTAATTTACTAGTTAATAACGGTCTTTTTATTTCTATTTACTACCAAACTCTCTATTTTATTATAGTTCCAATATATTAATACTTAGGCACATCAAGTGCTAGCCCTTTTGTTATTTATATTAAATTGGGTATGCACAAATAAGTTGTTAATTAACTATTTCTACAAAATTATATTCATACATTCAGTTCCATATCTTATAGGGTTAAATTCTAATTACTTACGCTTAATCTATCAATTTAATACTCTATTCAAACATGCATTTAAATTCTTTTTATTTTAAATAAATTTTATTAAGTGTTGACATCCACTAATAGCATTCACCTTTATTACAACCAAAGGTGACATCTTCACTACTGATTTTATATTAATGAATCTCATTTTAGTTAATATTTTTTTATTGATATTCTCAATTCAACATTTATTGATTTCTTAAAATTTACTTTTAACAAAAAGTGACAAATTACATTATCCAAATCTATTGTCATAAAATTTTATTGTTACACTAGGTTACAACTACTATACCAAATTTCTACATTTATTCTTAAACAAATTAGAAATTATATTAATTTAATTTACTAAATATTATTAATTTCAACGGGTCGTTACAATCATCATTTAGATGAAATGTATATTTGATATCTATTTGGTATATTTGTGTTATATATTGATATTGTAAATTTTTTCGATCGATCCGCGCAAGGGAGACTCTGTCGAATTTTTCCGTGAATCCAGGTGTTAGAAATTTTTGAAGTTTCAAAAATTATATAACTTATTTTGTATTTAAATTATATTTTCTATAAAATCAATATCGAAATGGCATAGTAGAAGCGTAGTAAAAGTTTTGCAAATGAGATGATTATGTTTTGTAAGTTAATTACTTCGAGAAAAATATCAAGTGTTAAATTCCGTACTTAACGCCTTTTCACGGACAAAAAGATTTAAGTGGGAGAGTATGTCACGACCAGTATTTTTGGCTATTTCAAATTTTTTAATTTAATGTAATTATTGAATAAATATGGGTGGAAATAAAATTTAATGATTATTAATATTGGTTAATTAGATAATTAAACTGCTTAAATTTAAGATTGGAAATTACTGAATAATTGAATTCTAGATTTAAATGAATGAAAACGATATTGAAAATTGATTTAAATTTTATTTGAAAAAAAAATGAACAAAGATTTTAACTTTTAAAATTGGATTTAAAAGTGAATAGCTAGAAATTGGAAATTTTATTTTATACTTAAAGAATAAATAGCCATTTTCTCCATTATCTCGGATTTCGACGAAATCAGTTTCATCGAAGCCGTAATAGCGAATCATTGTAGGATTTCAAGTTTCGTAGCATTCGGACTTGTCGTTTGGCCGTGCGAGCTTGAAACGCGTAGAAATTTATTTCGAAATTCGATAAAACAAATTGATTTTTGAAAAGCTATCTTCTGCATACGATCAAATTAGGTCACGAAATTAGTTTCATTGTATTCAGAATGGGAGTAAATGAATGGGAGTAAAACATTAGGAACGCCAAGTGGCATGCTTCGTTTGGAGTTCAATATTCTACGGGAATTCCGGCAAGATATTTTCATATTTAAATAATATAATAAAGGGTCAATGCTCGTATTTTATGCCGCGTGCCTAGACGCTAACCCCATCTCCCTTTCTTCTAACCGAATCGCAACCTGCAAAGTAGGAAAAATAAAAACGATGAACACGGATCAAAAAAAGAATAAAAAATTTGAATCACATGAGATAATAATATACGATCAAAACGAAATAGATACGATCGTGAGGCTGGAGTGACCGAAGCAACCGGAGGCGATCGAAGCTAGGTCAGCGGTGGCATGTTGAGGCGTGCCTTCTTGTTTTTGGCATCATCTGCTGCGATGTAGGTGAGCGATGGTCGATGGCAAGGCTTGGGGTGAGCGATGGTCGGCTGCGAGTCTTAGGGCGGTATTCGTTCAAAAAAAAACAATTTAGACGTGAGCTTAATTTGGGAAGAAGGAATGTGTATGTGAGTTGCCTGGAGCAGTAGGTGTGAGTAGGTTTTGTGTTTTTTATTTTTTTTATTATTTTTGATTACGTTATTAATTTTATAATTATCGTTTTACTCATTTTAGTGTATATTTTTCATACGAGGCTCGTTTTGGACAAAAGGAGTTGCGCTAGGTTCGTATCGTCGTCGTCTTCAACATGGCATTGGATTGGAATTTATTTGAAGCTGAAATTATTTTCAGCTTCAAATCAAGGTGAGTGCTTATACGCTCACAATTAACTGAAATATTTTTATGTTAGTTAAATTTATATCGTGATGTGATTTAAAATTTATTGGTTATTGTTTGATAAGTTTAATTGATATTTAAATTGACATCTGAATTAATTTATAGAAATTGAATTGACAGTTAAATTTAATTAGAATTTAATTGCCCGCAAAATACCCGATATTGCTAATTATGAAATTATTGTGAATTTTATTGACTGTTTAGATGATTGGTTGTGGTGGATGCTATTGGCTGATATTTGGATGTTTATTTATTTTGATATATCAAGTTATCATTTTGTATATTATTTACAGTGTATAAAACTGTAAATTAAATTATTTTGAATAAATTAAGAAATAGGATGAAATGAAATATACCTATGACTTTATTGGATTCAAATGTTATATATCCATCCTTGGAATTAAATTGAAATAATTGATTCGCTTGGTCATAGGATAGAGAATTATACACGGACACTGGGTTGGTTAAATTAAATGATTTTAAAATTTTGATTTGAAATTATTTATATGATTTGGTTTTAAGAAATAAAAATTCGAATTTATGGAAATCAAATTATATTTGAATTGGAACTCGGAATGTTGAAATTTAAATTTGATAAACGAAATTGTTTAAATAATTGAATTTGAGATTTCAAAGTTACAATCAAAATATGATTTGAATTTCAGAAACCGATTTGTTTTAAAGATTGGATTTTTATTTGGACTTTGAATATTGCTAAGTAAAACTGATATAAAATGATATTTTGAAATTGAGTTCGAAATTTAGTTATAATTAAAGATTTGGATTTTAGATTGGATATTGAAGAAAAAATTGATTTAATTGTCTTGAGCCGATACTTGGAAATGGACTCGGAATTGATATGAATCTAAATGGTTTAAAATTTGGAATTGGAGTTGAAACTCATTAGAAATTAGAATTTAAATTAACTTGAAATTGGAATTTAAATTATTTTGAAATTGGAAGTGAAATTAATTTGGAATTGGAATTTGAATTAATTCGGAATTGAAATTATAATTCGACTTGAAATCGAAATTTAATCGAGTAAATCGAAATGGAAATTGATTTGGGTTGGAAATTTTTGAATTGAATCAGTTTGGCTTGGAAACTATTTTTAAATAAATTATTTTAATATAATCTATTTCAAATCTATTTTCTTTAAATATTTTGAAACGATTTTAATTTTCCTAACTATTTTACTATATAAACCATTTTATTACTCAAACTATTTTCTATTAAACTATTTAACTATTTTAAAACTATTTTCTAAAATCCAAACTGTTCAAAGGGTGTAATGTGTATATTTAAGTCTTGAATTTAGATATGAATTGGGTTAAAGTGAAGTTATAACCTAATTTGTAATTCGAACCAAATTTCGATGTGAAATCGATATATCGAGTTTAATTGATATTTTCTAGTATAATTTGATTTTTGAAGCGAATATGGTAAATTTCAAAATGGATTTGATTTTGAAGTAAATATGATATTTTGATATAAAATACGAACTGTTTTCGAAATGTAAAAGAACCAAACGGTGTGTAAAACGACGTTTGGTTGTTAAAGAGACCAGGCCTCTTATTGGCATACTCTCTGTCAATATTGAACCAATTTAACAACCGTGTACGCGGTAGATGATATCCAGAATGTAGTGGTTGAATTGGCGACGTTTACTGGAATGAAGTAAGAGAACGATGATGGATAGCCTTAACACTCGTGTCATAATTAAAATGACTAAAACAGGAGCCTATGTCTGGCCAATAAGGTTAGCTACATCTAGCGACGTTGATCCCTCGTATTACTATTGTGATTTCGTATTCGATGCATGCACATTTTTGTCGTTTGGATTGATTGTCGCGGTCGACCATGGATGGGTCACGACCAGCCAGAAAAGGTAAACTGGTAGAATCCTACCTTGGACATTGCCTCACGTGCCTTGTCATATTTATCCCTATACGAGCCCATTACGACTTTGGTTTAAAACTGTAAAAATATGCTAAGGTGGATCAATATAAAGCCTTAATGCTATTTTGATATTTCTTTTACGGATAGACATTATCTATTATAGAGTATAAATAAATAATTTAACAGATCCTTAGGAGATGGAAAAATCTGTAACATCTCTTAAGTTATTGCACTCATATTTGTGATATTGATTTGACTTATATAAGAGTATTTTAGTCCTAACTTGATTGCTTTGTCTTTTCATTACGCTCGGGTCAGTCCTGAGTTTTTTTCAATGTATTGATGACTACTCTCTGGAGGACGAAGATGGATTTTTGGTATATTGCTATTATTATCCCCTACATCATGCTATTCTTCTATATTTATTATTTATCCCTGATGTATATATATAACTCTGATAAATGTGTATAAATTAAAATCATATGTATGGTAAACAACTTCATGAATTTTTTATTTGATTATTATATTTTATCGTTTCCGTTGTGAGATTTTGTGTTTTGTTTTCTTCTTCTCTTCTTATTTTTCTTATTTAACCGCATTGATATCTACGTTTCGGATTGTTTAAGTCAGACATGTGTAGATTATTGTCGATTTAAACCTTCTGAAATGTGGGTCATCACAGCTATCTAAACCTAAGAACTAGTGGGGCAGCCATACCTTTGAGAGCTGAGCCTACGCATGCAAGTTTAGGCCGAATTGGTCCTTGGTGGGACAATATGGCACATCCCTTTGTCGTTCGGCCCTTAACTCATGGGTCCACCATTTATTGAGAGAAATTCTAGCAACAAGCACACTTTGCATCCACAAAGCATACTTGGATAGCAAAGTGTTAAGGAAAATTTGGTACAGTCTCGAAACGCACTTACACCAGTTTAGAAAATGTGTGTGAGGTCAGTTAATACACCTCTATCGAAACCGCATCTCAATCCGAGCTACAGATTGAAAGATAAGTTACAGTCGTCTAAAAATTGGTCTACTCCCTCACCAATTTGGACCTTACCTTAGAAAGATATTATCTACTTCATCCAAATGGAACATCTAAAGACATTGGAGTTTTCTATTCGTAGATACGAAGCTATTGGTCCAAATTTCTCTCAGTTTTGATTTAAAACGAAGAAGTTACTGCACAAAGAAGATCGGTCCGGAAATGAACAAGAGAAATGGTTCAGGAGGGAGTAAGTGTCGAACAGAAGATATGCTTTGGTGCATAAGAGGGAAAACGAGGTTCGTAGGGAGTAAACTGTCAAATAGCAGAAATGGTTCGATTGGAGTAAGTGCTGAACATGAAAAATAGTTTGGTAGGGAGTATCCTACCTAACCGTTTACTACATATTCATTTCCTACCAAGTCGAATTGGCCGTTCATGGGAAATGCCAATTTCGTAAGAATCACAGACTTATAAATTCCCAATGGGCAAACAAAAATAGAGGACAAGTTTTAAGCACTAGAAACTACCGAACCGAATTAGCCGAACAAAATTTCAAGAGCACTTACGGAGAGGAAGTAATTATTCCAATCTTATCCAATCATCCATCCCGCCATCCGACATCAAGTTTTGGTGCACCAACCTAAAGACCTCCTATAGAGCCACCCACAATTGTTGTAACCGATCCAATGAGATCTAGCAAGCGTTGTAGCAATTGTAAATCATAGAATCATATTAAAAGATGTAAAGTGGACGACCATAAATTATTGAACCACTAAAAAAATTGTGTGTCATTTACTTTTTTTCACTTCTCGCTTTCTAATGTATTTTCCCATTTATAATCTGAATGGGAGTAAGAACTTAACATATTTGACAACCAAATATCTGAACTTCAGAAAACTAGCATTAAGATCACACTTAGAATCGCAAACTCTACCAGATCTACGTTATTGGGTATTTGGTCACCTTTGATGCAATGGTCACCTTTGATACAAAAATAGTTATATTTACTTATGAACGCTATAATTCACATCTTTCTGTTTCCTAATTTTTTTTCTTCAAAAAACACAATTTAACTTGCATTTTCAATTTGGAAAATACAAACTAGTTTGCACTTTCTATTTTAAGAATAAAACCTGATTTACATACTCATCGACAAATGGCCTTTTCTTTCCAGATGTACACCTATTTATTTACTTTTATAAAATCAAACTAATAATTAACACAATACATCTAATTTAGTTTACCAATTAAAGGGTCAATTAAATAATTAAGGGTTTAATAATTTTGGATAGTTAAAAGTTAGTAATTTAATAATTAGATATATTATAACTGCAAATGCACCTCGGATAAAAATGAAAAAAAGGTGCAAGCCTTATGAAAATCAAAGCAATTGTATCAAATGCATAATTAAATCAAGGCTTCAAACTCTAGAATAAGTAGGAGGAATGCCTATACTTCCTCAGCAGATGAGCATATTCTAATCGATCAACTACCTATGATATAATTGACTGCCTACCACTTCGTCATTGGATTGTTTTTCAGATTTTAAAGCACAATTAATTTAACTTTCAAGCCATTCAAATGTAGTGTATCCCGTAACTAGGGGTGTTATGGTTGCAGTAACCGTTATTATTACCACCAACCGTAACCATAACCGTCGTTGACGGTTATAAATTTTTATAACCATTACCGCAACCGTCTATGATAGGTAACCATCATATTTTCAATTTTCAAGCATTTTCTACATATATTTTCAATTATATGCATTATTGATGGTAAATTCATATATTTCTAACTGTTTTTTGCAAAAAAAAAAAATGTTTATAAAAAAGCATGCATGCACATTTATTAGTTCATGAAGACATATATTATTAATCTACAAGCTATTCCTTTAACTTAAATTACTAATTTTTATACTTAATGTTAAATACTATAAAAAAAAATCATGTATGGTTGGTATCGTTAACCGTGGTTATATAATTCTTCAACAGTTACCGTTATAGATTGTAACCGCATGAACGGTCGGTTGAGCAGTAGATGGTTCAACCTTAACATCCATACCCGTAATAACCCCCAAACAAGTATCTATGATGCAACTTTTAGGGTAAGGTGTTTCTCGAAAGCTTTAGGATATCTTGTTTGTGTCTAAACACCCCCTCCCCACACACACATGCACCCACAAACGCACACCTAGTGAACCAATCTACTTGTAAACTCCAAGTATGTACAAGACAAACACATACTCTTGGTATTTGTCACAGGATTATTATTTTCGATTTTTGAACTCGTTATCTTTGATCTTACAGTTCAAACCATCAACTAAATATGTCGACCCAGTTTGACAAAAAAAATTCTTCTTTTGCAATTTTAACATTTACATTTATTTGGTCAAAGTGATAACAAATATATATGCACCATAAGCATGTTGCATTTAACTAAAAACAATACATAAAACGCTAGGAAAAAATGAAAGTTTTTTAATCTAATATCAGTGTTCGACTCCTAAATGAATCTAATCCGGAAAAAATGAACTTGAAGTGCTGAATGTGTGCAAAAGAAAGGGGAAAAAAGGCTTCCTAATGCTTATGTATACCTAGGACTTGATCATAAATTAACCTTTTCCTTTTTCACCTTCCAATGTAAGCTTTTCCAATGTGGATGTAAAATAACTAGCATAAATTTTCTAAAAATACCCCATCCAATAGTTAATAAACAAACAGTAAGATAGATAATGACTGTAGATTCTATGGCAAGTCATCATCCATTCAGTTCATGAAATTTGTTATGTCTTTTTAATTTTATCTTGAAATATTATACACTATGGTAGCTAATTTTATTGCTTGGTGTTTTTTATAATAAGAGATACAATACAAGAACTTTGAGCTAATATTGCACCTAAGGAAGAAAATTTCGATCCTTGCATAAGTGCAAGTGAATCTCTATTTATAATTGCTGAAATCATGCTTCAGTGGCTCAAATTGATGCAGTGACCATGGATTCCCTTGTAGCCGTTGATGATGATATATAATTTAAATGTCGATCAGTTAGGACATCAGATGGAAAGAATGGTTCAGATGAAGATCGGCTGGTGGGGTTGTACCATGACATGCTTGTGTCAGAAAGACGGTAGAGCTTTTGATGAACAGTAACACTGTTCCATGTGGGCTGAGTAATATAGGGGGTTATTGCTACTTAGTGCTTTTATAAGATGAACAATGTCGTTTTATGCCAATATTATCAGGGAATAGTGTAAGGTCGTCATTTCATTATGTACGAATGTACATACGCTTTTGTTAGAAGCTTACCGAGTCGCAAAATAGCAAGATGAACATGGCGATTTGAATGACAAGTGGATAAATAGAAAGGGAAAGACGAGAGGCTCAAATGGGCTGTTAGAGGCTATGCTCTCTTGTTGTGAGTCAGCCGCCTAATGGTGGGGAGGGGCGGAGTTGCTTATGAGGCTTTGGGCTTCTTGTTGATAGTGATGATCTGACGGGCCGCCGTCTAAACCCAAGAAATGGCGGTGCAACCATACCTTCGAGAGCAAAGCAAGCACATGCAAGTTTAGGCAGAATCGGTCCTCGGTAGGGCAATATGGCGCATGCCTTTGTTGTCGAGCCCTTAACTAGTGGGCCCACCATGTATTGCGAGAAATCCTAGACACAAGCATGCTTCGCATCCGTAAAGCATGCTTGGACGGCAAAGTATTAAGGCAAATTTATAAAAGTCTTGGAACATACTTACGCCAGTTGGAAAATATGTGTAAAGTCGGGACTTGCACCTTCATCGAAACCGCATCTCAATCCGAGCTAAAGATTGAAAGATAAGATATGGTGATCTAAAATTTGATCCACTACCTCACTAATTTGACCTTACCTTAAAAAGCTACTATCTACTTTATCCAAACGGAACATCTAAAAGCATTGGAGTTTTCTATTCGACGATACGAAGTTATTGGTCTAAGTTTCTCTCAATTTTGATTTAGAACGAAGAAGTTATTACATAAAGAAGATCAGTTTGAAAAGGAACAAGAGGAAACGGTCTGGGAGTAAGTTTCGAACAGAAGATACACTTTGGTATGAAGAAGGTGCAGAAGAGGGAAGCAGTTCGTAGGGAGTAAATGTCAAATAGCAAAAATGGTTTCATATGAAGTAAGTGCCGAACAGGAAAAAAAGTTTGGTAGGGAGTGTCCTATCTAACCGTTTACTACATAACTATTTTCATATGAACCGAATTGATCATTCATGGAAAATGCCAATTTTGTAGGAACCACACGCTTATAAATTCTCTTTGGACGAATAGAAATGGCGAACATATTTTGAGCAGCAGAAATTATCGCACCGAATTAGCCGAATCGAATTTCAATTTCTAATGGACAAGAAGGAATTATCTCAATCTTATCCAATCATCTAGCCCACCATCAAACATCGAGTTGTGGCGGATCAACCTCAAGACCTGCTGCATAGCCATCTACAATTGTTGTAACCGATCCAGAGAGATCTAGCAAACATTGTAGCAATTGTAAATCATAGAATTATAATAAAAAATATAAAGTGGACGACAAGAGATTATTGACCATTAAAAAAAATTGTGTCATTTACTTTTTCTCCACTTCTCGCTTTCTAGCATATTTTGCCCTATTTGTGATCTAAATTGGAGTAAAAACTTAACATACTTAAATATCTCACTACAAAAAACTAGCAATAAGATCACACTTAGAATCCCAAGCTTCACCAGATCTATGTTCTTAGGTGTTTGATCATTTTTTATGCAAACAAATAGTTATATTTACTCATGAACGCTCAAGTTCGCCTTTATTGATTGCATTTTTTACTTCTTTTGAAAAAACGCAATTTAACATGCACTTTCAACTAGAAAAAAAAGCAAACTAGTTTGCCTTTTCTATTTTTTTTAATGATCTGGACTTTCTTACATGATGTGTAAATCAGATTCCTATTTATTTACTTCTATTAAATCAAATTAATAATTTTTCTTTCAATACATCTAATTTAGTTTACCAATTAAAGGGTCAACTAAATAATTAATGATTTAATAATTTTTAATAATTAAAAGTTAGTAATTTAATAAGCACTTATATTATAACTGCAAATCCATCTCAGATTGAAAAGGGAAAAGAAAAAAAAAGGCGTAAGCTTTATGAAAATCAAAGCAATTATATACTCATAAATGAAAATACAATGGAAGCAAAAACTACTAAATCAAACCAAATGCATAATGATGGAAATACATGCATAATTAATTCAAGGCTTCAAACTATAGAATGAGTAGGTGGAATGCCTATACTTCGTCAGCAAATGAGTATATTAATCGATTAATTACCCGTGATACGATTGACTACCTACCCCTTTGATGGTGATTGTTTTTTAGATTTTGAAGCATAATTAATTTAACTCTCAAGCCGTTAAGCGAACGTAGTGTATCTCGTAACAACCCCCAAACAAGGATCCATTACGCAACTTCTAGGGTAAGGTGTTTCTTGAAAGCTTTTGTATACGCAGGACTTGCACCATAAATTAACCATTTCCTTTTTCACCATTTCGAGATAAGGTTTCCCAATGTGGATGTAAAAAAGCTAGGTTAAAATTTTTAAAAAAACTCGATCCAAATTGTTCATAAACAAACGGTGAAATAGATAACTATGTAGATTCATTGGCAAGTCAATCTTACATTCAATTCTCAAAAAATTTCTTATCTTTTTAACTAATGTACTGTACTGGTTGACGGTTTTCTTTTTACGTGTAAAATAAAATTGCACGAGTGCTCTCCTCTTTGAAGGCTCTGCTTGAGAATTTTTTATTATTCGTTATGAAGATTTTGAAAGTATCAATTTTGACTATAAATGATCATAGTGATTTTGATTGGCTTACATGAAGTATTGTTATAACCGATCAATACATACTTGAGAGTTTAACATACGCCGGTTATAAAAGTTTTTCAAAAGTAATATTGCATGCACCCTTATATTTATTTTCTAATTATGTGAAAATTAATTTTTCAACAATGTTAATAGGGATATAATTGGAAAAAAAAAGTTAAAAATTCTCAAAACACCTCAATTTGATAGCACGAGTATTGTTATTAAAGTTTCACTACATCAGTTTTCACTAATTTTATAACCACAATAACCAAAGTGAAAAAAACACTTGCAAATAAAAAATATCACAGCGCCTAAAATACAAAGCCGATCAAAACCAGTTAAATCCGGCAGAATAAAAACTTTCAAGCGAAGACCAAAGGATCACTCGTTTCTTTACGAAATTGAAATAAAGCAGTCGGAATAAATTAGCAACAGCAAATAAACAAATTAATGAACAAATAATATGAATACAAGCTGTTATGAAACTGAAGTATCTGAGACTCTTGTGTGAAATTTTCGAAATGCACGAACATGAAGTCTGGATTCATTATATTATAGCATACTATGAAGATATTAGGTATGAATGCAAGGAAGAAGGCGATAAGAGTTCTGAAATTACCTGTACAATATCTCAAAATTCTGTACATTTTTCTACATACATACAAGACCTGAAGACTAGCACTTAAGAATAAAGAACACAAAATTGCAAGCCGCAAACCTAAGAAAAAGAATGAATTGAATAAATACAGAATGCTGCTATGATACAACACATCACGATATATGCTTCACTGGTAGAGTAGAAGAAGTGAGTCCTAAATGAATTGCCTTTACTACTGCTACGAATTTAAAAAGAGTCTCTTCTGAGAACCACTTGAATTTCCATTTCAGCACTCTATCTTTTGTATCCATGTGTCGCGATTTCACCTTGAATCTATATGCATTGCCCATGTTTTCAGATGGAACATTTTTTAAGGTCAAGGTCAAACATTTGCCATTATTTAGCTCGATAACCTGTGAATGTTACAAACACTTCAAATTATAGAGCAGCGATTGAGGATACATGTATTTACGTGAGAAAAGAGGTACCAAATACAGAAAATTTTGATGAAATTATTTTAGAATTCATTACCAAAATATATACAGATTCTCACACTAAGTACATGCATTGTTAACTAGGATATATTTCATCAAGCTACCAGACTTTAATCTCTGAGGAGCTTAGAGCATCTCCAGCAGGAGCAATTTGCTGGAAAATGGGGAAACTTCCTCTTCTTTTCTTTTTTCTTCAATTCTTCACGCTCCAGCAGTGCCGATTTGAGCGTGGAGGAAAAAGAAAAGTAGGAGTTTCTCCCATTTTATTTTTCGAGCGTGGGTTCATAAACTGTTTTCTAAAAACAGTTTATGCCCTAAACGGTTTGTAGGTAGCCATTTAAGAAGAAAGTGGGATTTCTGAGTGGGAGAAATTCACGTTTTTTTATCTTCTACTCTTAGAATTAGCCACCCTCTTGGAGATACTCTTGGCCAAACGAAAAGATATATTCATACTGCAAATATGGCATTATATAAGTGGTTTTATGCAGTTAATATTGTCCTATTCAAACCAATATACCGTACCTTGGAGAGGTCAAGCTTGTAAATACATCATTAAAGAAATTATCTGATTTATAGCAAATTATCGTGAAATTAAAAATAAAATAAAAACTTACCATTTCTATTATGTTCTGAATAGAACAAAATGAGTCAAGCGAGTAGTATGGAAGGCTGGTATCGTTGACTAAGCAGCCAAAATGTAGAAGGTCCTCAAAGCAAACCAGCAAGTATCCTTCAATCACAAATAGAGATCTTAAACGCCATGATTTTCCTGTCCAATCAAATAACGAACTCTGTTCATTTGATGTGAAGAATCTGAAGGGATGGTGCGTTATATAATCCATTCATTATCTTTACTAATAAAAGAAACTAAATTCATACGATTCCTGTCTTTTTCAAACGATAAATTTATAACTTTTAGCTTTCAATGCTTATCCATTTCTATGTTAATTGCAACAACATTCCAACAAGCATTTTGTACTGTATTCATTTATTCATCACAATGTTTTTTTGTATTCATTTTTTGTATTATCTTCATTTACAGTTGGAACAAATTCTCGACTATTTTTCTCTGATCTCGTGAACTATCCAAAATTCCCTTACAATATACAATGATGTCTCCCAATTAAGTCAAACATTAATTTCTCTTTTATATTTAGAAAGTTTGAAATAGTATTAAAATCGTAGATTCGAATCCTGATGACAAAACATACATTTTTTTTCTTAAATTTAATTCTTTTTCTATTCTTTATTCTATGTAATGTTTTTTGCATTCATCAATATCCTTTTTTTTCGTTTATTCAAGATTTACATTGAATGCAATGTTTATTTTTGTATAAAATTTTAGCTTACCTTTGTAAAAATATACTTTATGAAATATCTGAAAATGAAAAAAAATAAAATCATCTAATCATTACATAAAATAAATTTCTTAAACAACATTTTGTATAAAATTGAAATTTTCTCTTATACCTATTTAAAAAATATATAACTGAAAGTTAATGATTATATATATGTCGTTTTACTTTTTAAATCTAGAATTCAGATATTTTAAAATCATTTCCAATAAATTGTTTTATCAACAAGTTTATCAAATTAAAATAACTCCATATTTCATGCAAAGTTTAATTATTTCAACTAAATATGTATTTTATTAAAAAAAAATCTTTTATACTTACTCACAACATAATAGAAAATTTTGACATGTCTTTCAATCTCGTTCGTAAAACAATTTCAAATAATTCACTTTATACTTTAACAGTTAATAAATAATGACAAACTATGAGCTAAGTCTGATAAAAAGAGTAATAGTTATTGAAGAGAGAACGATTGCTACAACGATAATTGATACGTGTGGAACCATTATACTATGCTTCTTACCTGCTTTTTTTTACATATATTCAAGGAAATTTTCGTACAACATCTTTTAAGTTTCAACATGAACAGCCACTCCTCAAAAACAGGTTAAGAAATACATATTTTTAAGTTTCAAGATATTTGTAGAAAACTCAGAAAATATTTGTACATTTTCAACACAAAGTTCAAAAAAAAAAGTTTGATCATAGAAACATACTACTAATGTTCCAATTTAATTTCTATAAAAAACGATTTTTTTTAAACCGAAACTAAAATAGAGGTGTAATTTAAAACATGTTTTTTAGAAGAGTTTCTTACGTATGAAAACTGAATACTGAAAGGGACGGACGCAAATTTTCACTATATTCAAATGATGTTATAATGACATTGAAGTTTATGAATTTTAAGATATACCTTTGTCTGTCACATGTACAGCGTATTGTTTGTATTAATTATCGTATCTTTCATACGAAGAGCACATGCCAATAATACTATTCATCTTGTCTTTTATACATGATCTGTCTATTGTATTAATCATTTCAACATGTTCGGAACTTTTGTCCTATGTACTAATTATTTTGTCTTGCGTGCTGTTAGATCTTGTGATATACGTTTATTTTCTATTCAGAAAACCACTTATTACCACTTTTATATATAAGGTCCATTTTTAATAAGATATGTACGTCTGTGAGCAATAATTATTGAAATTATATAAACCAATGCAGATATTTTGTTAGTCTTCTTCAATGAATTTTCAATACTTTGATACACATTTGGTAAATTTTGATTTAATTACATACAAAATATGGTATAAATAGATGCACGTTGTGCGTGAACAGAATAAAGATAAACTACAACAATGGCAGATCTACGGAAAGATGAGATTGATAAAGCACTTAAGACAAATTGAGATGAAATCATGCTATAATATGATTAATATGATCTGACACTTGAAGGGATCACAAAACTGAATTCATTGAGAAGTGGATCAAATGACACTAAATTTTGAGAAGTTGATCAAATGACACTAAATTTATCTTTGCCAAAAATGCCCTCATTTTCAACAATATTATTTTCTTCAATTAATTACTTGTGACACAATTAGAATACGGCAACCCAAACGGATGTGCTGATTAGACCAATAATGATTTCATATTAAGTTTGATAAACGTCTTTAATTGAAAATGCATGAAGGCTGCATACAACTTAAATGGAGTGTAATGACCCAAATTTTAGTGATTTGAAATTGGAATATTTAATTGATTTTAAATATTTGCGAGTTAATTTTAGACTCAATAACTTGAATTTCAAATAGAACGATTTATTGGATAAATAAATTGTTGAATTTAATAATTGAAAATCGTTTAAATAATTAAATCTTAGATTTTTAAGTTGGATAAAAATGATTTAAAGACTTATTAAATTTCTATTAATAAGAATGAAGATAATAAAAATTTTAAATTGGATTTAAAAAGTGATTTACTCGATTTTAAAAATAACTCGTTTAAATTAACAAATAAAATAGCTTTCCGGAGCACAATCTCGAATTTCGACGAAACCACTGTCATTGGATCCGTAATAGTGTATTATTATCGTATTTTAAATTTCGTGGCATTTGGAGTTACCGTTTGGTCGTACGGAATAGAAACGCGTTGAAATTTACGTTGAAAATTTAATATAATAATTGGATTCAAAAAGCTATCTTCTCCATACGGTCGAATTAGGTCTCGAGACTTGTTCCATTGGGTTCGGAATAAGGATGGAACATTATGAACGCTGGACGGCACGTCTCGATAGGGGTTTGAAATAAATATCTAGATATTTTGAAATTTAAATAAAATATATTTATATCGATTTAACCCATCAGCCTACAAACTTACCATCAGCCACCCTACCTTACCATATTCTACGTTCTCTTGTCAGACCGAGTGCATTGATCTAGAGATATGCCCATGGAAGGTAGTTCTTATCTGGTCATAGTATGGCAGAGTACAAGACGTTCTTGTCAGACCAGGATGTATTGATCTAGAGATGTGCCCATCGAAGGTAGTTCTTACCTGATCATAGTATGAAATCCATTCTTCAATAAGCATTGTACGGTTTTGATTGTGACCAACTATGTTGAAATGTGAGATGCAAACATTTCAGCTATTTTATAGTTATCTTCTATAGACAATACTATAATATCAGGTGATTTTGATATAAAATGTTTCGGTTACCATAAGGTAAAAACCCGTCGTATTTATGTGTGCGTGGTCTTACGAGATATCTTTTGATTTCAAAGATTTCTAACTTAAAAATCCAGTTGGGTGTATTTTCTCATGCTGGTAGACTGACTCGGATGTTATTTTATTATAATACTCGGGTCAGACCAAGTATTACATATTTAGGTTAGAATGTTATGAGGCTCAAAAGACGAATTGGATGATAGAGACGTATTTCCGTACTTTATTATATTCCCTGTATATTTAACACTTGTGAAGACAAGTTATTGTAACTGTTCAGATTGACTGTTGACTATTGTACTCTGATGATGGTATGTATAAATAACAGTTATAGTTCTTTTTGTATAAAGTTATATTATTATCTATTATATATTGTTCCGCTGTGATTGTAAGATTCGGTATATTGTTTCTGTTTTCTTCTATCTCTTCGTTTTCTTTTTCCCTAACAATCGGGTTTTTACTCCATTCGATTTCTCGGCATGTAATACAGTGGACATATTAGTGTCGATTTTCGAGAGTCGAAAATCCCGGTCATTGCATTTGGTATCAAAACTGAAGGTTAAGCGAGAACCCTGGCTTTGGTGGGGCAACTCATTAGAGATAGGGTCGGTAACACCCTGGAATGAGTTTGAGTGTGTGTGTATATGAGCATGTATTTGTTAGTGATATAAAAATATTTTATATTGTGGTGGTTGATTTGTTGAGTGGCTTATAGATTCTGGTCAATACGAGTGATAACTTTTATTGATAGGAATCTCTAAACACTTGAAAGAGCAACTCGACATGGTATTGTTTTAAAATTGGGTAAATAAAATAATTTTACCCTGATTACATTTTATATATAAAGGAACAGTTTTCATCAATTATTATGGTATATATGGTGTGCTTGGTTGTTAGAGAATGATAATGGTTGATTATTATCATATATTGATTGTTGTTTGTGATCGAATAAAGGTTGATAGAATAATACAAGTAAGAATAACAATTAAGGAATGACTTCATATAACCAAAGTGAGAATATATATATATATGACTTATAAATGTGATTTATAAATTAAAAGAAAATTCAGAAGTATATTTTAAATATGATTTATAAAAAGGGTTTAAAAGCTGGAAATTTGGGAATTTAAATTCCATTAATTTTGAAAATGGTTTTAAAGTTTTGGGAAATAATAATAGTGTTATTTGGAAAATATTTTTAAAAGAATTTTAAAAGAAATAAAAGCACTAAACTTACTTCGGTCGCTGGAAAATGATTTCGATGATGACTACAGCATCATCGACATCCATTTTCGATTTTCCAAGAGAGGATTTGCACCATTGGAGTTTTGTTTTGGTAAAACTGGTTTTGATTTCAAAAAAATTCAAAAGAACGATTTGATATACCAAGGGATTTTGTGTGTGTAGATGATTTCAAAATGATTTGAAATACTTTAGAACAAGGCATTTAGACTCTGGGATTTTCATGTTTTATTAAAAATATAAGAAAATAAGTTTGATAACTTATAAAATTTGGAAATTAGCAAGGTAAAGCAATGTTTTAAATTTGTTTTTTAAATTTGTTGATTGTGAATGTGAGAAAGGAAAATTTGAAATTTAACCGTGGAATGAAATTTAACTTAAATGAAATGTAATAAATTTGGAAATTTAGCCTAAGTTAGACTAAATGAAATAAGTTTAGAAATGGAATTGACGAAGACTTGAAATAAAATTTGGAAATGAATTAAGGAATGAACTATTAGTGAGTTGAATTTGATATGAAATATGGTTGAAATTTCAACAGATGGACTGAGTCAAATGGAATTAAAATTGGATTTAAGTTAAAATGGATATAGACATAAGTTGTATAGAATGTTTTAAAATGAACTTAAGAAAACAAATTCTATGGAATGACATTTAAGTGATAACAGCATTATGGAATATACTATGTAAAGAAGCGAATATACTAAGTAAATAATTAATAGGAATAAAGCAATGGGAATAGTGATTGTGGATAATTGATTGTAAATGAACCGAAGGTAAATAAAAAGAAATTGGGCGTAGCTAAGAATCAATGGAAATTAATACGTAAGTTGTACGTATATTTCTTTATTCGCATTTCGGTTGATCCAAATTCGAGCATAAAATTTTGAGATGATTTGTATCGATCCAAATTAGAATTTTTCATTCGATTCGCGACGACGAACACTGGATATGGATTTTTGATTGATTCTGTAATTCCCTATCATAGCATATGGCTATGCAATGAGAACGATGGTTTCTAATCAAGGAATCAAATCTGAGTCCGGGCTAAGGGATCGTGTTAACGATACTAGTCCGAAAGTGAAATTGTGTGATCGAGCTAGCGATCAAATTGGATATTGCATACGGATGATATATGTACATCGTACGGTTTTAGTAAAGCAAATGTTGGAAATTGGAATTGCAAATTAATATAGTTGTAAACTATATGGTTCGACATCATTGGTAAATAAGATGCAAGTATATAAAAGCAAAAGCTAAATTGATACTTTCGATTTCAAAAGTAAATTTGGGTTACCCAACAAAATGTACATGTTTAAATTGTTGTTTGATTTGATGATTTTATGATTGAGCCCCTGGGCTTTTGTTTATTTTGCTGATTTGGGTCCGTGGTAGCGAATTTGTAGTTGTTCTGATCCAGCCGCACAAAAGAGACGCTGACAAAATTTATTGAAAATTTAAAGAGTTGGAAATTTGAAGAAAATTTTTAATAACTAAAAATTTAATTTTGGATTATAATTTGAAATGATTGAATGGCTAATATTATTTGGAATCTACGGATGAATTTGAAAATTTATTAAAAGTAATAGTAATGTTTCAACAAGTTGATTTTGGAAAGTTAAAGGGTCTTAAATGGATTCGGGAAGTTATTTCAACTAATTTGTTTTAGAAAAAGTAGAGAGTTTGGGCATTTTTTCTACCTTGACAATTTTGAGGACGAAATTCTTTTAAGGGAGAGAATGTAAGACCCAAATTTTAGTGATTTGAAATTGAAATATTTAATTGATTTTAACGATTTGAGGGTTAATTTTATAGACTTAATAACTTGAATTTTAAGTATAATGATTCACTTGATAAATAAATTGTTGAATTTAATAATTGGAAATCGTTTAAATAACTAAATCTTAGATTTTTAAGTTAGATAAAAATGATTTAAGACTTATGAAATTTCTATTAATAAGAATAAAGATAATAAAAAATTTAAATTGGATTTAAAAAGTGATTTACTCAATTTTAAAAATAAATCATTTAAATTAACATATAAAATAGCTTTCCAGAGCACGGTCTCGGATTTCGACGAAACCAACGTCATTGGATCCGTAATAATGTATTATCATCGAATTTTAAATTTCGTGACATTTGGAATTACCGTTTGGTCATACAGGTTAAGAACGCGTTGAAGTTTATATTGAAAATTTAATATAATAATTGGATTCAAAAAGCTATTTTCTCCACACGATCGAATTAGGTCTCGAAACTTGTTCCACTGGGTTCGGAATAGGGGTAGAATATTAGAAACGCCGGACGACACGTCTCGATAGGGGTTCAAAATAAATATTTAGATATTTTGAAATTTAAATAAAATATATTTATATCGATTTAACCCATCAGCCCACAAACTTACCACCAGTCGCACCAATCAGCCACCCTAACCTACTATATTCTACGTTCTCTTCGTATAAAACGCTTCCCTCTTCTTCTTTTTAATAATACAGCAGAGTAATAGAAAGAAAAATGAAGATGAAACTTTAAAAATCAAAATCGAGTAAGATATTTCATGAAAAATTCCCAAACCAATTTTATAATTCGTTTTCGATGTAATCTACGCGCTGATAGTCTTCTTGAGAGATGCGACTTCGTTTTGATGATCGACAGTGGGATGTCAATAGTAGAGAGCGGCTAGGGTTAGCAATTTTTGAGATTATAAGCCTCGGTCTTCGAATTGAAGCCCATATTTGGATTCGTCAAGGAAAATCACATCTCCGGCTAAGTTTGGGTGAGGCTCGGTGGCCTTGAGCGATTAGCGGTCTGATCGGAGGGCGAACGCTGTGGCAATGTCGCATTCGAGATGGGAGGTCGATGCGCAGCGGAGAAGTGCCAAGTAAGTGGAGATTTCGATGGCGAGGTTTTGGCATGGTCGGAGCGTCGATTTGATGGCCGGAGCACCGTGTAAGTTTGTTCGTGCACGCGGTTACAGGTGGATGCACAGTTTTAGTTCCAAAATTGAACGTCTCAGCGACAACAGAAAATAAAGGTGAGTAAATATCACTCATCTTGGATAATTGGTTTTATTCTAAATAGTTAAAAATTATTTATTGGTTGATTGGATGAATTGATAAATTATTATCAGTTGGATGTTATTATATATATATATATATATATATATATTAGTATATATTACTAGTTGGATTGAATATTCTCACCGGTTGGAACGGATGAGACACTATGCGTCCCGCATAATGGCGGATGACCCTATATTATATTTCACCTCGAAGAGAGATTGGTATTTTATCTTATATAACATCTGTGGTTGCAGGGAAACGGTTGGAGGGATCCAACTGGATTCCTCCAAATTGTTGATTTTTAATTTCATATATAGTGATATATGATGTATTGAATAATCTGTGATAGATTATGATGTGATTTGAATTTATTGAATGCTATAGTAGCAGTGGCCTTAATTTTTGGTATTTTAAATACCATAAATAATATTTTTGAATCTTAAAAAGGAATATAAAGGGTGATTTTGAAAATAATAATATTTATATTGAATTTGGATTATTTTAAAGGGATGAATTTGTATTAAATAAAAGATTGGGTTTGGAATACTGTAAGTGATATTTTGGGTTTTAAAAAGAAATTTAAAAATGATTTTTGAAATAATAAGTGTTTACATGAAATATGAGAGTATCTAAAAGAAATTGATTGTATAAAATAAATGGCTTGATTTTGGGATTTCTACTTAACTATTTCCTAAGGGATTTTAAATAGAGATTTTTAAGTGACGGATAAAGAATTTGTATAATGAAATTTTAAGTGATATTTCCTGAAAATATGGAAAAGAAGTTGAAATCGAGATTTAAAATAGTTTGAAAAATATAATAAAATTTATAGAGGGATTGATTTATAAATGAAATTTTATAAATGAGAATATTTTATAAAACAAGTGAAACTCGAATGGGTTGTAATTTGTAGACGATGTTTATAAATAAAATGAAATGGTTATCATTTGATAAATGGAAAATATAAATTCACACGGCGAATTTATAACGGGAGGTGAAAATGGGTTTGATAGAAATAGTAGATTCTATGTCTGAAATGTGAGAATAGTTACAGAATTAGAAATGTGAATCGATTTGTGATAAATCGATAGAGGTTTATAAGCATAAGATGGGTATGTTGAAATTCTAAAATGGTTTTTCACAAGAGTTAAGGTTTGTTTTAGAGAAGAATTTTTATTTATTAAAACTATTGATTTGATTAAAAATATTTCAGAAGTTAGTTATTTAAATATTTAATATTGGTTGAGATGAATTCTAACTTGCATAATAGGCTTTGAAAATCGATTATTATTATTTATGAATGAATTGAAAATTAGCTATCGTTGTTTATTAAAAATGGGTTGTGATATTTTAAATAATTACTTAATGTGTTTGAAAATTATTATTCATTAAATTACTTGTTTTATGAAGATAGAGATTTGGAAATTGATTTAAGTTACTTATAAATACTCTCGAGATTTGTAAATGGAGTTTTATTTAATGGACTTGATTTTATAAGAGAATGTTATAATGGATTTCGGTAAATTAAGAAATTTGAGAAAAAGGGAGATTTCCAAACGGTTAGATACGGGAACTTCGGAAATGAATTCAGTTCATTAAAGGAGTTATATATGGTTAGTTGGATTTTTAACAACTAATCAATAATTTCGGAAAATCATAAGGAAACTAATAAAATTTCGAGAATTTATGAAATAAGTAAGGAATATTTCCGAAGTATGGATATTAGAGATGATTTTTGGGGAAATAGACTTATAACTTTTTATTGGAATTAAAGGGTTTGGAGTTATTTTAGCGAGGAAATGATTTATATAGAAATATTTCTAAGTGTTGATATGGGTTAAAAATTCTGTTATGAATATAAGAATTTGAAAATCATTTTTCAAATATTGAAAGAGATTCGTGTATATATATATATATATATATATATATATATATATATATATCTTTGTAAAGATATTGATAAATGTTTTGAAAAGTGAAAAATAAGCATAAGGACAAACTTAAAATAAAAAATAGGCTGAAGGACCACAAATTTTATTTTTGGGTTGAAGGACAAACATTGAAAGAAAATTAGGCTGAAGGACAATGTTAAATACAACTAGCATTGTCAATGTAAAACTGAATATAACGTTAGTTTTAATTAGCATTTTGTATAGTGTTTACGCTGTACAAAATGCTAGTTGTATTTAGCATTGTCCTTCAGCCTAATTTTTTTTCAAAATTTGTCCTTCGCCTAAAAATAAAACTTGGTGTCTTTCGGCCTAAATTTTTTTCAAAGTTTGTTCTTGTGCCTAATTAGCTCTTTTGAAAATTTATAAATAGGTCTAGTGACTGTTTATATGTGTTATTTGATAATTAAATAATCGACTATCAAATCTGGTCAATTTCATTGATCGTTTCGAAGAGACCGGAATCGGATTTAATTATCCGAAAACTACTTCGATTTGATTTGAGCGTTATGAATTGTGATATCTCGAAGATAATGGAGATGGTAATCTTGAAGGAGATTCGATTTTTTCAGAGCCAAAACAACTTGTATGGATGAATGCTATCAACACATTGTCATTGGAGAACAATGAGCATTCTAAGTGTAAATTTCTTGAAAGGTAATCGTAGCCTCAAGCCTCATCAACCGGGAAATGACTAAAACAGGGCATGCAGCAGGACTAAGTGGGTCGCTCTCATTAGGATATGTCGTCATCTTTCTAGATACCCTACATCAACATATTTATCGATTGGTTGTGCATGAGATCTCAAAAAGATCGGAAGACCGGGGTGATGACATATTCGGTACTATTAGTCAAGTGCTAGGCCGGTTCTGTGTGGTAGAGTACAAGATGTTCTTGTTGGATCCGGGTGCATTGATCTAGAGATGTGCCCATCGAAGGTAGTTCTTACCTGGTCATAGTATGGAATTCATTCTCCAATAAGCATCGTGTGGTTTTGATTGTGTCCAACTATGTTGAAAGTGAGATGCAAGCATTTCAGCTATTTTATAGTTATTTTCTATAGACGCTACTATAATATCAGATGATTTTGATATAAAATATTTTGATTAACGTAGTATTTATGTGTGGCGTGGTCTTACGAGATACCTTTTGATTTCAAAGATTTCTTAACTTAAAAATCCAGTTGGGTGTATTTTCTCACGCTGACAGACTAACTCGGGTGTTATTTTATTATAATACTCGGGTCAAACCGAGTATTACAGATTCAGTTTAGGATGCTATGGGGCTCAGGAGACGAACTGGATGACAGAGACGTATTTCCGTACTTGATTACATTCCGTCGTGTGTAGGCTGTATATTCAGCACTTGTGAGGACAAGTTATTATAACTGTCCAGATTGATTATTGACTGTTGTACTCTGATGATGATATGTATAAATAACAGTTATAGTTCTTTTGTATAAAGATATGTTATTATCTATTATATATTGTTCCGCTGCGATTGTGAGATTCTGTGTTATTGTTTCTGTTTTCTTATATCTCTTCATTTTCTTTTTCCCTAACAATCAGGTTTTTCCGACGTTTAATTACTCGACATGTAATACAGTGGACGTATTAATGTCGATTTTCGAGGGTCGAAAATCCCTGTCGTTGCATGGAGCCTGGATTCTACTGAACATCCAATACAAATTCAAACAGAAATAAAAATTCCAGCAGCATTGTTACGATCTTAGCAAGGATGGCATTTATGATAGGATATTATACCTTCCGGCTCGTCATGCCAAAATAATAGCAAAGAGTAGAAGACTATGCCCATCTTTACCCTTCCACATATGTATTGCTCCAGCAGTTCTAACTGAACTTGCTCCCAACTGCATTTAATTCAAGCCTTTTTATTGCAGGAACAGAAAAGAAAGCAATAATAAAGGAAAATGTGTAGCATATACTAAATAAATAAATAAATAAATAAGACGTTAGAAGTATACGAAGATTAAAACCACCTTTGCAGAGAGCATCCTGAAATAACTTCCGTGGAATCCTCTAGTCCAAACAAGCCATATAAATCTTCATACTCCTCTCTGCTCCTTGGTAGGAAAATATATGTTGCATCACCCTCCATATTTACCCTGTTTTAAGTATGTGCAAGTTAAAACTTATTATCTGTTTCTCAAGTCCACAAAAACATGTGACAAGTGCTAAAGTCATTTCTAATACATTTACATACCAACCTCAAAGTTTGTAGTCCTAATCCCACAATCATTTCTTTGACTGCATCCATCTTATGGCATCCCAAAAGCTTGGGAGTGGTTCCTGATAAATTATATTCAGAATTATAGTGTTGCGCATATAAACAAAGAACTAAACATGATAATCTAGTTTGAAACAGTTACTAATGATGCTACCTGGCTCATTGGCTATATCATCAATGAGCATCATGTAGATTGTGTTCCTGCTGCTCTGCAGTATATAAACTTCTCTGAAAAAGTAAGATATATGGAAGTGTTGTGAGATATTCAGTATGACAAATCATTAGGAATTTCGAATCTCAAAACTAATGGTGTACAGCTATCTTTGCTGAAAATGATTAATAGCATCAATCTCTGTAACATGAATTGGCAATGCAAAGATCATGATAAATTTACTTTAATGATAGATGATCATCAGCGACGTTGTAGTAGAGACATTCAGCGTTTCACTATTACATGTTACACAGGCTAATTTGGATTGTGACATCAGTGTTACAAATCTTGAGTTGCAGGACACTTTTTATTTTAGCTTTCATTCTTTTATGCTAGCACACTTAGTATATGCAAGTTTTAATGGAAGTTGAGATTTATAGATTTAACAAAGAAGAAACTTCCAGAACAGAACAAGTGAGAGAACGGTAAATTGAGTTGGTGTAGGATAGTTGAAACTAAGGGTTCCAGCTATACGTAATGGAGTGTGAGAGAGTAGCGGAAGGGGCATTATATTCAATTTCTTCTGACATGGTGAAAATTGATGAATTTTGATTATTTATACTTGCGATCAGTGTTTTAAAAAACGCGAGTGAAACGCGCCTTCCCAAAAAAGCACCGAGGTGCATCCGCGTTTTCCCTAAAAACATAAGCCTCAAAGGGTTGAGGCGCAAAAAACGTAAAAACATTCAAGGCGTACATTTTTTCCCACAGTTTATTTACATTGCACCTGAACTTTCTACTCCACTCTTCACGCTTAAGGTAAAAAAAATAGCAAGGTGATTTTTTTAAAAAAAAAATTGCATTTGGATTCCGAATCGAATCGAAATCGATTCCATGTTCTGGAATCGATTTCGATTCCACTTTGAATCGATTTTTTTTTTAATTAAAAAACATACCTCATTCTTCCTCTAAATGAAAATCGAACCGATTCATCTGCAGGCAGGCATCTGATCACCATTGGGTTGAATATAAAAAAAAAGTTTGCTAAGTTTTGTTGAGAAGATTAAATTCTTTGATCCTCAGGTAAGCATATTTCTGTTGCCTAAAGTCGATAGTCGAGTTACAAGTATTTCGATTAATGCTCCTTTTAGGCTTATACACATATATATTATTTTTTTACCGCAACTGCAAATTTCCATACCAATGAGCAAGAGAGATATAGCTTGGAAATGGGTGAAAGAATTGCCCAATTTACCAAATCCGAAATACTTTCTTAGTGCGTTTTGTGATCATAGATGCACCGGAGGAATTGCTCGATCCAAACAATATTAAGCTTGCACTCACGTTGGAATCATCCCTTGCCCAAAAGTGCCACAAAATATAAATGAGGAATGCATTGCGACTTTGAAAAGAAATTAAAGTTGTCAAGCAAGCGAAAAATTGATATGTTTCGTGAGGTTGGTAAAAATGAAATCTTTGAAAATGATTCTCAATCCGTTGAGCTTGACCATGAGAGTGCTAATGGAAGTGATAATATTGTTAGACCTAGGAGAGCAATGGACAAATTTGCAACCGTGGAAGCAAAATATAGCACTTTAAATAATCGTTACAAGAAAGAAGAAAGAAAAGAAATTTGCAAAAAAATTAGCTTATGGTTCTACACTAGTGCTATTCCATTTAGTGCGGCAAATACGCCATATTATAAAGAAGCGATGGAAAGTATTGCAAAGTTTGGTGCCAAATTTAAACCACCTTCTAGTCGTTAGTTAAGAACTTGGATTCTTAAAACAAGCGTTGAAGATATTAAAAGTACCATGGATGCATACAAAAGAGATTGGACGAAATATGGATGTACTATTATGTCCGATGGTTGGACCGATGGTAAAAGTAGGGTTATTATTAATTTTCTAATCAATAGCTCGAAAGGTACGTGGTTTTTGAAATCTATTGATGCATTAAATATGATAAAGAATGCGGATTTATTGGTTACATATTTTAATGATGTTATTGATGAAATTGAAAAGGTAATGTGATTTAAATTGTTGCCGACAATGCTTCCAATTATAAAAGAGCCGGTAATATTCTAACGGAGGAAAGGCAAAAATTATGGTGGACACCATTTGCGGCTCATTGTATTGATTTAATGCTTGAGGATATTAGCAAATGACCGTGTTTAATCAAACGATTCAAAAGGCAAAGTTTGTAGTAAAATCCATATATGGTCATTCATGGGTTCTTGCTTTAATCAGGAAGTTTACAGAAAATAGAGAGTTTATTCGTTCCACGGTTACGAGGTTTACAACTTCTTATCTTACTCCTCAAAGTTTATACATACAAAAAGAAGATATCACTGCTTTATTTTCTTCTAAAGAATGGAATGAAGATCCATTTTCTAAAAAAAAATTGATGGCATTCAAACTAGAAAGTATGTGTTATTTGATAGATTTTTTTGGCAACATATATTGTGTCAAAAGTGCTATTCCTCTTGTTTGTGTGTTGAGAGAGATTGATGGAGAAGATAAATCGGTGATGGGTTACATGAGTTGATGGACGCCACAGAAGAAAAGATTACTAGAAATGTTGGAAATAATGAAAAAAGTATAAGCCAATTTGAAGTCGTATAGATAGACGATGGAAAGCACAATTACATCAACCATTACATGCGGCGGGCTACTACTTGAATCCGCAATTTCGTTACGAGGACACTTTTTCAAATGTTGATGAGGTAAAAAAAGGTTTGTATGCTTGTATGGATAGAATGTTTGGTGATAGTGAGGATCGTTTCAAAGCGGATTGTCAATTAGACTTATACGATCGTCAAATTGGTCTTTTTGAAAGTCTAATGGCAATTAAGAGTAGAAATAAGATGTCCAGGTTAGCAATTTACTTGGTATTATTTCACTTTATAACAAATTATGGAAATATATGATTTTTTTTCATGCTTTACCAACCTACTAGTGTATTGGTGGGCGCATTTTGGGATTGATACACCGGAGTTGATGAGTTTTGTTATTCGGGTGCTTGGTCTAACTTGTAGTGCAACCGGATGTGAAAGAAATTGAAGTACATTTCAATGGGTAAGCTTTATTTAAAATAGTTGACTTCAAGTGCATTTCGATTCCATATCAAAATATTCAATTTATTTTATTCTTTTTAGGTTCATTGTAAAAAAAAGAAATAGACTTGAGCATAAAAGATTGCATTCATTGGTGTACGTCAAATATAATACCGCTTTGAGACAGAGAAATATTGAGAAGAAGAAAGATTGATCCAATAGTCGTGGAACAAATTGACTCCGATGATGAGTAGATTACCGAAACAGAAAATCCGACTCTTCCTTCTGATCCAAGTTGGTTTGATGATGATGATCAATTTCTCGATGTTGATGCTATACGAAATATGCTCGCTTCAATATATGAGGATACTTTAAGAATTAGAGAATCTATGATTCAAAACCGTGAACCTATACCTTCTAGAGATCATATCCCTCCTCCTCCTCCTCCTCCTTTCCTTCCCCCAAAGAGAGCATGTTATCACTCTTCCTCCTCCTATCATTCCATACAAAAGAAGACGCTATAATGGTGATGGTGTTACAAGTATAATAAAAATTAATATTAAATAATTTTGTTAAATATAAAATCAAACTCGTTATCATTTTTAAAAACTTAATAATAGGCAATGATCCAAAAGGGAAGGGTGTAAGAGTTGCATCAACTGAGGATGATGTTGTCGACGAACATGATCCTTTTTTGAACTTACATACGCAAAATGTATTCAATGCTAGTGATGATGATAGCTTGGATGGTAACATGCTTATGGATGAGGAGGAAGACATCATTTGATCTTAGACTGCACTTTGAATGTTTTTGGACAAGTGGACAACTATATTTTGTTTGAATTGCAGGTGGTAATTTATGTTTCTTATGTACTATTTGACATTTAACGTTATTCTATGTCTATTTTCATTATATGACTTGCGTTTTATACATCAGACATAACTTCATCCTGCAGCTACACATCCATTATGTAGTTTGATCATATGCGTATTTAGATATGTTTATGCATACAATATATTGGTGTTAGTATATGGTTGAAACTTCTGGACAATAAGACTAGTGGCATGGTATGCTTGTAATGGCGGTCTGCTGATTAAATAGATTACGATTCAACAGAAGTAAGATAAATAACGACTATGGTTCATGAATTACAAGCAATTATAGATATTTATATTGATCGATATCCTTAAAAAGTCGACCAACATAGACTTCTAGATCCTACTAGTGCTGACTAATAGAAATTTATCTCGTTTGAAGAAACATAGCTTTTATTAATATTATCATCCCACACAAAAAGGTGGAAATTTAGTTACCTAGTAATAAACATCATCTTATACTTCCTGCATGTTTTCACACATGTAAATGGCATAACTCTTAACATTTTCTATAAGGCAAACAAAACAACAGCCTGCAACTCTTTATTGTTAATTGACAATGTCAGATGACAGAATGAGTATTAATTTGACAGAGTGTATACTAGGAATTAGGGAAGAGTAAGGATGATAGCTGATTTATCAAAATCTCAGCCAGAAATGTTCTCTAGAGAACAACACTGGTACTACCTAAAGACAAAAGAATTAAAGAGGGCCTGGGAAGAAAAGCCCAAAAGGTTAGTAATATATAACGAGAATATTGTAAAAGGTTTATATACAAAATCATGAAACATGGAAGAACAGTAGAAGCAAGATATCCATGATAAAAGCTAAGTATAAGATGGAAGGTTTGTAGGTTGTATTGAATAACGATTACCTCTAATACACCACTACTGATGTTATTTAAAGAAATGTGCAAGAATTACCTCTCATGAAAGCTCGACTCTAGCTGATATATACATCTACAGTGAACCGATTGCATACATGTTTCAGAAGATTCAGAATCAGCAAGATTAGCATGGAAGAAGTTTCTAAAGATGTGATCCTGGTCGAGATTAAAACTATTTTTTGCAGTTACAAACAATTCCCGGCTGTGACCATAACCGCCGCTCGGCTGTCCTTTACTATCATACTCACTTCCTTCAAGAGCTCCATTAGCCTTATCTTCTTCAGTACAGAGGTCACTTCTATATCTTAATGATGAAATATCTTTCCTCTTGAACTTCTGTTTAACTTTATCAATTCCAAAATTATTGCAATCATCAAAACGGCTACCTGTGGCACTGATATTAGATATGCTACGATGCTTACTGACACTAGTTTGATTTGTTTCCATTGCATCGTAAGTGATATCATGTTCCATATATATATCAACAATTGATGGATTAGAACTACGAGAATCGTCTTCACTCAAGCTGGTATCACTATCAGATGATGCTAAAGACTGTGAATCAGCTGATAGTTGCAAAAATTCTTCTTCCAAGTAAAGGCGGCGCTGTAAAATATCATCTTCAAAATGCGGAGGTGATCTAGGATCAGTAGAAGGAGGACGGGAGCCAATTATTTCGTCAATTGCACTTGATGACGCTGAGCTCATAATCGAATGAGGGGATGCATCAATGTTCAACTGAGAAAGACGTCTCAAAGTAGTGGCCCTTTCTGAATCCTTACCCTTACTCACCCCATTAGATCTGAAAGGAATATTCGTAACATTTTGACCATTGCCATCAATAGAAATATATTCATTTCCATGGTCGTCATTACATGTATCTGTGAATGTTATGTCTGACTCAAAGATAGTTGATTTATTTTCACCATCTATATGCCCTGAACCTTCTCCAATAAATCTCTTATCCTCTCTTGTAACTTTTCCACCACCAACACTTGAGCATTGATTTGTGTCGACAGTATAATCAGGCCACTGATCCATCCACTCCTTGAACTCACGCAACCAATGAACAGATTTTTCCTTCTTCATCATTTCTATCCTGTTCTTCAGGCTGATAATATCTGAATCATTGTCCGATACACAATTCTCATCCTTCGTATGTTTATCACTATCACATGAACATGACACTGACTCTTGTTCCACAGCTTCAAGGTTTGGATATTTCCCATGATCATCATCTGCAATGCTAGCAAGACGACTATATCTTTTCTACAAATGGAGAATGGCATCACAATCAGTCTA
Source organism: Allium cepa (assembly GCA_030765085.1). Classification (NCBI taxonomy): domain Eukaryota; kingdom Viridiplantae; phylum Streptophyta; class Magnoliopsida; order Asparagales; family Amaryllidaceae; genus Allium; species Allium cepa. The sequence goes on from CM060939.1 coordinate 979,815,393, forward strand.
ATTCTCAGCCATTAAATTTAACCAATAAGTCAAATTTCAGGATGTCCTACCTTAATATTCAACATAAAAAAGGGGACTAGATGACAGGCTTTAGTGTACAGTAAGCTTTTGTGTGTGTGTGTGTGTGAGAGTTTGGGGAGGGGGGTGTGGGTGTGTAGGTGTGTATGTGTAGAGAGAGAGAGCGCATAATGAATACTAACCTTTTTAGTATTGGTATTGCTCTCGCCATCTGCTTCATCTTTTGCAGGAAAATAAAATCCATATCCAGCAGGCAATTTCTGCCTGCTGGCCAAGATTATATGCCTCTCCCAATATTCTCGTGTGGTAATGCCGTGATCATCCAAAATCAACTGCAAAGACAATGGTGAAATGAATAACAAATGGCAGGATTGTGAAGCATACCGGACTAAATTAAAGACTAACAGATTGAAAATGATCATGCCAGAATTATAATGGTTTACAACACACAAAAAAAAAGTACAGTAGCCCGTTTGGTTGAGTAGACGATATTATCGCTAATTAAATTAATTAACTTCAAACATATTAACCAACAGAGAATGTAGATGAAAGAATACCATGGGAAGAAAAAACTGAGTCAAATCAAGATTTATGAAAATTAGAAAATACCCTTTCTGGATGTGAGAAAAAACTGAAAACTTGAGAACGATACCACCTAGCACAATAAAGTGGATTCCCTTCCAGCCATAGATTCTGAAGACAAGGAAGACTTGCAAGAACCTCTAATTCCATGAAACTAGAAATAACGTTGTAAGAAAGGTCAAGTCCTTCAAGCAGTTTTAAATTTTCAATCCCACGTAATGTTTTCAAGGCGTTGTTTCTCAAAACAAGTTTGACTATTGGGCATGATACCTGCAAACAAAGTTTTCAAAACAGGATTTAAATCGTAAATCGTAAAGATCAAATTTTAATTTCAAATTGGATTTATACCGCAAATCACAGCTTCAAAGGATTTATATTTTATGTATAAATACTTGTATGCTAATTTTTGGTTATACATATGTCTATGAATATGTGCACATATATACATGTGTGTATTAAATGACATTGAGTTTAAAAACATCGACTGATTCTTCTTTCAAAGTAAATAATTTATATATCTAAGTTGATTTTGATGCTGGAGTTTCTACAATTGAACCTAAAACTTAATCTTTTCCCCTTGCTTCATCTTCATTCTTTTATAATATAAATAAAAATTGAATTGTAGATTCGATTAAATTCTATTTCAATATGAAGTGAATGGTTTTTCTCAATTGTGGTTTTAATTTACTTCTAAATTGGAATTTAAGAATCAAATTGCAATTACATAGATTCAATTTGAAAGGGATTCCAATCATTAAATTTTAAGATTTTTAACAATGCCAGCAGATACAAATATGAAAAAGACCCAAAGTAAGTATACATGTTAAAGTGCAAAAATGATTTGCAACTACCCCTTCCCAAAATAAGTATAACTTCTTCAAAATATTTAAGATATAAAGCCAGATATAGTATTGCTTGATCTATAGCCTAGCTTTGAGGTGACCTGAAATAACAAGGATGGATAATGTACCTCATTAAGAGATGATATAGATCGCAAATGATTGAATCCAAAATCCAAGTGCTGCAGTTTTGTGCATTTTCGAAGATTGGCTAATTTTGCAAACTGATTCCTGCTCAAATCCAAAGTTTCAACCATAGGAAGCAACTGCAAAGATTCGTCCATTAAAACTAAATCATTACACGCACAAGACACAAATGTCAGTTTACTCCACACCGGAGAGCCTTTTATATCGACAATTCTGCTGGCGAAAACATGCCTAAGTGCATCCTGGATTAGAGCATAAAAAACTATAATCAAAAATTAATATTACAAGAATTCTTAAAAAATAGGCGGTGGATTACATCTGAATATAGTTACTTGTAACCATGAAACTCAGCTAGCATCTTGAACGATTGATACTGTTACATGCAACTTAAGGAAGCTTATTGAAACAGCGGTAGGGACTTGGGAGGAGGAATAATATTCCGAGCTTTCAAGAAAAAACTATGGCAGGTAAAAAAATGAGATTGATGATACTACAAGGCTATTTGCTCCAGTATGTCGATGAAAACATCAGAGTGGATTACATTCAATTTTTAAGTCATCTCAAACAAAAATAAAGATAAAAATAAAAATCTACATTATTCTAATGATGTTAGTATTGACATTTTGAATAAAAGGTTATCTACAATGTTCTTTTTCTTTAAAAAGGTAAAAAGGTAAAATAAGAGGTGATAAGTTTTTTTATCCTTTTGTTGTCAAACTATTTGTTCCATGAGACAGTATTCTTACTGCAGTAGAGTTTAACCGCCAATTCTGGAATAGATTTGTGTGGTTTCTCAACCTTTTGTTAAGATATGCACCATCTCAATTTGGACCTGACTATGGACAATTTTGTACAGAAAACACGAAATAGAAGATATGGGATATTGTTAAAGGGACTCAAAAAATGGTTAAGGGATGACAAAAACTATATTGGGATATATTCCTAATATTAACTATATTAATAAAATTACAATATCACCTCTTTTTATTTCTAATGAATTCTTACAATCTCATTCCTTTTCTATCTTCTTCAACCCTAAAGGCAGCAACGACATTCTAAATATATATATAAACCGTGCTCAAATCCACAATATCTAACTTCAAAAGTTATTTGTTGCAAGTTTTTATCAACCTTCCGTAAAAAAATAGTAGGATTTTACATTATTAATTATTGTATAGGATTAAATGATTTACAGTTCACTTAGTATAACCAAAATATGTGATTTTTTTCAAAGGGATGATCAAAGACTGAAATAAAACTGAATGGTTTTGGCACAAAAGGTGTTTATCATAATGTCAAAGAAAATTATTTAAGTGGCTTATTAATTGAGGCTAAAAATGGAATAAACATATAAATTATAAAGGGAAACATAACATCTGGTGACCTCTCACAATGCTAATTTATTAAATAGGAAATAGTGGCCCTCTTAACTATTTTAGCAGTGCCTTTAACAATCTCCAAGACATAAAATAAAGAATCTATTTGTTGACAATGATAATATTCTGTGAAAGAAATTGAGTGATAGGTCCCTAATGACAATTCAAACGCACAAGAAATCTCCACCACTAATTATTTTCAAGAACGTTTCTCTTCTCCAACTAATCAAAATATGAATTTTTAGAATACAGTACGTTTTAATAGAAAAGTCGATTCTATTATCTGCATGTCAGTTAGCATTGTGCATATATAAAAGTGAAATCCATATATTTTAAAATTTTAGACTGAGATATGTTTCTATGGTAAAACCAAAATAGGGACGTACCTCCATTATTTAATCATAAGCATCAATATATTTTTGAGGATGTACAACTCAATGCTTAGAATATATTTTTCTAATGCACGTTATACTTTATTAACTCTGAAAATGTTGAACTTAGACTTTCTTTTCGCTTAAATGCATTGATTTATATAAGCTAGATGAACTAGAATTTTTGTAATCAATAAAAAAAATGAAAAACTTATAAATACATGCAAACAAGATTTGAATCGTAATTCATACAATTTATTTCTTATCGGGACGAGATTTGAATCATGGATAGTGGATTCAAATACTTCTTATTGAAATGTGTATAATACTTGCGTGCTAAAATTATGATCCACAAAAGTTGTCGAGTGACATTTCAATACACGAAAATTTGTAACTTTTTTGTTATACCGATGATTTATATTTTTGAAAATTGGTTTCATGCTTAAGTTTCTAAATTTTGAATCTAAAGCTTAATTATCTCTTCCATTTCACTTGAATGGAGTTTTGAATTGGAGTTCAAGAATAAAACCAAAATTGGAGTCGATTAATAATGGAGTTCAAATCGTAAGACTTTTGTGAATAGTACGTGCAAATGAGAAAAACGGAGTTCAACTTCCTTAGAGAAAGTTTAAGAAAGAGTCAATTTTTTCGAAATTGCATCATATACATTGAGTTACAAATTATGTGTACGATTAAATGGTGAAAATGATTCTTCAATCCTTTTTTTTATATTAAAAAAATATAATTTAAACTTTTGTCTTTTATGAATATTTTTAACGTAGAGAGATGCCTATCATGTACGTAGGAATACTCACGATACGTGTTAGTCAACGGTAAAAAGAGGATATGTAGTCTGATTTTCTACACAAAGCTATCATGTTATAATTCATGATTTTTAAAATTCATCGTGCAAGTAACCCAAAAGAGACCTAATTTGAATACAGCTATTGCATAAGAACTAATTGTGTATGTATATTATGATATAGTGATCTAGTAAGGATATTCATACTACATTGGGAACTGCGTATCTTTCAAACCATTTAACTCCGTCTGTTTAGTTTTCTATGCAGTCTGTCCCAAGTCAGGATAAAAGAGGAGGGTGACGATAGGCTTAACAAGCCAACGTAAAAAGCACAGCCTCTTTTATGGAAATGGAATCTAATCATATTTCATTGGGACGTAACCCCTTAGCGACGCGCCATATCGAAGCTCGAGTATGGTGAAAAGTGAGCAAGGGTTAGGTCGTCACTCCCTTAGTGGTACACCATATCGAGGCTCGGGTATGGTGATAAACATACAAGGGTTGGATCGTCATTCCCTTAATGGCGCACTACATCGACGCCCCGATGTAGTGATAAACGAGCAAGGATCTTCACACTTTACTCGACGGATACGAGGGACAAGAAAGCTAACCGATGAAAGTAGGATTCGGTTAGATAGTTGGAATATAGGATCATTAACAGAAAGTTAAGAGAGATGGTTAACATTATGATTAGAAGACGTGTAAATATCTTATGCATTCAGAACACCAAATGAACGGGCCAGAAGGCGAAAGAGGTGGAGAACACAGACTTTAAGTTATGGTACACAAAAAAAGAACGTAACAAAAACGGAGTGGGCATTTTAATTGACAAGAACCTTAGAAACGGAGTGGTCGACGTTAGTTGACAAGGAGACAGGATCATCCTAAACAAGTTGGTAGTGGGCAATATGATTTTGAACGTCATTAGTGCTTATGTCCCACAAGTATGTTTAAGAGAAGCCGTCAAGAGGAATTTCTGAAAAGAGCTAGATGTCATGATTAGAAATGTGTCCAGTAAAGAAAAAAAATTCATAGAAGGAGATTTTAACGGCTACGTTGGTTGAACTAGCGGAGGTTTGAGAGAGTGCATGATGGTTTTGGATATGGCAATAGAAACCAAGGAGAAGAAATATTGAATTTCGCTATTGCTTCTGACCTCAGATAGCTAATACCTTTTTTAGAAAAAGACAATCGCACTTAGTTACATTTAGTAGTGGCCAACACTAACCAAATTGATTTTTTCCTTACTAGAAGAGATGACAAACGAGCTAATATAGATTGCAAAGTTATTCCTGAAAAGTGTGTCATCTCACAACATCATCTTTTGATATCCGAGTTTCATCTTCGATTACGCGTTCGACGGGATAAAGGAGCCAAGATTAGTCGAACGAAATGTTGGAAGCTTAAAAGAGACGCCTCACGGGTGTTTAAGGATAGTGCTGGGAGAAGAGGCATGGAATATGAAAGCAGAAGCAAATCACATATGGGATGAGATGGTAATGCGCATTGGGAAAGTGTCTACTGAGGTGTTTGAAATAACAAAAGGAAATAAAAGCGAACCTAAAGATTCATGGTGGTGGTGACGGCCATGAGCGCGTGAAAGATAGTGATCCACGTAGCAGAACCATGAGCTATGAGTTTTATAAGTTTTAGATTATAAGACTAGGGAACATGACCCTAAGACGTAGGTTTAGTCTTTGACCAATATTATTATTAGTACTATTATCACTATTATTATTATTATTATTATTATCATTTCTCTCTCATATATATATACACTTTATATATATACACACACATATATATTTTTATCTTTATTTCTATTTTACTTAGTTATTATTATTATTAGTTTATTTATTTGACTTTATTTTATTACTGTTATTGTTATTATTATGACTTTTAAATTGACTTTATCATTTAGTATTGGGTTCCATCTCTAGCCGACCCCAACTTGTTTGGGAATAATGGCTTTGTTGTTATTATTGTTGTGTTAATGATTGTGTAGAATCTAATTGTGTGGGATAAAATTGTGCATGAAGATTTGAGCACCAAGTAGGAAAGCAAAGCAAACTATATGTTTCAAAGTTTCATTTGCCTATGAGTTTTTGTCGTCTAACGCTTGTTTTGAAATGAAAGGAACACACATAATAACTTACAGAAGACATAAAAATAATTTCTGTACAAAAATAGTAGTTAATTTTATTGCACAAGCCATGAAATAAAAGGATGCATGTAAAACTGTTCTCATGGAAAGTATTGATTCTAGAAATGAGTTTCAAATTGAAATGAAATAGATATAAGGTGATCTGCTGAATGGAAAAACACCACAAAAGACATCTTTTACCGGATATGTCTCAATAAGATTGATCAAAGTTTGAAAATGAAACAAAATGAAGAAAAGATGACTGATCGTGTTTGTGGGTTGAAAAAGAAGCAATTGGCAAAGACAACACACATAGAAAAGGATACACCATGGTGGAATAAACATACAAAGCTTGCTTCATATCTGCATGGTGTAGTCATTGTTGTAACGATGAAGATCCCTTTCAAAAAAAAAGGCATTCATTAAATGAGTTTTACGAAAGATTTTCAAAGAAAAGTGTGTTCCTCTCTTTCCAGCATTATGCTTTATTAGGTTAGAATAACACATAGCTAAACAAAAAGCATAATTTATTATCCTGTTTTTCCACTTGAAATTAAAACCCTCATCCACTGTTTTTAAGATCCTACAGAAGACCCTGTGGAGACAAATATTTATACGAAAACAATTGCAAGTGAGTTTTGTTGTATAAAATATAATGCCGTAATCAATAAATGTGAATGCTCGGTGTGTAGGTAGGGAGGGAGGGAGAAAGAAAGGGGAGGGGATGAAGTCTTGATAAGAATGTTGAAGTTAAAGATAAGTTAGAGATTATTTTGACAATGATTTTAATGCAAGATACTTCTAAGTTGTAGAAAAGTGATAACAACCTCACATAAAGAATTACTATAATTTCATACCAAAAAATCAAGTTTAAAAAGTTGAAGAAGCCATAGAAAGAAATTATGAAAATTGTTTTAAGCAATGTGTGGTATGTACGTGTGATGTGTGTGGGGGGGGGGTGGTGTACACACATACATACATATGTGTGCATGTGTACCAAACCCCCTCCCCCCCCCATATTGAGGTGAAAAGGCTTAAGTTAGAAAACTACTAGACAATTAATTAGATTATTTAATTAAACTTGTGATGTAAATAAAATGACTAAACTATTAGAGTAATCAATTGATACGTTATAATACTAGATTTTTGGAAATATTATGTCTAAATAAAAAACACAAACATGCTGTAATACGAATTCAGTTTTTAAAAAGTTGTCACATAAGCTATCCGTTTATACACATCAGTGTGAGTATAGGTTGTTTAAATATATATAAGCATATGGCGAACTTTTTACACACATAGTTGGATTTGAATTATGTGGCGTTTGATTGAATGATCAAGTTCGGAAAACAATCTCTCCACTCCAGTGATGAAAGCAAAACTGTGTACATCTTGCCCATCTAGACTTTGGTAGAGCCGGAACCTTGTGCATTAGGTAGATAATGATGACAATGACGATACACACAAACACTACGAGTTCTTGAAGAGATGTTTCTAGTGAGGCAA